>CM060171.1:164523079-165723079 GCA_030549775.1 Tamarix chinensis | reverse complement strand
TTATATTGAATATTTTGGATTTTGCTATAAATTTGCTATTTATGTTTTTGTTTAGTATTAAAAGCGAAGCATTGTCATGGCATCAAAGGTTAAAGGAAGATCTTGTGTCAAATAAAGCAAACAAGAGGATTATACACTTGTTGAATGTTTGGTGTATCTTATACTTGAGGGACATTGGAAGGACAAGAATTGTCAATTTAAGCTAGGGTATCGAGTTGAGATGGAGAAGCTTATGAAAAGAAAAAAAAAACTATCCATCAAATGAAGGTTAAATCCCACATTGATTTAGTATTTTTTAAGGTTAGATATTTGCAATTATAGGAATGCATGAACCTAGTGCTAGTGGATTTAGATGGGATGAAAAAAGAAAATGCATCCTAATTGAATCTGGCACATTTTCTAAGTGGGTAAAGGTAATATATTTATTTATTTTTTATATGTATTTATTTAATAATATTTATATATAGTATAAATGTAAAATTACTATGTAGTAATTTATTATTATTTGTTTCATATTATACTAGATTCATTTAAATTCTTTCAAATTAAATAACAAGTTTTTTCTATGTAATGATGATCTTTCTATGGTTAATGAGATCAATAACTGTCAACAACAAAATAAGTAAAATAAAACACCATCTCCACAAATAAAAGATAGTTCTCACACTGACAAACCCTTAAGTAGTAATAAGAGTAAAAAAAATCTAGGATGGAGACCTTAAAAATTGTTAAGCATATGGAATCACATATGAAATGAATGAGCGGTGTGATGGAAGATACTAGAGGTTATATTGATCTTATCGTTGTTTGTTTTAAAAATGAATATGAGATGGATAATAAAAGAATGTTTATTTTCTTTAAGGTAAAGAAGGTAGGAGATATAACTCAAAATATTCTCCTTGAGTTCCAAAGATTGTGGTGACATTTAAGAATGGCACAAAACGCGATATTAAAGTGCCTAAATATTGTTACACCACTTAGATTAAGAAAAAAACAAGATAAAATTTGCTAAATAAAATATATTATGAGATAAAATTTCATCGGGCCTTTCTTTTCTTCCTCAATATCCCTCTAAACCTAACGCACATAATAAATTTCTAGATATGAGAATTTATCCTTAGCTCTTTGTTCTCTGTGATATTCCTCTACACTATGTTCTCTTAAATAGTCTAATCCAAGTTTTATGTGAGATCTTATGGGGCAGTGCTAACCTTAAGATAGAGCATGAGATGTGGGACGGCATTGACAGAAGCGATATAGAAGCTCAACAACCAACGTCAAGAGAGAGGTAGAGAATTAGAGGGGAAAAATGCACAATTTTGAAGTCTCTGTATGATTAGGATTTATAAAAATTCAACCTTCAATATTTATATGGGTAAGTTCATAAATCTTTGTTCACTATTGATCACAATCAAGGTACAAAGGAATGTGAGGTAGATAGTAGGCGAGGAACATGGAAGGTATAGATCTCCTTGCACTTTGCATATTAATGTACACTAGCTATCAAATTTACATCTCTCTCTCTCTCTCTCTCTCTCTCTCTCTCTCTCTCTCTCTCTCTCTCTCTCTCTCTCTCTCTCTCTCTCTCTAGTAAAAACAAATCCCCTTTTCATATCTTTCATGTGTTTTATCAAAGCTAGTTTTTTTAATATAAGGTTCTCTTAAAGTTATTGATTTTGAGTCTATTTTTCTTTTATCCGTAAGACATGTTCTTATATATATAGTATATCTACTTCAATATTAAAATCATATAGATTAATGATCTAATTAATATAGAAGAGTATAGTGATTCAATATATAAATTTATAAAAAAAAGTATGCTAAATTATATTAACAGTTGTACTTTGGATTACTTGGTAGGTGATGGGATGAAGGTTCTTATAGCGCTTTAAAATCAACAATTTTTGTAGAGGAAGACTATGAAATATTATGCTGAAGGTTTATGCAATTTTAAGAACCAACAATATGAAATGGTAGAGAGGTTGATGAATATTTTGCTAGAAAAAAATGAATAGTTAAGGATCAATAGATAGTGTTAAGGCTAATAATTTATAGTTATTAGTGTCCACCTTAAAAAGTGACTTGAATAGGGAACGAGCAAGTGATGATTTAATGGGAGGTATGTTCTCTTTTTGATTTTATTTTTACCTCTTTTATACCAAATAAAAAAAAAATTAATTCCTGGGAACTCATACGCCCTGACCTTAGTTCCCTAATACCAAATGATACCAAACAAAATATGCAAAAGTGCTCTTTAGGTATAAAGGTAATATGTGTTTTTACAAAATATCACCGTATGTAACCTCTGTTATATAGTGTATTTAAAATGATAAATATTTGTATGAAGAAATATACATCTTAATTTGAACAAATCTCTATAATGTGCATTATTTCATTTTATTTTCAAATAAACTATATCGTGTTGTAACAAGCTACACCATTAGCTAATGCATAAAATTCCTTATTTGTTAGAAATAGAACTTAATGTTGTAAATGTGCACACTGTTGAATTCCTTAGACTTACTGGAACTTGTAGGTGGACAAAACCATATAGCTTTCGGTATGTAGTGAAATTCAAGAGCCAAACACCTACAATCATTGATAGGCGAACAACAACAACTATGCAAAGTATGAACAAATGAAGGAATCAATTAGAATTGATTTATTATAAATATTGAGCAATACAAAACTTAATAATACTCACCTTGTATTTTTATTCTCCAAGATTATCAATAATTTCTTAATAATCCCGCTCCATCAAGAACTTCGAATTTTCAATCAAGGTATTTTCCAAATAAAATCCAAGAACCTCATTTTTTTTACTCATTCAATAACTATTTGCTCTCAATTCAGATTTTTCTTAGAACCCTACAATATACCTAGAGACTAGATCACTTTCCTATATCAAGATTTTCAAGAATTATTTATCCAATTCTTATTCTTAGTTTGAGCCCAAAAACACATATTTTAGATGTGGCTCGAACTTAAGATATAAAATACATAAAATATAAAGTACTTTCATACTTCTATTGGTCTTACACTAAACAACAATATATATATTATTATTATTAAACACGGTCTAGACTATTCTATACATGAACTATATGACATACATAGACAAGTTTCAATAAATACTTTCCCACAAAACATATTTAAAGATATAAATATTTTAGGTAGCTTTATTTTTGCTACGAGAGAAATGTTTTAAAATTTTAAATTTTTTTTATGATAATTATATTTTTATGGAAATAAAATCTAAATGTTCGTGATTTTACAAAAAAATAATAACAATAATAAATGCTTATGTTTTAATAAAAATAATATTTAAGCATTTATCATTATAAAAATATGTTTAAAAAATCTATCAAGTCTAAAATAGTTAAACATGTAAATATGGTTTTATCATTATTTTTTAAAACTTGACATGCATGGGTGATAAAAATTGGATGTTTTAGAAGTTAGATTAAATTGTATATTATATTTTAATTTGCAAAAATTGTTGGTTGATAATTAATTTCACAACAGATGCATTCGGATATAATATTAGTGGACATATAGTTGTTACTTTCATTTGCGTAAAATAAATGGAAAAGTTTGTATGTTTCTACTTTTAATCTAAATTTTTTTATTAAAAAAATTAAAATATACTGAAATACATATCTAAAACCTTACTTGACCACAATTTTAGGGAAAGTAATCCCACCCATCATATTTTTTTTGTTTCAAATATACGCACTGAAATATTAATTTAATTTTATCATAAGCCTCTAGGCAACATATCACGGTCATACATCTTTATATGTAAACTCAATTTATATAATAAATTAATTTAAAATTAAAATTTAAGCGTAACTTATTTAATATGTAGATATAAATTTAATATTCAAACTTAATTTATTTCATTAAAAAATAAATTGAATTATCTTTTTTAATCAAGTTGAATCGAACTCGTGAACGAAATTCACCGATTTAGGACCACCCACCATAAAAACAATACAATTTTATTTAATTTATTTAATAAATAATTTTAAATTTAAATTATTTAATTAAATAAAATAATCAAATCGGACAAACTTGCGAAGATTTACTCAGTCCTTGTCTCCTATAAAAGGACACGTGTACATGTATGTCGGCATGATTATTCTGGCTATTGTTATACTTATCCGTCCGTTTCCACCATTCGTACAATTATTAAGACAAGAGAAGGAGACGTCGCTCTCTCATGACAAACTTTTTCCGTTCGAACGTCTAATCCGGTGACCCCTGGGCCCTGACGCGTACAAGTCGCGTTAAGATGTCGAAAGTTCACATTTGATCCCTATAAAATTTAATTCGATATAGGTTAAGAAGTTTATCTATTTTATCTTATTTAAATTTAATTCAAAATCAATTTAAATATGAGTGATATAAATTTAACCAAAATCTAATCTATAATTTGATATCAATCCAATATGCTATTAATTCGACCTATTATTAATTCAATTTATTATCAATTCAATCAACCATCGAGTCAAAACTTTATCAGTTTAACCCGAATCAACAAAATCAAATTTAATATTAATCGATTAAAAAATAAAAAATTACACTTATTTTAGTATTTATTTAAATCTTTTTAAAATATATTGTTATTTAAATTTGTACTTATTTTTTTATTTTTATTGTGAACACACAACATTAAAAAGTCATAATACTAAATGAATAGTAATTAATAACACATTATTGATCACATACTTACGTAAAGATATATTTAATATTTAATTTAGATTAATTTTGGTGGTTAATATCTAATTTGACCTATATCCAAAGTGATTTGATCTAAGATTGGCTTTGTCCGAATCAAATTCAACCCATCAAAACCTTAAAAAAAAATAAAAAAAAATAAAAAATAAAAACCTCAATTCTTCAAGCTAATCCAAAACTAACTCGTTAAATTAACTCATGATATGAGCTTGTTTGGCTCAAACTCGATTCTTCCTTACAAGCTAACCCGACCCTAACCCAAACTAGAACTAGATCAAAGCAAACCCAACCTGATCTGATCCGGTAAATTATTCTGATATAATTTAGATCTGCAACGACACAAACCTAATCCAATCCGAACAATAATATGACTCGAAATGATCTAAACCTAAATTGACCCAACCCAATCCACAACCAACTTGCAAAAAACAAAAGGATCCGCAAACATTTAAATCCAAAGATAACCCACCCCACAAACATCCCAATCCACCCGAGCTAATTGTTACCTATACTCTTTGGTAATTTGATGGTCGAGGTTGTCGCTCCCGGTTAGAAGTTATGAGGGATCTTGGTGTCAAAGATAAAATAATGGACAAAATTAACTGTGGTTTAGTTTGAGGAAAGTTGCTTGCAACAACCAAATAAAAATAAATTAAAGAAAAAAAATTGAAGAATGACTTTTTATTGTTTTATATTATTTGGTTGATATAATTTTTTCATTATAGAAAATATATTATTGGAAAGTATATTTTGTGTTTGATTTTTTAGGAAAAGAAATTAAAAAAAAGGTATTAGTTAATTCTAAAGAATGATTTTGTTTTGTGTGAACTATTGTTTAATTTTGATATAGTTGTTTTCTTTTAATTTTTATTTTATAATGTTTATACTTCTATTATAGTTACAAATATTGTAGTTGTCACTATCATTATAATAATTAAAATTTTAAACTTTATTGGAGCTAGCTAAAAAATTATTAAAAATTATTATCCAAATAATTTTTCATAAAATAAGCAACAAACTACTATAAACAAAGAGTATGATAATATTTTCGATGGCATTCAATTTATGTCTCCGCATCAAGATCCCAATACTGAAGCAAATATATCATCTCAACAACTATATGTCAATAGTTAAATCTCAACAAATAAATATGGTGAACACATCACCTAGACCTATGAAGGTATTAAGAAAAAATAGCCAACAATTTTTCATTGTGAAACACAAATCAATTTGAAAAATATTTACAAGAAAAAAGGAACATCCTTTGAGAATCTAAAATCTAATTATGTTCTTACTTGGTGCTTTGATCCTCACATGTTGTTTCTTTCCATGCTTGTCTCTCTAGGTGCACAAGTCTTTCCTTTAGACCAAGTAACTGCCAAACTTTCCTTTAGCCTACAAAAATTCAAAATTAGCTTGCATTGAAATAGTTTGGTTTCAGAATGATCCTATTAATGAAAAAACATATTAAACTAAATATGCAATGCACCATGTCATATCAGAGATATTTTTGATGGGAGGGTATATAAACATGTATAACCTATTGTAATGCAACATATAAGCAAAGAAAGTTACAAAGTGCATTGCAAATGATGCAAATTAAGCTCAAGCTGCCAAATTTGAGGTGAATTTCAACTATCCTTAGGGACTATCCACTGTGTTATTTCAAGTCATTGTGGCTTATTAGCTACAAAAATAGGTCTTTCCCTAATGCCTCGTATCCATTAGCCATAATCGGACAAGCATAACTATACTATAAACATAGCCAACATACAAAGTATGAGCATAAACCACAAATAATGTGACCATACTATGCAAATAGATATGTCAAGCATCGTACGAAGTATGAGCATAAAGCTAAATTCTATGTGGAAATGTGATATGTGAATGCTTCCTCTCTACATGTGGCACAACATTTTAGTAGTATCTAGGTCCCTAAACGATAACCACATTTAAATTCCTTGGGACTATTCTCACCTTATTGGATCGTTATTTGATTTTATTTAGATAAAGTATCATAAATGGTATTATTAAAGTATATTCCTCACCTAGCCTCTTCCCTATATTTTCCTCTCTCTTCTCTACCTCAGGCTTACGTTTTTAGACTTAATGGCAATACCTTCCTATGCCTTCAGTCTGGTATAGCCAAATTTATATCCTTAACTCCCTCACCCCCCCATTATATCAATCCTTACATTCATGTCCTACACTCTATCTCATTCATACTCCTCTAAACACATGTATATAATAATCCATGCTAGTATACACATAAAAATACAAGTCCTGAGCTCACAATCTTCACCTTGGCATAATATTTTTTTACAACTAACAATAGGATAATAAAAAATATCATCACAAACCCTTGGTCATAAGGATCTCTTAATCACAAATAGACACAAGCGAGCAATGGCTCAATTATCACACACACTAGCTTCATGAGCTAACACTTCAAGCTAAACACCATCATTATTTCTAGTCATATCCAAACACACAACCTCAAAAACATGTAAGGAACAACACTAATACACTAGTACATTGATAAACTCGAATGTTTTCCATATTTTAATAATCTCTTATCCTGATTTGCTTGTTAATTGGTGTGATTTTCTTAGATTTTAGCCTATTTTAGCTCATTGGTTTGTGTTATTGCTTTCTTGTTGTGCTATGTAGGAAATCTTGAAGCTAAGGTAGGAATTAGAGCAAAACGAGAGTCAAGAGAAGCAGGGGAAGAAGTTACATGACCTTCTAATGTCTAACAACATTTAAGTGTTTAAGTAAAGAATAAATTATAGTGAAAATGATGTTTCTAGACCTAACACGACCTACTAGTGTTGATCAACATGGTTGTGTAGGCATGTAGCATGAATACTTGGGTTTCAACTCCAAAACGGTCTTGTTAAATGTTAGTTTTCATTTTCCCAACACGATATTAAGCTTATAAATGGTTACATTTAGGGATGATTTTTGGAGAACTAATTTATCCACACTAAATTTTGACTCTATGGTTTTATCTATTGCACTTTTCTCTTCATATGTTTGGTTCAATTCAAGCAAAACCACCACCAACCATCACCACCACCTAGGGATGGCAATGAGTCCCATACCTAACCCAAACCTGCTAGATCCGCCTCATTTTAACAGGTCTAGGTTCATAATTTTTAGATCCAACGAGTCTGAGTTCATATGTACCTAAATGGATCCGAGTCTAAGTCTAGTAGTTTTAGACCTGGACCCAACCTGCCATACCCGTGTAGTGTATGTGTGTGTGTGTGTAAATACGTACTAATATTATCTTTGTTATCGTTGTCATGATTGTATTTGAGCTCCTTATTCATTTTATTTTATTTTATTTTATTTTTGTATATTTATTTTATAAGCAATATGTATAATATTGTATTCCAAAAATATTAAAACACCATTTGAAAAATTAACGTAATTATTTTAAAATGTTTATTTTTTCACTTGGAGGATATTTTTAACAAAAAATACATATTAAACTATATAAAGTATAAATGTATTTGTATTTACATATGTTATCTTTTTTTTCAAAAATAGCCTGACCCATTTACCTACTATACGTCTATACCTAGTGGATCTAGACATGGGTCTAGGTCTTAATTTTTGAAATCTGGTGGGTTTGGATCTTATTTGGTTTAAGTAATATGAATGAATGTGGATTTGGATCTGGCTAGACTTGACCCATATCCGATCCATTGTCATTTCTACCACCATCGCCACAGTCGACTCCTTCATCCTCCTCTTATTCTTCTTTCCTCCTTCTCCTAACATGTTAGTGGGCAATTCCCCCTTTCAATTTCTATGCCTAGGTTTCTTATTTTCTCTAACACGAGCTTTTACATGGATCCCATCTATGTTCCAAATGTTTAAAATATTCAAATGTTCTCAATTTGTTCCATCTATGAGGATTATCAAAAATATATGTTCTCAATTTGTAAATTTAAGATGTTTAAAATATTCAAGTCAAGAGTTATAATTGTTAATTCACAACAAGTATTTTTTTTCATTATTATCGTATTAGAGGTATTTCATCGTTCTAGTTTGTGTTGTTACATTTATTAAGATTTTAAAGGAAGTATTGATACTAATGCTAGTTGAATTACTTGATTATATTTTTTTAATAAT
The DNA here is from genome assembly GCA_030549775.1 of Tamarix chinensis. Lineage (NCBI taxonomy): Eukaryota > Viridiplantae > Streptophyta > Magnoliopsida > Caryophyllales > Tamaricaceae > Tamarix > Tamarix chinensis. The sequence continues at coordinate 165,714,196 of CM060171.1, read as the reverse complement.
ATTCTATTGTTACCTATTATAATTACTTATATTTTTGTAGTCAGTGGCGGAGCTAGGGCTTTTCAATGGTATCACGGGACACCATGTAATTTCAGATTAAGTATATTTTAATATGGCCATATATCATAAAGATCAACTTGGTTTAGTGGAGGACACCACAAGAATTGTGCCATAATAGGTGGGATGGAGGTCAAGGGATCAAATCTCTATGACATCCTAATTTTTACTCCAGTTGGAACCTATAAAATTAAAACAATCCTCATGGCAGCATAATAATTCGAACCCACAACCACCAAAGCATACCTTACCCACCTCAATCATTCATCCAAATGTTGATTATTGATATTTTTCACTTATAGGTATAATATATCCTAAATTGTTGTAATCCTTCTTTTTTAATCATAATCAATGTACTTGTTTATTTGGCTCTAATTATGTTACTTGCAATTATAACTAGCTAATTTTTTTTATTTATAATGCTATTAATAATACATTTTAAAATTATATGATTAATTAATGAACAAATAATATTTTAGCGAGATTTTTTAAATAATAATAATTCAATATCTTTAATTATGAAAAGCTATAAATCAAAAACAAAGTTTGGTTGATAAAAAATGGATGTCGTATTATTTTGAATGGTAAACTCATTATAAATAAAAAACTTTATTATTATTATTATTATTATAGTAGAGGGATACCATGGAATAAAATACCTGGTTCCGCCACTGTTTGTAGTTGCCGGTAAATTTTTTATCTATGTACACAAAAAGAAAAATAAATAAATAAATAAATGTTGTTATTTATTAGCACAGGATATTACTTAAATTTTACGTCTACTTTCTAGGTGATAAATAAATAAATCAAACAAAATAGATTGAGAAAGTCCGCATACTTCTGAGAAGTTGATACTTGATAGTTGATAGGCATAGAAAAAAAGTTTTTTTTTTTTTTTTTTTGGAGGAAACTACCTTCCAAGATCTCATTTTTCTTGAAGTTGGATTAAGCGTGGGTGCTTCGGTTTGTCTATAAAAGGAGCCCCATGTGAGCTAGCTACACCCATCCCTTCATAATCGCCGCATATAGTGTTCTCTTCATCCTCCTCCTTTCCATGTCATTCTCTTCGGCCCATAATCTAAGAAGCATAAATATGGCACGACTGTTTTCAGCAGTTTTCCTTGTTGTGCTGCTCGTCTTAGCCACAGGTCCTCATCTCCCTTTTAATACCAGTCCGCTTGTGCTCTAGTTTTCTGCTAGCTAGCCTATCTCGATCTGTTGTTTATATTTATAATTATGTTTATATTCCAGAGCATTCTCTGACTAACCCAGGTCTTGCTTTCAATACGGTCTCGCTTGGTGTAATTATTAGTTCACGGTCAATGACGTCCGAGATTGAAGTCTATTTCTAGCCCCGTCACTCATATGTTTCGATCCGTCGTTGGTCCCCCCCCCCCAAAATACCGCTGATTAACTTATTTAATGCTACTAACTAAGCAACTTCACTAGTTAACTTTTTTCTTTTCTTTTTTTGTAAAATAAACCTGTAGGAAGGGAGACTGAAGCAAGGACCTGTGGATCGCCAAGTCAAAAGTTCAGGGGACTTTGCGTCAGCAAGAGGAACTGCGCTTCCGTTTGTCAAACTGAGGGTTTTCCAGATGGTTCCTGTAATGGAGTGCGTCGTAGATGCATATGTAATAGACCTTGCTGATCTGATGGGGGGAAGGAATAGCGTACCAAGATAATAATATTGTACCTGCAACGGTTTGTAGGTGCATGAATAATTAATTGTACGAGTGTATTGATTGCGTTCTGTTCAGCAACGAACTCTGTGTGTTTATTTCAAGCGGTTGTGTTGGATCCTTGGCGTTTACCGATATTGTTATATAAAAAATTAATATTTATTTGGCAAAAAATAATTTTTAAAATTAATTTTAATATCAGTAATTTTTGTCGAAACGAATATTGTTGTATCGATAAAATTTACCGAAGTCAAACCTTATGATCGGAAGTTTTAGCCAAAACCACCATCGAGATTCGACAATTACGGTCGAATGATGCCAAGGTCATCGACAATAATTGTCGATGCCTTTATCCAAATTTTTTTTTGACAATTTCGATAGAACACTCCTATTTATTTTGCATTCAATATAAAAAAATTTAAATAATTTTTATTTATAATTAAAAAATTTATAATCTATATAAATATTTTATACAAAAATTTAAATTAACATATTTACAATTAAAAAAAACCAATAAATAATTGTAATTAAACTTATAAATTTATTAAGGATCGGCAATTTCAGCCAAAAAGATGCATGAGATTCGGCAATTTCAACCGAATATTACCAAAGTCATCGGCAATAATTGTCGATGCCTCCAACAATTTTTTTTTCCAGCAATTTCGGCCGAACACCCCTATTTTTTTTTTTACATTCAATACAAAAAATTTGAAATAATTTTTATTTATAATTAAAAAAATTCATAATCTAGATGTATAATATAAATATTTTGTACAAAAATTTAAATTAACATATTTACAATGAAATAAAAAAAATTCAATAAATAACTTTAATTAAACTTATAAATTTATGCATATTATAGGAAGAGAAAAAATATTAAAATAAAAAAAATTAATTACCCCACATCTTCGGCATTCTTCGCCGAATATAACATCAATCGGCAATAATTGCCGACCCTCCCCTACCTCTTTGTTTCATCCCCATCATAAATAGTTGCCTCCATCCTCAATAATTACCTATATCGACAATAATTGCCGAACTACTCTTTTTTAAAAAAAATTATAAATGATGTAATAAAATGTTATAATATAATTTTTATCTATAATTGAAAAAAATGTCATGATCTCGATCTATATTGAATATCAATTTTATGTTAAAATTTTTGAGTTTTTCAAAAGTAGCCTTTAAATGAAATTGTATCGATAAAATTTGCTACATTCCCATCGGTTAAAAATACCGATGCTAAATCTTAACTAATTTAAATTATTTGTAAATAAAAATAATTTTAATCAATATATATTATAAATATATCTAAAATATATAAATTATATATACTAATGAATATTTATAAATCAGTAATATATGATTTATTATGAAACAAATAAATTTTTGTTAGCCATTATTTTAGTATTTTAAATGTTATTGAATTAAATTTATACAAAAATATATCGATAGAAAACATATGTATGGAGGTTAGGACAAATTTTATTTTCCATTGAGTAAAAATTTGTTTTCCAAATAACAAAAACTGTATACTATCATCTGATTCGAAAAGATTTGAAATAGTAAAATAATGCCTACTTCTGACAAAAAAATATTTGCTTGACAATGAATCATATATTATTGATCTCGTTGGTGTTTCGACATGTTTAGCCGATAGTAGTTGAATCATATACAATGAATCATATGCTGGTGGGGATAGAAAATTGTTGTGGCTTCGGTAAGACTGATGGTATTGTAGGATGGCACGTAGAATAAATATACTGTTGCAAATCTTTGTAAATCAAATTATTGTAGGATGGTATGTGGTTCTCGTAAAGTTGGGAACAGAAAAAAAAATTATCAGAAGTGTAGGCATGTGTATATTTATTGTAATTTATATGCGATTTAGATGCATGTATAATTATTGTAGTTTTTGTTCGAATCCTTATATATAAACGAACAACTTATCATTTGTATTTTTCAACTCATTATTTCTATTCTGCAGAGTAGGAATTGTTAGTTTAATGTTGAGATAAAATTTTTCAATATTTGTTAAACACTCAGAATGAATAATAAATTTGGAAGTTCTTCAAACTACAAAGAGTTTGAAACTTCGATAGGGTACGATGAATTCGGAAGTCCGATGAACTACGAAGATGGGGTCAGAACCCCATCGTATTACGATGATAGATTTACAATACCAACAAGCTATGGATATGCATAAGATATACAAATGCATTCTCCCAATATTAATTACAACTTCGACAAAGAGGTAAAATATTTTTTTTTAGTATTATAAATTGTGGCGACAAAATTAGTTAGATGAAATTAATAGTTTTTATTATTATATTATTATGGTAAACTCTTTTTTCAGGATATGGAGAATACATCTTTTACGACTCAAAATTATTAGAGATTTTTTGTAACGTATCAAATATTTTCGGATCGAGATGAACTTGTGACATAGGTTAAGAAAATGGGTAGAACTCATAAGATGATTTTGATTATCAAAAGGTTCTAAAAAAGGAAATGGTATAGGAGCGGGTAAAGTCTCTATAAGATGTAAACAAAGTGGAACGTACTTCCGTACTAGACCAACAAACACCGAAGGTGCAAGTAATACATGTTCTAAAAAATTGATTGTCCTTTTTTTTATTAGTGTTAAAAATAATAACGGTGGATTGCAAGTGGTAGTTAGGAACGGGACACACAATCACGAATTGGTTAATTATGACCAAGGACATGCTGTTCTTGGTAAGTTGACAGAAAATGAAGTTCAATTGGTTGATTAACTTATCACAGCTAACGTAAAGCCACGACAAATCATACCGCTTCTTCAAAAATAATTTGAAGGTAATGTAAGTACGAGAAGGCATATTTATAATGATCGACAGAAGCTTAGGTCCGAAGAAATGGACGGTCAAACAATGTTGTAGCATGTTATGAGTATGTTGGTTGAGAATAATTATTTTTAGTGGCATCGAAGTGAGCTGCAATTAAACATAATAAGTGAACATATGTTCGCACATCCCGTATCTGTTAACATTTTACGTGCATTTCCTTTTGTTTTGCAAATGGATTGCACGTATAAGACAAATAGATATGGAATGCCCTTACTTGAAGTTGTCGGACTAATACCAACATAATTGAATTTCAACGTTGCATGTGCATACATGTCATCTGAGAAGGAGGAAAATTATTTTTGGGTACTTGAAAGATTGAAGAGCTTAATGGATCTATATATGCTTCTAACCACCATTATTACCGACCGAAAACTTGCTCTTATTTCAACTGTGGAACATATTGTTCCTACTTTAAAATATTTATTATGTAGGTTTCATGTGAATAAGAATGTGGAGAAAAAGTGTAAGAAACTCTATGGTCGTTCATCGTTCGCACGTGATTTTATGTCACAATGAAAAATTTTGATAGATGCCACGGACGAACAAACATACAAGGAACAACTGTTGTCAATGGAGGAAGATTACAGAAGCATGCCGAGCCTAATTTCATATCTAAAGATGAATTGGCTAGAACTATACAAACATAAAATTGTTGTCGCATTCTTTGGTGACGTGTTTCATATCTATCAGCTTACTACGAATAGGCATGATTTATATTTTATCGCTTAGTATAGTTGATTTAGCTTCTTTTATGTTGATAAAGTCAAGTACTGAAAAAAATTTTATGAACAGAGTTGAAGGTGCTCATGGATCTTTAAAAAGATTTCCAGAGACATCACGGGGCAACTTTAATACAGTGCACAAACAAATACATGCGTTCGTCGAATTACAACATGATGAGATAAAAGCATCACTGGAGAGGTCTCGGTTCAATACTCCTCATTTTGCTACAAGTGATCTTTATGCCAATTTGAGGGGCCATGTTTCTTTATATGCAATGGAATTGGTGAACAACGAGTGTCAAAGAATTGATCATGTACGTATGGATGATGATTTATGCGGATGTTACATGCGTCGTACCCATAGGATACCATGTGCGCATGAGATTAAAACATACATTCATAACTACATGTCAATCCCCCTGTCGACTATTCATTCATTTTGGAAGAAACTCGACATAGATGGGCTGATTACTCCACCGAGACCCTAAGAACCATTAGAAGTTACATCTCATATACTCCATATTTCCATGAAATTTGTTATGCGCCAGCCACCGGAAATACAGAATCAGTTGGCTAGAGAGATATTTAATATTGTAGTTCCCCAGAGAACACCTCTCTACGAGCCACCAGTACGGCAACACAGGGGTCGCTCAAGGAACTCCACCAAAAGGGAATAATCTAGTTGGGAGTATACAAAACAATAATTTTTTAGTTGTCCCAGATCAACTAACGTCGAGGTCGGGGTCGGGGTCGAGGACGACAATCGGCATTTTTGTCATCAGGCCAATTTCAATTTTCATACGTGAATCAGATGAATTGACATATAGTTCCTTATATTAGTAGCTGGTGTAATGTTTTAGGAGATGGGAATCGTGGTTTCAGAGCATTGGCTTCTATTATACTAGGAGATAAAGAACAGTGGGTTCAGATTCGTACTGACTTATATCGTGAGATATTGGCGAGACGACAGTTGTATGAGAATGTGTTTATATATGAAAGCGTTGATCAAGTTCTTAATACTATTGCCCACTGGGAAGGGCCAGCTCCGATGGCACATTGGATGGAAATACCTGATATTGGTCATATCATTGCAACCCATTATTGTGTGTTGTTCGCATATTACTCATTGAATGCATGCAGCTCATTCCTATCTTTAGTGGCTATGAACGGAATTCAATGTCCTAAAAATAAAGTCACTATATTTTTCTTGTAAGACATAAGTCACTACATATCAGTGAGCAATAAGTTTAATGAAGATTTTTTTCATTTCAGTATTATATGAATGGCTACCATAATTTTTTTTTCGACAAGTATATCTTTTAGAAAATTTTTCACTCCCACCAGTACATACAAATTGGAATAGATATAGTGATAGCAGCGTTTCAACGTGGAATACCCAATATTCTTCAAGATTCGAACAATGGCGCACATTGGTACATGATGACACACAAGACCCTCATCCTTTATCTCCGGACTCAACTTTAATGTAGAATTGTTGTAATTTTTTCTTTATTTATTTGTGTTTACATCATTTGTAACATGTACGTGCTAAATTTAATAAATATATCCTAATTTCTATCACGAAGATCTAAACTATGGATATATAATAAAACACTTGACTCGTGTAATTAATGAATAAGGATAGGAAGATATTGATTGATTAATAAAACACTTTATTCATGTTGGGAAATACTGGACCTCCTTATTTTTCCTTGAATTCTCGGCCAAATGCTGACTTTTGAAAACTGAGATTTTGTTAGCTGACATAATAACACGGTTGCCATCATTATGAAGCTCATTCCTACCGTGTCTCTTATTCCTTCGTTATCTCTTAATGAAATTTGAACACAAATAGTCTAACCTAACATATAAATCTCATACATCAATGGTAAAATAAAAACGACACTTGGCATTAATTCTAACAAACATATTTTAATGTCTTTACATAATAATACGGTAATACATCAAGTTCATTACAAATGGTCACGCCAAGGTGGAGTAACTCCTAAATCACGCACAAGGGTTTCGATACATGTAACTAACTGCTCATAATTTGGAGCTGGCTCTCCCCTCCAATACAATTGACGAATAGTTTTACGTGCTTTGTTCAGATTTTTTTGGCTGGTATATGATGATCATCGTTCACATGTTCAGTCAAATATTCTTCCATCGTAGCCAATATATATCTATGAGTTATCGGAACATACCAATCCATATAATCGTCAGCCACATCCCATGGGTATTCAACTGCTGGTCCAAAAACATCTGGGCCCAATATATGTTCATACCTCAAGAACCATTGGCTGAGCATGTGTGTATAGTATACTTTGTACTTCTTGAGGGAAGGACCTCTGTATGAATTTCTAGTTGGCTTGATGGGCTCCTCAGGGATGACTTGTGTATAACCGAATTGCCGTGTCACTCTATCTGGCATATGTAGTTCAACTTTCTCCAAACAATGCATACAACTGTGATAGAATGTCATACGGTAATATCTATATGAATCAGCTACTCCATATAGATCACAATTAACCTTTCACCAAAATATTAAAGTAAATATGGATATCATAAATATAATATAGTAACAATATAATGTTTTTAGCATACCTTTGACGCAGACATAACATCAATCTTTGTGCGAAAGTACTTGAGTGTCTCCAATTTATTTTTGAATTTCTGGCCACAAGACCACCTCATACAACGAGGATGGTATAGATCGTACCTAGATCTTTCCACTCCAAACCCCGGAAAGTATTCATATATCCACGTCTGTTATAATATTCGATTGTTAGAATCATAACGAATATAGAGTATGTAATATATGTATATATATATTGATTATAAAATTACCTGTAATAGAGTGATACATCCTGACATCTGAGCAGCATTGGCTCTAGAAGCCATACCAAGTTGTTGATATAAAAAAGCAAGTGTGGCTGCACCCCATGCATAACCTTCAACCCGGCTAAGATCTTGAAGAAAAATAATAAAGTATGGATTAACTTTATCAACCATCTTATCAACAAACAACGATAAGCCGATCACCATAATATATACCCGATCGCTTTTTCCTCATCCCCTAACCAGTATGATTCACATAATTCTTGTAGCTATTTAAATGGAAGCCCGCCCTTTTGAGTGACTTCATTCACTTACATTTCCTCCATCCCAAATAAGGCACCCATTGCACCAATCATTTGCCTACGCGTGTCCGCTGTCATGTCCAAATGTAATGGATGACCATCAACTCGTATCCCTAATATACGATGTACATCTAAAAGAGTGATTGTCATCTCCCCCGTGGCATATGAAAGCTATTAGTGTCTGGTTGTCATCGCTCAATAAATGCTGAAATAAGCAGCATGTTCACATGCTCAAATGTGCAGGATGGAAGGTGTGATAATCATATTCGTCGTATCAGAGCGAACATCCTATCATTGACGCTTCCTAGAAAACTTCTTAAAACCTCCTACCTCGTTTGGATCTTGGGACAACCCCGATCCTGATCAATACAATAAACAAATGTAATGCATATATATGATTGATTACATATAAAATAATAATAAACATTCATAATGAATATGATAAACTTACCTTTCCTAACCATAAATCTAAAGCTGCGTGACCGCCAAAGCTAGGAATCAAATCAGGAATTATTGGACCTTCAGGATATGGCCCAAGCAAGTATCATTCATCCTTTAATTGTATACTCTCTTCATCTTCACTAGCGTCACCAGCATCACCGGCATCCTTATCATGATGATCTCTATCCTCCTCCTCCTCATCCTCATCCTCATCATTACCACCACCATCATCATCATCATTACGCACATAAGTCGATGACGATGCTCCACTATAGTAATGATGCTGGAAAATCTAGTGATGATCTAGATTTACCAACAACAGTTGGATAAACTGAGGATGATGTAACTCCCATAGCAGGCTGCGCCGGTGAGGTAAGAAGATCTATATATTCCGTAGATAATGGAAAACCTCCTGACTCGGAAACTCTGACCCTTGAACCTCCCACCCCCAAACTTCCAAACCCAAAACCTCTATACCCCGAATCTCCAATCATAGAACCTCCATGCCCAAAACCTCCAACCCCAGAACATCCACACCTAGAACCTCTAACCCTAGAACCTCCAACCCCCAAACCTTTAAACCCCGGACCTCCTGCCCCCAAACCTACATACCCTCCAAACCCTGCAGTGCCAACATCAACCACAAATGATGGACAACCTGCATAGTCTGCAAATGATGGAAATTTAGGACCTTGTTGACTAGAGGTTGGTTCTTCGGGAACTTCTACATATTCTTGTTGTTCTGATGCTTCTTCCGGTTCTTATTCTCCAGATTTCTTACCTCGTCGTAATCCTTTGGTAATACTCCTTCCAAAAGTTCTCAAATGAGCCATCAGTGCAGGTAGCTTAGTAGCAGTTCTGTTACATCGTGAAGAAGTAGTAACATGACGACCATATGTTCTATCTACTGCTTAGTCTTGTCTGCGACTCATCTAAATTTTAATAATAAATTCCTAAAGTCAATTATAATTACGTACATGAATTGAAGGTAATACGTGATAACATAAATAAAACCTAATTACATATATGAAATTAATATAATTAATAAATATCAATCCATATTATGATAGTGAAAGAGATATGTATACCCAACCATATAACTAAAATACAATCTCTTAAATTAATCCTCTACTTTATTAATTAAATATATCAACAATATTTGTATTACTTACTAGTAGGAGTTTAGTATAATATAATAACTAAAGTATATTTAATTATGGTATGTCCTGATATATTTTTTTAATAATCCAACCAAATTTATCCAAATATATTCCATAAAAATTAGCAAACTAATTAAATATAATACAAATATAAACATATTTAATCTATTATAAATAGATTTAACAAAAATATTAAACAAATCTAACCTATTATTATATCAATATAATTAAAAACATTCACCAATAATCCCCATCACATAACAATATTTAATATATTTAATGAAAATATAAATAAATCTAATAAATATCTATTCATATATAAATAATACAATAATATAATTAACAAAGTATTAACAAATCTATAAAAATAATAAACAAATTTAATCAACTTAACCATAATTAAAAAATATCATTAATAAACCTTAATTAATATATACAAATTACATATCCTAACAAATTGCCAAAACTCTACAATAGAGAGATAATTTACCGAACCTATCTTTAAATAAATTATGAGAGCATCATTAATATAATTAATAAACCATAATTAATATATATAATTACACATCAAAGAAATAGCCAAAACCCTGGAATAGAGAGAAAATTTACCAAACCTATATTTAATTAAATTATGAGAGCATAAGTATTATAATTAATAAAACATGATTAATATATATAATTACACATCCAAAAAATAGCCAATACCCTAGAATAAAGAGATAATTTACCGAACGTATATTTAGTTAAAATATCAGTGCATAATCAATATAATTAATAAACCATAATTAATATATATAATTATATATCCTACAAATAACCAAAACTATAGAATAGAGATATAATTTACCAAACCTATATTTAATTAGAATATTATAGTACAATTAATATTATTAATAAACTATAATTAATATATATAATTTTACATCCTAAAAATAACCAAAATCCTATAATAGAAAGATAATTTACTAAAACCTAGATTTAATTAAAATATTAGAGTATAATTAACAGAGTATAATAAATCTAAAAATATATTTTCTAAAATTAATCAATTAACCATAATCAAAATATATTATTAAGATAAATTATAATTAATAATTTATTATTAATAAATATAATTATAATTATAATTAAGATCATTAAGCTGAAACCCTAGCGACAATACACACGAGCATCGGCAGATCAGGCCGAAACGGATGCATATGCATTGGAGTTTTTGGCCGAAGTCCTCCCCTGGGCATCAGCACAATTTGCTGAACCCATCCTTCTATATCAGCAAATTTAGCCGATCTTACCCCCTTTCCTTTGGTCAATTTTGCCGAAACTCAGCAAATCCATCGGCAGATTTTGCCGATCTCGCCCTACCAGATTTTTTTACATATAAGATCTAATTAATAAAAAATAAAATTTATACTTACACATTTATAAATTTTAAAAAATAAACTCAGATAGTTATACATTATAAATTAAAAATTAAAAATAAAACTTACCTTAAACTTGATGCTGGGAAAAAAATTCATCCGAAATTATAAGGCGTTTCTCGTAGTAGGAATGAAGGAAGAGAGAAGAGAGAAGTAGGAGAAGAAGGCAGAGAAAGAAAGTGTCGGCAGGGTAGCTCGATCGATCGTAAATAAAGGCAGAAGGGTATTATCGTCATTTATTGTGTAAATATTTTCTACGCAGTAAAAAACTGTTTTCCAAATAACAGCTACGGCATTTACCGAACCCAATGATGTTGAATGTGCTTGCGTTTACATTGGGTCTACACGCATATACGTCTGTTAAAGCTTTTATCCCAATATATTATCATAAAGTAAGAAACAGTGTGTGACATCTCCTTTCTTTTCCTTCTAAATTCAACAATCCATGGCGTTGCAACGAGCGTAATAAACTCGTAATTCAACAAATATACAATATAAAACCATAGCACCAGGCACAATATCAAGTGTTAATAACTAGATATTTATATCCATCCAATCGGTTATTTATTTTCCATCCCTTAAATCTAATACTGCATGGGTTAATCTAAGACATTCATTATTGATTAGCATGGTTGAGAGCCTCTATTTTAGGCCTCTTGAATTTTATGGTGGTCTTCCTTGGTTGTATCAAACTTGAGTTTTATTTCTTATAAGCACGAACTACTCTTTTTAACATTTACTAAACTTTCCTCACTTTTTTTTATCGCGGGAAGCCTTAGGCTGGCACACAAGTGGCACAACTCCCTTTTTTTGTGTCTTGGTTGCTATGTTGAGTGAATCACAACTTAAACCTTTTAGTTTACACAAAATATCTACTTCCTGCATTTTACCCTTTTACCCCTAACTCTTTCATGATCAAAGCTAACCTTCAAAATTTAGATTAATTTCTTTCTTCCCCCCTTTTTGTATTCCAGCTTCTCCTATTCTTATCCCTTCCATTTTGAGGCCATCACATGCCATTTCCTCCATGGATTTGTAAGCTTTCAATTTCTAAATCCTTAAATTTAATCCATTAGTGTTTTATTAAGCAAAAGTGGATTAAATCTTTGGTATGATGAAGTGGTTTTGGTGTTCTTTCTCTTGTATTGTGTTGCTTTGATATTAGGTTGAGGTAAAATTCCCAAACCTTATGCCAATTGAATTTATGTCCTCCATACGTTCTAAAATAAAGTCTTTTTAGCAATTTACATATTAATTTAGGAGATAATAAATATACTCCTAATATAATGATTGGACCCTTTATTAGAAAATAATATGATAATTAATGCATCAAAGAAGAAAGTCAAAAAGACAGGGGTAACAATAAAAAGTAAGAATTAATTTCTTTAAAAGGTGTTTTATTTTAAAATAAAGTTTTTAGCTAAAAATACTTTATTTCAAAAACGAAGGGAGTATTATATGTTTTGGTTCAAGTACTATAGCGTGATTTTGGGCATTTATACAATGGTTTGACCCTTTGGCATTTTTAGTGTGTTTTTGTTGTGTTTAAATTATTCTAATGGTTATATGATATTATTTTATGAATATAATTGTACTTAAATGTTTAGTTTTATTCCATTTAAGCGTGTTTAGGATTTGATTTAGTTATTGGAAGTTTTGTGGACTTTAGGACTCTTTGTGTGAGGGTTTTAGTTTTTGAATGACTATGAGATTATTTATTTATTTATCAAAATCTAATGTTACCATGATATCCTTTGTTATATTTTATAGAATTTCATGCTTAAGTTATCTTGATTTAAGCAATATTAGCTTATTGTATTTTGGTTGAAGTTAAGGATGCATTAGGCTCTTTCTTTGGGTATTTCAATTTTTGGATGATGATGTTGTTGTTAGTTTCTAAACCCAATGATACCATGTTAATTGCTAGCTTGTTTAGGATAACTTTCATGTATAAAATGTCTTGATTTGAGTTTGATCAATGGTTGAGAACATGTTTGCTTGGTTTAGGTTTTCGTTGAGTGTTCTAAATGCTATTCAAGTTCTTGACTATGCTCTTCATTTTCTTGGATAATAATTTATTAATCAGTATATGTTAGGTTTAATTCTTGATTTGGAACTTTTTTAATGATTTTTTTTGATATTTAAGTGTTATAGTCGTTTCACACAAATAGTATTTTCACATGAATAGTCTTTTGATAAGGGTAGTTGTTTTTTAGTAATATATATTTTAATGATATTTATATTTAAGCTTCTTGGTATAAAATAACATTTCTTATCAGCCATGACTAGTATTTTGTATGAATAGTATTTCAAGAAAATTTTCTCATTCAACCAATTTTGTCATTGTGAGTTGCTTTCCGCCATCAATTTGACATTTCATGGATTCAAATGTGATTCTTTGTAATTATAGGCATTTTTGAAATTTTGAATTAAAATAATTTTACTCGATTAGGCGTTATTTGACCTTGTGTGACTTATATGCTTTTGAATTTGATGTTTTGGGCTATGCTGTAACACCCCCAAAATTCACTACTGAAAAATTTCGTTTAAAGGAAAGAATTAACGGAAGCGAAATAAGAAAACCGTGAATTATGAGGAATGTTACCGCCACACTCAGTACCAGACCGATTCGCTCCTACCGTTCCAGTACCGAGTGCTAAGGCTAAAACGGATTACCATCAGATAAAAGCTAATACTTAAAACGAGGATTCATAAGGAAGTTAAATAGTTCAAAATATAAAATTCAGAGTGCGCATAAAAAGGTTTACAAGCCAAAGGGGTACATAGACAAGGTTCTCAAGGAACAAAAGTATCGTACGACAAAACATAACTAAAATAAAACAATACAGGGTAAAAATAAAACGAAAAGGAGAGTCCGGCCATGTTGCTCTCGGTCCCCAGGCCAAGTCTAGGCTCCACTCTCAGCTCCGCCCAATGCCTCGTAAGAGTCGTAGGCATCGAATATATTGTCTCCTACCTGCACAAACTCAGGTGGGTCCTCTACTCGTGGGAATGAGCAGCACCCATGAAACGGGTGGTCAGTACGCTACGTACTGAGTAAGGTAACAGATGTGCTAAGGCCAGCATACAAAACACACACACAGTACACATAGCATAATCACGTGAGCAACATGTAGTAGAATAGATGATAAAGGCTAGTTACAGTCCGGATAGTCTTATTCTTCGGATCTCTGGTAAATATAGAGTCGATTCACAGCATAGTCTTTATCAATTCATATGAGTGCGGGAACCCCACTATTATAGCCGGTGGAACGGTCATGCAGGGAAAAACGTGCCTGGCCACTATTATAGCCGATGGACCGGTCATGCAGGGCAAAACGCTCCTGGCCACTATTATTCGCCGGTGGACCGGTCTGGCCCCGACTCACATGATATTTCACTGTAATTACTTCGTGTCTTTCCCATGTCTTATCATTAATACGTTTGGTTTGTTGAGCACGGAATCCCTCACTATTATAGCCGGTGGACCGGTCATGTAGGGCACCCTGGCCCTAGCCACTATTATAGCCGGTGAACCGGTCATGTAGGACACCCCGGCCCTAGCCACTATTATTCGTCGGTGGACCGGTCTGGGTCCGGCTCAACATCTTCCTCTTTAAGTGATTAGTGTCTTAACATATCTTATTTGAAGGTATTTACCCTTGACATGCACGACTAACTATATCCACACTTATCCTCCCAAGAGGGCCCGTCCCATATCTTGGGACTCTTGTGCCCCCTTATCACACCTCGATATACATTCCCTTTTACGCTTACTCAAAATGGAAACCAATTCCTAAGGGTGTGGGTTAAGGCCCAACACCTCGTGACATCCACTCCACATGCTATCTCCCCCTAGGGTTTTCCTTGGGAAACCCTAATTGGACCTATGTGGCCCAACTTTCTCTCACTTACACTACCATTACTCCATTTATCGTCCTACTCCTCATCTCATTTAGATCAAATCCCAAATCATATCACTTTACCCCTCGATTCCACATATGACCGAAAACCCTAGTTGGCCATTTCAACCCTAACACTTTTCTTCTCCCACAAGTAACCCCCTCTCTTTTTCACCCAATATCTCTTCTCTCCCATGACACCCATAATCACCCATTATACACCAATTTCCACCTTTAACCCATAATCCACTCTCCCTTAATCATTTACTTCCACATTTTCCAGATTATTACTTTCTCCCAAAAACCCTAATCGGGTCCCTTATACACCCTTACACTGACCTACGTATTATTTTTCATCCCAAGTCTCCAAACACTCCACAGCTCTCCCTTTAGCTTATTTATACCTTAATACAACTTTTCTCACGTCACGATCATCCCCATGCAAGTTTTATCCAACCCATGCAAACTCTCAAAGTTCCCATGCAAACCCTAGAATTTTCCATGCATAGCTCTCATCCCTTATTCAATTTGGTCAACCTCATACCCCTCTTTAGCAACTCACTTCCCATTTATTTCTTTTTATCCTTTCATATCCATGTCATAATAATAATCACCCTAACATGCATGTCCTAGAGGGTTAAATCATGCCACAGCACATCATAATCACCACGTATGGATATCACATTCATGTTATAAGAAAACATATACCACGTACCTTAACTCCAAGCTGCGCTACGCATAAAACACGTTAAGGATAATCATGTGATACACAACAGGACATGATATATATACAAGGCACCCAAGGCATACAAGTCACATAACACGTAAGAACCTTAGCCACATCCTTACCTAATACGACACCGGTCTTGGAGCACGTTCCTACGCCTCCTCCGGGTTTTGACTTGATTCACCTATAAGAGGGATGGACTATGGATTAGCTTCCCCCTAACCAAATTGACTAGCCTTCCTACCTTACCCTTACCGCAACTTACCATTAGGGCTAAAATAATATTACTAATGGTGACAAGGAACTAAAATAATAATAATAATAATAATAACCATAATAATAATGATAATAGTAATACTAGTAATAATAACAATAATGATGTTAAAATAATAATACTAGAGTTATAGGTCATTAATAATAGTAATAATAACAGTTATAAATATTTCAAGGTTAGGTTAAATAATAATATTAATAATAATAATTATAACATTAAGAATAATATTAATAATACTACTAAAAATAGCTAGCATTTGTATAACAAGGGTTTAAGGGTTGGGGAGTTTAGAGGACCACCTAGGGGTGTTGGTGGCACAGGCGGTGGCGCACAGTGCACGACGGCGGCGGTGATGGGGGAGAAGAGAGGTGGAGAAGTGGTGGAGGGAGGAGAAGGGAAGAGGAGAGGGTGGCAGGGGAAAAAGAAGATATGGGGAGGTAGAGGAAGCTCCCCTGGTGGTTTTAGAAGGCAGAGGGGGTGCTGGAAGTGGCGGCACCGGCGGTGGGCGGTGGTAAGAAGGGCGGCGGGGCTCGAAGCAATGCTGATCGGGAAGAGCTCTTTGCACGACCGGGGTGGCTCGTGCAGAGAAAACCGAGGGGTGAGGGAGGCCTAGGTTGGTGGAGGGTGATGCAAGGGAGGATTTCGTGGGTGGATCGGGCGGCGGCGACGGGGTGGCTGTCTGAAACGGGGATGGCGCAAGGGTGATTTTCTGGGCTGGGGTTTCGAAAGAGTCTGATGCTGGGCTCGTGGGGTATTTATAAGCTCGAAATGGGGGAGGATCGAGAGAGGGGGCAGAGAAAGGTGCGAGCAGGCGGAAATTTTGGCACGCCGGCCGTCGGTGGCAGGCTGACGCGGGTCTGCCATGGCAGACCTGTGGCTCGGTCGGGAAAAAGGAAGGGGGTGGTGGCAGACCTGTGTGAGGTGTGGGGATGGTCGGTCGGTCGAGGAGGGACAGACGGGCGGTGCAGAAGAGAGGGAGAAGGTGTGCAGGCGGCGCAGAGGAGTTGTCGGCGCAGAAGAGTTGTCGGCGCAGGAGGGCGGTGATTTGCAGCGGGGCGCGGGGAAGAAAAAGAGGGGAAAGGGGCTGGACCGGTCGGTCCAGGCGAGAAAAGAAAAAGAACCGGCCGGGCGGTTCGGGCGAAGGAGAGGCAGGGTAGGCCTGCGTGCGAGACGGGGGGAAAAGGGGAAGCTGACCTGGGCCGGTGGGCTGGCCCAGTCGGGGGAAATGGGGGAGAGAAGGGAGAAAGGGGATGGGGGAGAGAAAAGAAAGAAAAAAAAAGAATTAAGGAAGATAATTAGGGAAGAAAATAATTAAAATGAATTATGGGGTGAGTCATAGTATTTTTGTAAGAGAATAAAAATTTTAGTAATTTATCTTATTAGATTAGTTTAAGGAGGTAGCTTTTAGAAAATAATGGTTTGAACCTATTTAAATAAAAATGAGTATGGTAAAATAACAATTTATTTATTTTAATTTATTAAACACCCACATCTAATTTGGTATGCTTAAAACCCACAAAATAATTAAGTTAAATAAATTTAAAAGGCAAAATCCTTAACGTAATTAAATTAAATAAGTTTAAGAGTTAAATTATCCCTAATAAAAGTAATTTAATAAATTGTAGGCTTTTAAAATTTTCGGGGGATTACATATGCCCTCGGGTTTATGGTTTTGGTTTTACCTTTGGCTTCATGTTTTGGGCTTGCACGACTTGTTAATGGTTTTATATGGTTTAGCCTATGGCTTAGTTTAGTTTTATTTGACTTTTCATCACCTTTGGTTTTATTAATTTGGCTTCTAGGCCTTGTAATATTTTGGTGTGTCTTCTAGTTTGGTCTGACTTTATGCCTCTGGTTCCTTTGTTTTGGCTCATATATCTTGAAATGCTTTTATAATCCACCAAAATTCTAAAAGTCTATAATTTAATAAATAACTTTTATTTGGAATAAATTAACTTTTAAATCTGTTTAATTTAATTATTTTATGGATTTTTTAGTATATAAAATTGGATACGAGTATTTAATAAATTACAATAAATATTTTGTTATTTTATCATACTCTTCTTATTTAAATAATTTTTTCAAACCATTAATTTACTAAAATTATCCTTTTTAAACCTATATATTTTAATTATATTAAATTAAATTATTAAATAAATTTATTATCCAAAAATATTATATTTTATTATTTTATAAATTAAATTAAATTATTTTGTCACATTTTCCCTTTCCTTTTTTCCCTTTTCCTTCTCCTTTTTCTCCTTTATTTCTTCTTCCTTTTTTCTTCCCTTAGGCCGTCGGCCGGCCGGCCTGCCTCTCCCCCACCCTGTGCCTGGGCCGCAGGCCCACTCTTCTCCTCCTTCTCCTTCTCCTACATCGTCAGCCCACCATCCCTTCTCTTTTCTTCCTTCCTCCCCCGTGCGAGCCAACCCACCTCCCTCCTTTATTTTCTTTCCTTTCTCCCCCGACCGAGCCGGCCCACTCTCCTCCTCCCTTCGCCCGGCTTGGCATGCACATAGCCCCCTCCCATTCTTTCTTTCTTCTTCTTCCATTTTTCCCAGCGCCATACTCGACCATCCTCCACCATCTCCGCCGCCCCACTTGCAAACCTCTCCCCCTACTGCTTCCCTCTATCTCTCTCTCTCTCGTCATTTTCCTACCCTATCCCGGCCCCACCACCTCTCCCTCTCCTTGCCCATACCCCTCTCTTCTCCTCCCTCTCCCGACAACTCTCATTCCCCTACCACCCTGCCACCGCCCTACCAAGCCACCCTATCCCCTCCTTTATCTTCCTCTTCTTTTTCTTCTTCCCTCCCTGCCTCATCCTACCATTTTCTTGAGCCTCACATGCCTCCCCAACCCTCTTTTTCTTCCTTTCTTCTCATCCCATCTCTCACCCTGTTTTTGCTTCGCCGCCCCACTCCAGTTGCCACCGCCGCACTAGCCACCTGCACCACCCCTACCACCCTCTACCTCACCCTTGAACCAACACAGCAGCCCTCGAGCCACCCCGCCGTCACCCAAGCCACCAAACCAATCCCTACAACCCCCTCTACCACCCCCAAACCTCCTTTGGCCGAAACCACCAACCGCAGGCCTTCATTTTTCCCCTCATTTTTCCTTCCTCCTCAGCCCCTCCATCCCGACCCATCTTGGCATCCACCTTCGTGGCCTCGTTGTCGCCCCCTCCATCGCCCTTGGCCATCTTCAACCCATCCCCGACCACCACCTACACCCCCTCTCCACTTCTGCACCCTTCCCTTACCCCAAATCCTCCCCCAACTACCCTTTTTCTTAGCCTAAAAATCCTAACCCAAAAATAGCCATTTTTCCCTCCTTTCACCCACCTTCGAGCCCTCCCCCTCATTTATTTGCATGCAGCTCATGCTGCATGAGCAGCATGAGCTGTTGCATGTTTAGTTATGTTTTGTTTAATAAATTTTGAGGTATAATAATATTTTAAGTTAAGTATTTGATTAATTAAGTGTTATTAAGTCTTATGCTTGATTTTTCTTATTTCTAATATAATAAATGTTGATATTATTTTTAGGTATTGGTTTTGCTAATCAAACCTTGAACCTTTAACCGGAATACCGGTAAGGTTCGTTTTGTGGTAATTAAGGTAACCAATAAATCCCACTTAAATGCATGGATTAATGTATGTTAGCACATTAGGCTTTTTAATAAGTTAGTATGCGTGATATATGTTGTTTAATATGAGATATGTAGTTTCGTGTGTGGATTGATAAAAGGAGCATGTTAGATTATATGCTATTTACAGAAATATTGTTTAAGGTGAGAGTTTGGTCATTAATGAAGATGTTAATTATTTATCCATATTGTATTATGCTATTGTAATTTTTAATGCATGGTTAATATTATTGTGAGCCCTAGGGGTATTTTAGTAATATATATTGTACAAGAATATGGCCTAATATGTGTGGGTGTTAACTGTTAATAAGTATTATATTAAATATAATAGTTGTGGATGAAGTATTAATAGTAATATTTTATGTAGTGATGATAAATTAATATAAGTTATGTAATAAGGGACAAAACAGTAATTTGTAATTAAAAGGAGTATTATGGTAATTTTGGAGGTAAGGTTAAAGTGTTAAATTTGTAAGTATAAGGATAAAATGGTAAGTGGTGTAATAAGGGGCAAAATGGTAATTTGTAAGTAAAAAGGGTAAATTGGTAATTTTAGAAGTAAGAGGTAAAATGATAATTTTGG
This sequence comes from Tamarix chinensis, assembly GCA_030549775.1. NCBI lineage: Eukaryota > Viridiplantae > Streptophyta > Magnoliopsida > Caryophyllales > Tamaricaceae > Tamarix > Tamarix chinensis. Next base: position 165,693,551 of record CM060171.1, on the reverse strand, counting down.
AAGTAAAGGTAAAATGGTAGTTTTGAAAGTAAATGGGCAAAATGGTAATTATGTGAATAAAGGGTAAAATGGTAACTTTGTGAATAAATGGTAAAATGGTAATTTTGTAATTAAGAGGAAAAATGGTAATTTTGTAATTAAAGAGCAAAAGGGTAATTTTGGAATTAAAGGATAAAATGGTAATGTTATAATTCAAGGGTAAAATGGTAATTTTATAATTACAGGGCAAAATGGTAATTTCATAATTAAATGGGAAAATGATAGTTTTGTAATTAAAGGGCAAAATGGTATGGTAATTTATTAATTAAAAGGTAAAATGGTAATCTTGGATTTAAATGAGAAAAATGGTAATTTTGAAAGTAAATGGGCAAATTGGTAATCTTGTAAATAAAAGGGGTAAAGTGGAAATTGGAAAGGAGTAACTTAGTAATTATGATAATAGACAAAGGTAATTTGGCAATTTAACCAACTAAAGGGTAATTTGATAATTTTGATAATGGAGAATGGTAGTTTGGTAATTATGATCATAGAAAAGAGTAATTTGGTAATTTAATTGACTAGAGGGTAATTTGGTAATTTTGATAATGGAGAAAGGTAGTTTGGTAATTATAATAATAGAGAATGGTAATTTGGTAATTTAACCAACTAAATGGGTAATTTGGTAATTATGATAATGAAGATGGGTGCTTTGGTAATTTAACCAATTTGTTAATTATAATAAAGTAAAAGGGCAATTTGATAATCTAACCAACCAAATGGAAAATGTATCAAGTGTAACAATTACGAAGGGTCATTAGTGGCATAATAAGTATAGGAGATAGCTTGGTAACCTAAACCGAGTAAGGGTGTAGCAAAAAACAACCGTGTGTGGGTTACGTGCCTTGTGTGCCATGTGTTATGCCGTATTGTGTACTTTATGCTAAATGATTAATCATTTGTAGTGCAACATGAAGTGTATGTATGCTCGTGTAACTTCCTTATGGCACGTGGATGATGATTATATCTGTTGTGTGTAGAATGTTATGTCATGTGACCCTCTAGGATATGCATGCTAGGATATTTAAAGTGGTAATGTGGGATGGAAGGTTGAAAAAGGAAAAATGGGGAAGTGAGATAACCAATGGGAAGTAAGTTGGCTAACATAGGTAGGAATGACCTAAATGACCCATGATCCATAAGTGGGTGAATAAATGGGGGCTTAAATAGAATGAATGGGTGATGCAACTCTTATATGGGAGATTTCTAGGGTTTGCATGGGATGATTATTACGAAAGAATGGGCTAGGGTTTGAGTGGCTGACTAAGGTTTTACTGTTGCATGTATAATTGGTAAGTATAATTGGGATTTGAGACGGATCTAAATAGGATGAGGTGTGGGATGATAAAAGAAAGGTGGGGCTACATAGGTCCGATTAAGGTTTCAAAGGAAAAACCCTAGGGAGTGGTAGTGAGAGAATTTGAACGTCATAAAGTGATGTGTCTCAACCCACACCCTTAGGAGTTGGGTCTTTGTTATGGGTAGATATAAGAAGGAATGGGTGTCAGGGTGTGATAAGAGGTGCAAAGGTCTCAAGATATGGGATGGGCCCTCTCGGGAGGATAGAAGTAGAGGTCGGTGACATGCATGTTAAGGATAAAATACTTTCAAATAAGACACTGCTCACTTAAAGAGGAAGATTGTTGATCCGGACCCAGACCGATCCACTGGCGAATAATAGTGGCCAAGAGCTGGGGTACCCTGGAGATCGGTCCACCGACGAATAATAGTGGTCAATAGCGTTCTACCCTGTATGTATTCCGGTCCACTGGCTATAATAGCAGGGGATTCCGTACTTAGCAAACCAAACGTAATAACGATAAGACATGGGGAATACACTAATTACTTATAGTGGAACACCATGTGAGTCGGGGCCAAACCGATCCACTAGTGAAAAATAGTGGCCAAGAGCATTTGGCCCTGCATGACTGGTCTACCGACGAATAATAGTGGGGTTCCCGCACTCACACGGATCTTTATAATCCAGGATGATTGATTAATGATGGACTGATGGCCTCAAGGCCCTAAAAGTATTGATGGTTAATTATGACCTATTAATATCTGGTTGACTTATTAAGTATACGAATGTACGAAAGTGAATGTTATGTATGCACCATTAATATTTGATTGACTTGTCCAATATGTGCATGTATGGATTCGAATATTATGTTTACACCTATCGTTATGTATGAATATGATGGTATATCGTGTGTTACATTGTGGGCCAATTTTTAAGTGTGTTTTAAAGGGTTACTCAGTACTGTAATACTGAAGGGTTCCATTTGTGGGCCCCCTGCCTATTCAATGGGTAGTGTCCCTTGCAGGTCATTTTCAGATGCTATTTAAGTAGGATCCTGGGAAAGAGCATAATGAACTATATGGAAAATCCTAGGGTTGTCATCTTTCTCTTTTAAATTCTTGTTTCAATATATTTGTTGTTTTGAAATCACCACTAGTGGATTTTATTCTCGTAAATTGTTTAACACGCTACTCTGATTTAATTATGGCTTAAGTTTCTCGTAAGTTGTATTTTTCTTTTTTAGCCTTAACACTTGGTACTGGAACGGTAGGAGTGAATCGATTAAGTACTAAGTCTGGCGGTAATATCCCTAGAATTCACAGTTTTAATATTTTGCTTCTGCTAATTATTTTAATAAAACAACTTTTTTATGAGTGAATTTTGGGGGTGTTTCAGTTTTGATATCATTTCACGGTTCTAGATCTGCCTTAGTGGGCTCTTATACCTTTGTTAAATGTGTTTTTAGCTTAATGTCTTTAGTTTGTTACGGGCTTAATGCCTTCGTCTTACCTTAATGGCTTTTGATTGATTTTAGATCCTTGGATTCCTTTTTAAGTGATACTGGTATCCGATGAGTTGTAATGCATTTTATGCTAATTGTGCATTATACGTTATCACTTAAACATCACTTGGTTTTTGTGTATGATTTGTTTGAGTCTATAACTTCACCTCTTTGAAGTTGCTAAGTTGAGAGTCGGTGGGTTATGTACAAGCTCTTTTTATTGGGTGGTGTATGCTAGTGTGGCCGTAGCCGGCATGCAATTTTAACCTTTTTACTAACAATTGTAGTATTGGTAAATAAATTTATCGTTCTATACCAGGGATTGAGATGACTCGCCTCTATTTAACTAACTCAAAAATAAATAAAAATAAAAAACCCTAAATTATAAAAAATAAATAAATAAGAAAAAACACTAATGGGGTTATAAAAATAGAAAATAATAAAATAATAAAATTAATAAATAAAATAAAATAGAATAATAAAAATAATAATAGATAACCATATGTATGATAAATATGCTAGGGAAATTAAAATTCACCACTAGATTATGTCGAAATATAATAATATTTTCCAAGTCATCTTTTAACCATGAGAAAGAGAGTGACCAAGTTGTACACCAAAAGTAGGTCCTTATACCTTCTATTACTTTTCTAAAATAATTAATACGATAAAGCGTTAATATTAATCCTATTAAATATTAGCATTATAGTAGCAACAATTTCTTCATATATTTAATTAGTTTTAATACATTAAGTATAATTGAAAATATGTCAATCTAAGTACCTAAACTAGTGCGCTAAACATGTTTAGCAGTATTTCCATTTTTTGACCCACACGTATCTAAATGCTTTACTATTTCAGTTAGAATCACAAAACCATTTGGTGAATCGTTATCTAACATAGCTACAATATATATATATATATATATATATTCTAGCATATTTATATGGTCACCTAGTTAGCAGGTAAATAATCTTACATACTGTCACTATGAGAAAACCAGAACAATGCATGCACCAAATAAATTATTCTTGACAGAATTATATATATAAATGATAACAATTAAAATAGAATCAAAGAACAATCTCACAAAATAAAGAAAATTAAAATCATAGCTCAAACCATAATCTATGGCTTCACTCTATTCCCCAACAATAAATAATCACCTAATCATAATTATCGAATTAATTACACAGAAATATATACCCAAAAATATAAATTAAAAATAGAGAAATAAATGACCAAAATTAATTATGGATGAAAGATTAATAATTTATTTAGATGAAAAGGTAATTAATTTCATCTTAAATAAATTTTACCGGTATAAATTTTTCTATATTCTTTCCTTTCTCGGTACCCTTGATTTCCGTCACAAATTCTTTTTTTCTTCTTCTTTTTCTTTCGGCGCAGCCGCGCTGCCTACTCTGCATCTGACTTCTAATTGTTGCTACTTCTGCCCTTTTTTTCTTTCTTCTTTCTGCACTGGTTTCTCTTCCTTTTCTTGTGTCCTATGCTTCATTTTCTTTTTCGTCTCTCGCTGCTAATTTTTCTCACGTCCTCCCCTACTCCTGCATCGCTGGCTCTCCCCACTCTCTTGACTCACTCCCATGTCTCTCCCCACTCTCCTGACTCTCCCCCCTTCTTGCTCTTATGCGATTCCCGTTTAGCTCTCTCTTTTTTCTCGTTTTTTCAGCCTCTCGACTGATGGCCGTCTCTTCCAAGTTCTCTCCCCTCTTCTCTATGGCCCTCGCTTGATTTTATTAATCTGCGTGCCACTCGTTAAGGCTTCATTATTCCCAGGCCTCAAGACCGTTGGTCCAAATGTCTGACTTTTTTTCCTTTTATTTTAAAACAATACATGTAAAATAAAAATAATAATAATATTATACTCTAGATTTATTTAATTATTATCATTTTAGTTCAAATAATAAAATTTATGCAATTATTATTACTTAAGTATAAAATAATAATTATTCATATATATTATTGAAATAAAATTCTAAAAACTAAGATTATAAGGGTATAAAAAATGTCAAAATATTAACTCATCACATGCCTTTGTCTAGTTTCCTTTGGGTTCTTTCAGGCAAGAACCCAGTTTGATTTTGACGTATCTTTTGTTGGTTATCCTAGTGATTTTGATCTATCTTATTGGTGTATCTTAAGTTGTCCTCTCAACATGACTTGTGATTATCCTACTTGTTTTATTTAATGCCTTATTTTATATTTGATGCATTAATGGTTTTGTTTTCTATTGGTGAGTTTGGCCTGCTTTACTGTATCCTATTCTAGGATTGTCCTTTGGTATATGTTTGAATTATGTATCTCCAAGTATCCTATTCATTATTTGATGTTTTCTTTGGTATCTAGTGTCTTAATGATTTGATTGTTCATTGGCAACTTAAAGGATTATTGAAATTTAAAGCATGATATATCAAAGTTGTTATTATATGACGGAGTATGATGTTTGTTATCATGACCTTGTGCCCTTATTATGGAATCTTTTACAACTTATTATCATCTTATAGGTGGGTTTCATGATAACCCGACCAAATGATATTATTTAAAAAACATGGTTCACCCTTTTTTTTTGTTTGAGAATGGATGTTAAGAGTTTGTTTGGTTTTAGAAACCTGTCGAGGAAAGAAAAATAAATTAGAAGGAAGCCATTTTAGGGTTGTTTGGTTGATCAAAGAATTATAAGGGAAAAAAAAAGAGAAAAAACTAATAAAGAAAGTTATACTAATAAATTTTCCTTTTATAAATTTAAAGAGAGTTGAATCTTTTCGTAGAAAAAATAATCAATAGTCTAAATCAACATTTTTATTTTCTTCATTTGTTATCTTATTCGTTGCAACCTATGATATTTTGCCTCTGCTTTGTCTCTCTTCCTCATCATTTGTGATCATATACCTTAATTTGTGCTTCAAATCTCGATTTTGGAGGTTATAAAATATCTAATTATAAATGATAATTGTATCTAAAATTTATTTAATAGAAACCACTTCATAAAGTATAATTAACAACATTTGGTATACCAACCGGTTTTGATTAACTCGAATATGCCAATATTTTTTTTAGTTAGATTTATACATATGGGAAATATTTTAATTTTATATAATTTTTATTTTTTTATTTAGATTTACATTTGTGTAGTCTCAAATTAATTAGTTAGATTATATATGTGAATTATTATTATCACCTTTTTAAAAGTAAATATAGTTTATATATATTTTGATAAATAAATTGTAGTAAAAAAGTGGACTTAAGAGTATTAATAATATTAATATAATGGAAATGCAGATTGTAATAATATTTATAATTATACATTGTTGGTTTGCGTAAACCTTGATCTCTGAATTTTTACATTGGTGTTTAGATGCATGAAGCAATTTTTTATTTTTTATTTTCACTTTATCTCTTATTAATAAGGTGTTTTCAATGTTATTGATATTTTATGGAACTAACGAGTGTATTAGTGACTGACTATGAAATTATTATTTTTCATTCTACATTTTCTGTATTATGTAAAATGAAAAAGAATATGAAATATTTTTTTTATATTTATATTTTTATATTTTTTAGAAAGTATTGTCATTTATTTATGTAACATTTTAGAATGTTTCTAAAAAAATTTAAATTAATATTGAGTTTATGGAGTTTTTTTATGATTTTTTTAGAAAATTTATAAAGTTTTTCATATATCAATATAATATTTTAATTTTTATTAAATATATAAGAGTATTCAAATGATAATCAACTTTTTTTTTTCAAATTTTCTTTACATAAACCAAATACCATAAACACTTTCCAAAAATTTTATTTTCTATAAAATTTTCTAACAAACCAACAAGGAAATTAAAATTACTTTCTCTTATTTTTTTCTTTTCCTTTTTATTTCCTTCTTATTTTTCACAAATCAATGAGAGTCTTAAGTATCTTAGTTGATATTACATGGCTACGTCACTATAAGCTTAATCTTATTACAATATGATATCTAGATTTGTATTTTTTTTTAATTTTGTATGTTCTCTAAGCGCAATACTACATAAAACTAAAATAAATATATATTAATATATTATACATATTTTTGTGTAGTTACATGGTTTTGAAACATATATATATTTTTCGGTTTAGATTTAGTTTAATCAATTTATTAAGTGCCAAAAATATCAATTTATTTTTAACTCATATTTATACATAAATAATAGCAATATTTTGTCAGAATTAGTTCTTAAATTTACAAAATAAAAAATTATTTGTTTCTTTACAAAAACTTCTGAATTTTTATCTATTTACGAAAACATAAAAACTGTTTCGAACAATCAAGCATTTTAATTTATTTAACCCATCATTATTTACAAAAAAATGTATTTTTGAATTCAAAAACACGAATAAGATTGCATTCAATTCAAGTGGCATACGGCGCCAAAACTGAAACGAATCTACTTGCCGTAGTGATTCTGCTGATCCCAAAACCAAGCAAGGGCGGTTCTTTTGTAACGCTCGCATCGATTTCAATTTCATCTCCCTGTGCAATTTCTAGGGTTCCTTGTCTGTCAATCTCTGTGAGTCCGGTGTAGGTGCTGTTAGCTGAAGACTTTCGTATTTTCTCTTTCATCAGCGAGGATGCGACCGTCCTCGCCGTCTCTCTCTCAGTCCATTTGCGGTTCTCTTCTTCGGGAGCTGCAGGTTTCGACTTCTCTCGCTCCCCCCCATTGCTTCTTCATGCTGTCGTACATTGATGCTCTTCAATTTCTTGCTCATTCTTACCGCTTTAATTGATCCTTAATGTGTAATTTAGTTTTTTCCTTGATTTAATTGTGGCCTTGCATTTTTTTTTTTCTTCCAAATTTGAGCGGGAAGTTTTTGGTCTGAATTGTTTAAACTGTTTAATGATCCATTGGACTGCTCGTGCTATTATTTGTCGCGGCAGTTTAGTTCTAATATAAAATTTTCTTGAGTTATGAAACCCGCCTATTGGTATTCAGGCTCTATCTGATTACATTCTCGAAACTATATTGAATTACATTGAACATGTTCACATCCAAATACTGTGTCGGTTATTTTGCATTTCAAAGTCATAAATTAAGTGCGGTGTGTTATGTTTTGAAAGAACCTACTCAAGGATTCAGTAGGGCTGTAGGGAAGTTTTTTTGCTTCTAATTTCGCGGGGAATTTGGCAATTTGGGTTTAAAGTTCTATACCTTTGAGTGGAATATGGTTGTTCGTGAATTGGGAAAAACCAAAAACTTTGAATTACCTTCTCTGAGCTTATTTTTCACCATTCATTTGTGTGAAACTTTCTGGTTATTCAGTCACCTATATTCACCCTTTTGCTTTTGTCTTAGTCATTATGAACTTTCTGGTATTGATGGTGTTGTATAGAAAATATGGGATGAAATTGGCGAAAGTGATAGCAAAAGGGATAAGATGCTTCTAGAACTGGAGCAAGACTGTCTGGACATTTACAGGAGGAAGGTTGAGTGTACAAGGAAGTATAAAGATGAGCTTTGTCAAGCACTGGATGAGGCTGAAACTGAGATTGCACGTCTTGTTTCAGCTTTGGGAGAGCATATTTCATTCTCGCAGGTTTCCTCCTCTCTGCATTCAGTGATTGCTAATATTCTGTTGATGTTTTGACGATGTTTGAAAGATCTATGCTAATATTTACTCCGTCCTTCTAAATTGCGATCATCTGAGTTCTCTGCTGTGTTAATTTTGTGAGAAGGCAAAGGGCACATTAAAAGAGCAGCTGTCTTTGATAGAATCTGTGTTGGAGGAATTACGGTCAAAGAAAGAACAAAGAATCAAAGACTTCTCCGAGATCCAATCCCAGATTATTTGTATATGTGCTGAGATAGAAGGAAATGACCAGTTCATTAACAAGGCTGAACCTCAAGTTGATGAACAGGATTTGACATCAAAAAGATTACGAGAGCTTAAGTCACATCTTGAAGAGCTTCAGAAAGAGAAGGTTATTTTAATCGGTTTTTTCATCACCCGATGTTTCTTGTTGCAAATATGGAGGTGTTTAATTTTTCTTCTCTTTTTTTATGTTGAATGTTGCAGGTTCACCGTCTGCAAAAACTCAACACTCATATTAGTGCCATAAATGAGCTTACAGCTGTGCTGTCTATTGATTTCAAGACAACAGTGAATGAGGTCCATCCAAACTTGATTGATGATGCATATGGACAGTCAAAGAGCATTAGCAACGAAACTCTAGCTAAATTGACCGGTGTGGTAAATTCACTGAAACGAGAAATGCAGAAGAGGCTGCAAAAGGTAACTCAGTCTAGATCACTTCTATGTTACGTTGCTATTTGTATTTTTGTGCTCACTTTAAGTCGCTGGTTGATGTCTGTTATACTGTCTGATGTGTGAATTCTCATAAGATTCCTATTATAAGAGATGGTATAAACAGACACCGACTTGGTTTGATTTATTTGGTACACAAATTTGATTTGACCTGGATTTCTCATATTTTTCTTCTGTTAATAATTGTGATTTTACCATTCCTTTCTTTCTCATTGAATCAATTAGTTAAGTATGTGTTTAGGACCCCATATTAAGTGGCGTTTGAAAAGCTTAAGGTACACCCTGACAATAGGGATTTTAGAGCCTACGCATTATTTCATGTGTAGGGGTGACAATAAGTTAAGTTTGGTTAGATCTATTCATGTTTATGGCACCTAGATATTCACTTAAATCTGCTCTGCAAGTGTACGAGTGTCGTAGTAGCAAAATAAAGTTGTATCCTTAGGACTTTGGTATTAACTATTGATTTCCATTGTTTCCGAATATCTAAACGAATTAATTAGAAAGGGATGGATAATAAATATAGAGAAATAAAATGAATAAATTAATCAATTGTGTGCTCAATACATTAGGAATGATTAGCCTAATTTAATCCTTAATCTCTTTCTACTACTAAAAGTCATGTTCAATTAAATCTAACAACCATTTTTATGGCTATAAACCTAATTAAACTTATTAAAAACCAGTTAATTCTATCACTTCCTAATAATTTCTAATCTATTTGCATGAGTTGTTAATCCTCTCTTAATTGCTAAGTTTTGAGGTTAATGACAGTCTTTAAATTTTAATTAACAAACTAATTAGATTAAAATAGTGATCAATTGTTCTAACCCTAATTAATTAAATGCTAGCAATTGAATAATGTAAATCAAATAATTCCAACAATAATTGAATCAATTTATCAAATTAACAATGGAATTGAACTTAATTTGATTCTATAACAGACAACTACTCAATCATTATTAAAACAAGAAGCACAATTAAATAAATAAGCATAAATGACATTGAATAAAGAGATAGATTAGAAAATAGAACAGGCGTTGAAGATGATGAAGCGTTGGGTTACCAAATGCAGATAAATATAGAATCAAAATCCAAAGTTAAATCATAGTTAAATTATGTTTTTAAACACAAGCTTTTGAGAGAGAAATAATGGAAGATGATCTTTGGAACTACCGACCTCCTTTTAATATGACAGGCCTTCACACTTTTTGATTTCTTTTAACTGTCGAGCGCAAAGTGAAATTTTAATAACTTGTTGCATATGAAATATGACCATGGTTGGAAACACCCTGGATGTGTTTCTTACGCTCAAATATAAAAATACGCTAGCTAAAGATATAGGGAACGTGCTTTCTTCATATTTTTGCTCCATTTTTACTTTGCTTCTCCCAAAGTTGTGTTGCCGAATACACCTAAGCCATGCTTTATGTTGTGTTCTTCATCCATCATGCTTCAAGTCTCGACTTTGTCTCTTTTTGATCAAATTCGACGCCTTCTCAATCTAAATTGATGAACCTATAAAAGGATCACAACCAAAGCGGTATCCAAACACAAAAGCAACATAAAAGATATGAAAATTCACATAATCTAAGAATGATAGGAGCTAAGAATACATGTAATAAACTCATTTATAACTAGACCCAAGCCAGACCCACCGGGTTTTAAATGTTTATACCTAGACCCAGGTTCAATTATCTTTTTGTTTTTAAAAATGAGTAATTTATTTAAATATTGAATTTTTTATTATTTTTATGTAAGTTAATATACAATTTCTTTGTTGAAATAATTCCTTGAAAGGGTATTTTGATTCTTCAAGACTGTGAAATAAAGTTGGTTAGTTTATAATAAAAAAAGCTTTGTAAATTACTAATATGTATAAGGTAAATAGGTATAAATAAAATAATTGGAACAAAACATGATAATGATATAATCAATCACATACATACATACATACATATACCCAATCCCAACCCATTGAGTGTAGAATACTTATACTTAGACCTGCTACATATAGGTTAGGTGTGGGTCTGGTCCTAGAACCACTAACATACGTAGGTGCACACCTAATCTTTTCTTACCTACTATTTAATATTTATTTTCCTTTACTTTTTTGGTCAAAATTATGTTTATTGCTCTTTCCACAGTCCTTTTTTTCCCTCTCTGTCTCCTTCCCAATGTAAGATTTAGCTACTAGATTTTTGAAAATAAATCCTAAAAAAGGCTAATCAAACTTTCCTTCTCTAGTAAATTTTTCTTTCCTTTTCTATCCAAAATTATGTTTATCGTTCTTCTTGTAACCTTCTTTTGTTGTTCCTTTTATTTCCTCACTTGGTATTTCATTACCATATTGATTCTTTAATTTTTTTTATAGGAAATGAAAACCTAAAAGTAGCTTATTTTCGGCAAGACGTGTGTCTATGAGCCATTCTTGGTTCGACACCTTTGTAGCTGTTGTAACAAATGCAAGGAAGATAACAAAATAATAAAATTTGAAAATAGAGATATACGGGGATCGCTAATGATGTGTTAGTTACATCGAGAGGAGAGCGATTTATTTGTTTTACGTGACGTGATGAATACAAAATACATCAAGGAATTTATATAGCATTCTCAGAAAAACCTAAATGCTAGTTAATAAATCTAATCATAAATGAAATTTAGTATAGAGATTGATGTATATTGTGAAGTTAATTATGCTTAATGCAGGTCATTCAATCATTAAAATGTAACCGACGTAACTTGTGTGACTGATGTAATTGGTGAACATTAAGAACATCATCAAAATATAACTAATGTTGTTTAACGGTTTGACTATGGTGGTAACCATAATAGTTAATCAACAATTAAACCAAGCATGTCCCACCAAGGAGATTAGATCAAATTAAGTTACCCAAAATGAAAAAACAGATGACCACAAATTTAAGGTATCTCTACAAATCTTCATCTTGACTTAAATTCTCTCATGTAGATAAATGTAATAGATGCATCTAAAAGTGTCAGATGTCTTGTGACTCTTCTTTGCCTAAGAAATGCCCTAAAAGGGGCTAGTACCAATTAACAACATTTAGTAAGTCCAGACAATGTTGGAACTTCCTATAAGGAACTAACTTGGTGAACATATTAGCATGATTACCATTTGTGCTAATCTTCTTCACCTTAATCCATTTCTCGTGTGTAGGAAGTCATACTGAATGTCTATATGCTTTGTATTTTCATGATGAACTTGATCCTTGACTAAGCATATCAAACTCAAACTATCACAAAATGTAGTAGCTTGATCATGATATAGACTAAGATCACTAACTCTTCCTTTCAAACATATCGTTTCTATAATAAATTCTGTTAAGGCCATGCACTTTGCTCTAGTTGACAAAGTAACTGAAGGTTGCTGAGTTGTCTTCCTACTAATAGCAGAACCACTAAGAGTAAAAACATATCCATCCATTGACCTTCTAGTGTCCGCATCTCTAACATGATTATAGTCTAAAAAACTCGTCACCAAACATGCAAACATTTTGTGTCACTCCCATAAATGAGACCAACACAAGATGTATATTTTAGAAAGTGAAAAATATGCTTCATTGCTTGCTAGTGTTCCTTGCTAGGGTTATCCATAAACCTGCTAACAATAGGCACAATGTTAGGCCTAATGAAGACCAAGACATACAACAATGTACCTACTGCAATAGCATATGGAACTTGAGACATATATTCTTATTTAGCATCCGATTGAAGAGCAAATGCATCAAATAGGTAATAATTTGTGGCTTTAGGAGTATTAAAAAATTTAGCTTTACTCATCCCAAATCTAGCCAACTACTTCTCAATGTAACCTTGACAAGAAAAGCATCTTTGAGCTCAATCTCTAAAAATCTCCATTCCTAAGGTTTTTTGCATTGCATCTAGATCCTTCATCTCAAACTCTATATAGAGAAGGTTCTTCAAACTTTGAATGTTTGATATATCTTTGGTAGCTATGAGCATATCATTTACATACATGACCAAATAGTTGTATGAACCATCTCTCAGTTTGTTGATGTAAACATAACAATCATATGAACTCTTGCTGGAAACTCACCCAATCATGAAACTCTCAGACCTCTTGTATCATTGTCTAGGAGATTGCTTGAGCCCATACAAGAACTTCTTCTATTTGCAAACATAGTCATCTTTTCTAGGCTCTTGGAGCCCTTAAGGTTGACTCATAACAATTTCCTCTTCCAACTCTCCATAAAAGCTAATAGTACCATGATAGAAGAATGTCTGACTAAGGTGAGAAAATATTATTGCAGTCAACTCCTTTTTTTTGATCGAACCTTCTTGCAACTAGACATGCTTTAAACTTAAAACCTTCAGCAAATGAAGTTCTTTTTTCTTGATGACCCAATTTCAGCTAGTGACTTTTCTCCCAAACGGTCGTTGCATTAACTCTCAAGTCTTATTCTTATATAGTGATTCCGTCTCCTTACCCATGGCTATGATCCACTACTCATAATTAGAACTTGATATGGATTATTTATAGGTGGAGGGAACTTAGTAAACCTCTTCAACAATCACCAGTGCATAACCCACCATATCCTTAAAATCATATCTCTTAGGACCAACCTCAGTTCTCCTTGGTCAGTCCATAGCTATACTGTATGGGCGACAATCTTTTGATTGTTGTGTGTCTATTTCTAGAAGTTGTTGCTCTTGAAGTGTCTGCCTTGGTTCATCTATATTTTGTGTCACTTCAAGCTCCACCTGGTTCTAGACACTGTTGTTCTCGGCCATGATCTAAGAATTCATATGTGGGTTAAGCATAGACTCCTAATCAAAGATCACACTCCTATTATGTGTAACTTTCTCCTCAGGTGGAGGCTAAACTTTATATCCTTTAACCTGTCACCATAGCTCACAAATACTTCCTTTTTTTCTTGGTTCTAGCTTACCCTCACCGACATGATAATAAGAAGGACAACCAAAATCTTTTAGATTAGAGCAATCACCATGCTTTCTAGATCACATCTCATAAGGTAAATTGCATTCAATACCCGTGTAAGGCTTGTGATTGATCAAACAACATGGCATAGTGATAGCCTCAGCACAGAAACTTGTACTTATTTCAACGTTAGAGATCATGCAATGAGCTCTCTCCATCAATGTTTGATTCATATGCTTTGCTATACTGTTCTATTCTGGCGTATCTCTGAATGTGTGGTGCCTTGCTATCCCTTTATCTTTATAGAACTCATCAAACTCGATGAACAAAATTCCAAATCATTATTAGCTCACGCAACTTTTGGTCTTCTTCTTGATTTTCCACCACAATCACTTATTGCTTGAAATTCTTGAAAGCCTCACTCTTGTATTTCATCATGAACATCCAAGTTATCCTTGAATTATCATCAATCACTGGTAAGAAATACCTGATGTCTCCCAAAGATTCAACATGAGATGGACCCTAACAATAGGTGGATATACTCAAGAATGCCTTTTATCTTGTGAATTGCACTATGAACTTGTTGTGATGTTGTTTCTCAAACACACAATGCTCATAGAATGTAAGATTTTTAATTTTGTGGCCTTGAAGAAGATCCTTTTTAGATAGAATTTGAATTCTCCTTTCATTCATATGCCCAAGTCGCATATGCCAAAACTTGGCTATGTCAGAAGGGCCATTTTTTGAAGAGATGCTACAACAACAGAGAACCTTGTAGTACATACAAAGTACCTTTCCCAAGCAATAAAACTGCGGTTGCAGTTGCGATTGCAATTGCGGTTGTGGTGTGTCTCGAATAATATTTTATGTTACAGTTGTCACGGAGTAATTTTTCTTTATAATTTTTTTTTCACAACAAATATTATCAAATATCAATAAATATCTACCGATATCTAATTTTCGTCGACATAGTGATGATAAATATGTGATTTTTTAAAAATGATCGTGTTTTGAGAATTTCAAGTTGTGGTTGACCTATAAACCATAAAATTACAGCCAATAAGCAATTGCGGTACTAATATATCATTGTATGACCCCGGTTAACACCTTCCTGTATCATTGAGTTACCCCTGCAGACGTATATAACTCCACCTTCACCTTGAAAGTTGAAACTGATATCCCTTTTTATCCAGATCACCAAGCGATATCGGATTCTTCTTCATTTGTGGAATATGTTTGACATTAGTAAGTGTATGAACTACACCATCATGTGCCTCGACTTGGTAGAGCTAATTCCAACTGTTTTGTTGATAATATCAATACCCATAATAATGTTTCCACTATCTAGCTTTTCATAAGTTGCAAATCACTTTCTCCTTGGATACATATGGTATGAACATCTAGAATCTAGAACCCAATTATTGACTAGATGTAACTGTTTGTTAGCTACCAAGGCCTGCTTCTTTTCTTTTTGTTTCTTATTCTTAGGGTAATCATTATTCCCATGTCTAGGTTTTTCATAGTACTTATAGATATCTCTAGGCTTCAAGCTTAGGGTCCATTGATTTTGATTTCTATTTATTTTTCTTTTTATTAGATTTACCAGGACCTTTCCTAGTAGCAACCACTAACCCAACAAATGATCTAACTCAGTGGAATGAAGCGATGATATAACTTTTTCCAAAGAGACTTTATCTTTCCCAATAATAAAGTAATCCAAAAAATTTTCATATGATAAGGGCAAAGATACCAACAAAATTAATGCAATTTCCTCATCTTTGATTTTAATGTCAATATTACATACTTTGAGTAAAATCGCATTCAATTTATCTAAGTGATCCTTAAAAGGCATACCCTCTTGCATATGTAGACGGAACAAATGTTGTTTTAAAAATAACTTGATGGTTAAAGATTTGTCATGCAAAGACCTACCAATGTTAATCTTAGACTAGTGGAAATTTTGCTATTTCTGTGATAAGTTCATCGGATATCAATGGCAATAGTTGAATGCACCTTCTCCTCTAGAATGAACATCTCACTATTATCATATTCTTTTAATTTTTCCTTCGAAAGTGGTGCCCAATTTTAGCAAAGTCTGTTTCTCGGTTTGCCATAAACTGAAATTGTTTCTCCATTGTATTTAACAAACTTCACCTTGTGTTAGGCATCTTTCTCGCCATATAAGAAACTAGGCTTTGATACCAATTTGTTGTAACTAATGCGAGAAAAATAGCAAGATAGTATTGATCAAAGATTGATATTTATGTGGTTCAATAACAATTTGTTAGCTACATCTACGGGCAAAAACGAGAGCGATTTATTTGTATTATGTGAGGCGATAAATACAAAATACCTCAAGGAGTTTATATAGCATTCCCAAAAAAAACCTAAATGCTATGTAAAATATGTGGACATGAATGAAATCCAACACAAAAATGGATGTATATTGTGAACTTAATTACATTTTAATGTTGTTCATTCAACCACTGAAATGTAACCAACTTATACTAACATAAGTTGTGTGAGTTATGTAACTGGTACACATTAAGAACATCATCAAAATGTAATTAATGGTTTTTAATGTCTTAACTATGGTGTTGACGATAATAGTCAATAAAAAATTAAACCAAGCATATCCCACGAAGGAGATTAGATTGAATCAAGTTATTCACATCAAAAAAACAAATGACCATGAATGTAAGGTATCTCAACAATAACGTTCCTCAATGTTGCTTCACTGAGGATATAAAGCTCCCGTTTGGGCCATAAATGAGTCGAGTCGGGGTAGATTCCGGCTTGTTTAATGAACAATCTTAAAAATAAGGATCGGGCTTGACTCATTTAAAAAGCTTTTAACCGGTGTAGCCAAGCTAACTCGTGAGCTTTTGTAGTAAAAGAATCGAGCTTGCGAGCTTTTGTATTGTATACGAGCTCGACTCCAAATTCCTTGTGTTCAGGCTCAGCTCATTTATTAAACAAGCTTAAAATTATTGTTCGTGACTTATTTATCCAAATGAACGAGCTGTATCGAGCGCTTAACGAGTCGAGTCTAGAAAGCTCATGAATCAGTTCTATTTGCTTACAGTCCTAGTCCCAATGCCTTGCACTTTAGTTGCTCCTCAAATAATGTTATTAACTTTACGAAATGTTAATCTCAAACTTCCCAATTAAAGATAACACTTTCACATCTTGATGCCCACACACGCTAGCTTTGTACTAGACTTTCCTAGTATCAAGTAAAACATTCTTGTTGACGTCACTACTTCTGCCGCACAACAATGTTGGGAATTCTGGTGGCTAGATTTAATTCCACTAGTGTTGATTGGGTAGTACTTACTCCCCAAAATTGGCGTAAGGACAATGTTTGAAATAACACTAAGGCGTAAGGTGCAAAGGCTTGGGGATTTTTTTATCCTAAGCAAGGCGACATTGGCAAGGAACATTTAAGGCACATTAGGCGCATTAAGGCACTGAGGTGCACAAAGCTCTAAGGTATGCACCTTACTAAAAATTAGCTACATTTAGATTTTCATTTCATTTAAAAAAAATTGTAATCAATTGGGAAGGAAGTGGAGGACGAATAAACATAATTTAGTAGGAAAAAAGGTCATAGGAAGACTAATAAACTTAATTATGAATGAGAAATTAGTGTAGAAAACGAAATTATGTTGAGTTATTTTTTGGCTTTATTTTTATAAATACAATAACTTAATCTCTTGTTGAGAAGAAAAAGGAGGAAAAAAGGGTCAAGGGAAGACCAATATACATGATGTCGAAGATAAAAGATTATGTATTTCATGAAGATTAAAAGCAATATTAGATTGATAATAATGGCACCTCACTTTGCCTAGACGCATGTCTTCGCCTTGCAACTAGTGATGTGTGTGGGAATGTGGAATTATCAAATATGTAAACCTAAGGCTTGATTATGTTGGAATTAAGAAGATGAAGACTTGAAGGTGGTGAATTGAAGATGAAGATATTCAAACATGGTGGAATAACGATGATGATGGTTCGATGGTGATGGATGAATGATGAATGTGATTCGACAATGGTGAGATGATGATTCAACAATGATGAGGGAATGATGAATTGATGATGATGATTCGACAATTAGGGTTTGAAAATAGAAGGTTTTGTGGGTTTGGGTTTTGCAAATTAGGGTTAGGGTTTAGGGTTTGATTTGGATGAATTGGGACGATGATTATGGCTGGGAGTGGTGTGGGTTAGGAGTTTAGAATGATATTACTTAATCTCTAATTCACACAGACGAAGAGATTAAAGGTTTCAAGATTAATTGTTCACACATATTTGATTAAAATTGAGATGAACTCACACAAAATTTAATAAGCAAAATTTGGAATTTTCATTCAAATTTAATTCAATCTAATCAATGTATGTCCTATGGCTTATATAGCCACGGCCACCAATTACTTTATACAAGATATTGCCATCTACTAGCTAAAAGATATTAGGAGGTATAATTCTTCAAAAGATACCTTTATGCTACTTTATTCTCTAGCTAATCTTTAACTCGACTAATTAATTAATTAAACCAACTAATATGCACGTCCAAGCTGCCTTTTATTCCCCCCCCCCATGCATATAGCCATACCCTCCATGCATGCCATGCATATGCCATATACGCCTAGTAGCTTGTATGGTACTTTTCCTCCATAACTAGCAACGTAACCATCCGTTTGTCTTCAATTTTGTGGGAGATCCTTTTTAAATGAAGAACGATTGGTTCCACAATGATGAATGCCAAGTCTTGAGTGTTTGCTTCTACATCACCTAGTGCCAAGGCTCTAGGACCTTTATCGCCTAGGTATACCTTAGGCCTTTTCAAACAATGCTTAAGAAGAAAGAGTGTCCTTGATTCGCATATACTAATAATCATTCCGTACTAGGTGAATGGGGGAATGTAACAGTTTCATAGTTTGATGGTTGGGAGTATTGATTTATTGTTGGATATCAATATGCCTGATGAATCAAATAATCTGATTGTTGCTGCTTTCATCAATGAACTTTTTTCTTCCAAGTTGTAATATTAGAAATAAAATATTTCTCGAAGTAGGACTACTTGCTTTCAAATAGAACCAGCAAGCTTCCCGTTGCATGTTTTGTGTTTTGATTTAGTCATTCCATCGATTTCTGAAGGGAAGTTAATTTTTCCTTGGCTTAATACTGCTTTCAACCATAAGGAATCACTTAGCTACTAATTAGGAAGTTGTATAAATGATTAACCCTAATTTTCTTGCCGTGTACCTATGGTTAACAATTACTTATCTTGCTAGAATTTTCCTTTAACTTATAGTTTTTTAGCATTGCACATGAGAATTTATTTATCACGTCTAATTGTAGTTTTGGTTATTACTTTGAGCATTTATCTTGACCCTTTATACAGATTCTAAGGGCTTATGCAAAACATTTATGTTTTGTCTTTTATACTGAAGCACGAGCTGGAGGCACAATGAAGGTTTTGCATAGTCATGGATGAATGATTGTAGATCCTATAGCATTCTTTGCCCAGTCTTTGTACTTAATTGAGAAATTTAAATGTAATGTAATGTAAGTGATAATAGTATTCAACTAGAACAAGTGGTGGGTATCCGTCTAGGCATGCTTATACGTCAAGTTCACTGCCCTCATCATTGTGTTAATATTTTTGTAGAGTTTCTTATGTACAAATATTTCGAGTATAATGCATTCCGGCTCAAAATAACCCAAATGGTTCCATATGGTTCATCACGATCTTCCTCACCAGCAAAGTTTTCACTGAGAACTAAAGCCTATGTATCATTGCGGTGTATATTGTCTCCTAACTTCTGAACTGTTATTATGTGTGTGGGAGTTGTGATGTCAGTTGGAAGTTGGCTGTTTATATTACAACTATGAATTGACCGGCTACGAATGTAAAATCATTGTAATTTTAATAGCCTGAGTCTGCTGAATTTGCAATTTGGCAAATTAATATATTTCCTGTCAAGGTTGTCTGGCATCGATGGTTGTTTTCCTCTCGGAATGCATGAATTTGAAATGCTGCATTCTTGAACCTCTTAGGCAGTCTCTCTCTCTCTCTCTCTATTTATTTTTTTTTTTTTTTTGCAGTACACTGCACCTTTTATTGTTTTAGAATCTTCATTTTTCCCATCATTTGATCAGTTACCATCTCTGAATATTTTTGCTCACTTGAAATCTTAAGTTTTGAACGTTATTTTCAATGATGTAGTTAAATGATTATTTCAGTCATTGATTTCTGAATGCTGTTGTATATTAGATGACAGAAACTAAAATCTATTTTTACCCCTTCTTTTGCCAGGTTCAAGACTTAGGGAGTGCTCTGGTAGAGCTATGGAACCTCCTGGACAGTTCTACTGACGAACAGAAAAGATTTGAGCATGTTACCAGCTTAATATCATCCTCCGTCGATGAGGTTTGTAGACATGGAAGTCTGTCTACCAATATCATTGAGCAGGTGACTTTGAGTTGTGTTCATACGCGTGCATATTTCCTCTTGTTTTTGTGCCAAATTGTTTCCCTTGAAGTTGTCAATATCATGCTGCTGGTATGTGACAGTCATTTATCTTATGTAGGCTGAGATTGAAGTGGAGCGTTTGAATCATATCAAAGCAAACAAGATGAAGGAGCTGATTTTGAAGCGGCAAAATGAGCTAGAGGACATTTGTAGGGAGGTTCACATGTATGTAGATAGTGATGGTCCCAGACAGAACCTCATCAGCCTTATAGAATCAGGTTTGGGTTTTTATTTGTTTGTTTGTTTAAAAGTTGACCTTCAACCATCTTTTTTGGAAATTGAGTAAGAGTGCTGCTTCATACGAAGGCTGTTAATTGCATCATATACGCCTGTAAGAGAAAGCTACACATTTGCTACATACATTTTCCATTACCATGCTAAAGACTTTCTACCCACAAGAAAACAAAAGGAAAAAGGAAAAGGAAAAAGTGGCTTGTTAGATATATTCACATTATATACACATAATAAGATAGTATGGGTTTGTCTAATCTGCCAACAATTTCTGTAACAGTTCTTGACTGGTGGGGTAAAAGGTGCACTTACTAGACCACCCCAGGCCCTGGCAGTGGTGCAATAAGTACTGAGATGTTATTGTTGCTGTTGTGATTACTGCTTTGAACGCTACGTATTATGGGTATAAGTGACGAGTGGGTCGAGCGGGTTAGGTTATATCGGTTCGGGTCATTTATGGATTCTTTTTGTGGGTTAGTTGTGAATTGGGTCGAATCATTTTGGGTTTGGTCATTTGTGTCAACTTATTTTTCGGTTCGTTCTTGATGCGAGTCGTGTCAGGTTAATTTACCAGGTTAGGTTGGGTTTGGACTGAGCAAGCTCATATTCGGATGAGTTCGTGTTCGAGTTAATTTAACATATTAGGGTTGTATTAACTTGACGAATCGGATCTTTTTAGGTTTTCATGGGTTGGATTAGGTTCGAGCCGAGCTAATATTAGATCGAATCACTTTAGGTTTGGGTCAAATCGGACGTTGACCACCAATATTAATCGAACTCATTAACCACATAAGCAATCATTGAGTTTGGATTTATGTAAGCATGCGATTAATAGTGTTATTAATTGCTATTTGTTTATTATTATGACTTTTTAATGTTTTATTTTTACGCAAAAATTTTGGTTAAATTAGAATATTATTGGTGAACAATTATGTCTATAATAAAAGTAAGAAAAATAAGTAAATTTATAAAATAATATGTTTTTAGTAGCTTTAAATAAATTATAAGACATATATAATTTTTTTATTATTATCATAATTAGTTAATATTGAATTTGGTTTTGTCAAGTTAGGTTGGATTGATAGCGGGTTGGGTTGATGGTTACCAGTTGGATTCGAGTCACTTATATGCGGGTCAGCGTAGGGTGAGTTAGTTTTGGGTCATGTCGGGTGGGTTTGATCAACTTTTCCCAGCTCTAGTTATAGGTAGAGTCCGACATGGAATAGACCTAACCTGACATTGACCATAATATGATTAATTTGACCTGACTTGAACCTAACCCTCTATCAACCCGATTTGACATCAATCCGACTTGATAAAACCAAAATATAATTTTAATCACATGGTTACATAAAGTTAAATTTAATGCTTGCTTATGAAGTTAATGAGTTGGATTAATTTTAGCGGTTAATATTTGGTTTGACCCAAACCCGAAGTGATTTGATTCAGGATTAGCTCAGTCTAAACCCAATCTGACCTATCAAAACATGAAAATACCCGATCTGTCAAGTTAATTTGAACCTAACCCTACCCGACTAGATAACTCGAAAGGACTAGAATCTGATCCAACTTGAACTATAACTAGCTCAACTTGATCTTGATTCGATAAATTAACCTGACAAAATACTGATGTGCAATGACTTGAACCCAAATAATAAAATGATTCGAAAAAAATTGATCCAACCAACAACCGACCTAAGAAGAAAAATGACTCGCAAACAATCTAACCCAATAACGATCCAATCCGCTATAACCCAACCCGATTGCCACCTCAAGTTATAGGACAATTTTGGAACCTGAGCAGCTGTAATGTCATAGTTGCCTCTAGTGGCTTAGAAGAATTATGTTTCACTTTCATTTCATGTGTTTACACATTACAGGCAATATTGACTTGCCTGGTCTGCTCTTGAGTATGGATGCCCAGATAAGAAAAGCTAAAGAAGAGGCCCTGAGCAGGAAGGATATTCTAGACAAGGTTGAAAAATGGAAACACGCATCAGAGGAAGAAACTTGGCTTGATGAGTACGAAAAGGTAAATTTCATTTCATGTGTTTAACTATTTGGTTATGTAGTTTGTTGATCTATGCTCGGAACAGTTTCCACCTAAATCATAAGTCACTTTTGGACAATTGTTAAAGGATATTTTTCTTGATTTATGATCATCACACCAATACCAGTGGGACTAATAAATCTGTATCTCTAAGGATTCTTTTAAGAGCTTGGTCTCGACTTATGATCGTACATTATTTCCTCCAGGATGAAAATAGGTACAGCGCCGGTAGAGGAGCTCATAAAAATTTGAAACGGGCAGAGAAGGCTCGCATTCTGGCCAGCAAAATACCATGTATGTTTTCAGTTGTTTTTGTGATTAGGAGCTTCGCTTAGCAAATATTATTCCTAGATTTAACACTATTTTTTGAAACAATGTGGATTTATGTTTGGGGGCTGTTATTTATGCGAACAAGTTTCATCATTTTTCATCGGCATTTTCCCACTCAATGCAGCCCTTGTTGAAAATTTGATCTCAAGGGTCCAAAGTTGGGAGACGGAGAAGGGAATGCAGTTTGCATATGGCAAGGTAGTTTTTATTTGCTTCTTTGTCTGTACCTGGGCTTATGTCATGTATGCATAATGGATGAAACCTAGGGTTGTTTTACCATTTCAGGAACCCTTGTTACACAAGTTGGAGAAATACTCTAGGCAGCGTCAGCAGAGAGAAGAGGAGAAACGTAGAACACGGGTATTCCTACAATTTACACGTCTCATGCGCTTTAATTTATTGTCTTCTTTGGCTTGTTATTCCTTTCCACTTTAAGTAACTCTAGGTTGCATAAGGAATAATTAACGATTGATATGTAGGGTGCATAATTAGTGATTGATTTAGGGGCGCGATTGAAATTGAACTAATAAGAGGAACGACTTTGATTGGCATCCTCAGGAGCAGAAACGACAGCAGGAACAACTTGCTACTGAGAAGGAAGCACTATTCGGTTCGAAGCCTGCAGTGAAAAAGCCGTTGGGTCATAGCACGCACAATAACTCAATGATCGGAACTCCTGGGCGGAAAATGGGAACGCCGTTGGGACGTCAGGGGGTGTCAGGTGGTAAGGAAAGAAGGGGGAGTGTAAAAGTTGGTCCTATGATACCTCTAAACTATGTTGCTCTGCCAAAAGAGGACTCGATCTCGCGGTAATTAGGTGATCACTCTGGACGGCATGCTTTTTTTTTTTTTGGTTAATCGATGTGAAAGTAACAGGTGGGAGGGGAATGAGAAGACCAACCATTGATCAACTTACGAGGATCTATTAGATTGTGTAGGTGGTATATATCAAGCATGAATAGGTTTTCGTGTAACAACCGAAATTTGGTTGGAATGCATTGAGAAGCTAGCTATAAGTAAAAATTCAAACTTCCATGAAAATTGCAGGCACTGTTTAGTTGGACTGCTGTTTCTGAGGATAGTCTATAGAATTTAATCGCTTTATGTAGTATTGTTGCATATTTTGTAGTGAGCGACTTGGTGTACATTTAATTTTCGATTTCTGTATTATTGTTTCAATCTACAATCGTCTAGTTTTTGGTGGAACATGGGGATTTCATGACGATGCCTAGAATCATATTGCCATAGGAGTATGTAGGATATTTATATATCTTACAATCCAATATGATATTTAAATATATATTTTAAAAAAAAATTAAACAACCTATATAATATAAAAGTTAAATTAAATAATCAATTTGGTTAATACAAAATTAAATAAATTAGATATTTGATATGATAAGTTTAAATAATATTTTATTTGACAAAATGTATGCATATATTTTAAAAAATTATAAATAATTTTTTTTATAATATTTTATCATATATAGAGAAATTGTATGATATAACTCCACGTTTAAGTATAATATACTATATAACTTTAAGTCAACTTTGAGTTTTGAAGATTTAGGCACTAAGTAACCTTTCATCGATATTATCTATTAACTTTAAAAAAAATCAAATATTTAGTTGTGAAATGATCATTATACTTTTACTTATATTACTTATTATTCCATCCATTTTTCCTACTTTTTTTGCCCTTTTATTGTTCAATGTGAAATATCTAAAATCTCCCTAATTAAATATCTAATTTTTTTTCAAC
The DNA here is from genome assembly GCA_030549775.1 of Tamarix chinensis. Lineage (NCBI taxonomy): Eukaryota > Viridiplantae > Streptophyta > Magnoliopsida > Caryophyllales > Tamaricaceae > Tamarix > Tamarix chinensis. The sequence goes on along the minus strand of CM060171.1, from coordinate 165,668,558 downwards.
TCTAAGAAGAAAAGATTGAGAATCGAATGCCGTATGAAATCAAGTAAATTTTTTTGCCACATTAGACTCGAGGACAAAGAACTCATAATCAAAATGAAAAGCCATATAATAAGGAACATCATATGGCAATATCAATTATGTTGAATTGAAAAATGAAACACTTTGGAGTTAAGATCCAAAAAGCTTCAAACAAGCAAAGAGCAAATTGGAGAAGCTCAAAATAAATTAAATTGCTAGTTACCTTGGATTTTCAAATCCGAGCCAGACTATATCCAATTTGGAGAGGCCACATGAATCGAAGCTAAACAACCTAGATACAAGACACTCAACAAAAAAATTCAAACAATAGAGCTTCCAAACACTTGATTGTAAGTTGCAGAGGCAACTCGAGAATCTTAAATTTGTGGATCATGGAAAAAAACTTAGTCATGATCGAAATCTTGAGAAGTTAGCCTCAATATTTCAGATCTAAATAGAAATGAAATCTAGATAATCGAAACCGGAAAGCTTGCAAAACAAGAAGATCTAGAAACTAAAAACTCAAGCAAATCTAAATGAAGAACTTCAATATGAGAAGATAACCTAAATCAATATACAATTGAACCTCACCCAATCAATTCAATCAATTGTGATAGTTATCTAGATCTTGAGTAATCCAACAAGCTTTGATACAACATAAAGAACAACTTCGAATAACAACAATCCAATAATAATTAAGCTTAAGAACATCTTGTTGCTACATTGTGGAAAGCATATCATGAGTATGCCTTAGCAATGAGCGTTGTCCCTTGTCTTCACTTTCTACCTTATTTAATACTCCTATAGATACCTCAAATGTCAATAATGTTCTTTCACTTCTTTCCACTTTATGAACCATTAGTAGGAGAGTGTGACGAAGGCTTTCAATTATGTTTTCTACTACATATGTCATCCTAGCCTCCGTCTACGAGTTTCTTTGGCATTTGAATTCAAAAACCATGCCTGCCTTTGTGTCTCCCTAATTGCAGCCTTTGTCCATGGCAATAGTTGTTAATTATAAACCTAATTTTATTTTTTGACAAAGTAGACGCCTTCACTAATAGGTCGCCTCAAAATGAAAGATTGGAGGTAGAGGGTTTGGATATGTGTACTTAGGTTAGGGACATGGATGGGGGGGGGGGGTAGGAGAGAGGAGCTTAGGGGGAGTGATATGAGTTTACTGGAGAGTGTGTGTGTGAGAGAGAGCGGGAAAGTTATTATTTTATAAAATAGGGACAATTTTTTTATTTAATTAAGGGCATTTTAGATAAGTTATCTTCAGAGGAATAGGGAGATAGAATAAAAATTGGCATAAAAGGGGTTAGGGTTATTTTAGGTATTTGATGTTAGAAAAAAAAAGAGAGGACGAAGGGTGAAAAAAAATGAAGGGAATGATATATAATATATATAAGGCTATAATGGTCAGTTCACAACTCAATATTTTAACTTCTTAAAAGTTAACGATAAATTAACAAACAATATGGACTGAGGTTTACCTGATGCGCAACCTTTAAAACTTAAGGTTAAATGATAAATTTATAAAAAATCAGGTTATATCTTGATTTTTTTTATCATTATTATAATTTACTATTATACTCTTTGTTTTATTAATATTTTTAATTTTACTATGTATTTAACTATTATTAGAGATTTGAAATTATTATTTGAATGTTATGTAATCTAAGACTCAGATATTATGTAATCGGATAATATCTGATTCATCATTTTTTGTTTGTATAACTTTTTATCTGATTTTTTTTATATGATAGAAAATTTTAGATATTTAAAATTTTTATTAAATATCCAATTATTCAGATATTTAAATTTTTTTACTGAATATTCAATTTATGAACACTGTTTTTATTATGTATTTCTGCAATTTGGATAGACAAATAAGCTAGACTTGAAATTAAGGATTTACACTGTTTAGTTTGTAAAAATCTCAAACAAAACCAAACTAAATGGTTTTCTAAATAATCTAAACCAAACTATTATTATATCATTCGGTTCGATTTGCAACTTATGCACTACATATTTTAATATGTGCTAAATATTTATTTTATGAATGTAAACCCATACCTTTAAAGAAACGGAAGAAGCTTCCAAACACCATTAGGCATATAATATAATGATACTTTTAAAAGCCAAATCCCAGTATGATCATATATTACTTAAGTGTGATCATAAGTCAGATTCATGACTAGCCATTTACAAGTGGCCGCGTTGCTTTATTCCTGGATTAATTACTGTTGTTGATGGTATAAATATATAGTTGAGTAGTGTAGTTTGCTTCTCTTGTGCTAATCCAGCACATATTACCAACGTAACAAGGCCTCTCGCTTTCAATATATTATGGCGTCAGCCAACTGAATGATAATACTAACGAAGACGAGACTGACAAATGTTACTTTCCTAATACTTTCGACACATACAAAGACTAGCAGTAACTAGAGTTGGTTAATATTGGAACTAATCCGACGTCAGATTGTTTGTTTTTAATTGTAGATGATATCAAGGATTTTAATATTCACACATGGGGCTGCTGACGCTGAACACCCCATTTTCGGGGGCCTCCAATATGAATGGACAGTATGTCATGTGGGTGACCATGTCATGTCATGTGGGTGGGTGTTATAAAAATAGCTGGAAAAGCAACGAAAAATCTATAAAATATAAATTATTTGAAGTTTTTATTTTTAAAATAGCTTATAAGCTACTTATTATATATATATATATATTTATTAATAAATTATATTCAATACGTTATAATTCAATTTATAAGCTATTTTTATCCTCATTAAACACATATACTTAGTTTAAAACTCACAGGTAGTTGAATATATGATTGAGCTAGTTAAGCTATCTCAGCAAGTTATTCAGGTTTTTTATTTTTAATTTTCCAAAGCTTCTCCGGGGATTTTAGTTATGTATTTTTTAGTTGTCCTTATTATGTGATTCTCCTTATATTAATTCGACAGCTTTGCTTCGTGAAAAAGATTAAATATTCAAAGAGCACTCGCGCATGATTAGCTTATATAATAGTTTCAAGTACATATGAAAATTAACCATTGTTGTGTGTTCAGACGTAAACATTATTATTGTATTTACACTTTAATGTTTTCATTATTTGATTGCCTTCTATCATTTAGGCATGTTTAGACCTGTATATCATTTATACTCTCACCGCTAGTTACACTGACAGTAGAGGATTGTGGTACGTACAGAATTTTAGCCATAAAATAATCCATATGTCGATCTTATATGTAATAAGCTTAACTATACATAACCTTAGTATTTGTGATTTGGGTTAGTAATTGGTGCATGTCCCGATATGTTTAATTATTACTCAATTTTTTTCCTCTGCTAATATTGTAGTATTTAATTACTTCTCTTATGACATTGAATAGGTTGGTGGATGAATATAGCTGATTGATATAAATTGCTGTTGCTGTTCATATTACTACATAAAGAATTCATGATGCTATCCCCGGAAAGCTAGCATAATAAGATAAATGGCTGGATGTAGACAGCCTTCCGGTTGAATTTTAACTAGATGAGCTTATAACCGCCCATCTAATTACTGTAATGAACTTAATAATAATCAATTGATGGGTCGGTATTCTAAATTATAATAGACTGATTAATGGGTTGATTTAGATTAATTGTACTGATTGAGCAGCGTCCCATATTTTAGGCCCATTAATAATAATCCGGGGTCGTATGAGTTATGTTTTAGAATCTTTATAAAACGTTAATTGTAACATTCTAATTTTTTTTTAATATTAATATAAACAAAATTTACGTCCAAAGATGCAATTACCTACACACTCAGCTTAACTCTCAAACATGACAAGACAAGAATAAAATATTTGAACAATTAGTCTACAACTCACGGCTCTTAACACATTAACCCAAATGTTGTCCAAGCCTAACAAATAAATCATCCTTAATAATCACCTGAAAAATTGATCTATAGTCAGTGGGGGAGTAACACATAATTCAAATGCATAAATAATACATTTCTGGATTTAATTATAGCATTCAAAAAAATAACTCTCACCAATCATCAAATTTTAAAAATAAAATAATTGGTTAATTAAAATTTCCAATTTCACCTCCAACCCTGGGATCAATGTTTCAATATGAATTTTGTAATTTAGGCCGTCATTTTAAATTAAATTAAGACCAAGCATATCAAATCATGATAATTTATAAAGAGGGAGAAAGAGAATGCTGTTAGAACCGAGGAAAAGCCCTTGAGTTGGTCATAGAAAAAGAAGAGTTGGCCAACATATCAAGAACAAAGTCTAGAGTGCACACCCCTCTATCCGGATCCATAAATGCAACCTGGGGAAAACCCCTTTAGTTGGTTGTAACTTAAGAAGAGGATGACGAAACTTGAGACATCAATATATAATAGTATGAGAGTAGGTAGGCTTGAAATTGTCTCTAGTCGATCCACTACTTGCGTGTTCATCACCTTTAGGGATGCCACCCCAAAGGCTATCTTACCCTTAGTTTTTCTTATCTTCCACTTTACATAATTAGTGTTTTAATTAGAGAGGATAACTGAAACACCTCAAAATTTACTATTGAAAAATTTCGTTTTAAACGAAAGCGTATTATCAAATAGTTGGGTGTTAGTGTTGCAATTGACATAAGTCTGACTTACCCCACCATCCTTACGTCAATCACAAGGCAAAACGATTAGAAAATTACAACATGATAAGAAGAAACGAAACAAGTTTTAATACAACCGAATAAGCATTTGGAGTTCAACTCCGATTACAATATTAAAATACAACAAAATAGATCCCATGGAACTAAGAGTCCAAAAAGGTATTTAGGTAAAACTATCATTCGGATAACATGATTCTACGCCCAAAACCCTGATACAAAAGAAATCACTCCTCCACATATATAGTATCAAAGGCTGTGAATTCGTCCACTTGGTCCTTATCAACCTGCACATATACATTTGGGTCATCTACTCATTAGATTGAGCAGCATCTATGAAACGGATAATCAGTACACTACGTACCGAGTAAGGTAATTATACAGTTAAGTAGGGTTATACATGATACAAGAATTCTCATAAGAAAATCATACATATATAAATCAAAGAATGCTAGATAATTACTGATTCCAAGTTTTTCATTAGATATACCATATTCTAATATTTTATTTACGTTGAGTTCAGAGACCCCACTATTCTTAAATAAGTGGAACGGTCTAAAACATCTCTCGGGGACAGCATACCCGAGCCACTATTATTATTCGGTGGAATGGACCCATATAAACACTTCGGCCTAACTCACATAATTTTTTACTTTAAATGATTAGTACCTTATTTAGAGTTAATTGTATATTATCATGCTAAACTTATATAACTGTGTAAGACATACAACTGAACAACATAAATACAACCATGTAATTATCCTAAAATGACCACAATACCCTCAGGGTAGTCAAGATAAATCGTATTCTCCCAAAGGCCTTATGAAACCCAATACTAATACATATAAATTTTTAATCATTATCCGAAGTACATATCTTCAGTTTCCCATAGATATCTTGTATCTAATATTATACCCATATACGTACTTAACATAATTTCATTACTCTCAAGAATAACATTTCATAGGATTTCCATAAATACATTCTCAATATATCATATTCAACACAAAAGCACATACAAAAAATACATATATCACATAAAACCCTAGCTACGACATGTATCCCTACCAACAAAGATACTAGGCTGTATGCACATAAATCCTATACCTCCTCCGAGATCACTAAAATATCACCTAGGAAAATAAGATAAAATATGATTAGAATCGAAGATTAAAATCGAAGGACAAGTTAAAGTAGAGGAGGGTAAAAATAGAAATAAATAGAGTCAAAGGGAAGCTTGACTTGTATGGAAGTATAGAGGGATGTGTGGTGGAGCTATGGTAAAATTTTGGCAGTGAAAATAGGGGTGCATAGTTGAAAATGGGGAGTTGCATGGCTGTGCTACAATTAGTGCAACCCTGGTTGAGAGAAAAGGTCACGCACGACCAGGCGATGCTGAGTTGCATGACCATGCTACAGGCGTGCACACCCAGACTGATAGAAAATATCATGCACGGCCAGGCAGTGCAAAGGTTGCACGACCGTGTACTCTACAAAATCATGACAGACGAGAGAAAGAAGAAAGAAAAAGGGGTGATGGTCGGCGACGGTATTGGGGAAGGTTGAGGCGATCTTGGTGGTCGGTCCACCAGCCAATGGATGGTGAGTGGTGGCTGAGGTGGTGCACAGTGGTGGAATGAGTGGTGCACAAGCTAAAAATAGGGAAAGAAGGAGGAAGAATAATAAGAAAAGGGAAGGAAGAAAGGAGAGGGAAGAATAAAGGAAAAAGAGGTCGGGCAGGGGTGATGGATGACAATAAAATGGAGGGGTGGAGGGATATATATACTAGTATGGTGGCATGCCAAGGAGGAGAAAAAATGGCAGGGGAGTGCTGGCGTGCAAGAGGGGAACTTTTTGTTGCAGAGGATTATGGAGATGATGGTGGTGCATGAGGGTGACGAAGGCTGTAGGGGAAGAAGCAGAGGGTGATGGTGAGATAATGGTGGTGTGTGGGGTGATGGTGTCATGGTGTAGCAAAGGCACGAGGGTGGTAGTGTGGATGATGGTTGTGTAGAGGAACAAAGTCCTTCACGCCACAAAGTCAGCATTGTAGAAGAAGGAAAAAGAAAAGAAAAGAAAAAAGGAAGAAGATGTTAGAGGTTAGGATTAGATAGGTTAATTTTTTTTAATTAGCTAAAAAAATAAGATTAATTATTTAAATTAACCTAAATTAAATTTAGGTTAAGAATTACAAATTTTTCGGGTCAAAGATTAGGTTTAGGTTAAGATTTTAGGATAAAATAAAATTCTTGAGATTAGGGTTTGGATTAATGTATTAAATTTAGGGATTAGGCTAAAAAAATTTGGGGTATTACAATAACTTAAGGCATAAGGCATACAAAACCACATAAGCCTTAATCATTCATAAAATTATATATCTTCGTGCCCATTTTACCAACACAATAATATATATTTTTATTTTCTAATACACACACCCACATATATATACACTAAATTCATTGTCACCCATGTGTGTGTGTGTATATATACTGGTCATACTTGTTCATTTATTTGCTAATGTATTTTCATCTTACATTGAACATAATGTGCTAATAAAACTATGCCTCAGGCTAAAAGATCAGCAAGAATCAATGTTTATATATGTTTGACAATAAAACCAAACAAGCTATGTAGTAATAAACGTAACTTCTACATATAATAATGAAGTGATAGATTAATAATTTAAATATATATATCAACATGGAGTGGAATACAATAAACAAGGGACAAGAGCTAGTTTAATATTGAGGCAACAAAAGTAATCAACGCAACAATAGTTATAGCAAGGATCATGTCCATCCAACACTAATAAATAAAGATATATTTTTTTCTTTTTATGACATTAGATATAAAAAATATTTAGCCTTTATAATTCTTATTTAGCTCATCATAATTTATTCAATGACCAATTAATGTCCGAGTACTGTAAATTTATCCTTGATCTATACTATATATGTACTTAAATTAAATGTTATCTTAAAAGCTTGGATAAAGATTAAAACAATGAAAACCCTTCACGTGGTATTCCTAGATTCACTAATGTCCTCTACTATAATGATCATTAAAAAATAATAATTTAAAATTAATAATAAATATTAGTAATCTAATACATACCAATATAATTAAATTAAAATTAAACTTTACCAGCCTTACTTGGTATCCAGATAAATAGTATTATTCTTGATTGGCAGAATAGGATTAGGAAGTTATATGGGTATTTGATCAACATAGCAGGAATTAAATTGGTGCCTAAGACAAAAGAAAGAAGGCTTCATGTGAGGGCGGGGGTCAAGGCTTAGGAAATAGGCTAGTGTATGAGTAATTATGTATGTATGGCTTATATATATATATATATATATATATATATATATATATATATATATATATATATATATATATTAGCCTAGTATTGACGACTCTTGGGGGTTAGCCAAATTCTTGTGCCAAAATTCTTGCCCCAAGATCTTTAGATACTAGTATTAGTGGGTCTTCTGTAACAAGGCTACATAAGTTCTAACTCATGCGCTAATAAAATATGAGAAAGCCAGTTACTAATTAGCTATAATAGGTTAGTTTTTTTATTTTTATTTTTTTGGTGAAGATAAGTTTATTGAAGTAAATATAATTTGCTATCGGTTAAATAAAAATTCCTTATACTAAAAGATAGCTCTTCTAAATGAGTAGGACAATATTTATTTTTATTACTACTACTACTAACACCACCACTATTATTATTATTATTATTATTATTATTATTATTATTATTATTATTATTATTATTATTATTATCATCATCATCATCATCATCATCATCATCATCGTTATTATTATTATTATCTTTTGGCTCACATAATTTTGAGTCAGTTGGTACCGATGTGGGCTATGGTTATGGGCTCAAGTAAGGCTCATATTAGAAAATAAAATATTTTCTAAATTTAAAAAATTATTTTTAATAAATCCAAAATTAGTACATAAAATTATGGGTGCTACAGTTGGATGGAATAACATTTTAACATTATTGGTAATTGAATGATGCATACTCATAGTTGTTATCACTCTTGTGAGTCCATTATCTTGAAAGTACTACTCCTGTTCAGGTTGCCATTTTTGTTGAGCACCAAAGCTTATGATCTTCCCTTGGTAGTTTACCATTTTTTGGTTTATGTTTTTCTACCAATAATATCCGATTACCTCCTATTGATGAGTTAGAAGAACTAAAGAATGAAGAATTCGTTAGTGATAGGTAAGAAAAAGGACCTAGACAAAATAAGAGTAATAGGGATCAATATCATGTTGATAGGAAATTAGGGATCATTAAATTTAATATTTCTTCTTTTAGTGGTAAAAATGATCCTGACTATTATTTAAGTAGGAAAGAAAGATTGATTTGGTGTTTGACTACCATAATTACTCTAATGGGAAGAAAATTAAACTTGCTGTTTTGGAATTTATTAACTATGCTTCTTCTTGGTATCATAATCTTGTGACTTCTAGACGTAGAAGTAGAGAGCTACCTATCATGGGTTGAGTTTAAGTCTTTGATGAGGAAACAATTTATTCCTAATGACTACTATCGAGAATTATATAGGAAATTACAAACACTTAATTAGGTTAGTAAGACTATGGATGATTACTATATAGGATTTATAAATGATTCTCATTAAGGCTAATATTACGGAAGAAGAGGGCGCTACTATGGATAGATTCATAAGTGGGTTAAATAGAGACATGTGCAACAAGGTTGAACTATATCCATATGGTACACTAGAGGAATTAGTTAATATAGCCATCAAGGTAGAAGGACAACTTAAAAGATCCAAACAATATAATCCACTCAGCTTGAAGTTTAAAAATACTTTTGGGTAGAATTATGATGATAAGATAAAAACATATCTTAAAGGTAAAAAGTCGTAGTCAAAATTTGGGAATATATTTGACAAAGTAAAAGCACTTGCATATAGTATTACTAGTGGTCCAACCTATTTGGCTAAAATATCTGTTAAAGTGTTGGAAGCACAAATCTAAAAGGAGAAGTGAAACAAAGGCCAATCCACTTGTATAATATGAATGTAGTTGAGAATAAATTTTAATTCTCTTAATCCCTCCCTAATATTCATGCACCCTTTAACTTCATTAGATGAATCAGATCTAATGACCACCTTAAAATTCCTTATCCAACCCTTCTAACAGATGAGAGTACATACCTTGTGAATTACCTATGCTTCGTCTCTATTGATTTCCATGAAATCAATTGGCATTGAAAACAAGCATTGGCAATGCCCATGCCAATCCAATATAACACCTACAATGGATGTCCTTCCCATATCATCATTAATTGATGCATCCTTATTCCACTTCAATTAGCCTCAGTCAGGTTTGAACCACTGTTTTATTGTTGGGAACTTGGTAATCAAGCATGACATGAATTAAAATTTAGGACAGAAGGTTGTGCCATTGCTAAACTCCCATGCTCGGCAAACCCCAATTAATCCCCCTATTGTTACACAATTTTTGGCAGACATCTTCTTCGAACTTGTTTGATTTTTCCCCATTTTTTCCCTTTCCATTACCTTAACCTTTCATTTATTATATTATTAATTCTAATTATGTTTTGTTAATTATTATTAGGTATGAGGTACTTCTTTAGTAGATAAAGGGAAGTCCGATAACCATGACTTTATCCACCATCATATCCTTAAGAAAATTAGATTGCATATTGAGGCATCCTTATTCCACTTCAATTAGCCTCAGTCAGGTTTGAACCACTGTTTTATTGTTGGGAACTTGGTAATCAAGCATGACATGAATTAAAATTTAGGAGAAATCTTTGTGCATGAGGTACTTCTTTAGTAGATAAAGGGAAGTCCGATAACCATGAATTTATCCACTATCATATCCTTAAAAAATTAAATCGCATACTCCATGAAACTAACTCTCTTTGTGTTCAAGAATTTGTTGGTTTTGCTCCTTCTAGATAGACCAAAAAATTACATTGAAATCCTCCTTCCAAAATATCATTTGAATTGATGCTCTTATAGGTGGACACCATTGATCATAGCAACTGATGAGATTCCCTAGAAAACATTAAAGAAGCTAATTGAGTTGCAACCACTAGCTCCAAACCCGTCTAGCAAAGGAGCAGTGGGAAAAAATGTGGAGAGCATTTTCCTCATTCTTATTGTAAAAAACTTAGAGGATATTCTTTGGGAGAACCATCCCTTGTTTCATTAGGAACATATGAGTGGGGATTCTCTATCTCAAAGCCAACAAAAAAAATCAATACGGTGATGAATTAAGCTCAACCAAAACTTTAAGCTAGGTCTTTGGGTGGGAGTTTACAACTTGGTAGCAATTACATCAGTGCCTAATTTTATTGAGAAAACTCCTTGAGTGTAGAAGCTCCAAACCAAACAATCTTCAATGTTGTTGTTAATACAAACATGTCAAAGGAGTAATGATAACATTTTAGAGAGGTTAGATTCCCATGGAAACAACTATTTGTGCTAGCATAATATCCATGTCCATACTCCATTAGTCCAAACTCCTATATCGATGTTATAAATCCATTTATTCACTAACATTATGGGATTTTCCCTCAAAGAATATTCCCTTAACCATACATCTCCCAAAACAACATTTCTGCTCCATTACCTATCCTCCTTTTGAGGCCCGCCATCAACATCTCTATAACTTCATTATTTTTAAAAATCACACTACATGAATCCCTCCAAAAACCCCTGTGATTCAGAAATATCCATGAATTAAGGCTTGAGTTATATGATAATCCATATTTATCACAATTTATCCTTTACTAAATTCCCCCATTATCACCCATAAATATCACACCCACTTGAATAGTAAAACCTAATTTTTATGTCTTAAATTTCCAAATCCCCAGCCATCTAAACGTTTTGGCATTTGAACCAATTCCCACTAGGTTGGATATATTTTCTTACCACTAATATCTCCTCCGCACCAAAGGAACTTCCTAAAAATCTTCTTAATTCTATCCGCAACCTCCAATAGTATTTTTAACATTGAGAGGTAGTAAAGGGGCATGCTACTCAACACTTCTTTGATGACAGTCAATCTTCCCCCAATAGATAGAGTTTTTCCTTACCAAGTAGAAATTTTTTGATCGATTTGTTGTATAACTATATCTTAGAAAGAAATTCTTGAAGGAGAACCACCAGTTGGAACTCCAAGATAAACATAGGGCAATGACTTTGTTTTGTACCTCAATCTGTTCACATATCTCTGCACACATGTATCAATTACATTCACCCCTATTAAAGCACTCTTTTGGAAATTTACCTTAAGCCCCGAAGCTAAATTAGCATACAATTGATGTTATGAAGAAGTTTCTCATCTGCAGGCCCAAAGAGAATTGTATCGTCAACATATTGTAGATGGGAAATCTGAGTATCATTATTTTTCATTGTAACACCGCTCTACATCCCCTTGTAGATCACTTTCTTCATTACTAAGTTCGGTTCTTTTGATGTATTACTAAAAAGAAATTGGTATAAAATATCTCATTGTTGAAGACCTTATGTCAGTTTGAAAAGTCTAGTTGGGGAGCTGTTAAACAAGATATAAAATAACCAATCAATCTCATCAAATAACCTGGTGGCAACTTGTTAGGTATATAACCTACTTGAAAATATTAGAAATAAATTAAATAAACTATTAATCTCATGCATTTGTGCATTCAATTATCTACTATATTATGAGAGTGTACATGATCTATTCTTGGTAAGTACTCATAAAATTTTTCATTGAATATATATTCCAATAAATCTCTATCATATTACCCATAGGGTATTATATATTAAATGATAGTGGCAAGTAGCAACTTTGATTAATTTTCACTTTAGAGGAAATGCGTGTTACCTTTAGCAATCAACTTAATTGAAATATAGGTTACTTTTGTAATGGACTGTCTCTCTCTCTTTCTTTCCTTTTTGTTTTCCTATGCTATTATCAAGCCTTTACTATAATTCCATTATAGCTTATAGTGCCGTGGTATTTATATTTGTAGATATGATTTAGGGTTTTTGGAAATATTTGAAATTATAGGGGACTTTCTAGAATTTAACAAGAAAATGGGTAAATGGTTAGTATATTATTCTTAATTAGTAAAATACTTGTTAATTAAAAAATTTCATTTACCAGGCATTCATTTTGAGCAACATTATTAGTTAATAATCTATTGATAAGTCATTATTTATTTATGACATACACATAATAATTCTAAGTAAGTTTTTATCCTTATAATTATAATTGTTATTACTATCTAAAATTATGGGGTATTATGCTAACTATGCATGATTTCAATAAATTAACATACCCTGAAATGCTTAATAACTATATATAAATAAATAAACCAGATCTCAAGACAAGTAGTAAACTTGATTTGAAAATAGAACTAATTTTCCCTAACAATCTCTCTTGTTTTGAAAATCCAATCATTCTCGTGTTGCTAAAATATTTGTTTTAAATTAGATAAAACCCATTGAACTTTGGATAAGACCTACCCGATTGTTATCCCTAGTTAGTGTTCCTTATCTTTTTGTCTTCTCTCCATTGTTGAACTACATAAAAAAAAATTATTATGCTACGCCCTACTCACATGAATAAAGAGTAGAAAAAAAAATATTGTAACCCCCAAACAATTGGTGTTGCTACAAAAAAAATCCAAAAGTTTACTCATTCATCTTTATATAGAGAGCTAATATGTTATGTATGTTGACCATGACATACTTGAGATGCTCAGTGGCCTATGCCTTGTAGAATACATATCTAATTATTTTTCTTATATAAATATGTAATTATGCAATTCATTCAAACTAATTCTAATAATTAATAGATGTACCAATTAATTTATAAAAAACTATATATGATGTAAAATAAGATAAAATAAGCTCACAAAAGATTTCACATAAGTAGAAATCAATAGTTGTAAGGCACAACTTCATATGCAAATAAAGCGTTACCTAATATCCTATACTTTATTCTCAAATAGTATATTACTTTAGAATATTGAAAAAAGAGTAAGATAATGAAGATATACTTCATCCACTAGCTTAGAATTCGTCTACATCTTCTTTAATATTGATACTTAACTAAATAAATAATTTGATACTAACAAAAATTATAATTAAAATTATACATATTAGTATGAAAACAAGTTTAAATAATGTTGAACCTCATGAACCTTAATCAATATCCTAATGAAATTGTATCATTTTGGATTTTTTTGATTGGTAAAATCTATTAGGCTAATTTTGAAAAGGCATCTATGATGGATGCAAGGTTGACCTTAGATGTTTATATTGACCAAGTTAAAAAACAACGAAGGCTAAATAAGGTTGAACTTTGGTCCATGCTCAGCAATTAAGCAATTACATCACTGATCTAGTATATGTATTTTATAAATTGCGAATTCATATTCTATATATTTCATTCACATCACCGAAAAAAAAATTTCATTCCCTAGAAAAAAGTGAAAAAATCATACAACAATTGCCAGTTTCAAACTTTAGTAATGGAAGATCTATAAACACACCTTTACTGCTAAACTAATGAAATTTTACCATCATCTACTAGAAGAATGTAACTATATACTATAATGCATATTTTGAGCCCCCTAAAATTATAAATGTTGGTGGAGATATATAATTTAACTCTCTTGTCCCCCTTCAAAAACAAGGGTTATGTTCGTTCCTTCACCTTATAACATATCTCTCTCATGTAAAATTAAAAAAAATAAATATAGTGTGTGTGTGTGTGGGGGGGGGAGGGTGGGGTAGTTTAGTCACGTAGAGTATAAATGAGTTGCTTCAAGTCATTTAGGCTTGTTTAAAGCTTGATATAGAACTGACTAGATAATTGAGTCATTATCATGCTACACACTAATTTGTTATCTAACTATTTTGGACCATTCTCTTAAACAAAGTCAAACCATTATCAAGTGGTTTTATCTTCTAAGGCCAGTGTTTAGATGAAAATAACTACTAAATTGGGTAATAAATATTTCTGGCTAAAAGTTATATAGAGGTCAAAATTGAGTTGGCTTACAAATCTAATCAATGAGCTTGCAATTTCATAATTGGTTTGAAGCAATTTACATTAAAAATCCTAAAATAATTCAAAGAAACCTACTACCTTAACTTAATCTTGGTTAGTTTTGATCTAAAAATGAGTTGACCCAACATGATTTTGTTAATTTGCATTCTTAGGTTGCATGGGTGAGGACTACTTCTCAATCCCCAACTTAGATGTGGAAAATTGTGCTAGGAAATAAATGAATTGAATCTCCTTGGATAGGTGGAAAATAACCCCCTCAAGCAAATGCATAATTATAAGAAATGTAAGAGTAAATTGTAAGAAAAAACAAATGATGATTTATGGGAAGAAGAAGTAGGAGAATTTTATTAAACATGAATATCTAGGTAAAATTAGGGGCTCTCCCTACTCTTCCTATCTACAAGGAGGTTATAAGAGGGCCTTTTATGCCCTCACATATTCTTGGTTAGGACTCTTAACCATCATTGGTTGTCTGATTCATACACCTTTTTATCTTACAAAAGGAAACATACAAGTTATAATTTAATGATTTATTTCTATACTAATGAACACCAAATACCTTATTATAAGGGATTTTCTAACCACTCATTAAAATCCACTTTTTGATCACTAATGGCCATTGAAGATGTCCTTGTTTATTGCTCTATCAACTATCCTTTTCTTTTGCCCTTGGCTAAGGACCTTGGCCCCTAGCTGATGCCTATGATTGACACAGTGATTGTCTGCCTTTGGTCAATGCCCTTGGCTGATTCCTCTGGCTGACTTCCTTTGGCCAATGACCCTTGGTTGTTGCTCTTTGTTGACATCTTTGGCTTTTACCCTTCTGTGATGCCTCTAGCTGATTTTCTCTAGCTAACAACCTTGGTTGATTATCTCTAGCTCACATCTTGAACATTCTTCTTTATTGAGGAATGCCTAACAAGTAGATCACAGGGGCAAGTTAATAATTGGGTTGGGTGCCTTTTGGGTTCAGGTCTAATTCAGATAATAACAATTAAGGTCGTGTTCATAATACGGTTATTATCATCTTTATAAATACAATAATTATCATCATTATTATTAGAAATATAATATTTTATTTTTTATAATAATATTTATTATAATTATTATGTTTATAATTATAAAATTTATGTTGATAATAATAATAATAATAATAATAATAATAATAATAATAATAATAATAATAATAATAGAAGTTTCTATGCTTTAATTTAATATATGTTAATATAAAATTAAAAAAAGCGAGTAGAACAAACTCTTACTATTTTTATTTTATATGTTGTTATATAGGTTACATATTATTATTTTTACCTAAAATTTTATTAATAAGATAATGTAGTAATGTTTATGTAGTATTTATATGAATTAAATGTTATATTTGTTGATTGAATTTGACTTTAGTTTGAATCAAATTTTAAATTATATCCTAGTATGAGTTGGGTTTGTTGGATCATTATAGGTTGGGTAAGTTTGGGTGGATTCAACTTGAGTTTTTGTCTATGTATGAGTTGGCTCTTTTTAAGTTGGGTTATTTCGATTTAGGTAATTATCGAGTTAGCTAAATTATTGATTAGTTCGAATTGTTTTGAATATTTGTGTTGATACCAAATTTACTTTTTTTTTTCATGAATCAAATTTCATATTGAGTCATTTGAGTTGAGTCAGTTTTGCTTGGTCTACCCCAACCCACATGGTCTAGCTAGATGTAAACTATACTCCTGCTATTTCATAATATAGAACCTATCACTTTTTAAAATTTATTTCACAATAAAAGATATATTATAAAAAAATACAAAGCATTAAATGTTTTATTACTTATTTTGTCCCATCATTTTCATTGATAATTGCAAATAAATTTACTTTATTGATTAGAGGAACACGATTAATGTAATAGGTTTAGGTCAAATTTTTTTCGAATCGGGTTATTTTGATTTAGGTAATTATCGAGTTAGGTAAATTCATATCTATTTCTGATTGGTTAGGCTTGTTTTAAATTTTTGTGTTGAGATCGAGTTTAAATTTTCAGATACAAATCGAATTTCATATCAGGTCATTTGGGTTGAATTAGTTTTGATAGGCCTACTGCAACTCTTGTGGCCTAGCTAGATGTAAACTATACTCCCTCTATTTTATAGTATAAAACCTATAACTTTTTAGAATATATTTTGCAATATAAGATATATTACAAAAAATACAAAGTATTAAATGTTTTATTACTGATTTTGCTCCTTTATTTTCATTGACAAATAGAGATAAAGTTAAGAGTATTGATTAGAAGAACATAATGAATTTAAGGGCATATTTGTCAATTAAGGTATCAAAGTTTATACAAGTTATTATTTTTTAATATGAATGCTAAAATATCATAGTCTTAAGAGGAAGGGATTATTATATATTCATGATTCGACCGGTATGCTCAGCCTAATTTTGTTGATTTGGCGGAATATGATCACGTTAGATTCAGAAATTCTGCACTCAAGGATATGTGACCATTAAATGCTACAAAAGTAAATAATATTTATAATAATCATGAGTGCTCTCAAGTTGAGCATTGCATTTAGTATCGTTTAATCTAGAGGAACGATTATGCATGCTTATCTGAAAATGGTTGAGTTCTAATCGGGAAGAAAAGTCTGCCAAAAAAAATGGAATAAAAGAAGTTTCTAGGTGGATTATTCGGGGACATCCACAAGTTCTTGTAACATGAAACTATGAATCTATTCGACTTGTTAGTGTTGCATCAAGGCATGGATTCCTTCTGGATAGATAGTTCACTTTTACATGAGCGCAAAACAAAAACATACATGCATCGATGATACTCATGGCGGATCCAAAATTTCAGAATATGGTGTCATTATTTAATATCTACCACACTTAATAAATTATATGAATAAATAAAATAAGTTGCATTAATTATTATTACTATTATTATTTTTTATTATCTTTAATAGTAATATATATGATAAAATATAAAAAATAAACATTTAAAAAATTAATAGGCCATTGAATACTACTATCCAAAAATAATAATTGTCATTGCTTAATATTGGTCGTATTTGAAAAATTATATAATAAAATATTGTAACTTATATTAATAATTTTCAATCACAATTTATGTGATATTATGGTGAAACATAAAAATACAATTTCTAAAAAATTATGCATCACTAATCATTACAACACAAAATTAATATAAGCCTACAAATATAAAGTATCATTTATTTTTTATTGTCTTAAATTCAAAAATCAAAAAAAGAACTTAAACATTAATACGACATCAAAGGTCAGAGGGGGGAGACCTTTACTCTTGTCAACTACAAGTGTATGAATTGTGTGTTTAATGTTTGTTTGTAATTACTTATTAAAAGTAATTATACAATATTACTATTTATTTGAAAAAAATTAACCTAATAGGCTTTCATACTAAATAATTATCATAGATAACTATTTTTTTAAGGATTTCTAAAAAAAATAAGTAAAAATGCACTTTACTAATTATTCTATTGCATTTTTTTGACCCGAGAAAAATAAAAATGCCAATCAACTATGCTAATGGGTATTCAAACCCAAAAAATTATTACGTGAATCAGGTACCACCTACATATTTCATATGATTATGATGTATTTTTAGTATAAATTTATAAAAATGTACTAATGTACGCTAAAATATATCATCATTGTGTTAAATGTGCAAGCAATATACCTAAAGTCAGATGCAGTTAATTCATGTAATAAGTTTTACTCAAACCTTTCCAATTTAGCTTCACAAAACCAAAGGTGCCATCAAAGCCTTTTGATTTACATTAATCTTTGCTCTAACTCATGGCTCATTATAAATCCTTTCCACATTATCTTCTAATCACAACAACAAGTAGATATCTTTACCTTTCACTCAAGACTTTTTTAATACAAAATTCACCTATGAATAAAGACTTTTTACTGCTCATATCAATACTCCTAAGCTGAGTAGTCAAAGGTGTGAGAACAATCTTCTTCTTGGTAAACTTCAAACAATAGATATTCTTCCTTCCATCATATATGTAAATTCTATCAAATTGTCAAGGGCGCCCCAAAAGCAATGATAATATCCCAATGGAACCACATCACACTCCACCTCATCATGATAGGTCTTTCCATTGGAAAATGAAACCTTCACTTACTTTGTCACCTCTACCATACTACCATCACTAAGCCGTTGTAGCTTATATGGCTTATCATGCTTTGAATTAGGAGGACCAAGCTTCTTTACTGAGGTGGAAGATAGAAAATGAAATACCCCAAAACCCTAATTTAGGAAATCATGGCCAAATAAGGAATTATTAGGAAATTAATTAAATAAACTACTTTTGTTAAAATAAGAGGGAATTAATTAAGGTAAATCTAGGAGAAATTAATAAATAATTTTAAATAGGAAAATTTGAGTATTTTTCTAATTAAAATGGAATTTAAGGAAATTCTTTCAAAATCCCTAAATTAGCCTAAAAAGAGAATTTAATTATTATTTTAATATTTATATTTTATTTAATATCCCAAATTACCCAAATTATATTGGTTAAACTAATACACAATTTCCTTTCTTTTCCTTTTTCTTTTTTCCTTTCCCCCCTCTTTTCCCCTTTTTTTCCTTTCCTTCTCTTCCTTATTTTTCTTTTTCCCCGACCTGGGCCAGCCCGTTGGCCCAACCTCGCCCTTTCCCCTGGGCGGCCCAACTCCCGCGCCTCTCCTCCCCCTCTCCCGGTCGGTTCGGCCTTTCTTTTCTTTCTTTTTCTTTTCCCCTGGATCGTCGGTCCAACCCTCCCTTCGTCTTCAACCTCCAGCTCGAGCCTGCAACTGAGATTTTTGCCGGAAAAAGGCTGCAACGCCCACACCAACTGCACCGGCCATTCCTCCCCTCTCCTCCCCGTTGACTCCTCGGCCATTTCGATAAGACCACTCCTCCCTTCTCCTGCACGCCATCTCCCTCTCTCCCCGACAACTCACGGTCTGCACAGGCAGACCTGCACCAGCCATTCTCGCCGGACAGATGCCATAACCTTGCCCCCTACTCTGCCACGCATCCTTATCGTTTTCCCTTCTCGATTGGCCTATAAATAGCTCTGAGTGCTGCCATAATCAGGTTTGGAATTTGGTAGCCTAAAAAATCAAACCGTGCGCCACCCCTTATTTAGCAAGCCATTCCTCCGCCGTCGGCCGCCTTTGCCGCCCGCTCCGGCCACCTTTGCCGCCCGCTGCGGCCACCAAAATTCTCCCTGCAACGCCCTCTACACAACCCAAACACCAGCCTTCCTTGCCTTGCCCTACATGAGCCGCCTCGGCCGTGCGAAATTGCCTCCCCGAACAGCCCCATTCGACCCCCCGCCGCCTTCGTGCTGCCGGTTGCCGCTGATTCCACCGCCTATAGCACCACCTCTACCCCCCCAAACAACCAGGGAATCCTGCCCTACCACCCCATACCTCCATTTTCCCTTAATTCCCTCTCCCCTAGCCTCCACATCCATCTCTCCACTTCTTCCTCCCTCTACCGCCGCCACTGCCGCGCCGCCGCCGGCACCACCACCCAGCCAGGTTCCCCCCACTCCTTGAACCCTAAACCCTGAATAATAAAAGTGTTAATGATTTTTAATATTATTAACTATTATTATTAGTATTATTATGATTATTATTATCATTATTATGATTATTTCTACTACTATTATTATTATTATCATTATTATTACTACTACTACTATTATTACTATTATGTCCTAACCTTAATTCCGGAGAGTTTTTAATTAATGGTATTAATTAAGACTAAAACCTAGTTATGTTATTATTATTACTATTATTATTATTATCATCATCATCATCATCCTTATTATTATCATCATTATCATTATTATTATTAGTATTATTATTAGTATTATTATTATTATTAGTATTATTATTATGTTTATTATTCTAACCGTTATTATCATTGTTATTACCTCTACTACTATTATTAATTTTAGTATTCTTATTATTAAGGGTGTTATTACTATCGTTATTATCATTATCATTATTATTAGTATCACTATCATGGTTATGGTTGTTGTTGTTGTTGTTGTTATTATTATTATTATTCTTACTCTTAGTATCATCATTATTATTATTATTATTATTATTATCATTATCATTATCATTATCATTATATTTGCTATATTTATTACTCTAACTATTATTATCATCGTTATTACCTTTATTATCATTATCATTATTATTATTATTATTATTATTATTATTATTATTTTAGTATTATTATTATGATTAGTATTGTCACTATTATTATTATTTTCACTATTATTAGTATTAGTATTATTATCATTATTATCGTTGTTAATATTAGCATTATTATTATTATTGTTACTACTACTACTATGATTTTGATTATTATCATCATCATTATTATCATTATTGCTATCATTATTATTAGTATTCTTATTATTATTAGTATTATGAATAACATTATTACTAGTAATATTGGAACCCTTACTTTAATATTATGAATATACCAAGACTTACTTTGATTAGTGGTGATTCAATTAACTATCTTGAGAATAATAATAACCCTACCTTTTTATTTATAAACTACTATTATTAATATTAGCCTTAGTATTAGACCATGATAGGGGTAAGATAGGAAAATTATGGTAATTTTGGTAGAGGGAGATTGAGCCATAGTATTTCCCTCTTATAGGTGAATCGAGTTAAAACTATGGTAATTCTGCCACTTGTAGCGCCACCTCTACCCCCTAGAACAACCAAGAGACCTTGCCCTACCTCCCCACACCTCCATTCCCCCTACTTCCCTCTCCCCTAGCCTCCACATCCATCTCTCCACTCCCTCCTTCCTCCACCGCCGCCGCCGCGTTGCTGCCAGCTCCACCACCCAGCCTAAGTTGTCTCCCAATTCCTTAACCCCTAAACTCTATATATAAAAGTGTTAATGATTTTAATATTATTAACTATTATTATTAGTGTTACTACTACTACTACTACTACTACTACTATGTCCTAACGTTTATTCCACAGAAATTCTAATTAATGGTACTAATTAAGACTAAAACCTTGTTGTGTTATTATTCTTATTCTTATTATTACTATTATTATTATTATTATTATTATTATTGTCACTATTATTATCCTTATTATTATTATTACATTACTATTACTGCCACTACTATCATCATCATCATCATCATCATCATCATCATTATTATTATTATCATTATTATTATTATTATTATTCCTATTATTATTATTGTTATTATCATTATCATTATCATCATTATTATTATTATTACTACTACTACTACTACTATTATCGCTATTGTTATTATTATTATTATTATTACCATTATTATTACTATTATTATTATTATTATTATTATTATTAGTAGTATTATTATTATGTTTATTACTCTAACTATGATTATCATCGTTATTATCTCTACTACTACTACTACTACTATTATTATTATTTTTAGTATCATTAGTATTATTACTATTATTGTTATCATTATCATTATTATTATTATTATCATGGTTATGGTTGTTGTTTTTGGTGTTGTTGTTGTTGTTGTTGTTATTATTATTATTATTATTATTATTATTATTATTATTATTATTATTATTATTATTATTATTATCATTATTATCATTACTACTACTACTACTACTACTACTACTACTACTACCATGATTTCAATTATTATTATCATCATTACTATCATTATTACCATTATTATTATTATTATTAGTATTATTAATAATATTGTTATTAGTAATATTGAAACCCTTACTCTAATATTATGAGTATTACTAAGACTTACTTTGATTAGTAGTGATTCGATTAACTATCTTTAGAATAATAATAACCTTACCTTTTAATTATAAACTACTATTATTAATATTAGCCTTAGTATTAGGCCATGATAGGGGTAAGATAGGAAATTATGGTAATTCCGGTAGAGGGAGATTAACCCATAGTATTTTCCTCTTATAGGTGAATTGAGTCAAAACCCCCAGGAGGTGTAGGAGTGTGCTACAAGCCCGGCGACGATTTAGGTAAGGGTGTAGCTAAGGCCGCCTATGTGTTACGTGTCTTACTTGCCTTGCCTTGGTTGTTCTGTATAATTATATGTCATGTTTTATATGCTATTATATTACTTGTTTTATGTGTAGCGCAGCTTGGTACCGAGGTATGTCCATGAGATCTCTTCTATTATGTATTAATATGAATATGCTACAACTTGTGATGTGATGTGATGTGGCCCTTAGGACATACATGCTAGGGTATTTGATGTGGTGATGTGGGTTGGGGGCATGAAAAAGAAAAATAGGAAAGAAAGATAACCAAGGGGAAGTAAGTTAGCTAATGGAGGTATAGGAGGAACTAGGGTTTGCATGGGGGTGGTTAGAGTTCGCATGGGGGCAAACATTACGTATGGAAAGTTGATTTGGGGCGTGAGGAAGGTAATAGAAGTATCGTTTGGGTGTCTGGGGGCTTCAGGCAAAAAATAGTACAGTATAAGGGTGCGTAGGAGACTAGACTAGAGTTTAAGGGAAAACCCTAATTTGAGTAGGGAGAAGAAGAAAAAGAAAATAATAAAAATAAGTGAGAATGAGTGGGGCATGAAGTGAGGGTGGAACCGAAGGGTTGTGATGTGTAGGGGTGATAAAATAATCTGAGTTATGCGAGGTAGAAAAGGATGGGCCACATAGGCCCAGGTTAGGGTTTCTGGAGAAAACCCTAGGGGAAGGCGGTGAGTGGAATTTGGGGTATAAGGTGGTGGGCTTTGACCCACACACTTAGGAGTCAGGTTCCCGATATAAGTAAGCGGGTTAAGGGAAGGATGTCGGGGCGAGTTAGGAGGCGCAGAGGTCTCAAGATATGGGACATACCCTCTTAGGAGGAAAAATATAGCTGGAGATAGCCATGCATGTCTAGGGCGGAATCTGTTGAATAAGATACGGTAAAATACTAATCATGTAAAGTAGAAGATTATTGAGCTAGGTCCATCTGATCCACCGGTTATTAATAGTGGTTAGGGTTTTACCCTATAAGTGACCGATCCACTGGCGAATAATAGTGGTGTGGGCTTTGTCCTGCAAGTGACCAGCCCACCAACAATAATAGTGGGGCGACTCGAGCTCAATAAACGCAAATCAGAATTTGCTAAAGACACTTAAAAGATACTAATTACATATAGTGGAACATCATGTGAGTAGGAACCAAATGATCCACCGATAAAGAATAGTGGTGCGGACCATTGTCCCGCAAGTGACCAATCCACCGGCTAAAATAGTGGGGTGTTCCTGTACTTACATGGATTTGATAAAAGGCATAATGTGCATCGACTTTTGATAAAAAGATTAATTAAATAATTAATCTGGAATAAATATATACTTTATGTGTGGCCTTGATCATTTATACATGGTAGAATTTCTTCACAACCTTATGTACTATGTGTGGGTTTGAAAGTGTAAGTTGAGTATTGTTTTGTATGATTCTATGTGCTTATGTGTTGGCCTTAGTTATACGGTTACCTTACTCAGTACGTAGCGTATTGACCACCCGTTTCATGGGTGCTGCTCATTCCCACGAGCAGAAGGCCCTTCTGACTTAGTGTAGGTTAGTGATTCTATCTTCAATGCCTACGATGCTTACGAGGCATCGGACGAGGCTGAGAGTTGAGCCTGGACCTAGCTTGGGGGTCTAGAGTGATGTGGCTGGAATCCATCTTCTATTTTGTTTTCCCTGTATTATTATATTTTGTTTTATCCTGCTGTATGATGTCCTCTAACATTTGGTACTTTAAAACTATACTTTTGGGATGTAACTTTTGATTTCCGTACTCTGATTCTGTATAACTCATGTTTTACTAATGAATGATGTTTTATTAGTGACTCATATTTGATGTTATTCTTATTTAGCCTTAGCACTTAGTACTGAGACGGTAGGAGCGAACCGATCTGGTACTAAGTGTGGCGGTAATGCCCCCGAGTTTACGGTTTTATCTTTTCACTTCTACTAAAACCTTTTAATTAAACGAAATTTTTTAGTAGTAAATTTGGGGGTGTTACGTAGGGGGAATGAATTGTATATGGTAGAGGGTCGTGTGTGTGAGAGAGAGTGTGAGAGAGAGAGGGTAGAAAATATATTTTATATTTTATTTTAGATTTAGTTTGAGTAGATTAGGGTACTGGGTGGAAAAATAATCTGAATTAGGATAGGTTTAATATAAAAAAAAAGATAAAATAATCGAAAATAAATTTTAGGAATTTATTTCTAGTTACCAGTCAAGGTTATAAATAAAATATTTAGGCTAAGGTTTAAGGGTTAGTTTTGAATAAAAAGGCCAAACACCCGAAAAAAGGTTACAAAATTTTAGGATGTTGCACATAATGTCATTTTATATGAACATATATTCCCTTACACATTATTGTCACAATCCTTCTTCCACTACTCTTACACTATCATACTCTGAATCCACAATATTTCTTGATCATTGTGATGACAATACCATATGATACACATCCCAACTATCTTGCCCTTCGTCTCCTCCATCTACACAACATCAGTCTTTTTCACCTTATATTCCATCTTCCACTTCGTCTCCTTCACCACAAACCACACATGTTCCACCCTCACTAAGATGTTCTACCAGATGTTCTAGACCACCTACTTACCTACAAGATTTTGTACGTGGTTATGCTACTTCTAATCTATGTCCACATACCATTACTTCATCATGTTGCACCTTTATTTCCCATAAATACTGTTGTTCCTCCCTCTCATCTACGAATCAACCTTTTATTCACTAATTATCACAAGTACATAAACCTATCTCGTATAAGGAAGAAAAATCTAAGCCTAATTGGTAGGTAGCTATGGATAAAGAATTCGATGCATTGGTTGCTAACAATACTTGGGATTTAGTACCCTTACTTAAAAGGAAGAAACCCATCACTTGTAAATGGGTTTATAAGATCAAGAAAAAGTTAAATGAATCCATTTAATGTTTTAAAGCAAGGTTGGTTGTCTGGGGATTCACTCAAAAGCTTGGTATTGATTTTCATGAGACATAATCCTCTATTGTAAAGATGACAACCATACATGCTCTTATTGCTACTATTGTAAAGATGAGGTAGGTCATGCACCAACATGATATAAACAATGACTTTCTCCAAGGTGATTTGGACAAAGAGATCTACATGAAACCACCACCAGGTCTATCTCTTCTTTCTTCTAACTTTGTTTGTAAGCTCAATAAATCTTTATATGGCCTAAAACAAGCGTCCTGTTAATGGTATGCTTGTTTAACTATTACTCTCAAATCTAGAGGTTTTTATCATGTCTCAAAATGATTATTCTTTATTCACTAAAAGATCTAGGGAATTGGTTTGCTTCGTAGCAGTATATGTACATGACCTTTTGGTTTCTAGGAATGATACTTCTGAGATAAATGCATTGAAATCATTCCTAGATGTTGAATTTAAGATCAAAGACGTGGGACATCTACACTACTTTCTGGGTATTGAAGTACTCAATGAACCCATGCCACTAGTGTTATTATGATTGAGCAAAAAATTTCTCTTGATCTCATTTAAGAGTTCGATCCTCATTGCAACACCACTGTGGTTAGTCCCCTTGAAATAGGTATTAAACTTCTGCCACATGATGGTGCTCTTTATCATAACCCTAAATCTTATCAAATCTTGGTTGGGAAGCTAAATTTCCTCACACATACAAGACCAAACATTGCTTTTTGCAACTCAGTATCTCAGTCAATTTATCCATGCTCCACGAGAATCACACTTCAAAGCTGCTATTCACACTCTTAGATACATCAAAAGTAATCCATCCTTGGGATTACTAATGAATGCCTCTCCATCATTCTCACTTCAAGCCTATTGTGACTCTGATTGGGCTACTTGTCCATCCACCAGACGTTCTGTCAGTGGTTGGTTCATAATGCTTGGCAACTTCCCCATCTCCTAGAGAGCCAAGAAGCAACCTAATGTTTCCCTATCATTAGCTAAAGCTGAATATCACAACATGCGAAGAACCGCTGCTGAATTAACATGGATTACAAGGCTACTCCGTGAATTAAATGTTCCCAACGTCACACCCGTTCCTCTCAAGTGTGATAATTTGGTAGCTGTTTACATTGTCTGCAACCTAGTTTTTCACGAACGAACAAAGCACGTTAAGCTATATTGTCACTTTGTTTGTGAAAAAAATACAGGAAGGTTTAATCACAGTATCCCATATTGGCACACATGATCAACTTGTTGATTTATTCACCAAGAGACTTCTAGGTCCTATACATCATTAGATTTTATCCAAGTTGGGGGTTTCCAATTACCCTCCAACTTGAGGGTGGTGTTAGCCAACATTTTATCACATGTGTAAATATAGTTAGCTACTTTCTCAGTTAGTTACTTTCTTAATTTCTTGATTAACAACTCTATAAATAATAGATTAATTGTTAATCTTTACCAATGTATAAATAGAAAAATATTATTTTTATACGCAGACATTCATTCAATAAAAAAAGAATATCTCTCTCTTCTACGTTCTTTCCTTGTGTTCTCTCCTCTGTTTCCACATTTTCTTCTTCTTCTTCTTCTGTGTTGCCTCCCGTCTAAGTTTTGCAAAGGAATGAGACATTTATTACATGGTTCTAAAACTGCACCAAACTTGCTTTTAGAGAATGTAGAAGGACGGTGGGGCACAAGAACGATTATAGGATCTTCATGATGGATGGTACCTTCTAGGTTGCTTTATGAATAGTTTTTGCTTTCCTTTACTAGCTACAAGAGTTTTGGTTATATTTTGATGTTGGTGGAGAGGGATTGTCCTCATATATTTTGTTATATCTTCTCCTCGATGAATGGTTAGCATATGAATGGAAGGGGAAAAACTTCCACTAGTGTTGGTATTGCCTCATCAACTTTTAGTAACAAAATAATTTTTATCAAAAAAAAAAAGTGAGGCCAATATGATCTCATATAAATAGATAGATAGATAGATAGATAGGGGATAGAAAAAAAAAGAGAGGTGGCGACTATTAAATATTGTGATAAATGTACTAAATAAACATAATATGTTATATCTTGTTTAATAGTTACTAGGAATATCTTAATTAATATAAAGAATACTACATATCATTCTATCTTTGGCCTCTATTATTATTATTATTATTATTATTATTATACTTTTATGTTACGATAGTTTGTATAATGTTCCTAGCCCCCTTCGAATCACAAATGAAAATGAACACAAGTGAGGCAGGGGAACAAATCGCATCTACCGTTAACAAATTACCAGTAAATTAATTAAAGAGAATAATAGCTAGTAGTACTAGCATATATGTGCCAGGGCATAAGATGCGGAGAACAAATATGAAAATATATATTTAGTCAGTGGATAATTAAGATTCCTTTAACGAAATTCTGGGAGGGAACAAAAGTCATCCTCTAGCACAACGAAGTGGAATCTGAATCAGGGAGCAGGCAGGCAGGCAGGCAATATAATTGCAATTTGGATGCATCGAATCCTAACGCATCGTTCTCAAAAGCAAAGGTTTCTTTTTTCATTTTTTTTTTAGCTAGTGACTTTAGGTAGGTGGGAGACGGCGGGAGAACAACACCGAGAACTGACTATCAAACAGACCTTTCAGAGGGATGACGGACGCTCGGCTTGATTACGTAAGTAGGTACCACAATTTTATGCATCCATCGTCACCCGGAAATTAAAGTGCATAGAATTATAGCTAGCTGGGTAGCCATATAGCCCGGCCAGAACTGCAGCATGATCGCCGACATTACATATCATCGATCATGATTACGTGATCTATCTATATATCCCGCATATACACACATATCGATCAAAATTTTTAGATAGAGCTCACTCATCCCTTTCTCGCATTAAATTTAAAAATAAAAATTATTCTTTTTATTTTTCTCTCTTTTTGTCCCTATATATTATTTTTTAATAAAAAATATAATTATTATAGCTTAAAATGATATATAAATTACTAAAAGAACATAAACGAATAGATTACTAATTAATAGTATTATTTAGTCTCTAATGGATTTGGGGGCCACGGCCAGGAGGGAAAACATAAATAATAAAAAAGAAGAAGAAGTAGAAGGAAATAAAAAACAAATGAAAAAGGTCCACCACTCGCTCGACCGCCGTCATTGCGGTGGTCGTCGCCGGTCGCCCGTCTTAATTAGCTCGGCCCTTTTCATGATGGCCATCAGCGGTACCATTATCAGCAGCAGCCTCAACATCAGAGATCATTGGCGAAACATTACAATTTTCTTGAGGGCCCTCTGTGGTTTCCGGCAATATTTGATGGTCATCCAGATTTTCTTCCTTAGCTGCGTGCTCTTTGTGCTTGCCCCATAAGACAGTGTAAAGGCCAGCAACTATTAAGACGCTGCCTAATATCCTGCATTAATTTTTATAAATAAAATATAAATGTACATACAAACAAAAAAACAAAACGCTACCATTAATCATAAATTAAGCTAAAGTATGAAACATAATTTTAAAATATAAATATCCAGTGTTAATTAGCGATTATATATATATATATATATATATGCATGAAAAATACACACGAGTAATTTCAAAGTGTACAGAAATCCAATATGAAAAAACTCACCAGTCGTACCATTATATATATATATATATATATAGGTAAGAAAGTTACAGTTTGGACAAGAATCTAATTAGAGCACGCTTTAGACAAATCAAAAACTAATTAATGAATTAATTCATTGAAGCTGTTCTTTACTTATGTACGTACCCTCCAAGATAAATATTTTCAGCAAGGATGAAGGAGTCCATAACTGCTACAATGATCATCATCAAAGGGCTAAAGGCAGTCACAAACACCGGACCTTTCGTCTTCATTACTAATCCTTGTACATAATAAGGAAGGCTCGATGACACAATGCCCTGCACCCATAATAATATATTTATATGTTATGCAATATAAATAATTTGTGTGTAAATAATAATAATAATAATTATTATTATATAGGTCGAGAGAGAGCAAAAAATAAAAATAAATTTTTTGTAAGAGGTTATAGTAGGATGGCTAGTGGCGTGCGCGGGGGTACGTACAGCATAAGCAGCAGCAAGGAGATCCATGTCCCACCCAATCCTCCACACAGAAGCCTTACGTTCCATGACAAAGGTGACTGCTGTGGCTTGTAGAGTGCCCACAATCACAACCATCGATGTAAGTGTGAGTCCGTGATTCTTGTATTTTCTCAGTGTTACCGCCTAGAATGTATACATCATATATTTAGTGAGTACGTAATTGGTTGGATATATCTATATACAAATGTGCACATTTAGAATTTGCCACACAACAATTGAATCAACAGAAAAAAAAAATTAAGAATATTCGCCTGTTTTTGCTAACTTAAGCTAGCTTTATCTTTACTTTTTTTTTTAATAAATATTTTCAAAAATTACATACTACAAAGAATATCTTTTTGTAAAGATCCGCTAACTCTTTTTTTTTTGTTGGATATATTATACAAAGGGATATCCATAATGAAAGCTATAAAACTTTAAATTTGATCTATTAGATAAAAGATAAAAATAAAAGGTTGAAATAAAAATAATGCTATAGGCGTAGAAATATAAACCTTTGATATATAGATGGTATAAATTATTCTTCCTAGATGGAAAATAACTGTTATAAATAGTTAAAAAAACCTATAATATTAAGTTTAAAAAATAGAGTGATTTTTTTTATAAATATTATATATTTTTATTCTAGGGTAAAAAGCTATATTTAATCAATGATAGAAACTACGATACTATAATAAAAAATTATAGTATTTAAAGGTTATAAAAAAATATTTTATGTTAAAAAATTATAATTATTAGATGGTAGCTAGAAATTATTATCAAAATATCCGAAATTTAAAACAATTCTCACTTCTGACCGCAAAATTATTTTTACTAGACTTATGGCCAGGTGTATAATTTACATAAACTTATGAAAAAAAGTCATATATATATATATATATATATATATATATATAGAGAGAGAGAGAGAGAGAGAGAGAGAGAGAGAGAGAGAGAGAGAGCTCGAACGAGCAGCACTAGCTAGCTGTACTGTACACCACTACTACTTACTTGGAGTATGAAAAAGGCTGCCCAAGCAAGAGTGGCAAAGATGAGAAGGATGGAACCCTTGATCCAATCAGCTTCTTCATGGCTGGCGGCGGCGGCAGAGGAAGAGTGACCGGTGGCAGGACGAATGTGGTTGGTCCAGAAGGGATTCATGATCGGTCCTTTGTACAAAGTCATCAACATAGCTCCCGCAACGGTGACGGCGGTGCCTATAATTTTAGCCTGGCATCTCACCTTCTTCATGTCTATTTTCTCCATCCTTGAAATCAAATTAAAAATTTCACACACATATATATCGGTCGATCATAAATATATATATATATATATATATATATAGAGTATCGTAAAAATTGTTAAATGGATGTAATTAAGCAAAGTAGCTAGATATCTAGCTAGGTTGCGCGGGCGTGTGTGTATATATATATATATATATATATACACGTACCGGAAAATGGCAGCCATAACAAAAGTCATGGCCGGCAGCATGTTGCTCATGGCGCATGAAAAGGTTGGCGATGTGTACTTGAGCCCCAAGTAGTAGAAATTTTGATCAATCACTGGCCTGTTTATAAATAATGAATTGATTAATTAGATTTAATGAGACATGCTGATCGTCATATGTAGATCGATGCGGTTAATTATGTAAAATGACATGTGATATTCAATCAAAGAAGCATACTCGTAATATATAACAAAAAACATGCAAGCGTATATGAACTCTATCTAGTCTAAGAAACACACATGCACAGACACATACATACATCCATAGATACGTACATACATACATATATACAGAGAGAGAGAGAGAGACATAGAGAGTCGTACGTACGTCACTCATGAACATTGAATTTAAGGACTGATGATTAATTAACTACGTACGTACCCAAGGAGCCCTAGAACAAATATTTGCATGAAGACTGTAAACGTGATCTTCGGTCTTGCTTTCCTGGCAGGCAGGAATCATATATATTAATTTATATACTTATATATATATATATATTATTAATTAAATTAATTAAGAGTAGTGAAAATAAATGAAGTTTAGTGTATATATACACCAGCTAGGTAATTAAATACGCCATATGTATACGTACCTCTCGAAGAGAAGGGCAAAGGGAGCTATAGCAGCGGTTGCAAAAGCGTGCCTGTAAACCACAAGGACGTAGTGGCTCATCCCTCCATTGAGAGACACCTTCGAAATCACATTCATTCCAGCATACCCAAACTGCATACTAATCATAGCAACGTATGGTTTTGAAACCTCAAAAAACTTGCAACAACAACTCATCATCTCCATCTCTACTACTTAAAACAATTAATTAATTTATTGATCTATTCAAAATATTATTTAAGTAATCGAGGTTGGGTTTTTTTTTTTTTTTTGATACGTTAGGCTTCTAAAAAGAAATATATATATTATTTTTTTAGTACTATATATGAAATAATATTTCAATCGACCCTCAATGATTGGAGCCCGGTCTCAATTTTGAAGAAATTGGCAATCTTGTGTTGAATAATTAGCGGAGGGAGGAATCAAGAGAAATACTTGGAAAAGCAAAATAACGAGTAGAGCTGGGCTGATGGATGCCTTTCTCTCTTGTTCGGAAAAGTGGTGAGGGTGTTACCACATATTTATAGTACTTCTACAAGGACAGGTTTCGACTGTAGCTAGCTGCGCATGTTCGTATCTAGCTAGCAGCAGCCAGCAGGGGCATCGAACTGCTTTATTCTACTTCATCTCATGCCCGGCCTATAGATTTATATATTTATGTAATTATAAGTTTTTTTTAGCATACTAATAATTATATAAATGTATTAAAAATATATGTATATGCTGACGGTGTAAATTAAAGTCTCTTGCCAACAAATCCCTCACAAAGTAGGGTATGAAAATGATAGGAAAATTGTTTTGTAATAACGACGATGAAAAGCATAATAAGTTCCACTATCCCAATAACCTAGCTACCACTATTTTACTCGGTGTTTTGTTTTTAGTCGGCATCATAAAATAATAAAAGATGAAAAGACAATAGATGCAATAATTAATAGCTAGAATATTTCTTTTTCTTTTTCGGGTTCCCGTATTTTCATCAAACTCATATAGCACAAAATATATCCAATATATAAGCTCTCAGATACAAACAAGAGAGGAAATATCCACCCAATATGAAAGGCACGCGAAGGATGGCTTGTCCGCCATGTCCGATTGATCTGATTAATACTCGAGTCTATTCAAATAAAAATATTGTCCATGCGTTTGGTTTTAAAAAAACTAATAAGATTATTATCGTTAACATTAATAAGAAAAATACTACTTCTATTATTATTGAATTTAATAATAATATTTTTTTTTATAAATAATATTAGCAATCATCATCATCAAATCTAAAAGAAAATAAATTTATTTTTAATATTAAAAGACAGTTTTATAATATAAACAAATAAATATGTATTTCTAATTTTTTTTATTTATGAAAAATATAGAAATGCGGATGTAGAAAATGAAAATTATTCTTTTAAACTAAATGTGCCCTAAATGATCGATTTAGCGATAAAAATCAAACCCGTTTAATATTAATTCAACAAATATAAATTCTAATTTCTGAAAAATATAACCGGTTTCATTTCAAGGAAAGATAATTTGTAAATTATTTTATAGTTTCTCTCAATTGGCCAGCCACCTATTTTATGCTTTGTAACTTAGATTTTCTTATATATTTAGCTATTGCTAGACATTTAGAAGTATTTGATTAATTAGACATGACATAATTTGACACTCAAATTGGATAAGAAGATAATCAAGTGATATTATCGTTTTAATTTATAAATTGAAGTGAGACCGGATAATATGTCATCTAGGTTATGCTTGGGACGAGGAAAATGGATTAAGGGGATAATGATTAAGGAGAAAATTTTATCCACCATTCTTATTTGGTATGTAAGGGTAAATTATTCAAGGGAACATTTTCCTTATGTTTGGTTTGAGAGGAATAACTTATATTAGAATAATATTTTATTTTACTTTATTTGCATTAACAATTATTAATATTTGTTTATTAGATATAAATAATTATTTATGACATAAATCAAAATTTAATATAATTTTTTTTTAATTTAATCTTTATAAATCTAAATAACATATTACAATAACTAAAAAAAACTATGAAAGAAACGAATTGAGATATATCGCAACAATATTTAAAACATGATATTTAAAATAAATTTACATACTAAATATCCAATAGCTAAAAAGATAACAATTATCCAAAATAACATAATAAAACTCTACAAAGTTCATCTAATAAAAAAAATTACTTCAATCCATCTAATACATAATAAAAACATTTTCAAAACCTAAAATTCATCCAATAACATCCTAAGATAATCATATTTCTCATCTTTATCTTTAAATCGACGAAAATTACACATATCTTCTTCATTCATTTTTTTCATTAATTTCATTACTTCCATTCTAGATATGCCATGAACTACTACTAATTCTTCATACAACCCATCTTTGTAAGACCCTGGGTTTCTATCCAGCATACTCATCAACTTCTTAAATTTCTCCTTATTATTGGTAGATATTTGCTTCATAGTTTCTCTTATGATACTTAGAAGAAATTTGCTCCTACTAATTTGCTCAATGACCTAGAAGAAAAAAGAAAAAATAAAACAAAACATATAAACCCCACTAAAAAAATAAGAAGAAGAAGAAGAAACTCATACGCATATATCATTGTACATAGAGAATAATACCATATAATTACTTATTGATTAACCATTTACGTGAACCAAACCCGCCGATTCTAATCACACACACACACATGTGGATGACAGGATAGAGAGGAAGGTGGAACTCTCTTTCTGCACACCTAAGAAAATCTTCAGACAATGGAAAAAGTACGGACCCGACCTAATATGCTTATTGGAAAAATTTTGACCAACTGTAAAACACAACTTTTATCATTCAGCATATGTGGCGTGAGCTTCCTATGATGCTTCGAATTTCATTCCTAGAAGAATGAAAGCTGAAACATGAGCGCTGTGTAAAAGTAAGCTATATCTCACAACCCAAAAGCAAAAATACAAAATTATTAGGAGAATTAGAGCAAACAATGCAATCCAAACTCAGCTATTCATTATATGACACATAAAATATATTTGAAGGTCGAATGCCTAAAAATTAGATACTTCTCAGCCTAAAAATTGAATTTGTTTACGGAGCTTGAAAGCACAGGTGCCATAGCTCTCAGCTCCGTTTACACAAGGGCGACAATAAACGTGTACCACACGAGGCAGCTCCTTTGGGACTGACATCAACTTACTATAGTGCAGGATTCCTAAGTAAAGAAGATTTGCCATGGCCCCTCAAATAGTTCTCGATCCTTCTCCTCACATATCAGGCTTGTTTTCTTCCACCACCCTATTATAATGACTCCGAACTACCGGTCGCCGTCCCCTGCCCCTCTTCCTCCTCGAACGTCAACTCCTAGGAATAGTTCCAAACTTCAACCTTCCTGTCTCCTTGAACCTTACTTGTTCCAATGGCACAATCACACACTCCAAAGGTGGGGTTGGGTACTAAACTGTGTCGTAACAGTACGTATAATACATGTATCGTTCCTGGAACCACTTCATGGAGCGACGCCTTTCCGGCGCAATGTAATAATAGTCGGCTACTTCGAGGCCAGCCTTCTTTTCTTCACAGTCTTTGCGGGCAACATTAGAGGAGGAGGAGCTGCCGCCGTCGTCGTCGGCTGCGTTGTTGTTGTGGTAATCGTCGTAGTGTTGACGACGGACGATATAGTAGCAGACGTGGATGACAATGGCTGTCGGTCGAGTGGATCGACAGCGCAACCGTAGAGGACGAAGTCTTTATGACAATGGCTGTCGGTCGAGTGCTTCGACAGGCATCTTCGAGAGGCAGGGAGGCAGTGAATAGGGAAGCTAAGGAGCATCAAGATATAATAATGTTACCCGTGAGTTGAAAAGGAAAATTATTTTCCCTCAGCCGACATAAAAATTTTACACGAGTAAAAAGTTTTACTTATACCAAACAGGTATAAGAGGGAAAATAATTTCCCCCGTATTTTTTTAGGGGCCTTTATGGCCATTCCAAGCATAGCCCTAATATTATTTGTTTATATTTGAAAATTATTGATTTTCAAATTATTTATGACGTAATCTAAAGTCAGGGATTGAATTATTTATAAGTAGAGATTTGCAGATATCCTAATATATAATCCTATCCTATTCCTATATATCTGTGAATTAAACACCCCTGCTTGAAGTTCGTACGCATGTCATCTCAGGTCAGCTGTATGTGAACTCATAGGATTATTAATTAATTTGTCTGTTGTATCAAAAAAGAGTTGATATCACAAATTTAAACATGAGACCACATTATTAGTGCATCGATGGATCATTTGAAAAATATGTTCATCTAAATGCTGGCTACCACATCAGATTTATTTTACAGTTCAATGAGAGTATGTATGGGCCGGAGAGAAGCTGGCATGGAGGCAGTGAAGCAAAGGGAGAAGGCGACCCTCCTCATCACCCTGCTCCGCCCCCGGCCGTTGCCTACTTCCTTCGTTCCACTCGCCACTAGCAGCAGCCTAGCAAACAAGTCCAAAACGATCAACAAACCGCGCGCATCCTTAATTATGATCACAAGTTGACATAAAAAGTGCTCTTTAATTTCCTAAGTCCCCATAACCCTCCCTTGCTTCCCATGATTATCCCAAGTTCTCAGTAAAGACAACAGTCGGATACCGAAGAATGGGTTTCAGATGGACTAATCCTGGGCTCATGTGCAACAATCCGGTTGTGGTCAATTGTTTTCGAGAGCTTCAGAGCTAGAAGATTGGATCCATAGATTAACGCAAATTCTTTGTAATATATTTTGTTATCAATTACACGCTTTCCTAAATAAATAAATAAAGATTGCTAAAGCACATTTAACTTTAAAGTGCTCTAATTATAAATTTTAAAAAATACACAGGTACTTTATTGATGCGAATAGTTGCATCAGCCCTTTAATAACTCAATCATGTACCACTTAACTTAATGCATTAGATCGTGCTATATGCAATTTTTGGCCACTTTTGTTATTATTTTCGCATGCAAATCACGGACAACTTTTGTGTTAATTGGTTTGCATTACGTTAGGTTGGACTTGTATTACACCAAGCATGATTCGGTTTCAAATTCACACAAGATTCATATTGATTTTAAGATGTGTCTTTTTAACTTTAGGTTTAAATAGTGCATGATAAAATAAAATTTGATTCAATGTAAAGATCAAGCTACAAACAAAATTGATGCAGTCTCCATCTAATTTTGTATATATATTTTGTATTGTCATATTAATCAAGCATTTTAATTATTTAGCTTATTCAAACTTATGGGTAGTGGGAGGTTTGGTTGTGCTAGAATCAAACTTATTCCAACCTTTTCAATTGGGTTATATTGGGTCTCATTAAAACATTAGGCTAAATTGAGTCTTGGTAGGATCCAATTAAATTTATCGGGTTATATCGAGTAATACCTAATTGGTTATGGCTTGAAAGTTAATTTTTTATTATATCAAAAGTTTTAGGTATCGTTTGGATATAGTTTGATGCCTTTGCTTTTACTCAATCTAGAATGAAGTAACTAGCCGAATCACGTTGGTTTTCAACTTTCTATATGTAGGGTTAAAATTGGGTCCTATTCTGATCAGGATTAGATCTTGGGTGGATCAATTTAATCTTAATAACAATTTCTTATAGGGAAAATCATATTCCTATCTACATCTTTCCAAAAATTATGAATATCTTTCAAAATACTTGTCGCCTATACTTTAGAAGGAACCAAAAATTTAAATTAATTTATTTGAAATCAATTTGTAGTAATTCAATGTTTTATTATAGAGATATATTGAAACTCCTCTTGAAATTTGAAATTTTTATTAGAAGCTTTGGAAACCCAAAGGCCTAATCACCCCTTTAGCCAACTCTAAATATATAGTTGGCAAAAAAAATTTAATGCTTGATTTTTAAATATACTTCAGCCTAGAATATTATTTCTTAAAAGTTGAGTTTCTTAACTTTTGGAGTCATTAGTCGAAGCAAAGTCAAGAGTATCTTACCTTTGCTCTTACAAGTTATGTTTAGCCATATTTAAAACTATACCTGAACCAATCAAAGCTAGCATGACCCAAAATTCGATATGGATCAAAAAAATTAAACACAATCTCAAATTAAAAACTCAAAATAACCTAAATTAATTCGAATCCAACTAAAATTTAACTGATTCGATAATAATTTGTATTCAAAAGACCCAAACCGAAAAGAACCCGACCCGAATAGATGCTCGGTAATGATCCAACCAGAACTTACCTACCAGAGATGATCCGACTCGAACCCGACCCATAACCTGATATAATTTTAAACTTGATCAAAACTAAATTCATATTTGATCCACAAAGGTGACATTTTATTTTATATAAAATAATACATAAACACCAATAAACTATATTATTAATAAAAGTTTATGCAAACAAAAATATGCAACCCATATAACAAAAAATAAAATAGAACTAGTAAGATTCTATTATTTTCACTTTATTTAATATCAAATTAGCATAAATCATATTAGATCATAGAAATTTCTATCATTATCATTATTATTATAAACATAAAAAATATAATTGTAAGTAAAATAGTTATAATATATATTGTTGTAATAACAATAGTAAAATTTATATTTGTCTTTCTACTACTACTAATAATTATTATATTTCTAAATAAGATGATGATGATAATAATAAGTATTATTATAATAATAATTATTATTATAATAATTAACATGATAATTATAAGAATCATTATACTTATGTGTACAATAATATTTATAATACTAAGTATAATAATAACAACAACAACAACAACAATAATAATAATTTACTATTATTATTATTATTACATATTTTATGATAACAGCTTCTTATATCATTAAATATATTATGGTAAAATTACTATGATAATAATAACAATGGTAATAAATCATAAATTTTAATTTATTAATTTTATTAAATTGATAACAATCAATGTTAATATAAATTTTAAATTGAATTAACTTCGTTCAAGCCCAATACAATCTAGAGTTTGTAGATCTAAATTAAATTTAAACCTGAAAAAATTTAATGAATTAAATCTAGATCTAACTTGATATTTTCCTAATCTGCAAGGATCCAATTGAAGACGAGTCTAATCTAAATCATGGTTAACCAAATTGGACCCGAATATAAAAGATAACCGAACTCAATTATGTAGCAACCTGATTTTAATCTCATCTAAGTTTGACACTTTTGACACCTATAACTATACCTCCACGATTTTATTTTGAAATTTATAGTGTATAAAGATGGATGGCTAGGTTTTTTTTTCCTTGTTTTTGGTGAGACTTGAAATGACATGAAAGTTAATCGATTCTTTTTATTTTTTTATTCTAGGTAAACCAACAAAGAATATATCTTGATGCGGCGAACGGAAGTGGCATTTGTATTTTATCATTGAAAGTAAGAGCATACAATTAAGGACTTTAATTAGGCACATCATCATGGTGGAGATGTAACGATTAACAAAACATCTCATCCCTATTCTGAATACATGAGAAAATTTGAGAAACCAAATGATGAATGTTGCGATGTACTCCAACTTCTATAAACAATTAATACTTTATATGAATGAAATTATCAATAAGGGACGAGGAGGAGGGGGCGGGGGGAATCGGCATGCTCCGTACGCAAACAACTACGAGCCTACGACTTGGTGGTGATGCCTGTGAGCAAAAGGATGAGTGGGTACCACTTTGCGGCAACGGACACGTGTTGAATTAACGAATCGGAGGAGCACAACTCGAAAGAAGCGAGACAATCGTTTACGTATGTACTTGACAGACGACCTTCAATCAATTAAAGGAGCATATATAGAGCTGTCAAAAGTTGATCCGACCCGAAAAATCCGACGAATACCGACTCGATCCGTCCGAAATCCGATCCGATTTTATCCGAGTAATAAAAAGTCCGAAACCTATCCGACCCGATCCGATACATATCCGATATCCGATACAACCCGAGGAATCATAAGCCCGAAATAAACCCGACTCGACCCGCTATTCACCCGAAACCCGATATAACCCGAAAAACTATAAATCCGAAATGACCCGACCCGGTTCATTATTTATCCAAAATCTTATATTATTTGAAAAATTATAAACCTATAAAGATTCAACTTGGTACTACCCAAAAATTAACATTAACACATAACTCAAAATTTTTTAAACTTCATAAAACATGAAATAATGTAGATGTGCAACTAATCCATACTAGCACTTACATCAAAATCTAGAAACAATATACTTTCATAAAATTTATATCACTTATGTATATACAAATACAATATCCATTGATACCAATAGAAATAAAAGTAGATAAAAAAAACACTACTATACCATTTAAATAGTAGTTCACTTCCATTATTTCATTTAGTACCATAAGATAATAACAGTGCAGCCTTGAACACTATATATTAATATCTATACGGCCATACCTTATAATATAGCACCTACAACATCATAGGAAAGTAGGAAAATTTTGGAGTGAGAATGTTAGTTATTCATTATAAAAATTGAAGATTAATATTTTTTATTACATCAACAGTGTTAAATAGTAAGAAGTCAATATTAGTTGGTCTTTTGTTAATAATAGTCATTATTACTTATTTTATCTAATTTTTATCTTATTTAGCTTGATATGATCTAATCAAAATATATAATAAAAAACTAATATGTTGTTATTATTATTTTTGCCATAATTGATATTCATTGATTACTATTATTATTGTTATCATTATTTTTGTATTACTATTACTATTATTATTATTATTATTATTATTATTATATTTATTAAAATTATGTTGATATGATGTGATCAATCTCTTTTAAAAATAATATGAGAAGTACAACCTTAGAAGTCTTCATTTGTTATCAATTATCAATGACTATTATAAGTTAATATCATGTAAGGAGCGTATAAGATATAAGGTATAAATATAATATAAACTTAAAATAATACTAGAACTCAATATGACCAAGCTAATAATGGAGTTTAATTATAAGTTATACCTTAACATAAAAAGAAAAGTGATACGATTTGAAAACTTTTAAATTTAAAACATCAGATACATCTCCAAAGATAAAATAATGACAAAAAATTCTAAGGCCCCAAAATAATTAATATAATAATTCACTTTTAATTGAATAAGATAAATTAAAATAAATGATCTCAAAATAATTAACTTTTAATAATATCTTGGAATAAAAAGAAAGAAAGAAAATGACGCAAGCATGACTCAAATATGAAATGACCTAAATCCAATCTAAATTTGACCCGAAAATATAATAATTCAAACTCAACCGAGCCCGATCTGAACCCGAACCGAAATTAGAACAACCCAAATTTACCCGAATCCGAGTCCATCCGATCTCAACCAGACCCGACCCGAGAGCTTAGAATGATCCGAGATTATCCGATGCTGAGTTGATCTGAATCAAACCCGACCCAACCCGACCCGACAAAATGATCCGAAATTATCCGAAACCGATATGACCCGATTATCATGTTACCCGATCTGATAATGACCCGACCCGTCCGATTGCCAGCTCTAAGCATATAGACTCAGCCGTGCCTAACACAAACGTATTTTGTATTGTTTCATGAGATGAGATGATAGAATATTAAGTCTTTTGTCCATTGTAAATTTTTTATTTTTATAATTATATTTTTTTCCTAATTTTATGGGAAAAAATATGTGATACTGCTGTTGTATCTAATTATATGAGAGATTTCATTATTATCTAATATATAAGAGATATCATTATTACTTAACATATGATATTTGCAAAAAAAAAAAAATCATCTCAATATGTTGAGTATACTAAGTAAACATAATCTGCCATAAGTAATAACATGTAATGCATATAATTTAATTTTGACCCTACTTTTGGATAATTAATATTCCAAACATTGCATGATTGATAAATTAATCTTATCCTAATTTTTTAATATTAAATTTAAACCTAATTCTAATCCTAACCATCTTTTTTTTCCTTTTTCTTTCTCTCTTTTTTCCTTTTTTATTCCTTCTCCCTCCCAATCTTATTTTATGTCCTCTTCCTTTGCATGTTTTCCTCTTTCCTGACCATTTTTCTTCGGTCAAGATTTCAAATTCATAACCTACCTATCCTAAAATAATCATCACTACCATCACCTCCTCCATCACATTTATTAGGTTCATACTTTTTAATTTATTAATGGAAGCCAGGTTTATATACTCTAGCCCACCATGCCACAAATTAATAGATTTAACAATATCAGAGAAGTAGAACATATTTCATTAGTAGGAGCATAAACAAAATTTAAGACAAACAATCCATCAACCAAGTATCACTTTCTCACAAAGCTTCCAATCTTGGTCAACAAGACGTTATCAGCCTCAAAAACTAGTTTCAGTCCAACTCTATTAGTTAAGCAAGCTACTCAAAACAAGGTTCCTACATAGAGTGAGTACATAGAGAACATCATTCAAAGATAAATTTGTGACTAAATGAGTTTCAAAAGAACATTTCATTTACCCAAAACTCCAACAGTGATAGAGTTGTCCATGAAGATATGCTATCCATCAACACCATTGATGTAGAATATGTTTAGATATTTTATATCCTTTTATTTTAAGATTTTTATTAATTATTTGAATAATATGTGAGGATAATTTTAATCATGCTCTTAATTTATAATATTCTCATGCATTTAATTAATTTAGATATTAAAGTTGATTTCCATATGGGTTTTGTATGGATTTAAGTAATTCAAATTTTTATGTGAAGATAAAAACAAGATCTACAATTTTTTTTATAGTATTATTTCCTAAATCTGAGCACATCAGGGTCGAAATTTAGATTGAATTTAAGGTTGGGATTAGGTGTGGGTGATTAGGAAAGTTTAGGATTATATGTACTAGTTTATTATTATTATTATTATTATTATTATTATTATTATTATTACTATTACTATTATTATTATATTTGCAATATCAATAGAAATTACATCAATAACTTGCAGCCATCACTTAAGAAAATATTGAGAAAGATAGAATAAATGAAAATATAGAAGAAAAAAATATATGAATTTGATTTGTCAACCATAATTTATTCTAATATTTTACAACAAAAAAAGATACCTTCAGTGTGTGTATGTGTATAGACCTATGAATAGAAATATGGAGGCATAGAAGACAAAAAAATGTGATGACAGAGGACCGGAAGGAGTCGAGAAAATCAAAGCTGGAAAGGAAATTTTAATACCGCTTACCATCTATTCTATACAATATTATTTTCTTGGTTCTTATTTTGAATGTGAAGTGTTGTAATTTTATGTTCAAATATTCTTAGGTTCAATATTTTATGTATATTTTATATTCTTTATTTAATTTGATTACTTTTTATTTTAATTAATAGCATGTTATAATTTTATTTTACCAAGGATATGGTGAAACCCTATTATTTATACTAATAGATTAATTTATTGCTTGATTAATATATTGATCTATGTATTTTATGCTATTATTCTAGATTTTGCCTAATTAATACACTGATCATCTTTAATTAGTATTTAACAAGTCGAGAAAAGATACGATAGCTGATTCTCCACTTTTGGTTAAATAGCATAAATAGAAATTGAATGGGTTATAAGAACAATTACATGATTTCTATAGCAATAGGTAATGATAAATTATTAATTGAACTTAAAGCATTGTATATATTTAAATTCTTTTACTAGAGATAATGAGATTGCTAATTGGTGATAGAACTATATAACTTGAGAGAGTGAGTTAGTTAAATATTTTTGTTGACATATAATTGGTAATTAAAAAATTAGGTAATTAATTAATTAGTTATTATAATTGGATAACGGTGGATCTGGATTCCTTATTTTTTGATTATTTGAGTTAGTTACATATTAATTATTATTTTTATTAGAATTTTTGAG
Source organism: Tamarix chinensis (assembly GCA_030549775.1). Lineage (NCBI taxonomy): Eukaryota > Viridiplantae > Streptophyta > Magnoliopsida > Caryophyllales > Tamaricaceae > Tamarix > Tamarix chinensis. The sequence continues at coordinate 165,624,492 of CM060171.1, read as the reverse complement.
TTATTAATTAATTTTTGTGGGATGATAATTCGTCACTCATTTTACCCTATATTACTTGCGGCTGGTATACTTGCTGATAGGTATATTTGGTGGGCATCAGGCATCTTTGAACTGGTAGAAAAAATCTTTGTTAGCACATAGATACTTGGAAGCGTCGATGTCTAAAACCTAATATGTCTTGTTGTCAACCAGATTTACTTCCAACACCACAACAATTATAACCTCCTTAGTATCACATCATTGACCCGTGCAACAACCTTTTGAGTTTCGTTCTTGTTCTACTGACCTTGCCTTGTTTATCACTAATAGGCATTATGACTTGTCTTCCTACAGACATAGCAAGTTATCTTCTTCTTTTGAATCTTGCCACCCTTCTTGAAAATTAATTAAATCTTCTACTAACATTTCTTTTAGAGCATATTTCCTTTACCTTTGTGTCGGTCCTTAAAAGTAACAGAATCAACTACATTTGCAATGACTGACCCATAAGAATAAAAGATGTGGTTGTCATTAAGACCGTTTGTCTCCTCTATCTTCATATGACTGATGAGCTCCATTAGTGTTAGATCCTCTTCTTGTACTTCAAATGGTCCCCCAAGTCATTCCAAGATGGTGGAAATTTCTCTATTACTATGTTATTTTGGAACATCTCATATATTTTCATTCCCTCACCCAATAATTTGGCAACGAGAAGCTCATAATCATGAACTTGATCTATCACCTGATTGTCATCAACCATTTAGAGATTCATCAGATTTTCAATAGCATACTTCTTTCTTCTAGCTTCATCTGAAGCAGACTTATTCTTCACAGTATCCTATATATCCTTTCAGGATTCAATGTTAAAGAACATATCAAATAGCTTGTTGTTCATGTGAGACAACATCATCACCCTTCTCTACCGGATATATAGTCCACCTCCAATACTTCAAATAGTATCCTCATCCTTTTTGACCACCTACAGTAATTTGTACCGTCCAGTGGCTCGAGCTTGGACATATTTGCAATCACCACCGGAATGCTAGCATCCATAATACAATCACAAAACATTGATACTCGACACCAAAAAAAAATGAAAGCACTTAAATAAATAGTGCTCGACCACTACACTAGAGCATTGTAGAACTATAGCACCTATATTCACAGAGACAATAATAGAGTGTAACCCAACGGCTCAGTAGAAATATTCGAACCAAAAGAATCCACTCCATCAAAAAACCAACAAAGTAAACAACAATACCACTTGACTGAAGAAAAATTTCAACACTTGGTGTGTAGAATAGCAATAACAAATGAAAATAGCACCAACTTATCAATAGTCGAGCCTTATTTCAACAACAATAAATCCAATTAAATTAGAATCACATGTAGTGAAATTCGACCATTGTTCTTTGATCATGTTAGTAACAAAAATTAACCCAGAGCCAAAAGACAGAAGCCATCAATATGAATAAAAGGATTGTAATAGAATAATTGACTATAATTATGAGATTGAATAAAATCAAGATCCAAATACATCCACCAAGAATTTCGGTTGTAGGAAAACCCAACATGAATGAGCCCAATACAAGAATACTAGTCGACAATGTCCAACCACAACAATAGCAATTTGACCAAATTCAAGAAAAAAAGTTGAACGATATGCTACATACAATGAGCAATTTGCTTCAAAATATAAGCTAATATTACACTATACATTGGGAATGACCAAAACAAAAAAAGAATTAGTGAAATAAAAATTGCAGTAGAAGGAATAAAACTTATTATTTGTTTTGTTGTGACCCAATAAACCACTTCCTTGAGGAAAATTGTAGCCATACCTCTAGTGCAATCTCATCGTCGATTTGCCCTAAGGTAGACACAACACCTCCCGTTCTTGTGCACTCAAGAACAAAAGGTTTGGAAATGCAAATTGATGCCAAAATTCTATGATTTTGAAACAGAAGAAGAATTACTTGATTCTTTTTTCTTGTGCTACAAAACTAAAGGAAAAGACGTCCTTTAAGAAATCAAAAACAGAGAAAAACTAAACTACCTTAGAGGATTGACCTCCTTCACTCGCACAATCTGGAGAATGTTGCAAAAAGTTTGAAAAAAATAAAGAGTATAAGCTAGAGAAACAAGACAAAAAAAAGATAAAAAAGAAAAAATTGCAACAAAAAGAACATTAGGCCTATTGAATCCATGACACACACCCACACCCAGCCTAGCCTGACCAGGACTAGTAAGCGGTAGCGTGAGCACGTTTGGGATATATATGGATCAACCCAAGCACTAACAAAACCCAAACATATAACTCAATCCAAGCTAGGAGAAGATAAATATAAACTCCTTTAAGAAGATGTCTTCCACCAATGTGGGACTGTGGCGAGGAACAAAGCTGGCTTTTGCCATTATTTCCAACATACTCTTCATCGATTAGGGGCAAAGGTGTTCACGAATAAGATATTTAGTAAAAAACTTTGGGAATTGAATGCTTTAGACATCTAAAAGTTTTGGTCAAATAATAAGTAATCTGTTAGATATCTGATTTTTTTGAGCAAGTAGTAAATAAAAAAATAAAAAAATTTTTTAATCGAAAAATAGTTTACAAATCCAATTTGAACCGATCTAATATAATTATTTAATTTAAGTTTTAAATTGTATTATATTCAATTAGTAATTCTAAATTTTTGATAATATTAAAATATTTAATTAAAAATAATTAAAAATAATAAATTAAAGTAACAATAATTTTTTTCTTCAAATTACACACACACACACACACACACACACACACACACACACACACACACACACACACACACACACACACACACACACACACACACACACACACACACATATATATAATTTTATACAATAAAATGTTATGAAATATAAATTGACGTTAAAGTATATATGTATATAATTTATTTAATTTTTATTTATTAGATTAAATATTTATTTTGTTAAATTTAATCGAGTAATATATCGAATTAAGTGATCAAAAATGAAATAATATAAGGGGGAAGGATATTGTTTTTGTCCTAAAAGCATCCTTGTGATGTAAACTAAAAACGATTGTTACAATAAATCAAAATAAGATGAATCAGGTATCTGTGAATGGTGAATGGGGATGAATGAAAAATGAAAAGGAAAGAGGGAGATAAATTTTTTTTCTCACCATTGTTTGGATGTTAGAATTTTTTTGTAAAAAAATAAAATTTAAATAGAATTTTTTAAGTTTGTTATCCTCAAAAGAAAATTATAAAAAATTAATGAATTTCTTATTATTATTTAAATACCCTTATAAATTCAATAAAATTTTCAAATATTACATTAATACATGAAATTTTTGTGGATTTTCTTAAAAATTATAAAAACTCCATAAACTCAATAATATTTTAATTAATTTTAAAATATTAAATAAAAAACCTACCATAGCTTCCAAAAAAATCTCAAAATATACAAAATATTCCATACTTCTTTTTATTTATAACATGATATAACAAACATAGAAAAAAAAAATTACTTCATGGTTGGTTATTAATCCACAAATAGTTAGGTCGTGCTCCTATAGAATTCATGCACGGTTGTACATGGGTCAACATGGATGTGTTGTGCCTGTGCACAAGTGTACTTTGGCTTCAGATTATTTTTGTCACCTATTTAGCTCTTTAGCTTTTTCTACTCCTCTTACTTTCACACGAGTTTGAATTATCTTCCCTTAAATCATTTCATAAAGATTCCTTGCTCCAAATACGTGCCTCTATTTTTTCGTTTTGTATACTTTTGTACAAATCTTGTAAAATAAATACCAAAAGAGCAGTAGCCAGAACAAGAGGCAAAAAGGACCAAAAAGTTTACAAATTATATGAAAATGGTCATAATTTGTGGGCAAAGTAAGGTGGAATAGTAAATAAAATGAGCTTGTTAACTCCCTCTTGCTTAAACTATTGCTTGTCCCAAAGTAACTCAAATCATAATAAAAAGGATGTCGAAGAAGAAGAAAAATAAAGGAAAAGAAAAGGCTCAAGAGAAAGGCTTCTGGTGATAGAAACAAACTACATGAACAAGGCATACATTTACAAGACCTACAAAAGCGACGAGTATTATAACTAGGAAAAACAAAAATAAAGTTGTGATCGACCTTCAATATTGGCTTTCAAATTAGTATTATTATGACATTCTAAGATGGTTTAAAATCATGTAGAAGCACATCCTTATGAGAAAAAGGTGAACTAAAGAAGTAGGCTTTCTCACTATAGGTAAAGGTAAACACTCAACACTCATGTGTAATACTGTAAAAAAAAATGAACAATCTATAAGGTTCAAGATCTCACTGGTTCCAATGCTACTAACTCTATTCCCTATGTCTCGTTTTAGATGAGAAAATCAGCAAAGATAAACCACTTGATTGTTGGAATAATAAGTGCTTTGAGAGCCTATGGAGAGGGAAGTTCGTGCTTAAAAACATTGGAAATGTATTTTCGTTATACTTTCTTAGAATCTATAGGTCTCACTAATGTATAATCAAGATGTGTAGAGAATTCTATCAAAATTTCATCATTAGGCTATCATTTCCAACTTTCTCTTTTTTTAAAAAGAAGAAAAATATGAAAGATAGAAACAAAAAGGAAATTCAAACATAAGTATGCACAATAAATAAAAATTAAATAAAAGACACATTAAAACAAACACACTAAAGAAAATAGGAAGAAATGGAAGGTAAAATAAGGAAAGGCAACATAGATGGGCAGTGAATGCAATATGTGTGAAAGGGAAATGTAGGGAAGGGAGATGAACAAGCTATGTTGGTGGATATGGTGGGTAACTGTGCTCAAGATGCCATTGACACATTTGTTGTATCATGATGTTCATGTTGTTAATCAGAGCCATAATATCCGAAAGACTAACAACCTGAGATTCAAGTATATTAAAATGGGCATTGACCTGATCAAAACAAGCAACACGTGATTGGTCAGATGAAGAAGGGTCTTGTTTAGTGTTAAAGGACGCAAAAAGGGGGAGGAATAAATGTTGAGCTTGGTGGCTCACTATATGGGTAGGAGGGTCATCGGTATGTTAGGGACTTAGGTAATCAGGGTGAGGTGTGGTAGCAAATGGAAGCCAATTTTGGAGTCTGTTACCAATGATAGTAGTAAGGGCTTTGTTAGGAAGGGGTACAACACCTCTTGATTGTAAACCAATTTAATGTGCCTGCCCTCACTAACAATCATTTTCATGTTAGCACAATTTAATAACCTTAAGAGTTCCCTCAACACATCAGTTAGGATACTGTCTAGAGTGTATCGCAGCTGACAGGCAATCAATGTGATAATTCTCCCAACCATAATGTGTCCGATCATATGGTTTTTGACATTGCTAATATTTTCAAAGAGGAGGTAACCACCATCAAGGGAGTCATTCCTTTATATACATATCAAAGAAAATAACTCCATTTTCCTTACATTTCCCTAATTCTCACCCCTACCAAAAAGAGTACCTACCAGCAACCAATGAATATATCTAAAGATAAGGTTACAGATCAAGGAGGATTTGGAGTTATGTCCTTTAAAAGGTTGAGGGGCACACCACTGCCTAGTTAAGTTAATTTTGGCCCAAAAATCTTGTAGATCCCATAATTCAAGTTTATCATAAGTGTGGCCCTCAATGCTAGGGAAATAATGCAAACCACGAAAATGCTCTAGATCTATTTTATGGGAATTGTTAAACATTTGAAAGGAGACGTAGAAGGTGAATAAAAAAAAGTGAAATGAGCTAAGGAATTCAAGTGTAAGTCATTTGCTTGTATGATGGGCATGGGTAAAGAAACAACCTAAACCGCCTCTACCCAACATGTATTCAACATCCTCTTTTAGACTTAATGTCTTAAGGCATGATCAATTGATGTATCGAGTGGCCATGATTTCTCTTGATGCAACAATATTATTATAGTCTCTATGAGCCGTATTGGAAAAGACTATGACATACGGGTTCGAGGGGGCATTTGTTGTTTCACATATGCCACGTGTTTGTGGTGGATGACGCTTCGCCTTCATCATCCTTTGTGCGAGCTCTGGTTCATTTTGGTGGTTCCATACCCTTGGGTTTCCTACAATAAAAAGTGATAAACCTAGTTAGGTAGTAATTGAGAATTTATGATAATTTAAGTCATAAATTGACCAGGCAAGATTATTGAAAAAGCTGTGTGTGTGAGAATTGCATGGGTTGTGCACAATAAGCAAATTAAATGTCGTGCCCATAGGTTCTGGCTTGATTTTTCTTGGCTCACAGTTGGATGCGCTCATTTAGGGATGGAAACGGGGCTGGTCGGGGTCGGGAACCGCATCCCCAAACCCAATAAGGAAAATAATCCCCGAACCCGACCCGATTTCCAATTTTTTTTATAGGGGATTCCCCGATCCGATCCCTGCGGGGAACAAATCCCCATACCTAACCGATCCCCGATCTATTTTCCATCCCTGATTTATTCCCTAACATTAAAACCTGACCCGATCCTCGAAACTTGACTCTATACCCGATCCCCGACCCTCAAACCTTATTTTTATATTATAATTATAATTTATATTTTATAAATAAATTATTGATATATTAAATATATATAATTATATAAAAATATATAAAAAATTATTTGGGGCGGGTTCGGGGATGGGGACCCCAAATCCGTCCCTGAAAAATCCCCGTTAAGAATCCTCTAACCCGAACTCGATCCCCGAATTTTCTCCCCGAACTCGAACACGAAGGGAAATCCTTGATGGGGCCCCGAACCCACGGGTAAAATTTACATCCCTACGCTCATGTTGGAGGCTTGATGGCTAGGTTGTGCTCATGCGCAACAGGGCACTGTTGAATTTGGTTTTGGTGTAGAGAGAAGGTGTGATTGTGTGTGGGAATGCTAATGAAGATAATGGTGAGGACGATGGTTAGGATTCAAAATAGGGTAGTGAAAGTGAGGAGAGAGATGAGAGGGTATAGTAAAAGGGTTGGGTGAACTCGAGCACGAGTCGTGCTTGTTTGAAATAATAAATGCAGAGGCATGAGCAAGCGTGTTATACATGATCGAATTGTGCGCGTTCAACCCTCTAGCATTTGTGGGGAACGGGCATGCAAGCACGACACAAGTTGGTTGTGCGTGCTCCATTCTATTGGAATTTGGATGAGAATTGATCTCTTAGGGAGACATAGTCATGCGCCAGTAGTTCTTCTTGATTTCTTCTTATATTTTCCCTTCTTTTTGACCCAATCTTCAAGTATTTGATATAATGAGACACATCTACCATAATAATTCCTACCAGGGAATTGCAAAGAGAAAGGAAATTAAAATAAAATAATTAAAATGGACACACAAAATCACATAAAGATTTAGGTTGCTACCCAAAAATCCCTCGTTTAATGTCATGAGCTTAACACCTTTGTATTCTCAAGATGATAATGAATCAAGAGGGGTTAGAATACCTATCTTCTTGATTGGAGAACCTGCTATATATCAACTTGATATCTGCCCATTGACCATGAAGGTTCCCATGGCTTCACTCCAAATATCAATAGCTCCAAAAGGATACACCTTACTAACATAGAATTACCCCAACCACCTTAAAAAAAGTTTACCTCTAAAAAGCTTAAGATAAGAGTTGAACAAGAGCACCAAGTTTCCTTCTCAAAAATCTCTTTGAGTAATATGTTTATTATGCCATCTCTTTGTTCTCTCCGTATAAATCCTTGTGCTCTCATTGGCATTCAATCTCAACTTATCGAGCTTATTAAATTGTAGCTTCCTTTGTTTGCCAACAGTCTTCAAGTCAAAATTAATTTATTTTATCACCCAAAACACCCTATACTCAACTTCAAATGGAAAATGAACAATTTTCCTATATACCAACCTGAAAGGTAACATGCCAATAAGTGTCTTATAAGCTATTCGGCAAACCCAACAAACATCATCTAGTTTCATTACACAATCTTTTGTTGGGTGGGAGACTGTTTTCTCTAGAATTCATTTTATTTACCAACTATTGATCTCCACTTGTTCACTAGTATGAGGGTGACATGGTGTTCCCATTTTGTGTGTTACATTATACTTCCTCAAGAGTATGCTTAGAACCCGATTTGCAAAATGAGATCCCCCATCACTAATTATTGCTCTTAGAACACCAAACCAAGGAAAGATAACCTTCTGAAATAGCTTGGCTACAACCTTCACATCATTGGTCAGAGATACCATTAATTCCACCCATTTCAAGATGTAATCCATCGCCACTAAAATGTACTTGTTATTGCATGGGGATGGAAAAGGTCCCATAAAATCAGTCCCCCACACATCGAATAATTTGACTTAAAAAATTTTATTCCATGGCACCTCATTCCTCCTTGAGATATTTCTTTTTCTCTTACAAAGATCACACCCAAGCACATAAATCCTCACTTCCTTGAAGAGCTTTGGCCAACCAAATCCTACTTGTATCACACTTACAACTATTTTTGAAGTGTTTGCGTGACTCCCATATGGTGATGAAAGACAATGGGATACGACATCTAGTACCTCATCTTCAAGTAAGCACCTCCCAGAGATTTCAGCCGCACACGGTTTGTAAAGGCAATGATCATCCTAGTAGTAATGTTTGACATCTGAAAGGAATTTATTGCACTATTGGTAAGATAAATTATCTGTTAACACCCCATAAGCAATGCAATTCATAAAGATTATGAACCAAGGAGATTGTAGACTCATAATAACAAATAGGTTGTGTTTTGGGGAAAAATAATCAAATGGGCTTTTAAATTCTTTGTTTTTCCATCATCTCTTGCCTATGTCAGGAAAGGTGATCCCCTACCACATTTTCAACACCCTTTTATCCTTTATTTTCAATGAAACTCTTGTAACAAAGGGATCCATCTAATCAACTGTGGTTTCACATCCTTCTTAGCTAGGTTATGCCTAATAGCTGCATGGTCTATGAACACAATGACCTTTGATCCAACAAGATAAGATCGGAACTTGTCTAAGGAAAACACAACAGCTAGGATCTCTTTCTCAGTTGTGGCGTAATTCATCTAAGCATCATCGAAAGTTCTACTAGCATAGTATATGGCATATACTTTTCCTTCTTTTCTATGCCCAAGTATAGACCTAATAGCATAATCACTTACATCGCACATCACCTCAAAAGGAAGATTCCAATTAGGTCCTGTCATTACTAGAGCATTTGTCAAAGCTTCCTTCAGCTCGTCAATAACAACTAAATAAGAATGATCAAATGCAAATGGAACATCTTTAACAAGTAAATAGGTCACGGGTTTAGTAATTTTGGAAAAATATTTGATGAAATGCCTAAAAAATCTAGCATGATCTAGGAAACTCCAAATTCCATTAACATTAGGTGGGGTGTCATCTTAGCAATAATATCAATCTTAACCTTATCTAATTCAATTCCATGATTAGAGATAAAGTGACCTAAAACTATTCTATAGATAGAAAAATCATCCATAAATACCTCTATAATATTTTCAATAAAAATAGAAAATATGGATATCATCCATCATTGGAAGGTGGTCAGAGCATTAAATAAGCCAAATGACATTCTCCTATAAGCAAAGGTGTCATATGAACATGTAAATATTGCTTTTTCTTGATCGCTAAGATGAATGGGGATCTAAAAGAATCCTTAATACCCATATATATAACAAAATTGAGAATGCCTAGCTAACCTTTCCAATATCTAATCGATAAAAGGGAAGGGAAAAGTGATCCTTCTAGTTGGCCTTATTTAGCTTTCCATAATCAATGCTCATACGCCATCCGATGATTGTTCAAGTTGGAATAAGTTTATTTCACTCATTTCTTATAACAACCGTGACTCTCTTCTATGGTATCACTTACACTGGGCTCACTGACTCACTATCTAAGATAGGGTAGATGATCTCTACATCAATTAACTTTAGTACCTCCTTTTTAACAACTTCTTTCAATTTCGAGTTCAATCTCCTTCAATGTTCAATGGAGGATTTGTATCCTTCCTGTAGCAAAATTTGATGAATGAAAATGGATGGATTGATGCCTTTAATGTCATGAATGTAGTAACTTATGGCATCCTTATGCACCCTAAGGACTTCAAGTAGTTTTTTTTTTTAACTTCCCTAAGACTTAAGTTAGCATTCATAATAATAGGGTATTCAACATTGGATTCCAAGAATTCATATCTGAGTGAGGAATGAATTGGTTTCATTTATACCTTAGATGTATCTATTCTTCACGTAATGGGTCATGGAATTCCTTTTTAAGCTCACCTACAATTTCAAGACCATTTGCATAGATAGGGCTTTCCTACAGCATGGTAGCATAAGCAAATACCTCCTTAGCATCATCATTGGGTGCTTCATTCTTCACTAAGAATTTCTCAAGTGGATCACTTGATATCAAGCTAGCAAGGCCCTCTCTAACCATCATGTCCACTATATCAATTATGCAACAAATGTCATCAATTAATGGAAATTTCACTATAGAAGATAAATCAAAATCCACTTTCTCATCACCAATATTAAAGGAAAGTTTTCCATTTTTTGCATCAATTATTGCTCCAGAAATAGCTAGGAAAGGTCTTCCTAATGTGATAGAGATTTGAACATCCTCTTCTATTTCAATAATAATAATATCAACAGGGACATAAAACTTACCAATTTGGATAGGAACATCTTCTAATATACCTACTTGACTTTTTACTAATTAATCCACCGATTGAAGACAAATGGTGGTGGGCTCATGGTGGGCTCGTGTCTCCCATCTTCTATTTTTTACAAATAGACAAATGCATTAAACTAACACTAGCCCCAATATCACAAAGAGCACGATTAATAGACACATCATCAATAGTAAAAGGAATATAAAATGTGTAACACCCTAAATTTTACAACTGAAAAATTTCAATTTATAGCAGAGGAATATACGCAAAATATTGAGTTTTAACGCTGTAATTGACATAAGTTTGGTTTACCAAATCATCTTTACCTCAATCACAAGGCTAAAACCATTCTTAATAAAATAAGGTAACTAGAAATGAAATAAAATTTTATAAATATGAATAAGAGTTTGGAGATAAACTCTGAATTATAATAATAGGATACAAACTAAAGGATACCATGGAACAAATAGTCCAAAAGGTATCCTGGTAAAAATACTGTCTGGATAACATAACTCTTTGCCCAAACATCCATTAGATAAAAGATCACTCCTCCCCATACATTTTATGAAAAGTAGCAAAATCATCCCGCTGGTCCTCAAAGACTTACACAAAAGCATTAAGGTCCCCTACTCATAGGAATGAGCGGCACTTATACAAACGGTGGTCATTACGCTACGTATTGAGTAAGGTAACAATACTATCAAAATTACGGATACAGATAACAACATACATTCATAGTAGAGATATATATACATATAATTTATGCAAAGTCTCATAAGGTAAATACTTATCTAGGCCTCTTATTAGGTTTAACCATTTTCTTTCTTTTACATACGTAGAGTTCAGGTATCCCACTATTCTTAAACTAATGGACGATCTGAAGCACCTTTCCAAGGACAACACACCTAAGCCACTATTATCATTCGGTGGAGTGTATTTGAAAACATCACCTTCTCGGGACAAATTGTTGCAAGCCACTATTATCATCCAGTGGAATGGATATAAAAACATCACCTTGGTTTTGAATTATTTACTCTTTCACTTTAAATTACTAGTGTCTTATCCATTAGGTTACTCAAGTCATATTCTTATTCACGATGAGAATAAGCCTTGTTATTCTTAATCCGATGGAATGGACTAAAATACCTTCTCAGTAACAATACACCTGAGCCACTATTATCATCCGGTGGAATGGATATAAAAACATCTCCTTCTTAGGATGAACGCTCCCGAGTCACTATTGTCATCTGGTAGAATGGATATAAAAACATCACATTGTCCCTATCCACTCGATCTTTCAATTTAAATTATTAATATCTTATTTATGATTTATTTAAGGTATAGAAAACATTAAAATAGGCCAACACATCCCGCAGATCATGAAGTCGTTGTCTAGAGCTAAGGTCCTTATTGCTCAAATCTTAATTTTATACTTTTTGCATAACTTCTCCCATATTAATAATCTACCCACTAAATTTAGTATGAATTCCTCAAATGTTCTTATTAATGACATACCTAAAATTCAAGGATTAACTTGCACATCTTACACATGCTATAATAGCTTTATCTCAAAAGTTACTATTTCTAAGGCTCCCAAAACCTTAATTTCATAGGTAAATCATAAATTTTCCCATAAGGCTCATAAATTTACCAAATACAATATACATCCTTAAAATTCCAATATTAATAACGTATCCAAAGTTCATTAACTAACTCTAAATTTTTGCACATGTGATAATAGTCTTTTCGGTTGAAGGTTTCTATTCCCAAATCAGCCTATTTTCATACTTTATCTATCTTAGGTAATCCACAACTATTCCAAGCACTTCATAGAGATTACTTATCAAATATTGGTTTATACAACACCGTAGAATACCATGATTCCCACATTTAACCCATGCTAACCAAAACACCATTACGAGTAAAATAACCTTCATTTCATGCGAATCTTCTGAGGTTGTATATATCATTTCCATATTTTAAATTTTCTTGAAAGGCCTTACCGTAATCATTTTGCATTCATCATACCATAAATAAATCTTGTGATACAACCATAATTCACGTCGAAGGTTTTTTCGCATAAAATAACAAGATCGCATGAACTCTTCTTACTCTTTCCTATCATATAATACCAACCACTTATCATGGTGTCAAAACTCATATAATTTGTCCCATAACCACAATAACATGGTGTAACATAAAATCATATATAAAACTTAGAAATCAAAACCCTAGACTACGATAAGTATTTTTACAGAATGGTTTCGGTCTCTAAGCTTGCAAAACCTACTCTGCCTCTTCCGAGACCAAAGGGAAATCACCGATTAAGGGTTTTTTTTTTTTGGGAAAAAGATTGGGAAACCAAGGAAAGGATAATAGAGGGAAGGCTTTAAACAAAGTTGCTCAACCGAAGTTGGGGGAGTTTCCACCAAAGCTACCAAAGGGGAGGCTTAGGTTGTGGGAGAAAATGGTGTAGTAAAGAGAGGAAATAAAGGTAGAAAAAGGGGAACGGTGTACTTAACCAAAGGTGGGGGTGTGTTGTAGAGGAAATGGTTGAGTGAAGGGGATATGATTGGTGGTTTTGTCCAGTTCTAGGTGATAGGTTATGGTGGCTTTGCACGGTGGTGGTGAAGGAGAAATGGCAAAGGCTACCGATAGGGGTGTGGTTGCTTCAGTTTGGCTTGTCAGTGGGGCCTTTTGTGGTGGTTTTTGTGGCTATAAGGGGTGGTGAAGGAGGGAAATGGTGGTACACAGGTGGAAAAACAAAAGAGAGAAATAATAAGGGTGGTAGGAAAATTTAATATGGAGGATGAGTATATGTATATATATCCTGCATAGAGATGGCAAGGGAGGTGAGGAAAATTTTCAACCTAATCCCTGATGCTTAGGAGGTGGGAGTGGATGGGAGTATGGGACAATCTTGTAGGTGGTAGGTGGTGAGGGACGTGAAAGCATTATCTATGGATAATGTTCCATGGAGGAGAATGGGGGGAAAAGGAAAGGAAGTGGGTTGGCCTAGAGGTAAAAGAAAGGAAAAGGAAAAGACGAAAAAGAAATAAGTGTTTTAATATATATTTAGTTTTTGCTTATAATAAGATGGAGATGATTTAGGTTAGGAAAATAAGGTAGATTCATCATCGAAAAATTGGGATTAGGGTTAGTTAAAAATTTTGGGTATTATATCACCATCCCCTTAAAAGAGACTTTGTCTCTGAAGTCAAGAAGTCGAGGTTGGGGAAGAAGAAAAAAAAGGATGTGAGGAAGATGATCTCGGTGGCCGATCCTATTGGATTTGCAATTGTATTACCTAACAATATCCCCTTAAAAAAGGGAGAATTTGAAACCTAACATAATTGAGCCAAAGATGTTAGGGTGGAAATCATGCACGTCCTTCTCGGTCTCAAAGATTGCGTCCTCTTTTCTGTGCCTGCTCTAGAGAACCTTCACCATCAGAATTAAACTCATATGAGTCTATCGAATCTTAGTGTTGAGAATCTACAAAGGCCTTTCCTCGCAGGGCAAGGAACTGTCGAGCTCAATCTCATTTGGTCTGATCATGTAGGACGGATTTGCGATGTATTTCCTTAGCTGAGAAATATGGAATTTGTTAGGAAAACTCTGGTGGAAGGGCTAGGCAGTATGCAACCTCGCCAACCCTTTGGTGGGTGAAACGCTCAATATAAATTTTTCCCTTAGCTCAAATCCATCACTAAGACACCTCTGATCTACGTAACTCTTTTCACTACTCAAGGTTTCTCTCATCCCTTCCTGTATAAATCGAACTAAGTCATCTCTGCTATCATCTTCGGTTCAAGTACAGCAGTGTTGCTGATGTCGCTCTAACACAAAGGTGTTTGGTACTTACGCCCATACCATGCCTCAAAGGGTGTCGTACCCATGCTAGAATGATAACTGTTATTCTATGAGAACAACCAAAGGTAGACGTTCCTCCCAATTGCCTCAGAAATCCAAAGCAAAACTCATAGCATATCCTTAAGTGTCTGAATTGTCCTCTCAGCCTACCCGTCCATAGGTGGGTGGTTGTAGATACTCATCCTCAATTTCGTCCCCATATCCTTCTATATCTTCCCCTTAGAAGTGCAAAAGAAACCTTGAATCCCAATCGGATACTATGTTGGTAGGTGTACCGTGGTTATTTACAAAAAACCTCATATATGCATTAGCCAGTTGATCAATAATCTAAGTCAACTTCATCAGCATGAAAACAACTAATTTAGTTAATCTATCGATGATCGCCAAGATTGTGTCACAACTACTATGAGCTCATAGTAATCCACTCACATAACCCATTGAGATAGAGTCCCACGTCCACCTTGAAACATCTAAAGGCTACACCAACACTACATGTCTCCGATGCTCGATCTTGACCTTTTGGCATATTAGAAATCTTAACACAAACTTTTCTACATCTCACTTCATGTGAGGCCACTAGTATAATCTCTTGAGGTCCTTTTATAACTTATCCCCTCCTAGGTGGATGAAATACGAAGTACAACAACCCTCCTCTAAAATCTGGTGCTTCAAATCAGTGCAACTCTGAGGTATACACCATCAACAATTGTAATGAATGCTACCATCCTCATGAATCTTGAATATTCCTCCAAATCCTCTCAAGCTTAACATCCCCAAGTTATCCTGCTTGGATCTCATCAAAACCTGTCGGCATAATCATAAGCACACATCCGGACCTCAAGATCACCATACTGGATTATCTCTATCCCCATCCCTCCAAGTTCTTCCAGCAATTGATTAGTCACCACAAAAGTACTCAAAGAGTGTGACATCTTCCTACTCAAGGCATCTATAACGATGTTGGCTTTACCCTCATGGTAGGTTAACTCGATATCATAGTTCTTCACCAATTCTAGTCATCTCCTCTGCCTTATATTTAACTCCTGAGTGAATATATAATTGAGGCTTTTATGGTTGGTGTAGAATCTCCACCGAGTCCCATACAAATAATGCCTCCAGATCTTCAGTGTGAAGACGAGAGCTACCAACTCCAAGTCATGTGTTGGTTAATTTTTCTCATGTCGCTTCAAATAATGAGGAGCGTAAGCTGCACCTTACCATGCTGTATCAAAACACAACCCATTCCATGCTTTGACATATCATTGTAGACCTCAAACCCGTTTGATCCTGATGGTAGAGTCAAAATTAGTGTTGTAATCAACTATCGCTTCAACTCCTGGAATGTTGCCTTATAATCCCACTAAAACCTAGACGTCTTTTTTAGAAGGTATGTCAAGAGCTATATTTTAGAAGTACTAAACCAAGAATCTATAGTACCCGGACAAACTTAGAAAACTACATACCTTGGGGACACTAGTGGGTGCCTTCCACTCAGTTACTGCTAAAATCTTTACCGAATCCACGATGATTCCTCATGTTGATACCATGCAACCCTAAAATGAAACCTCCCAAAGCCAAAACTCATACTTGGGGAGCTTAGCATACAAATTATGCTCTCTAAGGAGTGACAAAATCATATGTAGGTATTGCCCTTTCCCTCTATACTTTGAGAGTAAACCAAAATGTCGTTTATGAAAACCACAAAAAACTGACTAAGGAATGATCAAGCTCATAAAGATTTTGGGCACATTAGTGATCCCAAAAGGCATCACTGTAAGTTTGTAGTGTTCATATAGTGTCCTAAAGGTCGTCTTCACGATTTTTACCTCACCGATGTGCAGAGGATGGTGTCCCAACCTCAAGTCAATCTTCAAGAAGATTAAAGCACCCCAAAGTTGGTCAAACAACTTATCGATCCTCAGAAGCATATAGCGGTTCTTCACCGTCAGTTGGTTCAAAACCCGATAGTCGATGCACAATCTAAGGCTCTTGTCCTTCCTCTTGACAAAAAATTGGTGCTTCCCATGGAGACATACTCATATGGATGTACTTGTGAGACAATAAGTCTTGCAACTAAGCCTTTAGCTCCCTTAATTTTATTGGTGTCATCCGGTAAGGCACCGTCGAAACATCCCCCAATGCTAACATGTCCTTGTTCAGCTCCTGAACCCCACAAAAATATATTGAGTAGCCCCTCTGTACCAAATAATACAATGTATGGGAAGATATGACTTTCGTTGCAAGTTTAGGCTTACATACATCTCCAGTAGGAGACCCTAGCACCTTGAGATCCCCGCAACTTGACTCGCTCCTGGGCATAGTCTATCACTGCCTTTTACCTCCCCAACATATCCATCCCAATGATAATGTTGAAATCCTTAAGGTCCATCTCAACCAAATCCATTGTAAATACCCTTCCTATCTCTAAGGCCACATCCGAGTAGAGCCTAGTACAATCCATTATATCCCTAGAAGCACACGGGTCTCCCATTTGATTAAAGTTGTTCACAGAGTTCACATGGTCTGCAAGGGCTATGTTAGAAGAAGGGGAAACAACATATTGGCATTCAAGTGAAGAGTGTCCTACAATACCATAATTCTCACAAGCCATAGAAGTAGATGTTAATGCATTTACACTTCAGTTATCAAACTTATGAAATATTTCATCGACCTTAGAAGAAAGATGGTCAAGGGAATCAACATCATACTTACCTCTCTTCTTGGTATAAGAGAATTCACTTGACCACTGATAGTGATTTTGGGTCATATTCTTGATCAATTATTTTGCTTCTAGGATACTCTTGTTCATGAGATTGCCTGTCATTGCTTCATCTAGGGTCAGCCTTGTGTTGTATAGGAGACCGTTGTAAAATGTGTGAACTAATAACCATTAGTCTAACCTATGGTGCAAAAACATTCTTAGCATATCCTTATAACATTCCCATGTGTCATATAAAGATTCTCCAACTTTCTAATTGAAGCTTGTGATGAGATTCCTTAGTTGCATCATCTTTGATTGAGGGAAGTAATTATTCAGGTAAACTCATGAAATTTGTTCCCAAGTGGTGATGGAAACATGGGGAAGTAATTGTAACCAAACTCTTTTTTTGTCCCTTAGTAAAAATGGGAATAAGCGTAGTCTGATAGCATCTTCTAACACCCCATTAATCTTCAAGGTATTATAATACTCAAGCAGAATGGAGATGTGTAAATTTGGATCTTTTGTTGGGTTTCCACCAAACTGATTTTGTTACGCTATATTTAGAAGTGCAAGATTCAACTTAAAATTATTGGTAGTGACATTTACCTTCCTTATGTTAGATTGCATCCCATATGCATTTGGAGCTGTGAATTCCTAGAGAGAGCGATTTCATTCCTCGTCTCTATCAATTTTAGCCATGGTTTCCAAACTCATGCTTGATTTTATCTTATGTATCCACATTCTCAACTCACTTAAAGTTCTCTCGACCTCAGCATTGAATTTAGCTAGAGGTCCCCGTAGGAAAGATTATTGCATAAAAGGTACCTAAAGACATAAAACAAACAATCTATCAAGTAGAAAAAAGAAAGACAAAAGAAAAGAAAAGAAAAGAAAATATCTATTCTAGCCAAATAATAAAGAATTCAATATCACTTGCAAAGTCCCTAGCAATGGCGCAAAAACGTGATGGCTAACTCCGCAAACGCAAGGATTCGTTACAAAAATTCAAGGTCATATCTCACAAGTAATTTGCAATTGACTGCTGATTTTTACCATTTTACCTATATAGATTAATCTTTTTTCATATAAGAATATAGGTTAAGAAAATACATGCAATGACTAATCGAATGAAAAATCTAGATCAATAATGATAAAACCTAAGATTGAACTTTGGTCACAAATTTAGTATTTAACAACAGATTAACATTATATTATATTATAGTCTAAATGGTCATAAGAAAACCAATCTAATATGATTCACTAGCCTCTTTCAAGGTCTAACAACATATTTAACCTAATTTATTCACTACTTTCATGAATAAAAAATTAGATTAAACCTATTAAGTTCCACCGTTTCAATCTTCTCTAAGAATTCAAACATCTACTTTCGTGATTATTTGAGTTCTCGTTCATATGTTAATTACTGACATCGATTTCAATCTTTTAATTATACTCAATGCCTAAACAAGTCAAATCCCATCAAATCAGACTTATGACATATTGAAAGTGATTCCTAACATGTGAAACATCACATAAAAATCATATGTATAACATATATACTAATTTGTCATAGTCATACTTAATTGAGCCTAATTCAATATTATAAAATAAAACTAATCACTCATGAATGCAGGAAGACACAAGAAATAAAATTGAATGAGAAACATAATAACATATGCAATAAATAATAAAAGAGAAAATGAATAGAATAAAATGTAGGTTGATAATAAACTCTGCTGTTGCAAGATGGCAATACACCCAATTCAACTTCAAAATCGGAAATTTAAACTACCAAATCTAGGGTAAGTTAAATGGATTTTTTGCTTAGAAAAAGGGAGAAAAGAAAAATCCAAAAATGTTCTACTTCCAGCCCTACCGAACCGTCCGTTTTGTCGGGCCATTAAATGTTCGTAACCATGGGATAACTCCCACACGGTTGTGTTGATAGCGCACAGGCTAGTCATGCATTGTTTATTTCATTAAAAATTATTTAGCACATAGTTATGATGATTGCACATAGCCAAGCCATGCGTCTTCTTTACTCTCGACTTCTTTGAGCACGAGTGTGCTAGCCTAGCATAGCTAGGTCGTGCTCTTATATAATTCATGCACGGTTGTGCACAATTCAATATGGTTATGTTCCACTTGTGTAAAAGTGTGCTTTGGCTTAATAACCAATTATTTGTATTCTCTTATCGGCTCCTTAGCTTTTTATACTCCTCTTGCTTGCACATGATCTTAGCCTTTCTTCCCTCAAAACCTTTCATAAATATTCCTTACTCTAAATCCATGCCTCTCTTCCTTAGTTTTGTACACTTTTATAAAAATATTGTAAAATAAATACCAAGAGAGGAGTATCCAAAATAAGAGACAAAGAGAACCAAAAAGTTCACAAATTATATGAAACATGATCATAATTTGTGTGTAGCACCCCAAAAATTTTTGGAGATGCTACCGCCATATTTAGTACCAGATCGATTCACTCCTACCGTTCTGGTACCAAGTGTTAAGGCTAAGAAAACACTACCAATTACATCATTAATAATCTAGATTTATAAATAAAAAAATCAGAGTACGCGTAAGTCTTTATATAATTCAAAATACTAGCTATTGTTTTTCAGATAACAAATAAACAACATTAATAAAATTGTTTCTGCAACTCCAACATAATAAAAAGGTAACATAAATAATAATCTAAAAAGGAAAATGGCCACGCCACTCCAGGACTCGATCTAGCCCACAATCACTCGGCCCTCCTGATGTCCCATAGACATTGATAGCATCGAAATAAGCATCTCCTACCTGCAATAGGTCAGACGAGCCTTCTGCTCGTGGGAATGAACAATGACCATGAAACGGGTGATCAGTACGCTACGTACTGAGTAAGGTGACCAAGCACTAAAGCCAGCATACATAATTCACATAACCAATTCATAATAATAAAGGGTATAAAATTCAATCATATTAGCACAAGATAAAATGAATGCTTAGGTGAAATATCATGATTCAATACAAATCCGATTATTTACTTCATCCAGCCTTTATCAAATTTATTTTCATACCATGCTCTTTATTGAGTCCATACGAGTACATAAACCCCCTTTTTTTTGCTGGTGGATCGGTCTTTAGGGCACTTTGGCTCTTAGCCACTATTATAGTCGGTGGATCGGTCAATTAGGGTACATGCCCTACCACTATTATATGTCGATGGATCGGTCTGGCCCCTTCTCGTATAGTGTTCCACTGTAAGTCATTAGTGTCTTCCCACATCTTAACAACATATATGGTTTGGTTTGTTGAGCTCGGGATCCCCCACTATTTTAATTGGTGGATTGGTCACTAGGGTAACATAGCCTACCACTATTATATGCTAGTGGATCGGTCTCCAGGCTACCGTAGTACCTGGCCACTATTATGCCGGTGGATCGGTCTGGGCCCGGCTCAACATCTTCCACTTAACGTAATTAATATTTTAAGTGTCTTATTTAGAAAACCCACTAAGACATACAAGTCAGACTCCTACCATGCTTGCTCCTCAACTCAGGTTAACACTCCAACCCTAGTTAACCATCACCGCTATAGTTAACCATAACATCCCCTAACACCCATACAAACCCTAACTCCACGTAAACCCTACTCCCATGCAAACCCTAACTCCATCATGCAAACCCTAATGCCACCATGCAACATTAATACCACCACACAAACCCTATAACACCATGCCACCATTAATACCACCATGCAACCCTTAATACCACCATGCAACCACTACTCCATGCAAAACCCTAACACCATGCAACTCCATGCAAAACCCTATCATGCATGTCTCAAGGCCGCATCATACCATAATAATAACACATTTATACACATCATTCTTATGCCACAATTATTTACACAAAACATACCTGAACTCCATATCATGCTGCATTTATAATAGTTATACAAAATACACATGAAATACACAATAAATCATATCACATGGCCTGCATGGCATATAAATCACATATTACACAAATGGCCTTAGCAACCCTTACCTAAAATGTCACTGGTCTTGAAGCACGCTTATACCATTTGAGGGCTTTGATAGGGCTCACCTATTATGAAAAAAATACTAGAATTAGGTTCCCTCCTAAAAATACTATTACTTACTAACTTATCCTAATACTTGCTTTTTAATTAAAATAATACTATACTAGAATTAACTATACAAAATACTACTAAAATACTAATAATAATACTAATGTAATTTAAAACGAAAAGGTGATATGTTCCTACCCTTCACCAAAATAATGTTGGTAAAGATAATAATAATAATAATAATAATAATAATAATAATAATAATAATAATAATAATAATAATAATAATAATAATAATAATATAAATCCTAAAATTACAAGGTGGGCTTTCGAACCTACCTCTAAACAATGAAATTACTATTTAGGAATAGTAATAATAATATTAATAACATATAATACGTATAATATTAAAATTAATAAAGATAATAATAATAATAATAGTAATATTAAAAAAATACAAGGGTGTGAAAGTTAATTAAAATTTAAGGTCTCGTCCCCCTTAAATAATTACAATATTAATAAAATAATTATACTAATATTAATAATATTAATAATAGTATTAATAATGATAATAAACTTATAATAATTCAAATAAATTCCTAAAATTCGAAACTAACAATCTAATTAACTCAAGAATAATCTCAACCCTGCCAACAAAATTTATCAATAATATTACATCCAATAACAATAACAATAATAATAATGATAATAATAATAATTATTATATTCGAATAATTACTAAAAATTGGAATAGAAAAAAGAATAAATCACAATAAATAGAAAAGAAGATCTGAGAAGGTTTAGGGTTTCACCTTGAGTTAGTGGGGATGGGTGGCACTAGCGGTGGCTGGAGAAAAATTTTAAAAGGGAAGAAGATGAAGAAAAAGAGGGAAAGAGAAGGGGGAAAGAGAAAATAAAATTATGGTTCGGTGGAGGAGAATTAGTAGAAGTTTTTGAGTGGTGCAGAAGGCAGTAGAAGTGGCGGATGTGGTGGCGAACGACATTTTAAAGGTTGTGGGGTAAAAGTTTTTGTGAGAGGGATAGGGAAATTTGCATGGCTATGGTGGTTCATGTGAGAAGAATCGAAGGAGGTGGATAGTTTAGTTAGCTAGAGTGCGCTGTAGGGAAGAGTTTCGGAGGCAAAGGCGGTGGCGAGGTTGGCTAACGGCATAGGATGGTGCGTCTGAAGTCACAGTGGCGCACAGGTTTGCACTTAGGGTTTCGGGGAAAAAAATCTCAAAATCATACTACACGAGGGGTATTTATAGTGTTAGAGGATAAGGTCGAGTTCTAGAGGTTGGCAAGAGGTCAATGCTGGTGAGTTATTGGGGTAAATGTGGTGTTGATTGGTCAGCATGATTTCAAATTGTGCCCGACCTTTGTGAGGGAAAATGGGGAGATCTGCGGAAGAAAAGGGAAGTGGGGTAGTTCATGCTGGAGTGTGTGTCGAGGGGAAGAGAAAGAGAGGGAGCAAGGCCGGTCATGTCACGTGTGGCCTGTGGCGCCATTTTTGGCCCTTAAAGCTACAGGTGGATGACACCGGAGGAAGGAGGGAGAAGAAGAAGGTGAGTCGGGCGGTCGAGGGATAAAGAAAGGAAAGAAAAAGGGGGAGGAACCGGGCCGGTCGGCTGCGTTTAAAATTTCATTAATTGAACGTGAAATTCTAGGGAAAAGGCCACGATACATAGTGTCTTGGTTGCCGTAGGAAGGAGGACGTGCGAGCAGTCTGGGCCGCGGGAGAAGGGAGGAAAAGGAGAAGGATTGGGTTGCATCGCTGGCCCAATCGGTGAGGGAAGAAAAAGATAAAGAAGAAAAGAAGGAAAAAAAAAAGAAAAGAAAGAAAAAGGGAGGAAGAAAAGAAAAAGGAAAAAGGAAAAATTAAATGGTTTGGGGTTAAATAAATTAATTAGAGTATTTGGATATTTAGAATAAAAATATTTGAATAAAATAATATTAAATTTTCTTTTTAGGCTACTTTAGGGTTTTTAAAGACTTTTCCTAACTTCCTTTTTAATTAGCAAAAAGCCTAATTTTTTTTCCTTACAAAAATATTTATAAATTATTATTAATTTGTCCTAAATAAATGTTCCCTATTCCAAATAGAATAAATAATTAAATTAATTCTCCAATAAATTCTTATTTAATTATATCTCTTAAAATAAATAATTCTAGGGCATTTCATTGTGGGAAAAGCAAGGTGGAATAGAAGAGAAAAATGAGTTTATCACATTCAGAGACTAAGGCTCATACCAACCAATAGGGCCTCCAAATGAAATAAAAGGAAGTGAAAACTTCATGGTTCTTAGCAATTCATTTAATAAGTCAAAGATATAAAGTAGGATCATCGAAAGCATTAAAAATGAATCCTCGTGTAACCATATATCACTTTCATCAAGTGAAAGACCAAGAAATGTTCAAGCATCATTGCTATTTGCGTAAATCTTGGTATAGATTTGCATTAAAGAAACTTTATTTAACCTTTCAACCTTATTACGCTTCAAGTACAACTCAAATTCAATAAAATTATGTGGGTTTCCTTCATTAAGAGCCACTTGTAACTACATATCTATCCCCTGATTCAGATTCTTCATCTCTTCACATACGTAGTAATCTCTCACTTTTCTCATTTGGTAGTTCTTGATCCAAATGCACCAGTGAAAGTAGAGTTTACTTCATTTTGTTGCTCTTTCTCATTGTTTCTATCCTTAAGTGTTAATTCCTTTTATTATTATTATTATTATTATTATTATTATTATTATTATTATTATTATTATTATTATTATTATCTCTTTAGGTGCATATGTCTTTCTTTTAGCCCAACAATCAAACTTCTAGTGGCTTGGTTCTTACCAAATAAAATGTATAGAAAATTGAGAATTCACTTATGACGAAGTAGTTTGGCTTTGGGATGAGCCTATAAATGAAAAAAAAACATGTAAATATAAAATAAAATAAGTATTTAAAAGATACAAAGAACGATGAAAGATAAGTTAAAGAAATCAATCTTAAAAGGGGAATGAATAATAAATTAGCATATAAATGGTAAATCTAATGAAATTTAATGCTAATAACTCACAAATGTTTAGGTCCCTATTTATCACAAGCTTGAATCAATCTTCAAGTGGATCCATCACAAATTGTCAATCCCTCTCAACTTGTTAATGAAACATTAATAGGCACAAGCATCATAAATTATAATAGAAGTAACTTTGTCTAAAGCCAATGTAACATTTACCAATATATATCTATATATTTTTACCAAATGTGTAACACCCTATTTTGAGTAATTAAAGATTTTGTTATAAATATTTAGTTAGGGGGAATAAGACATTAAAAATGCATGGTGTTACTGCCACACTTAGTATAAGTCTTGTTTCATCAGTCATTCTTATACCGAGTGGTAAGGCTAAAATATTACTCTACTTAAATTAATAACAACAGTCATAAGAGCATAATAACAGTTACATTATAGGTTAACACGATAATATAAGATCGAACAACAATTACAAAAATCAAAAGAAAAGAGATACAAAAAGGACATAAGAGTTTAAGGATATTTGGATCAAAAGATACCAGATCAAACACCAAATAGTCCTAAATATCAACCCCAAAACACAAGCATTCAAAATAAACTCACAATCAATGAAATATGCATTCGAGGTGGTGTAATTCAAACCTAGGATCTCATGAAAAAGAACTAAAGCTCTTTCCATTGGACCAAAGAAATAACCTCTCTACAATTCATATTCAAATAATATTCCAGGTTGTGTTTCAAAAGTAAATCCTCTCAACCGATGCATCTTATCCAAAATGACCTCAAATAATTTGCAATGTTCCTAGTCCTTTACCATTAGCCACATAGCAGCTACACGACCCTAGCCTCCATTATCCCCCCCCAACACACACCCCACCACTACCACTGATTTGCATTTCCATTCGGATACAATGACTTCATTAATATATACAATATGTCAACTCTCTCTCTCTGAAAGTATATAGATATAGAAATTTTCACAAGGTCAAAGTTACTAAAGGGATTTGATCACCGGTACAAACTTAATCAAGCAATAAGACTCACAAGTTGCTTGTGACTAAATTACCACTCCATACGAACTAGTTACTGTGCAAAGCTTGTAGCGGGGGTTGTCCCTCAAAGGTGAGACAGAAACAACAAATACAAGCATCACCGCCAGGTTAGTAGAACAGTTATTTATAATATGTACACAGCATACGGTCCGTCACAACATAACGTCACAATACATAGAAACCTTCGTTAACAACTCCTTAACAAATTAGACCCACATAGGAAAGCAGACGGCCGCATGCTTATACTGTCATACCGCAAAAGTAGACCACCGCATCTTTTATCTAAGAGGTGGGAGGGTGTGTACCCCTAATGATCTTGTTGATAAGGTCCCAGGCTTATTCCTTAATAATTGCATTAGCTTTAATTACAGTATTAACTTTAACACATTCGGCCCTTACCTGCTACTAGAGTCAAAGGTTGGGTTCAAGAGATGGCTTATGCAAGATGATGGCATCATGTTAGTGTGTTACTCCTCAAATATTTGATAGGTTTAACGTTCAAGGCATTTGCTTCAAACCTGAGGCAAAACAGTCAAGAAAGTAATTGCCGCCCAATAAGCAATGAAAGATAATAAAAAACGCGTGACCTATGAGTGAAAGATTGAAAGTCATTGATGTGTAGTCCTGGTATCAAGTTGCTTCTTGATCATATGCACTGCCAGACATGGAACTATTAGTATCTACGTAGCCAACCTCCCCTAATGGGAACTGTTTTACATTGGGTGGTAACTTTGACACTAAGTTCGCGTTGATTGCTCAATTTTCTTAATTCTCTTTTACAGGAGGTTGCACGTGGCGAAGTGGCTCAATCAAGAACTTTCATTTGTATTCTTTGGTACTTCTACCTCCAAGAGATCAGGTTGGAAATGGAAAAGGAGTTGACGCTTCGGCTGCACTAAATCAGCACCTTGTTGAGAAGAGATCTAGTAACCAAAAGTGAAAGCTCCAATAGGCACGAGAAACGATTTGAAGCTCCTTCCAGTACCTGTTTTAACAAAATACCACTTCTACTACTATTCTGGGCAACTCAGGTGGATGATGAGCGCCCACGTAACGTAAAATATATGGACAGTAAAGGCACTTCTCTACATTTCGCCAATTATTTTTGGTTTGAATAAGTTCGTCGAAACACGATTTTTAATCCATAAAGTAAAGGCATGGATAGAAATTGATATCAAGAGACTGACATATTTTCCCACAATAATTACTCAGGAACGGTGATAGCATAATACTCCTCATATATTCTCCCTATGAAAAAAATTCAACCGATGCCCGTTTAAGCAAATGGAAATAAGTGGATCAGATTTCAGCAAGCTTTCTGACACCCTGAACTTATTCAAAACAAAAACTAACAAACCAGAAAAAGTAACTGATGACCAACAACCATACAACCGAGATACAATTACCAATACTGCAAGGCCTCCCCAAAGTTCACAGTTAGATAACCATCAGGCGTAAAAAGGATGCATCAGAGATGGTGACCACTTTCATCGGAAAATGACAAGGGCTCCACGCCCGAGTACAAGCATCCACGACCATGAAAAATGAAACAAAAATACAGCTAAAATATGATGAAAAACTAAGAAACGGGTAATATAATGAAAACTTGAAATACAGCTAAATTAAGATGAAACTAGCCTCCCAGAAAGTCTTAGATTACTGCCTGATCCAATACTGATTTATTTTTTGAGATATTCCGCTCCTTCAATGATTTCATTTCCAGCACTGCAACACAATCCATAATTTCCGTTCCCATGCCTCAACTTCTCAACAGCCATAGTCATGCCCGAGATTTCTTCCATTTTCTTCCTTAGCAGTTCAGTACGACTTTCAGTGTGGCGTTTGTGGGCCTCAGTCTTATCCAGCAGAACCTTCAATAACTGGATTTCATTCTTCTTAACTGCTGACAATTCGTTCTCAGTGGTTTGTATGTTTGTCTTATCTGATAATAAAGAATCCAGGTTTTGTTCTTCAACCAGTTCCTCAATAGCATCCAAAGTGATACCCACCTGGGCTTCCAGAAATAGAGATTCAAACTTATCCTCTATATTTTCGTGCAAAGATGTTATGATCTGAATGAAGAGCCAATAAAGACGCTCCTGCTCAGTGCTCGTGAACGTTTGAAATGCGTCACAGAATTCTTCTTTCAGGCATGCTGTAAGCAGTGAACGCACACCAAGCTTAAATGATTTCTTCAAATTCAAGTGCCTTGAGCCAGGACAAGAACTCTCGGCTATTTCCTCCATGACACAAAAAGGTTAAGAGGTGGAATCCTATGTAACAGTGACAATGAGGAAGTCAGCACAAGCAACAAATAGCACAGGGGACAAAAACATTGTGTAAGAGAAAAGAATCTATTTTTTCTACGGAGAAAAAGCTTCGTCAGTTGTCAATTCAAAAAATTTCTCAACCAGAGAGCTACATAATTCCTACAATGTATACCTGGATATAAGTTTGGGGAGATTGCTGATTGATTCATAAATTACATAGCCTAATGTGACAATATAATCATATATTTGAATCAATTGTCTGACAAGAATTCCTCTGACTCACAATTATTTGGCAAACACATAACAAACTTTATGTTTGGATCTGGGTAAACTTAGGCTAATTTTTTCATTTCACTTCTTTAGGAACTCTTTTTATGGGGAGATCCTAAGTCATATTAACCAAATTTAACCTGTGTTTACATCAATTTCATTAACCTCCAAAGTGGTGAAAGGGTGTGGAGAAGACTAAAAATGAGATATCATGTTTTTAACCTCCTACCCTCCTCCAAACCATGAAGTAGAATACTCGCCTAAATTAACCTAATAACAACTCAAACAAAATTTTAAACTTCCACCCACCTTCACCTAAATTAGATTTATGTACCTAATCTAACATAAGCTAGGTTGACCCCTTTCCAAACCGATAGTTAGGTCCAGTGCACAGTTAGTGTCTTGTAGCTTAAATCAAGCTGAAGTGTGTCAATTTTAGTGCCTCCACGTCAATGTTATACCTATTTCCCTACGTCATAGTTCAGGGTTGGCTCTTATCTGGGCCTTATTTTTTGGGGCCCCAAATTTTACATCTATGTTTATATAGTAAATAAATAAAGGATTCAGCATATAATAAGCACAAAAGGTTGATGGTTTCGTTGGGTCTACAGCATGGAGGTTAAGTGGTGTACCGAATAGGCTGGGAATTCAATTCAAACCCCCCTGACCACAGTTTTGGTGATATATATAATTTATGAAAAAAATTTGAAATGGAGAAACATGCAGACCCTGGGAATGGTTCAACAAAAGCAGGTAGTCCGCTATTAGTTATTCTTTGGAAACTCCATTACTAAACCAAAGTCCATAGCAATTAATATTCCACAACTTTTATTCAATTAATTCAAGTTAATTGTTCTAAACTCATTTATTCATTTAATTTCTTTTTTTAATTGATTTTGAATTATTGTATTGAGTTTTAGTCATTTTATTTTCTATTATTTTATTGAAATAAAACTAATAACAACATCATATTAGATTAACATAATAATTAGTACTTATCAGTGTTTGAAAAAGCACGCCTAAGGCGCAAGGCGATAGGGGGTGGGGGCTTTTTTGGTGCTAGGCGAGGCGATGAGAGTCAAACACATATAAGGCGGCTGAGGCACAGAAGCTCACAGGCACAGAGGCGCTCGCCTTTGAGCAAAATATCCTTTCAGCAAAAAATATCACACAAGGAGCCAAGGACTTAGGGGAGAGAAGTAGACATTTTTTGGAAAAAGGGAAGCCTATTTATAGTTTTGATTGGGGAGAACAATAGTTGTTTCGGAAATATCAAGCAGGGACTTAGGGGAGAGGAGTAGACATGCACATGCCTTTCAGCAGGAAAAAAATCCATAAAGAGAGTTAGGGACTTAGGAGAGAGGAGTAGACATGCACATGCTTTTCAGCAGAAAAAAAAAATCATGCAGGGACTTAGGGGAGAGGAGTAGAATTTTTTTGGAAAAGGGTAAGCCTATTATAGTTTTGATTGGGAAGAGCAATAGTTGTTTTGGAAAAGATGCACATTCTACAATCAACAAGGCTGCAAGCCTAAAAGCAGAGTTAGGGTCATCAGGTAAATATAAAAAGAGAGTAAAATTCATTTTTTAAACACATAGGTAGTATTAAACTCATATAAAAAAAGAAACAGAGTCAAAGATAATGAGACAGACTGTAGAGAACTAAGAACCAGAGATAGCAAGAAGTGGTCCACAGTCCCCACTATCTGCTAGTATTGGTAGTATTAAAGTCATGGATTGTTATTTTTCTAAGTATTTTCTTATTATGATATACTTTTTTTTCTGAAAACTTAGTCATTTAATCAATTTTTTAGCTTTGAGTAGTTTTGGCACCTCATATCGCCTAGGCGCATGCCTTTGCCTTGCACCTAATGCCTAGGCTCCAGAACCCCTATCGTCTAGGTGCACCTTAGGCCTTTTCAAACACTAGTACTTATAATAATCAATAATTTTAATTTAACAATATTAAAAAATAGATGATAATTAATAGAAATAATAATTAATATAATTATAATTATTATGATAATTGTCAATATTAATGTACTATAATTATAATAAATTTTATTAATCAACTATTATAATTATTAATATAATTATTATACATTTAGTGTAATTACTGCAATAATTATCATAATTACAATAATATAAAAATTCATAAAATATTATGGTTTAATATAATTATTTATATGGTTTATATTAATAAATTAATTAAATAACAATTACATAGAGTTTTAATTCTAACCCACACCACCACCAATGACCAACCCCACCGCCACTCCATAACCCCAGTCCAACCAACACTCACCGCCACCATTCAGGGCCAACCCGGACTTTTGGGGGCCTAGCCTGAAAAAAATATTAAAGTCCTGTTCCTGTATATATACATACTAAAAATATATAGAATAAAACTTCATTGACTTAAATATAATATATGGTTTTACAAAATTAAATTTGTGCATCAACAAAAATAGTTATATTAAACCATAATATTATAGAGTTCATCACAGTCAGTTATAGTTCTGAGGTGGAGTCACCTGTAAGTAGCAGACTCAATCCACGACTCAGATGCTTGTGAAGAGTGTTTATAGAGTAGTTGCTAAGGTTAAGGGTTATAATCCTCATCCTTGATGGTAGAGTAGTGGAGGTCCAGCTTCAGGCACAAGAGGTGCTTGAGCCTTGAGGAGGTTTGATGGCTAGTAATTTCCACAATAATTATTATAATTAAAATTAATAAAATAATAATTATAATTAATTATTATAACATTTATTAATATAATAATTAATAAAATATTAAGGTTTAATATAATTATTTAAATGGTTCATAATAATAATATTATTAATAAATTATTTACATAACAATTACACAAAGTTCTAATTCTAACCCACACCACCACTAACCACCCTACTAGCCACCGCCAATCCACAACCCCAGTCCAACCCACCCTCACCATCACCAATCAGGGCCAGCCTGGGCTTTTGGGGACCTTGGCTGAAAAAATTATTGAGGTCCTATATATATATATGTACTAAAAAAATATAGAATAAAACTTCATTGACTTAAATATAATGTATGTTTTTACAAAATTAAATTTGTGCATAAAAAAAATTATATAAAGCCATAATATTTTCCAAATAACAAAACTACTACATAAGGTCGAGGTGTGGAGTTGGTGCAGCCCATGATTTCAAAGTCAGTTTATTTGTTTATTTATCTCTTCAGGCGGATGCAACAAATGATAAACTTCTAAAACTGTATAATGTAACAAGAGTTTGAAACCTTAAGTCTCATTATCAACATATTCGATACATGGCATATCCTACTTTCAAAGAAAAATGGCACATTTACAAGGTAATAATAATCAAAGCAGCATCTGTGCATCTCTTATCCTAAGGAGCTTACATTCAAGCAAAAGATTTAAGGAAGAAGAAAATTTAGTGAGTTCCCAAAAGTTAAAATTTGGAAAGAAGCATACTCTCCACGGGCTGTTGCATGCTGGGCTTATCATTATATAATTAAATATGTGTCCCGATACACAATATCATCTAATTTTGAATAAGCCGATATGTGAATTTGGATATACACGACTGTTTCATAATTTCATGTATCGACTGATACTGACATTTTTTGTTTAAAAAAAAGGCACCAAAACATATAAAATATCATTTGCGACATTCCGATAACGCGACATTTTGACCGCAGTTTTATTGCCTGCTTAACATTCACTGCATTGCAAAGCGCATTCCACAATTTCATTGACTTAAGTTTTATCAAAAAAAAAATTGTGCAGAAATTTTTGGGTTGATTGGGGCTCAGTCTGTGTGCTCCTTTATTTTTCTATTTGCCCATGTTCCAAGGCCCTAACCAATCAAGCCACCAAATCATCGCCGCCACCGTCAAAACTACCACAATCCTAAACCCTAAACCCTAAACTTATACCCTACATCCCAAACCCTAAACCCTACCCTAAACAATAAACTATTACTCTAAACCCTATAAGGTAAGCCCTGAAATCAACTAACCCCATATGTCGTATACCTTATGCCATAAAATCTAAACCCTAAACTTGATGCCATATACCATATGCCATAAAACCTAAACTATAAACCTTAAACCCTAAACCCAAGATCCTACACCCATACCTTAATATCACAAACCCCTAACCCTAAATGCAGAACCCAAATCCCTAAATGATAAAACCTATATCATATACCATAAAACTAAAGACTAAACCATTGACGCTGCCATAAATCCTATATTATTAGCCATCAACCTTCAACCTTCAACCTTAAACCCTAGGCTCTAAACAATACACCAAATCCTAGATCATACACCTAATCTTGAATGATAATCGCTAACCATAAACTTAAACCTAAAACCTCAACCCTAAATCTTACATGTAACCTTGTTAACTAAATTCTATTCTATCCATAATCAAAAAGCCCAAAACAAAATCATAGATCATACAACAACCTCGAATACTAAAATCTAGTCATAATCATAAACCATACACCATCAACCTTAAGCCTAGATCCCAAACCCTAAACCTTAACCACAAATAACCATAATCTAAGACTTGAGTGTACAAAAGCACTTCATCATATGAGTAAAATTTATAATTATTGGGCTACATATTGGCACCATCATTAATACTTCAATTTTCATATATGGCATAGCCAACAATCGATCTCTCCTAAACAATTCATTATAATGATACAAATTTTGTAAATACAACAACGATGGAACTTTACAAAAAGAAATACAAACCAATAATCACTTCATACCAAGGAATCAACAACCAAACTTGAAATTATTCAATTGGCTAAAGATTTTTACTACTTAATCTCTATTCATATGAAAGCAACTCCAGCACCAACAATTCAAAAACATTGCCATACCATCAACTTCATCCTTCCATACACCTTCCTCTAACTCAGCCATCTTCAACCATGACATCCACCATAGCCACCATTGATCCAGAATCCGCTAAATAGAAGCCACTATGCTATAATGCCGCCACTATTTAATTGTATGCCACCTACTCAATCACACACCATCCGCCTACATTTCCATGACACAACCAAACACCACCAACACCATCACCTTCATCCTCCAATCTATCATCGTCTAACCCATTCTTATCCAAGCATTGACACTACTGGTGTACAACAGAAACGAAATCTATTAGAACACAACTTACCAAGCAAAGCCAGCCTACATTTTTTATGAAAAAATCTAGTCAGATTCTAAACATTATAAGAAAAGTAGAAAATCTCGAATTTCAGGAACAGGGACTTAAAATCAAGCATTAAGGAAATTTCAAAGATAACGGCTAATGAAAACTTTACTTAAATTACAATCAACTTATTTATCAACATAAAATGCTAGTTTATTGAATCATAAAATGACAGTTCATTAAAACAATTACTTCAAATGCAACACTAGTCGCAGCCATACACTAAAAATATTAAAATATGCGGAATTGATAGATCACAGAGATGGAAGAGTTCGGAGACCGGAAACAACCACAGCTACTTAACCGAAATTAGGAAAGAAAAAGAAATCTTACGCTCAATAGATCAAGCCCCAATCGTGATCGTAATGATAAGGGTTCGTCCGTTTCCGGTAAAATTCAAAGCATCCAACTCTCGTTGAGACTAGATCCCGAAGAATCTGACAACAGATAAATTAAATCAGCGCGGCGGCGGGAGGACTGCAGGAGAAGACGAATAACCGAGAAGGAATATACAACTTATTATGTGCTGCTAGAGCACTTGTGTGAAGGGGAGGAAAATCCGGTTGAAGGCTTTCGCTAGTGGCTGCGGTCTCGCCGTTGGCAGGCAATCTGGCCGACCAGTTACGCCGGTGGCGTAGGATCTTGGCGTCGGTACGAGCGACAAATACGAAGGAAGAAAGCCTGGAGTTTGGCAGGGGCAGGGGAGTGGGGAAAAGGGCGGAGAGTGCGCGAAACGCACAGGAAGTATGGGCCGTCCGTACAGATAGCAATGTTGGGTCCGGTCGGCGGGATTTAAACCTAGGCCCGTTTATAATAGCCCTATTCGGTGATTAACGATTAGCTGATTAATAGTTAGTCGGTAGCATATTGTATTAGATGGTTTAAATATCAAATAATATTAAATATTTATATAAAATTATTTGATAATATTTGATGATTGTGGTATTTATTAGCAATTTGAAAATAGAAATTATTTTTAAAAAATCTAATTTTAAATAAGCTCATATAAAACACTCATATTTTGAGATTTTTCTTTTAAAACCGTTAATCCAAAAGATTCTTTACCAAATACTAAAATTAGATGGAAGGCAGTCGTAGAAGCGAAGCCTATCGCCACACCAACCATCAAATACGAGATCCCTTCTCAAAGATTGGATGGAATGACCCACCCAAGAGCACCTATGTTTAGAAGTTCGATGTAGTCAAACCTCTAATTTATCTCAAAACCACTAAAAGCTCTTCAAATTACTATTTGCCAAACATGATTTATCTAACCTATTGTAAAAGTTCAAACTCAAAGTTATTGGATATAACTATGGATGTAAATTACCTGATCTGAATCGAACACCTCTATGTTCGGACTCGATTTATTTAACTAACAATCTTAAAATAAGTTTGAACTCAACTCGTTTAACTAAATAAACAAATTGAGTCAAATTTATGAGGCAAAGCCAATAAAAGCCTCACATTTTCCTACTAGAGCTTATCTCGTTTAATAAATGAGTTCAAAACCAAGGCTTGAGCTCAACTTGTTTAATTAAACAAACAACTTGAACTGAGCTTCTAATGATTTGAATATTGAACCGATTCACCTTATTAATAGCTCTAAATATAACTGTAACACCTCCAAAATTATTAAGCGAAATTTTTTGTTTACGGAGTTAATTTTAGAAGCTAAAATAGAAAAATGTGGGGTGTTACCGCCACACTTGATATAAGTCATATTTCCTTTACCATTATTATATCAAGTGTTAATGTTAAAAATATTATTCCACTTAAATTAATAACACGGTTATAAAATCAGTGTAGAGGAAGTCAAAGCAGGCGAATATAATTTCAAATAGGACCAACTATCGATGGTTACAAAATTCAATAAAAGAAAATGCATAATTGCATGAAAGTACATAATCATCCAGAAGTTATACATACCTTGCTAAAATTTAGGGTTTCATAGG
This sequence comes from Tamarix chinensis, assembly GCA_030549775.1. Classification (NCBI taxonomy): domain Eukaryota; kingdom Viridiplantae; phylum Streptophyta; class Magnoliopsida; order Caryophyllales; family Tamaricaceae; genus Tamarix; species Tamarix chinensis. The sequence continues at coordinate 165,589,345 of CM060171.1, read as the reverse complement.
GGAAATATGGCATTTTTCCTTAGGGGATGTATCATTATTCATGTGCTTGTGTTTTTTTGTCTTTCAATTAGTAACATTAAGATGAATTATGTGAATTGCATATCTTTATGTGTGCCTGCATGATGATCTTGAGATACACAATCATGAATAAGACATTAATCGCTTAAAGTAAAAGATCATGTGAGGTAGGGCCGAGGTGTTTTGTGTCTGCTCCACCAGATGACAATAATAGCTGACATGTGCTCTTCTCTGAGAGATACATTAGTATATTCCATCAGATTAAGAATAGTGAGGTCATTGAGCTCAACATGTATAAGAATATGATCTTGAAATAAACAAACAATGGATAAGACATTAATCACATAAAGTGAAAGATTAGTTGAAATGCCCCGAAAATTTCTAATTTTATAAACTACATTTAAAGGATATTTATTCTAATATTTATTTAAATAAATTATTTTTAAATTGAATTAATTAGGGAAAATCAAGAAGAAATTTATAAGTGTTTCTATCTTAATTGCTTCCGCTTTCAAAAAAAAAAGTAGTGAATTTTGGGGTGTTACAAGTTGGTATCAGAGCAGGTTTCGACCATGCTCTTCCGTGTTCTTTAAAACTTTTAAATTGATACCACAGGATGGTATCGTAGTTGATTTCAACCAAGCTCCTTCATTTTTAAGTTTTTCTCTAAGCTGATACCACAAAGTGGTATTAGAACGGTTGGTCCTTCGGCCACGCTCGTTTTCGGAAATAAATTTGGTTTTCGGACTTTGTGTTTGATTTTGAAGTGTGTTTTGACCGCTCCTCTATTTGTTTTAAACTTTTTAAGCTGATACCACAAAGTTGGTATCAGAGCTTTTGGTTTTTGAGAATTGGGTTTCGGTTAGAGATTCAGTTCTCACGATCCTAAATGTTTTAAATGAAAATGTATTTAGCTTCTTTAAAGTGAATTTTAAATCCGGATTAGCTTGTGAGGATAGTGTGATTGGGTAGCTTAAGTGACATTGTGTTTTGCTGCTGTGATTATGGTTTTGTAATTAGTTTGTTCCTAAGGGGGTAGTAACCCCACTAGAGTAACCCTAGACTTGTAGGGTTTATGGATTGATAACCTTAAGGCGTAACTACCTAGATCCAATTTTACTTGATTTAGTTTGGAATCATCGTTTTATTTTCTTCGGAGTTACTTTTAACCTATTTATTATGATGAATATTTTATGCAATACTTTGTTAAGTTAACGCTACTTAAATTTTTCCTAAACTTCGGGGACGAAGTTCCTTTTTAAGCGGGTAATGATGTAATGATGTAATACCCCGTATTTTTAAAAAAATCTAGATTTATTAAGTTTAATGATTTGATTAACGTAATTTGATGTAAACAATTAATTATTTTAATTTCGATTTATCTTATGGATTTATCGACGATTCAAATTCATAGTTAAATTTAGTTAAATTCTTATGAGTTCGATTTTTGGTTAATAATATGTATTCCCGTTCTTTCTCGTATTTTTATATTTTAGATTTATCTTTATTATAACTTTGTCATGTGATTACGACGTTGTTTTGAAGTATATTTTGTTGACAAAATACATTATTTAAATTATAGAATTCCTATTAAATAGTTAAATTTATTGTAATGATTTTATTAGTAGAAAATATTTTCGACTCTAAAGTATTCGTTTCAATCGTTAATATTTTTAGAAAGTTTTAAATTTAAAAGACGTATTCAGGAATTTCTTCCAAAATCAGCTTTATTCTGTTCTATGCTTTTGATTTACAGAAAAATAATTTCGGAAATGACTAAATTTGTCTCAGGGTGTTAGAGTTCAACTTGAATATTTTATTATATGCTTTAAATAAACTTTTGAGTTCTTATGATATATTTCCATAAATAATACATATTTATTTTTATGTTCATCGATTATTCCTTCCAAGAGTGTTTCCAAAATTCTTATATAACTCTTTTATTAATTTTGAGCCTTCGGATCCTTTCGAGATATATTGTTGATGAATAAATTTTTAATTAAATTCTCCCAATATTAATATTTAATATTTAGTATTTAAATTGAACTTATACCCAGGTACAACAACCCATAGTTCGTCTCTAAGGGGGTAGTTTTTTTTATAAGTGTTATTTTTCATGGTGTCCCTATTTTCATTGATTTAAATTTTCTTTAGTAAGTTTATTCCTAAGGGGGTAGTTTATATGGGTATTAGCGTTGGTTGGTATTCTATCCACTTAGAACGTTTTTCCCTAACCCTAGGCGCTCCCGGAGACTTCGGGGGCGAAGTCTGTTTTTAAGGGGGTAGTGATGAAATGCCCCGAAAATTTCTAATTTTATAAACTACATTTAAAGGATATTTATTCTAATATTTATTTAAATAAATTATTTTTAAATTGAATTAATTAGGGAAAATCAAGAAGAAATTTATAAGTGTTTCTATCTTAATTGCTTCCGCTTTCAAAAAAAAAAAAGTAGTGAATTTTGGGGTGTTACATTAGTAATTCAATACCAAGGTGGATTCTACCCTAAGAGGTGCTTTAGACCATTTTACCCATTTAAAAATAGCGGACAAAAGTGTGTTGACCTTATATATGTTGGGTGTGTTCCACCAGATGATAATAATGGTTCAACTATGTTTTTCCCTAATAGGCGCTTCATTCTATTCCAACATATTAAGAATAATGGGGTCCCTAGACTAAATATAAATAAAATATAGACTATGATTATATTTAATAATGAGTTTTGGAATATGCCTTATTAATGCATAGTGGATAAAAATTGGTTTAAAATTAGGGGATTAAGTTGATGGCTGTAAGACCCTAAAAATGACAATAGAAGAGGTGAAGAAGAGGAGAAGAATATGTGAACTAATTAACCCTTATATCATACACTTGAATATACCACTTAAGTAATGCATCACTTAAGATAAAAGATACAAGAATTTGAACACAAATTAACCAAGACATGCGCTAGCCATGGTGGTAACTCACTCGAAAAAAAAGGAGAATGGGCAAACCAAAGACCTCTTCATTCAATTATTTCTTGCACTTATATAAGTTTGCAAACCTTTAGTTACAAAATAACTATACCCAACTAGATGTACAAGTTTTTTAGGACTTAAACTATATAGTTACCCATCATGTAACTATCCTAGATTAATTTTGACTAGCCTTGCATGAATTTCCCCACCCAATTCGTGTGCCCATGTCTAGCCGCATCCCTTTGGCTAATTTGTGTGTTAAGTGCAAGCAAGCCACCCTAAGTACTATCTATTACATGATTAAAATTAATACAAATTAAATAAGTAATTAAACTTTCAAATAAGACTACCAAAAGTATAAAAAAGTGAGGGATTAAACCTTTAAAAGCTCCCATGATTCTGCACCTTGCAAGTTGTTGACTTTCTTTCCTTTTTTGCTTCGTAGGTCATCACTAGTTCCCCCCAGGTGGTTGTTTGCAGGAGGTTGTGATATCAGAGAGGGTTGCGAGTTGTAGCTTAAAGGTGAGCCATGAAATGATGGAGGCTTGGGGTGGAGTATAGTCGCTTGGTTGGCTGCAAAGTTGGCTTATATATTAGATACAAAAGAAGGTGGTTGGGAGACAAGTTTTCATGGCTTGCATGGATCCCTTAGACATGAGAAGTGAGAAGTGGGTTCTAGGTGGGCTGCATGGTTGGCTCATATTTGAGTTACAAAAAGAAGGTGGCTTGGAAGGCAATTTGCATGGCTTGCATGGCTCTCTTGGATGTGTAAAATGAGAAGAAAAGTTTAGTGGAATCCTTCCCAACTTAGTAGAATTTTTAGGCCTCCTAATTTGGGGGGAAGAGTAGTTAATGAAGTATTTTGTGAAGGGGATGCTCCTACATCATTCTCTCTCTCTTGAAAAGGTTCCTCAGTCGGATCAAAAGGCTCTTCATGGATGTAGGGAAGTGAGTCTCCTACGTTAAAGGTGTTTGAGATGTTTCCCATATCTTGTGTTAACTCGAGCCTATAGGCATTATGTCCTATCGTTTCCAATACCTTATATAGTCCATCACCCCTTAGCATTACATGGGAAATAATTCTTTGTGTAGGTGAAGCCAAACTAAATCTCTGGGTTTGAACAAATGTTGTCTACAATTATTGTTGGCCTTTGTTTTGTTTAGTTCATTCACCTTATCAATTTTCTATCTTACTTGCTCGTGGAGTCTTTTCATCTTTTTAGCTCAGTCCTAAGCTTCAAAACTCATTATTTTTCCTAAGAGGAGAGGTAAGAGGTCTATGGGAGAAGTGGGATTCAAACCATAAACAACCTTGAATGGGGAACGCTCGGTGGCATATGTGGGGGACTGATTGTATGCAAATTCGACGAAGCTAAGTTTGACATCCCAATCTCGTAAGGATTTGTGAACCAAGCTTTGAAGGATCATAGTGAGTGTGAGATTGGTTAATTTAGCTTGGCCATATTTCCGGTAACAGGTAAATCATATATAAGAAAATATACACATACACTGGGCATACCCAAGTCAAAAATTCACTACCAACAAAACAGGGTGGTAGCAGCCTAATACAAAGAACACAAGTTCTACCTTAAGGAAGCATCAAAATACAAAGACCGATACACAAAGATTTTAATTTGGAGGATTAGGCCTTCTACATCAAACTTTTTTGCTTCAAAAATTGCTGCATTACGCGCGCACCAAATAAAGTAAACGGTATCTGCTAAGGCACTTCGACAAACCTTCGCAGTGAAAAATAGCTCCTTGCGCAATCTTCTTATGACACGAGCACAACTGACAAGGGTAGTACAGCCTCTTGTAAGGCCCAACCACTCTCGTATAGCCGACCAAAGTTGGTTTACAAACGGACAACGGAAAAATAAGTGCTCATGAGATTCATTTTCCAAACCACAAAGGGGGCACAACAGAGATCCATCAAGGAAAGCGAGCCGATCCCTGGTGTTTAGCTTGTTCTGGAGAGCCAGCCACAAAACGATGGAATACCTTTTAGTGCGACAACCCTTCCAAACGAACGAGCGGTCCCTCCATAGTTTCCCTGGGGAGCGAAGGAACTCGTACGCTGTCTTGGTGGAGAACTTCCCTGCTGAACCCCATGAAGAGATAAGACTCATAGCTGTGGCTGGAGACCCCGCTTTCTCCAAAATACTAAGATACACATGCCAAAGCTTCTTCAAAAAGTGAGACGAATTATGAGTGGGTCAGAACTGACCCCACCCGTGGCCTCTAAGGTAATTAGCATGGATCCATTTGGTCCAAAGGGATTCCTTCTCATCTTGAAGAAACCAGATGTAATTACAAAGAAATGCTCGATTCTATGCTGAAAGATCTTTCAACCCTAAACCCCCTTCACGTTTGGGTAAACAAACTTTGGACCAAGCTACAAGAGGCTGCTTACCTTGCCAAAGGAACCTATGGCAGAAGGACACAATACGATTCAACACAACCTTTGGCAACGAAAAAATCACAGACCAAAAGCCCATTATGCCTTGGATAACAGAATTAAGCAATTCCAACCTACCAGCAGAAGAGAGCAACTGAGACCGCCACATTTTCAGACGATCACAAACATCATTAATCAGGACTTCATAATCCACCGCCTGAAGCTTACTCGGGTTGAGGGGGACACCCAAGTAGTGAAAAGGGAACGAGCCCTGAACCATTTGGGCCAAGCTAAGAATCTGTACTTTAGTCACCGGATCCACACCACCCAAGAAGATCTGAGACTTGAAAGGGTTAGCCACCAATCCCGAAACTACACTGAACTCTGAAAGGGTTTGCAACAGGACTTGCACAGAAGCAATATCTCCTCTACTAAAGAGAATAAGGTCATCGGCAAAGGCGAGGTGGGAGATACCAAGGGCCTTACACTTTGGGTGGAAAGAGAAGCCCCTCTGTTGAACAGCTCTCATACGGATCAAACGAGAAAAGTACTCCATACACAGCACAAAGAGATACGGCGACACTGGATCCCCTTGCCTTAACCCCCTAGCACCCTTAAAGAAACCCATCAGTTGACCATTGAGCTTCAGGGAGAATGATGGAGAAGAGACGCATTCCATGAGCAGGGACACAAATCTGTCTGGGAAGTTAAAGCCCTTAAGTACAACAAGCAAAAACGACCATGAGAGGGAATCATAAGCCTTCTTGATGTCAACCTTGATGAAGCACCGAGGCGAAGTACGCTTCCTGGAATATTCCTTAACTAATTCTTGTACCAAAAGGATATTCTCAGACATCAAACGACCATTAACAAAAGCGCCCTGTTCAGCACTGATAATACTCCCCAAAACAACTGATAACCACTGGGCAAGAAGTTTAGAGATCACCTTATAGGTGGTAGAGCAGCAAGCAATCGACCGAAAATCAGAGACCATGGTCGGGTGCGGGCACTTAGGGATCATGGCCAAGGTTGTATGGTTAATACGTTTCAGGAGCTTTCCCGAGTGAAAAAATTCAAGCACTGCAGCAGTGAAATCTGTCCCCACTATATCCCAGGCACATTAAAAAAACCGAGCAGAGTAACCATCCGGTCCGGGGGCTTTGTCATCACCCAAGGAGAACACCACATACTTGATCTCATCAGCGGTGACAGGCTTCAAAAGTTCCTCCTGGAGCTTGGCCATATGTCTGTGGATGGTCGGTGGTACTAAAGAGGAGTTTTGTATCGACTAACCTCCACAAGGTCTTTCAAAAATAGCTAAGGAACTTGGTATCCCTATAAAAAACAATAGATTTGGGTATACCATGTATCCTAACTATTTCTTTAAAGAAGAGATTGACTATATAAGAGGCATCATCTATTTTATGACAAGCAACTAAATGAGCCAACATAGATAATTGATCTACCACCACCATTATAGCATTATGTTGCCTTTGTATTTGAGGCAATGCTACAATAAAATCCATGCTAACATGATCCCATATGTGGTAGGGAATGGGGAGAGGAGTATACATTCCCTACCATTCTAAGCCAAAATAAATGGTCTTGAAGTACATCCATTGTCTTGTTAATCCTGAAGTGACCTACAAGACCTCCACCATGCACCTCTTAGATGAGTAGTTCTCAAACGGGGATCTGGGGTACATCTAGCTTGTTATTTTTGAAGAGGAACCTGTCTTGTAGTGTGAATGATCCTGTAACCTTATCTTAGTCTTTGAAGTAGATTTCGAAATCTTCATCCTCTTGGTAAAGTTTCTTAATGCAGCTAAACCCTAGGATTATTGCCTCTAGTAGAGAAAGCAAACAATATCTCCTAGAGAGGGTGTCGGCTACAACATTATTCTTACCACTCTTAAGTTTAGCTATAAATGAAAAGGATTATAGGAAATCTACCCACCAAGCATGCCTAGAGTTGATTGTGTGCTGGTTGTTGATGTACTAGAGTGACTCGTGATTGGTGTGTAATACAAATTGTTGGGGCCTTAGTTAGTGTGACCAATGATCCAAGGCCCTTACAAGTGCATAAAATTCCTTATCATAGGTGCTATAATTCATGTGAGACCCATTGAGCTTTTTGCTAAAATACGACATAGGTTTTCCTTCTTAGATGAGGATTGTCCCTATGCCTACTCTGCTAATATCACACTCTACTTCGAATGGTTTTTGAAATTCAGGCAAGGGCAAGATGTGTGCTTCTCCAAGCTTGGTATTGATCACATAGAAAGACTCTTGAGCGGCCTTTGTCCACTTGAACTCTCATTTCTTCATACAGTCGGTGATGGGAGCTATAAGGATACTAAACCCCTTGATGAATCTTCGGTAGAAGGAAGCAAGTCCATGGAAGGACCTTACTTGAGTCAAGCTACTCGAGGTTGGATAGGTATTGATGACTTCAATCTTGGTCTCATCCATGGCTATCTCATCCTTAAATACAATAGAGCCTATACAAGTAACTCTAGTTATAAAGCTTAGCATACAATTTGTTGTTTCTAAGGACAAGGAATACAAGTTCAAGATGCTTTACATGGTCCTTGTCATTTGGACTATACATAAGTATTTCTTTGAAATAAACTACAAAAAATGTGGTAATGAATGGTCTAAGTATCTCATTTATAAGTCTCATGAAGGTACTAGAAGCGTTTTATAGCCGAATGGCATTACGATCCATTCATACAACCCAATTTTGGTTTGAAACATACTTTTTCATTCATTGCCTTCCTTCATTCAAATTTGGTAATAATCGCTACGAGGGTTAATTTTGAAAAAAATAGAAGCGCCATGTAAACAATCAAACAAGTCATCAAGTCTAGGTATGAGGCACCTATACTTGATGGTGATGTGGTGATTGCTCTACTATTAATACACACCATTATAGATACATCATTCTTTGACACTAACAAAGCCAGTACCGCACAAGGACTAAGGGATTCTCGAATTAATCCCTTGGTTGGTAGTTCTTCCACTTGTTTATGAAGCCCCATGGCTTCCTTGGGATTACAAAGATAGGAAGCCTTATTAGGTAAGGTGGCACCGGGTACAAGATCTATTTGTTGCTCTATGCCTCATATGGGGGGTATTACATGGGGTAGGTGAAATACCCCAGAATTAATTATTTTGAGATATGTCATTAAATAAGGATTTATTGGAAAATTAATTTAATTTATTATTTTATTTGGATTAAGAGGGATTATGTAGGGCAAATTAATACGAAATTATAAATATTTTTATAAAGGAGGAAAATTGGGCTTTTTGTTAATTAAAAAGGAGTTAGGAGGAATATTTTTAAAAGGGCCCTAAATTAGCTTAAAAAGGAGGTTTAATATTTTTATTTAAATATTCTTATTCTGGGTACCTCAAGAAAAATATTCTAAATATTTTATGTAAAACCAAAAATCCTTAAAATTTTCTTTTTCCTCTTTTCTTTCTTTTCTTCTTTTTCCTTTTCTTCTTCTTTTTCCGCCAATTGGGCCTGCCCGCGGCCCAACTCTCTCCCTTCCTTCCTTCTCCTTCCCCGCGGCCCAGCACTGTTCGGCCTCCATCGCAGAAGCGCGACGCAGCGTTTCGTCCCTCGATTCGCTGAGATGCCGCGTCGCGTTAAGTGGCAATATAATCGTTGCCAAGTCGGCAACGACGCAGTGTTTCATTTAGTAACAATATAACTGTTTTCAACCGGCCGGTTCCCCCCTCCTTTCCTTTTTCCCTGGACTGCCCGATCCACGCCGCACCTGTCTTCTTCCTCCTCGCGCCAAGCTTGCAACTCGAAGCCTGCACCGCCAGCGTCCACCTGCACCGTCCGGCCATCCTCTCCTGCCATCCCCGTTGCTTTCCTTTCCCATGTTGACCCAACCTACTCGTCCTTCCCCTCACGCGTACTGCCCCCTTTCCCTTTCCCCACACCGTGCCAAACACACCCTACAATTCGTAGGGCATGTGCCGGCTGCCACCTTCGGTCGGCGACCTGTCGCACCTGCCCCGCGTGCCCTCTCCCTCCTTTGTCGTTTCCCCCCTTCAATTTTCCTATAAATACCCCCCATTAGCAGCCATAGCCGGTCTCTTTTTTTTCGAAAAATCCCCAAAACCCAACCTCGCCTCCACTCAAACAGTCGAGCTTTCCACCGCCACCGGTGATCGCCGCGACAACCGCCGCCCACCGAAACCTTCCCCGCACTTCCCTCTACAAAACCAAACCACCGTCACCCCTTGCCTCGCCCTGCACGTGCCGCCCCAGCCGTGCAAAGTCACCACCCCGAACAGCCCTTCGCCGCCCCTTGCGCCGCCTCTTGCCGCCGCCCTCGCTGCAACCAACGCCTCCTCCACCCTCCAAAACGTCTAGCAGACCTCCCTCTACCTTCCCATACCTTCATCTTCCCCTGTCTCCCTCTCCTTCTACCTCCCCCATTTTCCATCACATTCGGCCGCCGCGCCAACCACCGCGCGCCGCCACTCCCAGCCACGCCACCACTCTCATTCCACCCCTCTTCACCTGCTGCATCTTCCTCCACCTCAAACACCCCTCTACCCCCTCTCCTATAGCTTGCACATTGATCTTTCCACCTCTCTTCCTCCTCCACCGCCACGCACCGCCGCCGGTCCACCACTGACCTTAGGTGGTTTTCCAACTCCCTCAACCCCTAAAACTATTTTCTATAAGTGTTAGTAATTTTATCTAATATTAATGATATTATCCTTAATAATATTATTATTATTACTATTATTACTATTATCATTATTATTACTATTATTATTATTACACTCTTAATATTACTATGTATCATCCTTATTTTCCTAACCTAATTTCAGAGATAGTTAACTAGGGTATATTATTAAAAGGAAACAACTTTAACATTAAGATAGTTATTATTATTATTATTATTATTATTATTATTATTATTCCTATTATTGTTATTACTCTTATTGCTAAATCTATCACTACTACTAATACTAGATATGGCTTATTGTCATTATCTTACTACTATATGTGATAGACATTTGAAATCTTATATTACTATTATCATTGTTATTATTATTACTATTAGTATTATTATTTCTATTATTAATGACACTATTATTGTTACTATTACTTAAACCAAAAGTATTTTAGTAATATTGTTATTATCACTATTAGTACTACCATTATCATTATCCTTATTTCCTTACTAATATTGTTAATGGTGACATTGGCCATCATTACTTTTATTAATATAAACTTTTAAACCCTTAAGTTATTATTATCCAAAATATGACCTTTATCGTTATTATCTTTAGGAATAATAGTACTTTGTTGATATTGCAATTATTATATTATTATTCGAATCCTAACACTATAGTTAACCTTAGTCTTAAAAAAAATGTTAGGGTTCTAGCACTATAAGCATTAGCGTTACTATTAGTAGTTTTATTATTATTATCACTACTTTACTAATAGTTAACATGAATACTACTATTATAAGAATAAAGCTAACGGGTTTAATAATATAAGTGTAACAATAAATATTAAAATAAACATATTTTTGACTAGTAATATTTAGTAGACTATTTTTAAGATAAAAACCATAGTTTTCGTATAATACTCTCTTTAATAATAATAATCCTAATCTTAGACTAAAATAAGGGATGATGGTACTTTTGAGGGAAACTAATACTTAGTATTTTCCCTTTTATACGTGAACCTAACCAAAACCCTAAGGAGTTGTAGGAGCGTGCTCCAAGCCCGGTGTCGCTTTAGGTAAGGATGTAGCTAAGGCCCATGTGTGTTATGTGACTTGTATGCCTTGGATGCTTATTATATATTTCATGTTATGTTATGTATCGTATAATTTTCCTTAACTTATCTTATGTGTAGCGCAGCTTGGAGTTGAGGTATGTTTTGTATGTGTTCTTATAGCAAGAGTATGAAATGTATGTGTGGTGATTGTGGTGTGATATGATATGGCCCTCTAAGACATGCATGCTAGGACAAATGATAATATGATATGGGAAATGAAAGGACAATAAGAAACAAATGGGGAGTGAGATGCTAAGGGAGATATGAGGTTGACCAAAATGAACGAGAGATGGGAACCATGCATGGAAATTCTAGGGTTTGCATGGGGACTTCAAGGGTTGCATGGGATGGATAAAACTTGCATGGGGGTGATCCTTATGTGAGAAAAGTTGATTTAAGGTGTAAATAAGCTAAGGGGAGAGTTGTGGAGTGAATGGAGACTTGGGATGAAAAATAGTATGTAGGTCGGTGTAAGGGTGTATAAGGGACCCGATTAGGGTTTTGGGAGGAAGTAGTAATCTGAAAATTGTGGAAGTAAAAATGATTAAGGGAGAGTGGACTACGGGTTAAGAATGGGAATTTATTTTGTAAGGAGTGAGTATAGGTGTCATGGGATACCGGTCCACTGGCATATAATAGTGGTTAGGTGTGTTCTGCCCTATAAGTGACCGATCCACCGGCTATAATAGTGGGGGATCCCGAGCTCAACAAACCAAACATTATGTTGTAAATGAATCATGGGAAAGCTACTACATACTTAGAGTGGAATACCATGAGAGTCGGGGCCAGACCGATCCACCGGCATAATAGTGGCTAGGAGCGTTCTGCCCTGGAGACCGATCCACCGGCATATAATAGTGGTTAGGTGCATTCTGCCCTATAAGTGACCATCCACCGGCTATAATAGTGGGGTTCCCGCACTCACATGGATTAATAAAAATTATGGTGTGAAATGACTACATTTAACAGAGATTCATGAGGAATTAAGTCCAATTGGACCATAGCCGACCTTCATTATCTGGATTACTACATGTAGCTTATGTGAATGTTCCATGTATGCTATGTTGTATGTTTGACCTTAGCGCATCTGTTACCTTACTAAGTACGTAGCGTACTGATCACCCGTTTCATGGGTGCTGCTCATTCCCATGAGCAGAAGACCCATCTAAGCTTGTGCAGGTAGGGGATGATGTCTTCGATGCCTACGACACCTACGAGGCATCGGGTGGGGCTGAGCGTTGATCCTAAACCTAACTTGGGGATCGAGAGCGACTCGGCCAGACTCTGTTTCCTCTATTTGACGTTGTATTATCATATTTAGTTGTGTTATCGTACTAAGCTTTATGTTTTGAAAACTCTAGTCTCGTACTCTTTGGTTTGTAACCCTAAATCACACTATGATTTCTGTATGACTTTGTGTTTTATTTATGATTTGTGTTTAATGTTAACCTTATTTAGCCTTAGCACTTAGTACTGGAATGGTAGGAGTGAACCGATCTGGTACTAAGTGTGGCGGTAATGCCCCCGAGTTTACGGTTTTATCTTTTCGCTTCCGCTAACCCTTTTTAATTAAACGAAATTTTTCAGTAGTAAATTTGGGGGTGTTACAGTAGATATTTTGGAAATACATCCTCGAACCTTTCTAAAAAATCCCTAACCTAAGGTTCTACGGGTTTCACCCCTTCATTCTCTCCTACTAAGAATAACAAATACAAAATTTTTCCCTTATCCAAATCTCTAGATACATGTTTTTCATCTATGAACTATGACTTTTGATTATTAGTGGTGCCTCTTCCCACGATTGATAACATCTTCAAATGTGTTAGGATGATTTTCTTCTTTGCATAGTTCAATGTGTAAGTGTTACTCCTCCTATCATGAGTTACATGCCTATCATATTGCCAATGGAGCCCCAAAAGCAAGTGATATGAGTCCATTGGGACTACATCACAGAAGACTTGATCATGGTAAGTTTTTCCAATGGAAAAGGGTATAGGGACTTGCTTGGTTACTTCTATAATGCTGCCATTATTCAACCATTATAGCTTATAAGGCTTGGAGTAAGGTGTAGTGGACAAACTAAGTTTATCCACCAATGTGGAAGATTCCATGTTTTCACAAGTCCCACCGTTAACAATGAGGGAGAAAACTTTACCCCCAACGGTGCATTTTGGTTGAAAGATGCACTCTCTTTGGTTATCATCAACTTGACTTTCTTTGGTATACAAGATCCTTCTTATCATGAGAGCCTCTCCTACATTGGGTGCTTCTTCTTCTTCTTAATGACCAGAGGCCTCCTCCTCCAATTCCTCCTCAAGGTCCACCTCATTAAGTTCCACTAGAGTCATAACCCTTATGTTAGGGAAATCATTTTGATAATGTCCTACTCTTTGGCACTTGAAGCACCTCACAATTATGGTTCTACTTGACTCACCTACACCTTCTCTTCCCTTCCCTTTCAAGTCAAATTTGATTGGGTGGAGGGCTGGGGGGGAGATCACACATGTTTTGTTGAGGCTAAACCAAGTGGTCCTTTTCTCTTTCCTGTGCTTTTTTACTCTACTAGCCACGTAGAATAGTTCATCCAAGGTGTAATACCTTTGCATTTCCACTTTTCTAGCAAGGTCTTGCCTAAGGCATCCCATGAACCTTGATATGGTGTGTTTTTCACTTCTTGAATATCGAGCTTTAGCATCAATTTTTTGAATTCTCGAATGTAATCTTCTACACTCATTTGCCCTTACCTTAAAGATGACAACTGGTGTACAAATGTTGAGTGTATGAAGATGGCACAAATCTTTCCCTCATGAGCTTCTTCATTTTTTGCCAAGACTTGACTTTTGATTTTCCTTCCTCCTTCTTTGTTTGGTAAGATTTTCCCGTTAAAGAGAGGAATGGCCTTTGAGTTTCAAAGTGGCTACTTTGAAGATCTGTTCATCTTTGTACCCATTGGCCTCAAATATCCTAGAACGTCTCAATTTACATTTTAGGAATTCTTCTAATTTATGTTGGCATTCTAACTCCAGGATTTGAGTTTTTTCATCCTTAAAGTCTCTTACTTCTTCTTTCCCCCTTCTCCTTGGTTCAGGAGAGGATTCACTCATTGAAGAGCCATCCTCACTTGAGAGATTTTCCACACCACGGGGTTCTTCTACTTCAAGGGGGTTTGACTTGGATAGTTTCTTAGGGGGTTGAGATTTGAAACAAGTTGTTATAAAAGGGTTTGATTGTAGCCCATTTGTTCTTGTAATGCCACCAACATTTGATATATTCTTTGAGTGTATTGTTATAACGATTCAATGGGATGATCCCTCCTTTCATTATGTCCCTCATTGAGATTTAAGCCTCTAGGTATGGGATGATCATCCATAGGGGCTAGAAAAACTTTTATATGTAGGAAAAGGTCTCGAACGGTTGGTTGGGTTTAGGAAATTTTTTTGTTTGTAGGAAAGGGTCTTGAAAGGGTTGACTGGGTTTAGATTTTTTAATTTTTTTTTACAGGAAATGGTCTCAAGAAGGCTGATTGGGTTTAGAAATTTTTTGTTTGTAGGAAATGGTCTGAAGAAGGCTGGTTAGGTATAGAAATAATTTTGTGTGAGTGTTTGGCTTAGAAAAGGTGTAAGATGGGGTGAGAATCAAAAGAGGTAACCTAAGTTAGAGCAACCTAAGCTTTGATACCAATTTGATGCATGGTGGATACAAATTGGGTTAAACATAGGAGATTAAGTTGATGGCTACAAGAACACCAAAAATGACAATGAAATAGGGGAAGATGAGGAGAAGAATATATGAACTAAGTAACCCTTAGATCATACACTTGAATCTACCTCGTAAGTAATACATCACTTAAAATAAAAGATACAAGAATTTGAACACATATCAACTAAGGCATGCACTAGCCATGGAGTTAACTCACTAAAAAAAAATCAGAGAATGGACAGACCAAATACCTCTTCATTCAGCCATTTCTTATAATTATATAGGCATGCAAACCTTTAGTTACAAAATAACTATACCCAACTAGATGTACAAGCTGGTTAGGAACTAAACTATTTAGTTACCCATCATGCAAATATCCTATTTTAATTTTAACCAACATTGCATAAATTTCCCCACCCAAATCGTGAGCCCATGTCTAGCCTCATCCCTTTGGCTGATTTGTGGTTTGAGTGCAATAAGCCGCCCTAAGTGCTAGTTATTACATTATCATCGTTAATACAAATTAAACAAGTAATCATAACCTACAAATAGGGTTGCCATAAGTACAAAAAGTGAGGGATTAAACCTCAAAAAGCCCCCAAGTTTATTGGCAAGAATTTTAAGCATTATTAAGTAATTTAGCTAATTTATTAATTAAGTATTAAAGTAGGATAATAAAGTTAATATAAAGTAGCATAAAGTTAGCATAAAAGTAGCATAATATCTTTTAGATTGGAATCTTTTGAATTATGCTTTTGCTAGCGGTAGAAAGGTTATAATATGCATGAAGGTCCAGCATATTAATGATGGAATGAAGAATTGAATTGAATTTGAAGATCAACATTGAATTTGAAAATAAGTGAATTCTGTGTGAGTTCAAACTGAAGCAAATCGAATTTGTGTGAACAGTTTTGCTTGAAAGATTTAATATCTTTGTCTGTGTGAATTAGAGATTAATCCATATCTTTTATACTATTCTTAATCCATATTTTTCTGTCATAATTACCATCAAAATCCTATTCTAATTTGTGGTTAATAAAATCCCTAATCCAGTATACACAACCGAAACCCTAAACCATCTATTCGAAACCCTAACCCTTCCATACCAACCAAACGCCACCTTATTCATTCTTTTCAAACCAAACTCTAACCCTAACCCTAAACCACAACTCTAACCTTCATCCAAACCCTAACCTTCAAAACCATACATCATCATCAATCCATCATCGAATACATATGCTAATTAGTATATTCCATTCGAACCATCATCAAAGAACCCTACCTTTCTTATTTGAATCATCACCATCAATTTTCCATTCCATTTGAGCACTTTAAAACCTAATGCATCATCACCGAATCATCTTCTACTCAAGAATAACATAATCAAACCATATTCACAACAAATTGAGAATTACACCATCCCACACACATCATAAAGACTTTCACTTTTTAATCTATTTATTTCCGTGTTGTTTTAGTTTTTTTCATAACGTTTTATCTTGCGTTTGGTACAAAATGCTATGGATCAGGCTTGTACTAAGTGTAGAAGAAACACCCATTTCCTTTTATGTATATATTTACGCTCAAAATTTTTAAAAATAGTAGTAAAAATTAGGGTGTTACATATATTTACTAGGATATAAATACACATATTCTAGGATAATATTGCCTTGGCTATTTATACAAGTGCAAGAAAGAGAAACATACTTTTTTAAAAAAAATATGAAAATATTTCAAGTTCGTAATACACATATTTCAAAATGAGAATATGCATTCTTTATTTATACAAATGTAAGAAAAAAATACACATATATGAAATTAAACACACATCTACTAGTATAAGAATACATATTTTCAAGTACAATAATACACATCCTCCATAAAAATAATATACATATTCCATAACAATAATACACATCTTTAAAGATGCACATGTTTTTTTAGAATAAGAATACACATCTTTGGGAATCAAAATACACATCTTTAGAGGGAAAAATACATATCTTCAAGAATAAGAATATATATTGTTAAAAATATGTGCATTCTTGTAGATGTGTATACTTTTGCATGAAATAGAAAGTGCTCGATGGATTCGTAAAGGTGTAACAAACTATTTTGATAAGGCAAACCACCTAGTCTCTTAGATGAATAAAAGAACAAGATTCTATATTTTTATTGTTGTTAAAAAGAGGTTCTGATGGCATATAATGTAACATCCCTAAAATTCACTACTGAAAAATTTCATTAAATAAAAAGAAAATTAGCGGAAGCAAATTAATAAACTGTGAACTTCGGGGATATTACCACCACACTTAGTACCAGATCGGTTCACTCCTACCGTTCCAGTACTAAGTGCTAAGGCTAAAAGAGTAAAACACAATTTACGGGAAACTCAAGCATATATAAATCAGAGTAGCGTAATAAATAATTTATCTGAGTAAAATCCACTAGTGGTGGTTACAAAACAACAAATATATTGAATTTATGAATTTTAAAGAGACAAATTAAAATCCTAACAATTCTGGATAGTTCCTTACACTCATTCCCGAGGCCCACTTGAAAGCACTGAACACGACCTACAAGGGGCAGTTCCCATTGAATAGGCAGGGGCCCCACGAAGGGAACCCTTCAATACTATGGTACTGAGTAACCCTTTAAAAGCACACTTAAAAACAGGTACGTAATGTAACACATGAAATACTACCATATTTGTACATAACATTAGGTATAAACATGATATTCGGATTCATATATCCACACATCTAACAAGTCAATCAAATATTAAAAGCGTATCCATAACCTTCACTTTCGTACATTCACATACTCATCAACTCAATCAAATATTAATAGGCCATAATTATCAATCGATACTTTTCGGACCTTAAGGCCATTAGTCCATCATTAATCAATCATCTCGGATTATACAAGTCCATGTGAGTGTGGGAACCCCACTATTATAGCCGGTGGAACGGTCGCGAGGGTAACATACCCTGCCACTATTATTTGCCGGTGGACCGGTCTGGTCCCGACTCACAAGGTGTTCCACTGTAAGTAATTAGTATATTTCCTGTATCTTATCGCTTTTATGTTTGGTTTGTTGAGCACGGGATCCCCCACTATTATAGTCGGTGGAACGGTCGCGAGGGTACATGCCCTGCCACTATTTTAGCCAGTGGAACGGTCGCGAGGGTAACATACCCTGCCACTATTACTTGCCAGTGGACCGGTCTGGGTCCGGCTCAACATCTTTCTCTTTAAGTGATTAGTGTCTTAACGTGTCTTATTCGAAAGAATTTTACCCTTAACATGCATGTCCTAAAAGGCCACATGACATCACATCATAACTTACAACATACCCATATCAGCACATACCAAAAGGGCACATGAACACACATTGGTTCCAAGCCATGCCACAGGTGAAACAATTAAGATAATAACTTATAGCACAAGACATATAATTATATAGGCCACCCAAGGCGTGTAGGACTCAAAGCACACATTCGGCTTTAGCTACACCTTTACTCGATTTAAGTTACCGAGCTAACTCCCACACTTATTAGGCCACTAAACACCCTTCGTAATTATTGCACTTAATATAATTCCCATTTGATTGGTGAGATTACTAATTTGCCCTTTTTCCTTTATTATAATTAATAAATTATCCTTGAGTTGGTCAATTTACTAAATTACCCTTCCTCCTTATCCTAATTACCAAATTAACCCTTTACTTAGTTAATTACCCAATTACCGTCCTCTATTATCAATGACCAACTACCCTTCTCCATTATCAAAATTACCAAATTACCCCTGGTCATTTAAATTACCAAATTGCCCTTCTTAATTGTCATGACTACCAAACTACCCTACTCCATTATTAAAATTACCAAAATACCCTCTAGTCGGTTAAATTACAAATTACCCCCTCACATTTATCATATTTACCATTTTACCCTTCTCCATTATTAAATTATCAAATTACCCTTTAGTTATTTAAATTATTATTTTACCCTTCTCAATTATTATAATTACCAATTTACTCCTTTCCAATTCCACTTTTACCCCTCTGATTTATAAAATTACCGTTTTACCCATTTAACTTCAAATTTACCATTTTACCCCATAACTCCTAAAAATTACCACATCGCCCTTTTACTTATAAATTTTCCATTTATCCTTAATTATTACTATCTTACCTATTTTAATTTCCAAATTATCATTATGCCCGTTAATCACAAAACTACTACTTTACCCTTTAATTATAAAATTACAATTTTACCCTTTTATTACAAAATTACCAAATTACCCTTTTATTACAAAATTACCAGATTGCCCTTTTATTACAAAATTACCAACTTGCCCTTTTATTAAAAATTACTATTTTACCCTTTATTCACAAAATTACCAATTTATCCCTTACTTCCAAAATTACCATTTTATCCTTTTATTAACATATTTACTATTTTACCCTTGCCTCCAAAATTACCATAATACCCTTTTTAATTAAGAATTACCTTTTTACCCTTAGTACACCACTTATATTAAATTATTATTATTGCTACATAAAATATTAATACTAACTCCTCATCTACCACTCTTATAATTAATACAATACTTATTAACACCCATATATATATTAGGCCATATTCTTGTACAATATACATTAATAAAATCCCCTAAGGCTCATAAAATATTAATCATGCATTAAGATCACAATAGCATAATAAAACATGGATAATTCTCAATATTTTCATTAATAACCAAATTCTATCTTAAACAATATCTCCAAACATAGCACATAATCTATCATACTTCCTTTTCATCAACCAACTCAAGAAAACATATATAATATATTAACAACATATATTTATCATAATACATATTAAAAATGCCTAATGTTCTAACATACGTTAATCAATGAGTTTAAGTGGGATTTAACGATTACCTCAATTTTTGCAAAAATGAACCTTACCGGTATTCCGGTTAATGTCCAAGATCTGATTATCAAAACCAATACCTAAAAATAATATAAAGATTTATTACATTAGAAATAATAAAATCAAGGCATAAAACCTTATAATGCTTAATTAATCAAATAATTAAATTAAAATATTATTATACCTCAAAATTTTTACCCAAATAAATTAACAAAGGCAGTAGCTCATACTGCTCATGCAGCATGAGATGCATGCAAGGAAAGTTGGAAGAGGGGGGCTCGAAGGTGGTAAAAGAGGGAGAAATAGGCATTTTTGGGTTGGTAGTTTGGGGCTAAGAAAGGAGGGGTTTTGGGGAGGATTTAGGGCAAGGGAAGGGTACAGAGGTGGAGAGGGGGTGTAATTGGTGGTCAGGGAAGGGTTAATAGCGGCTAAGGGCGGCGGAGGCGGCGGCAACAAAGCTACAAAGGTGGCGGCCGAGGAGGGAGGTCGAGATGGGGCTGGCGAGGAAGGAAAATGGGGAGGGAAAATGGGTGATGGTTTCGACCAAAGGAGGATTGGGCCTGGTAGAGGGGGTTGCAGGGAGTAATTAGGTGGCTTAGGTGGCGGCAGAAGTGGCGGAATACGTCGGTGCAGGGTGGCTGCCGAGGAGGTAGGGAGAGAAGAGAAAAAAAGAGGAGAGGAGGAAGAAGGGGGTTGCGGGGTGGCTTGATGGGGGCTGTGATGGCTCGAGGGTGAGGTAGAGGGTGGCGGGAAGTGGTGCAGGTGGTGGTTGAGGCGGCGGCAGCGACGGAGATGGGTGGCGAGACCAAAAATAGGAGAGAGAGGGGAGGAGAAGAGAGGGAGAAAATGACAGGCTCGGGTAAGGCATAAGGCTAAAAAAAACGCAGAGTGAGCATGGAAGGAGGAATAAATAGGAGAGGAAGAGAAGGGAAGGGATAGGGCTCGAGGGGTGGCTATAGGTGGTAGAGAAATGGGAGTTGCAGGGAAAGGGAGGAGGGATGGTGACGGCAGGGAGAGGGAGAGGGAGATAAGGATGGTGGGACCGGGATGGAAGGAAAACGACGAGAAGGAGAGGGAGGGAGATAGGGAAGGTCGATGGGGGAGAGGGATTTGTAGGGAGTGGTGATGGCAGGGAATGGGGAAGAAGAAAGAAGAAAGAAAGAAGAAGGAGAAGGAGTCGGGGAAGGGTGTTGGGCGTGACGGGCAGACCAGCCGAAGGAAAGAAATGAGCCGGCCTGGTCGGGAGAGAAAGGAAAGAAAAGAAAGGGGGCGGCCAGCTCATGCGCAGGAAGGAGAAGAAGGAGTCGGGCCAGGGAAGGGAAAAAGGAAAGGAGGGAGGAGGGGAGAGAAGTGGGCTAGGCCCAACGCGCAGGGGTGAGGGAGACGTTGGTCGGCGGCCCAAAGAAGGAAAAAGAAAAAGAGAGAAAAGGGAAAAAGAAGGAAAAAGGGAAAAGTGGGGAAAAGGAAAAATAGTTTTAATTAAATTAATTTAATTTATAAATAATAAAGTAAATTATTTTTGGGTAATAAATTTATTTAATAATTTAAATAAAATATAAGGGTTTAAAATGATAATTTAATTAAAATAAGGGTTTAAAATGATAATTTAAGTAAAATGAGGGTTTGAAAATTATTTAAAAAGGGTATGATAAATTAACAAAAATATTTATTTTAATCTATTAAATATTTATACCCAAATTTATATACTCAAATCCATAAAATAATTAAAATAAATAGATTTAAAGGCTAATTTATTTCAAATAAAATTTATTTATTAAAATATAGGCTTTTCAAAATTCCAGGGATTACATGGAATCTGCAGTAAAGCTTCATGATTAGGTTAATGAAGATTTAGCTTGTGTGTGAGGGAGTGTTTTGCTCCCAAACGATAGCTATTTCAAAATTATACTAATGTTAGTAAATTTCTATATTAAATATAGTAAAACCACAAACCATAACTGATAAGTGTATTTTATTCGTTATTTTTTTAGTATTAATCCTCATACTTTGCATTACTTTTCCTTTAAAAATATTAATTTAACGTCTATGTAACCATAGGTACTCATTTGGAAACAACCATGAAAAAAAGAAGTAATAATGAGGGGTTTTTAAGAGTTTACAAATAAAAAGGTCACCTAGAACTTTCACATAAAATAATAAAAACAACCTTTGGTATTTTGAGCATAACTTATTCATCCAAGCTTCAATTGAGCTTATTTAAGTTTTATTTGAAATCTAAGATCAATAGCTACAACTTTTAACTTTACAATTTTTTCTGAATAGGACTAGATAATGATAAAAATGGCGTTAGAGGTCAAAGTTGTCAATGAAAAAATGCTGAAAGTTATTTAGGGAGGGGCAGTTAATTAGCCATCGATTCGAAGCCTCTGAAACAATTATGAAGGTCTTGACTTTAACAAGAGTAATTTTCAAATCTTCTCTAAGTTCTATCATATATTCCCATCAACCTAATACGTGATTGTTTGGCATTTTTTAAATGGAATCTATTCCAAAAATATAAATTAGGCAGCAATAGAACATACCGGTAAATATTTGAATAGATGATTATTCTTCTTCTAGGCAGTGAAGATAATTGAAAAAAGGATCGACAATGACTGCATTTGAGTAGACGAACAACATAGCGGCTGTGATTGAGGAATAATAGGAATTTCTTTCTCACTATAGGAAATTCATGAACATAAGCCACGGTAGAGCACTAAATCCGGACTTCATCACTTTATCTACCTCTTTGGAACAAGATGTTCTTTTTGACAAAGCCGAGTGTCCATCTCCGCCACCGCTACAAGCATAGTCCACCGCTACCTCCTCCTTCCTTTTGTAGAGGAAAAAGTTTCTAGATCCCAATGCTGACAGCTTCTCATTCCTATCCAGACCTATTACACCATAAATTGAAATCAAAACTACTCACAGTTTAAAAAATACGAAGTTTATACTATTAGTATAAGAAATCATTCTGGGAAAAAATAGGCTTATTTAATAAATAAAACGTATCCTCGGATTCAAATATTTAGTCGGTCGACAGAAAAATTGGCTTGATAAATAATAAGTAAGCGGCCGACCATTGATGGAGAGAGAGAGAGAGAGAGATAGTGATACAAACCAGCCCATAGTCCAGATTTCCACCCAGCCTACATAAACTTCCAGGCCCAGCTAAAGGATCTCCAAACCCACGCGGCTCAAGGACTATGTTTGAAGTATTGCATGTGACAACCAACTGTGAGGAAGGGTCCAAAATTGCAAAATATTGCAGCATGTTTAACTGTAATTAGGAAAATTTCTATAACTGGCATATCCCTTTCATTCTGTTAGAATCTCTTAATTTCGTTAGAATAGTTTGGCTATAATCATCCACGTAGCAATATACCTGGGTAATGATGATGAGGTTGTTACACCAATTTTGTATAAATATTCCTGGAATGAATGAGAACGGGCAAGAAGAATTACGATCGGCATCTTCCTCCTGTGTCTAGAAGTCTCCTCCTCCCTTCCTTGTTCTATTCTGGAGCTTATCCACTGCTCTGAAGTGGAAAATTTTCGTATACCCCCATCATTTTGGTGCTCTAGTTGACGCACTCATTATGACAGATGGAATGCAAACTAGAGCAAAAAGCACAGAAGAGAATATCCAGAAACTACGAGAGGATTACCTTGCACAACAAGCTTCCATTGAAGAAATAAGTCAAACACAACTTACCACACAAAACACCGTAAATGAGATACTGTCCCGATTACCTCCCCCCATCCTCCCTACTACCCTCCCACCCATTTTACCCAGTTTGTACTCTACCACCTCCCCTGCCATTCCCACCTTTAATACCATACCTGCTTCGGCCATCATCCCTATTGACCCAACCTCCTCCCAAATTGTTCATCGTAACATCAAGTGTGAGCTATCTCAGTTCGATGGAAGAAATCCTTTAGATTGGATATTTCAAGCTGAGAGGTACTTTACTTTCTACTCCATCCCTGATGAACCACGGATCGACATAGCCAGCTTTTACATGGTCAGGCAGGCACTTAACTGGTTTCAATGGATGCATCAAAACCGTCAATTAGCATCTTGGTCATCCTTCACACAAGCTATTGAACAACGGTTTGGACCCTCTACCTTTGTTAATCACCAGGCTACTTTATTCAAACTCACTCAGACAGGAACTGTAGCAGAATATCAAGCAGCTTTTGAGAATGTGTGTAATCGTGTTAAATATTTTGGTCCCAGATGCTTTTCTCAATTGCTTCATTTTGGGATTAAAGCCAGCAATCCATCGGGAATCAACCATTCTACAACTTACCAGCATTTCGACTGCCCTTTTGCTAGCAAAACTTATTGAAGATAAACTTCAAGAGTCTCAAGCTCCCTTCAATCGACCTCTTCCATAAAAAAAACACCCACACAGCCTCTAGTCCACAACCCCTGAGACCCCCACTTCTCTCATTACCTCCTATTCCATCTCCAAACAACCCCAGATAGACCAACTTACCCATCCGCAAGCTAACCCCAGCTGAGATGAGGACCTGCAAGGCTCAAGGGCTCTGCTACAATTGTGACGAGCAGTATAAACCAGGACATAAGTATCGAACCCATCCTTTCTTACTGTTACTAGCAGATGACACCAATGAGGATGGCACCGTCAAATATGATTCCGGTGAATCGGATAAGGGAGAGCAGGATAAAGTGGAACCAAATCTAGAAATTTCACTATCCTTACCGGCTCTACAAACACGCGCACTTTTAGACTTGTTGCCGACATCCATAAACATAATGTGGTAGTACTGGTAGATACGGGGAGCACTCACAATTACCTCCACCCCAAAATTGCCAGGTATTTGAGGCTTCCAATTGATTAACGTCACGAGTTGATCGTCACTGTGGGAAATGGGGACCAATTGCGAAACGAGGGGTGTTGCTTAGACATTGTAGTTGAGATTCAAGGTGTCACCTTTAACGTCGATTTCCAGCTGCTTGATTTATCTAGAGTAGATGTTGTCCTGGGAGTCCAATGTAATCCCCCTAAAATTTTAAAAGTCTATAATTTAATAAATCACTTTTATTTGGGATAACTTAACTTTTAAACTTACTGAATTTCATTATTTTGAATATTTTACCTTTTTAATTTATTTAATTTAACTATTTACGGATTTTTGTGTATATAAAATTAGATGTGAATATTTAATAAATTAAAATAAATCAATTGTTATTTTATCATACCCATTCTATTTAAATAACGTTCAAACCAATGTTTTCTAAAATTTACCTTTTAAACCAATACATTAAAATATATTAAGTTAAATTATTAAAATTTGTTTATCTATTCCAAAAATCCTAATTTAAGAATTATGGTAGAATAATGATTTGTTAGGAAAATTAAGAAAATAAATTATTTTATTAAATAAAGGGGAAGTTAATCGAGAAAAATAAAGAGAAAATAATAAATAAATTATTTAGAAAATTTTGGACATTTTACTAATTAAAAGGGAAGTTAAGGAAAATTTATCCAAAATAGCCCAGTTAATCTAAAAATGAATTTAATTATTATTCTTAAAATAATTATTATTAAAATTAAATATCTAAATTAAATATATAAACAAATAAAGACCAAATACCCCCAACCCAACCATTTTATCATTTTTCCATTTTTCATTTTCCTTTTCTCCTTTCTTTTCCTCTTTCTTTCTTCCTCCTTTACAATTTTTTCCATCTCCCCCTCGGTTTGGGCTAGCCCGTCGGCTCAGATCTTCTTTCCTCCCTGGCCCGTCTCGCGCATTACCTCCTTCGCCTAGGCCGGTCGGTTCTTTTCTTTTTTTTTTCTTTTCTCCCCCTGGACCAACCGGTCCAATCGTCCACTTCTTCTTCCCCGACCTGCAGCGCACTTGCAACCCCAATCTTCGCCGGCAGCCACCAGCCCAACGCTGACCATCCTCCCCTGCCCTCCCTGTCATTTTCTTTCCCTTTTTCGACCCCAACAAGCCCCATAGCTACCCTCCCCGCATGCCCATCTCTTTCCTTTTTTCTTTCCCCGTCCCCGACGTAATCTGCCATGGCAGAACTGCATCGCCTGCCACCGCCGGTCGGTGGTCCTGCCACACCTGCCTGCTTGTCTTCTTCTACTCTTGTCATCTTTCCCCTCAATTGGCCTATAAATACACTCCTGGGGCAGCCATAATCGAGCCCTCTTTTTCGCAAGCCCAAAAACGTGGCCTTTCGCCGCCTTCCAAATAGATCCCTGCCTCGTCGCCGTTAACGACCTCCGCCGCAAACGCCGCCCACCAAAACCATCCCCGCACGTCCCTCTACAAAATTGGACCACCCTCATCCCCTATCTTTCCCTGCATGAGCCGCCCGGGCCATGCAAAAGTGCCTTCCCGATCAGCACACTCTAGCCCTTGCGCCGCCTTTCGCCGCCAATCCCGCCTCTACCAACACCTCCCTCACCCTCCAAAACACCCAAGGAACCTTCCCCTACCTTCCCACACCTTCATCTTCCCCTGCCTCCCTCTCCTTCTACCTCCCCCATTTTCCACCACCCTCCACCACCTTCGGCCGCCGCGCCAACCACCGCGCGCCGCCACTCCTAGCCACGCCACCACCCTCATTCCACTCCTCTTCACCTACTGCATCTTCCTCCACCTAAAACACCCCTCCACTTCCCCTCTCTTAGCCTACATACCCATATTTCCCTCTCTTCCTCCTCCACCACCACCGCCGTTGCCTCCACGCGCCGTTGCCGGTTCCACCACTAACCTGAGGTGATGCTCCAACTTCCCTAGCCCCTAAATTATTTTCTATAAGTGTTAATAATTTTATTTAAAATTACTGGTATTATCCTCAATATTACTATTATTATTATTCTTATTATTATTAGTGTTTTATTATCATGGTTATTATTATTATTCTTATGTATCCTCCTTATTTCCTAACCTAATTTCAGAAAATACTTATAACTATTTAAAAGGCTACAACTTTAGCATTTAAAATGGTTATCATCATCATCATCATCATCATCATCATCATCATCATCATCATCATCATTATTATTATTATTATTATTATTATTATTATTATTATTATTATTTCTATTACTACTACTAATACTAATACTATTATCATTATTATATTACTAACAACTTTAGTGTTAATATAGTTATCTCTATTGTTGTTGTTGTTGTTGTTGTTGTTGTTGTTATTATTATTATTATTATTATTATTATTATTACTATTATTACTACTACTACTATTACTTAACCTACCTTTATGATTTTCCTAACCAATAATAATATTATCATTAATAATGGTCTACAACTTTAGGGTTATTATGATTAAGACTTTTCCTCATTTATTATTATTATTATTACTAACCTCACTATTATTCCTACTATTATTACTAATGCTAGCTATGGCTTATTATCATTATCTTTACTATTATGGTAAACATTTTAACCCTTATATTACTATTACCATTTTTACTATCATTACTATTATTATTATTATTATTATTATTATTATTATTATTATTATTATTATTATTATTATTATTATCAATGCCATTACTATTATTATTATTTCTACTTAACCCAACTTTATTTCTATTATTCTTGTTATTATTACCATTATCATTTTGGTTACTATTATTATTGTTGTTATTATTATTATTATTATTATTATTATTATACTTAACATTATTATCATTATCATTATTACTATTATTTTTTTTATTTAAACCGAAGTTGGCATATTATCATTTTATTTTTAAAGAAGAAGAATACTTAACCTTAGTATTTTACTATTTAATATTCGAATATTACTAATATTATTCCTAATGCCCTTGTCACTAACATTATTAGTTATTACTATTACTATTATTATTATTAGTATTATTATTATTAGTGTTATTACTATTATTATTATTATTATTTCTATTATTGTGACAAAAACATTTGAACCCTTATATTATTATTATTCAAAATATAACTTTTATCATTATTATCTTTAGGAATATTGTACTTTGTTGGTATTGTAATTATTATATTATTATTTTAACCCTAACACTATTATTAGACTTAGCCTTAAAAAAATGCTAGGGTTTCTATCACTATAAGCATTAGCATTACTATTATTATTATTAGTATTATCACTATTTTGTTATAATTAGTATTAGTACTATTATTACAAGGATAAAGCTAAGAGGTTTAACAATATAAGTGTAGCAATACATATTAAAATAAACATATTTTGACTAGTAATATTTAGTAGACTATTTTTAAGATAAAAACCCTAGTTTTCGTATAATACTCTCTTTAATAATAATAATCCTAATCTTAAACTAAAATAAGGAGTGACTATACTTTTGAGGGAAACTAATACTTAGTATTTTCCCTTTTATAGGTGAACCTAACCAAAACCCTAAGGAGTTGTAGGAGCGTGCTCCAAGTCCGGCGTCGTTTTAGGTAAGGACGAAGCTAAGGCCCTTGTGTGATGTGTGACCTGTATGCTTTGGATGTTGCATATGCCATGCTATGTCGTGTATTATATGATTGTAGATAACTTGTCTTATGTGTAGCGTAGCTTGGAGTTGAGGTATGTTGTATGTGATTCCTATGACATGAGCATGACATGTATGTGTATGTATGATGTTTATGATGTGATATGATATGACCCTCTAGGACATGCATGTTAGGACAACTAATAATATGAATTGGAAATATAAGGATAACAAGAAAGAAATGGGAAGTGAGTTCACCAAGGGGAATATGAGGTTGACCTAAGTACCTCATGATCCATGAGAGAAAATTTAAGAGGAAGGAATGACCAAAATAAATGAGAGATGGGAACTATGCATGGGAGTCTTAAAATTTGTATGGGGACTTGGGGTGTTTTCATGGGATGGCTAAATCTTGCATGGGGGTGAATCTTACGTGAGAAAAGTTGATTTAGGATGTAAATAAGAGAATGGGAGAGTTGTGGAGTGATTGGAGGCTTGGGATGAAAAATAGTACGTAGGTTGGTGCAAGGGTGTATAAGGGACCTGATTAGGGTTTTGGGAGAAAGTGAAAATTTGGGAAGTACAAAGGTAAGAATGATTAAGGAAGGGTGGAGTATGGGTTAAGAGTGAGAATTCATTTATATAAAAGATGAGTATGGGTTTTCCATGTGAAAGAAGAGACCTTGGGATGAAA
Source organism: Tamarix chinensis (assembly GCA_030549775.1). Taxonomy (NCBI): domain Eukaryota; kingdom Viridiplantae; phylum Streptophyta; class Magnoliopsida; order Caryophyllales; family Tamaricaceae; genus Tamarix; species Tamarix chinensis. The sequence goes on along the minus strand of CM060171.1, from coordinate 165,560,316 downwards.
AGAGAGATGTTACTTATAGAAGAAGTAAGGTACTAGGGTTTGATGTGGCCAACTAAGGTTTTGTTGGTCACATGCGAAGTCGAGAGGTAAAGTGATATGCCTTGGGGTTTGACCTAATAAGGATGAGATGTGGGGCGAGGAACAAGTAATGGTAGAGTAAGTGAGAAGAATTTGGGCCACATAGGTCCAATTAAGGTTTCCAAGGGGAAAGCCCTAGAGGGTGAGAATAGGCGGGGCCGATGTCATAGAGTGTTGGGCTTAACCTATACTCTCAGGAGTTGGTCTTTCATTATGTGTGAGTGTAAGGGGGGATGGATGTCGGGGCGTGATAAGGGGTGTAGGAGTCTCAAAATATGGGACGGGCCCTCTTGAGAGAAAAGAAGTAGAATGTCGATAACATGCATGTCAAGGGTGGACTGTTATCTAATAAGACACGGATAAGATACTAATCACTTAAAGTAGAAGATTGTTGAGCCGAGCCCAGACCGGTCCACCGGCGAATAATAGTAGTCTGGAGCGTTTTGCCCTGCATGATTTCCGGTCCACCGGCTATAATAGTGGGGGATTTCGTGCTCAAAAAACCAAAGTAAGTAAGCTAAGCCATGGGAAATACATTAAGTACTTACAGCGAAACACCATGTGATTCGGGGCCAGACCGGTCCACCGACAAATAATAGTGGCCAGGAGCGTTCTGTCCTGGAGACTGGTCCACCGACAAATAATAGTGGTCAGGAGCGTTCTGCCCTAAGTGTATGTATTCCGGTCCACCAGCTATAATAGTGGGGTTCCCGCACTCACATGGACTATTAAAGAATATGTGTGGAATGAACATATTATTAAGGAGAATAAAGAATAATTCACCGGGAAAGTAACTAGGCCTTACCATGTGTGTTATTGTATGTTGCCTATGTGCTTATCCTTATGTCATGTGTTCTATGTGTTGGCCTTATCATGTATGTTACCTTACTCAGTACGTAGCGTACTGATCACCCGTTTCATGGGTGCTGCTCATTCCCACGAGCAGAAGTCCCCTCTGAACTTGTGCAGGTAGAAGATGATGTCTTTGATGCCTACGATACCTACGAGGCATCGGGTGGGGCAGAGTGTTGAGCCTAACCTAACCTGGGGATCGAGAGCAATTCGGCCGGACTCTATTGCTGTCATCAGTTTTCGTATTTTCATATTTATCTATATTTTGTACAACGCTTGACGTTTTGGAAATCGTACTCTTGAGTTGTAATCCTAAATCGTATTCTAATTTCTATTTAACTGATTTTCTTTAATGATTCATGTTGAATGTCGACCCATGTTTTGATGTTTCGCACTTAATGTTGATCGGATTTAGCCTTAGCACTTAGTACTGGAACGGTAGGAGTGAACCGGTCTGGTACTAAGTGTGGCGGTAACGCTCCCGAGTTTACGGTTTTATCTTTCGCTTCCGCTAAACCTTTTTGATTTAAATGAAATTTTTCATAAGTGAATTTTGGGGTTGTTACATTCAATGGTTACAAGGGCAGGGCCCAGTAACGGCTTATCATAAAAACCTTCTCATGCAATTCAAGTACGAAGGGAAACCGATGACACTAGTTGGGCAAGAACCCACTGGCCTAACCCCCATTACTTTAAAGCAAATTAAATGCACCCGTCAGACCTCTTCCTATTCTGCTTATTATTATATAAAACCATGTGCCTATACCTTAAACTCCATTGCACCGTCCCTTTCCAAATCTTCCCACTCCACTGTTTCATTAGTGCTTGAGGATGTTCTAGCTCATTACGAGCAAGTCTTCACAGTACCTGAAGGCCTACCTCCTATGCAGACCACCGATCACCACATCAAATTACAACCACTGGCTCAACCCATTAACTTCTGACCATATCATTGCCCTCATTACCAAAAGGAGGAAATAGAAAAACCAGTCCGAGAGATGCTTGCTAGTAATATAATTCGGATGTCCACTAGCCCATTTTCATCACCCATATTACTAGTACACAAGAAGGATGGCACATGGAGATTTTGCATGGACTGCCGGGCAATGAATGCTATTACCATCAAAGATCGATTTCCTATACCTACGGTGGATGAGTTGCTCGATGAGCTCCATAGGGCTACCATTTTCTCTAAGCTCGACCTTAGAAGTAGGTACTTTCAAATCTGAATCCATTCCCCCGACATTCCTAAGACAGTTTTCCAAACTCATGAGGGACACTATGAGTTCCTTATGATGCCCTTTAGGTTATCCAACGCACCTTCTACCTTCCAAGCCACCATGAATGAGGTATTTTTGCCCTATCTACGCAAGTTTGTATTAGTTTTCTTTAATGATATACTGATTTATAGTCCTTCCATGGATATACATGAATATCATCTTGAAGTGGTGTTACAATGCTTGGTGAAAAACCAAATTTATGCCAAATGCTCCAAATGCTCCTTCAGCTAAGAAGAAATTGAGTACTTGGGCCATATAATCTCAGCACATGGGGTGCGAGTGGATCCATCAAAAATTGAAGCAATGGCCAATTGGCTAGTCCCAAACTTGGTCGCAGCAATACATGGATTTTTGGGCTTGACGGGATATTATAGGTGGTTCATAAAAGGCTATGTTACTATAGCTATCCCATTGACTGGTTTATTGAGGAAGAATGCCTTTGTGTGGGGAGAAGAAGCCCAGCGGGCTTTTGAACACCTTAAGGGGGCCATGATGTATGTTCCCATGTTGGGCCTACCCAATTTTGCTCTGTCATTCTACGTGGAAACAAACGTGTTTAATACTGCCATTGGAACAGTCCTTTCCCAACAACAACATCCTCTCTCTTTCTTTAGCAAACAACTAAGTCAACGAATGCAAAATGCGTTTACATACAGTCGATAAATGTATGCCATTACCTCTGCAGTGCATAAATGGCGTCAATATCTATTGGGAACTCCCTTCACGATTCTCACTGATCACCAAAGTCTCAAACAATTGGTCAGTCAAACTATACAAATGCCGGAGCAACAACGGTGGATGACTAAGCTCCTCGGATTTGAGTTCACAATCCAATATAAATCAAGAGCATCAAACCAAGTTGTCGATGCACTCTCCCATTGGTCTGTCGCTGCACAAGGAGGATTTGCTACCTTTTCAATGCTAGAACACCATCTGTTAGGGCAGATTCGGGAGGCCACGACCCAAAATGAAGAGGCTCAAACATTGATGCATCACATTCAAGCGGGTGACCCTGTAAATTGTGCTGGATATGAGGTACACAATGGATTGATTTTGGACAAGGCACTAAAAAAACTAGGACTTTAATGACCAACAATTTTGGTCGTTAATGGCTAAATTTTGGTCGCTAATATCATTAACGACCAAATAAATTGTTGGTCGTCAGTGGTCGTCATTGCTCCCTCGCTAAAGGCTTTAACGACCAACCGAAATTTTTTGGTCGCTAAAGCAATAGCGACAGCATATAACGTTGGTCGCTATAAGTAGTAGCGACAACGAATAATATTGGTCGTTATAAGCAATAGCGACGGCGTATAACATTGGTCGCTATAAGCAGTAGTGACAACGAATAATGTTGGTCATTATAAGAAATAGCGACGAACAAAATATACTGCCGTAAATAATATTAGCGACTAATTTCACACCAATAACGACCAATTTTTCCTTCGCTATTAAAATCCATGTACCTGTATGCATATATATTCCTTTTAACGTATGGATATAATTTTCTAAATACCTGTCTACAAACATTCAACTAAATATTCATACAAATAATTTATATCAAATATCTGGTACAACAAAATATTTGATTAATTATAAATATATTACAAAAGAGTTATAGAATACCATTACATTACAAAAATATCATGGCTACCTGTTTAACCGACATAGAGAGCCAAAAGCAGGATTCTTGGTTAAACCGACACAAAAAATTCAATATGAAGATGATATCTTGATAGTAAGGTCGATTCTTATTGCTACTCTTGCTTTCCTGCGACAAAAGAATAGGGTCAAAATATGACAGTATATTATGATAATAAGGTTGGAACTGAACCTGTAGAATATCTATTTGCTTCCTCTATAACTGGTAATTTTGATATAGGCCTCTCAAAGTCTAAACATCATAGATGGGTAAAGAAAAAACCTCATATTTCTGTACTAGGGAACCCCACAAGGACTTGCATTGTCCTGGAGTTTGGTCAACTCCATCAACCAACAGGCTCGTCGATATCTGAGAGGTGCTACATATATTACCTTTGTCATGGTAGAAGTCATTCAACTTCACTGCATGCGCAAGACTTCCTATCAATTCAGAAGAGCCACTAATATTTGCACCAGCATATTCCTTGTATGGAAAGGCATAAAAATGCCCAAAGGCTGTGATAAGCATCTCAACACACACAATGAAGTTCTAAAAATCTGTAGCTTCCTATGCATCTTTTATAAATCCAGAATTGGCAACAAGAAAAACTAATACACCTTGAGAGGGAAAAAAATACAATTTCATGCAATGGAACACTAATCATGTGATAATTCATGCATAACAAATATCAAGCATGCAAAAGAGATAATCTAAAGAAGCCATGTTGAATTTATAATTACCAACACGTAAATAGCAGTATGCAACCCAAAATGTTGTTGGGCATCAGAAAACCTTTTCTCAACCAAGCCCTTCTCTTCTGCAAGTGTCTTGTACTTGCTCTCCAGCTCCATTTTTTATTGTATAAGGTCAGTGTCAGCAATCTTCACGTCCTCAAGTTCTTTGGTAGTTTCCTCAAATTTCTTTGTCAGGTTAGAAACCTTCACCTTCAAACCCGTTCCCCTGGTTCTCTCCTCACCAAGTGCTTTTAGAGCATCATCCCTCTCGTGGATGGCCTTTTTGAATGCCTGTTTGTGGTGATCAAGTTCAGAGAGTAGTTCCTAATTCTTTTTGTTGTTGATCTGCACCAGCCTGTGTGAGCAAAGATAATTCTTCTTTAAGCATGCAAAATTCCTGTTCTAATGAAGCAACTTCACTTGACGGGATTTTTTTGCCTGCTCAATCGCAGTCTTCTCTCGAATTACATCTTGATTTGCTCGCCTTGTGAACTCCACTTCCTCCACTAACTTACTCAGTTTATCAGTCAGATTCCCAATTTCCTTCTCTTTCCTTTCCATCTCTTTCTTAGTAAGATATAACCTCTATATACACTTAAAAACATTTCATATTTGAAGAATACATATCTATCTCATGACATTAATAATTGTATTTGTCATGATTTCATATATACGTACTATAAGACACATAAGCAAAAAATATCCATATATCACAATAAAAGATTTATGAATTCCCTTTATAGTAGTAAAATCCATAATACACCCTTAAGAATTTAGTTAATTTGTACTGATTCCTCCATATATCATCTTCATCATACGCATACCCAAATATGATAGTTGTTGCCTCTAATTATGATCTGAGTGTGTACATTGGATGTGTCATTTCTAGGTCATTATGTAATGCATTGTTAACACTCTTGTAAAGTCATATGTTGGGGAGCATTGTTAGTCCTCGCATGAAAAATTGTTCTTATTTTCCACCATTATTTCTTTACATTTGGTTTATGATTTTATTTATACAATAAACATTTATTCTTATTCCATTATGTTTTAACTTCTTTCATTTAAAGAGTTTTCTCACCCTTTGATTTAGAGTTTAGAAAGCCTTATGTATTAGTCTTGAGTTAGGTGCTAACCATACTAATTCCTTGATATATAAGTATACTTTCAGCCTTGCACACAACATACATTAGTACTCATGTTAGATATGGCAATCTCATGCCCACTTTTCTTCAGCTTTTATAACACTTTCCAAATGAACAAAGTTTTGTGGTGATGAAAATTCAAATATTACAAGTTGGTAGCATAGTTTTATTTTAACATTGAATAAAGGAGGATAGTTAAGCACTTGAAAACTAAAACCAACATCATGGCCCAACTATGCTAATCTGTCTGCAACTGAATTTCCCTCATTAAGGTCATGAACCACACAACAAGAAGTGAAGTCTCTCATCAAGTTTCAACAAGCCTTAATAAGCTAGGATTGAGGATGATAAAGAATTTTTCTACCATTAATCAATTAAAACCACAATCTCAAGCCATCATAATACCGTAGCAAACAACCTAAAGTTCAGCAATAAAGATATAGTCATAACAGACATTCGCAACAAACCCACATATCCATCTCCCAACAGAATATCCAGCCACACCACGAACAGCCAAAAGACATGGGTTACCCAAAGCGTTATTGTCCATGTTTACTTCAATGACATTCTCCTATGGAGTTTACCAGCCCACACTACAAGTGTTATGGTGTTGACCAGAAAAAAAAAAGATTATATATTTACATCTATGCAATATGCTCAAAAGAAGCTAGCCTTATGATGTATTGGATTGTATGCCTTGGAGGAGAATGAGTTTCCCTAAAAACAAGTCTATTGTGAATCTGCCATAATTTCCAAATGCTCAAGGGAAAGACAAATACCCAAGGAGGCTAATCAAGATTGAGACTACAGTAATTAGACCAATTGAATAAAATAACTCTAATTACACAATCCAATTTCAATTTGCAATAATTTTAACCTAAGAATCCAATTCCGATTAATTTCGCACAAAATTTTCAAATTGATAGTTCTAACATGAAATTAGATACATTTTAAAGGATATTGTAAATTCAATTTATCTAAACTAGCTAAATCGGATAAAACTGACAAATCCGGATATAGCCGGGTCACAAATCTAATTTTCACAAATCAACCATAACCAATACAATTAACCATTCCAAATCATTCATACAACATATATATATATATATATATATATATATAATTAAACAACTAAATTATATTATCATAAGCTAATTCATTTAAAATTAATCAAAACATAAGTTAGGGTTTGAGTAATTATACCAAACAAATTACAGCGAAATTGGAGGGAGTGAGGGGTGCTGGAGCTTCGCTGGTGGTCAAGGACCACTCGTCGGTGACGAGCGGCGCTGGAGGCAGACAGGCAGTGGCGCGCCGCGGCAGTCCTCGTGCGTTTCTAGTGGTTGCTACTACTGCTGATCCCATGCTGCTATGTTGGAGGACGACGACGAGGTAGAGCAAGTGTGGTGGTGTGCTCGAGCGGCAGTGGCTTGCGTGGTGGTGCAGCCTGGGTTGAAGACACAGAGCAAGAGGCGGCTAGGGCAAGGGACGTCATCGAGCTTCGAGGGTTAGGGAGGGGAGGAGCCGAAAATTGAAATGATATAAGGGTGGGGGTAGGGCGAGTAGGTGAAAAAATTTTGGTTTTTTTTTAAAGAAATTTTAAGGAGTTGAGGGATTTATGTGTTTTTCTATTACATTTAATTTTTTTTGGGTTTTAGATATTTGGAAAAAAAAAGTAATTGTATAACATATATATATATATGTATATATGGAACTTAAATATTTTTAGCGACTAATAAATTAATGATTAACGACCAAAAATTATATTAGTCGCACTAGATATACCAATAACGATGACTTTTGCTAGCGGTCGTTAATAATATATCAATAACCACAAAAAAAAATGGTCGCTAAATTGGTCGTTAATGCACCTATTTGTTGTAGTGAGGGTCAGATATGGGTACTAGCTCTTCCAGAATTGAAGTTGTGAATTTTGGAAATTTTTCATGGGTCAGTGATTGGTGGACACTCTGGCATTGCCAAAACATTAACTAGAGCCTCTGCCAATTTTTTCTGGCCAGGTATGAGTTCTGATGTTAAAAATTTTATGTGAAGGCGCACAGTATGCTTGCAAGTTAAACCTAAAAATACTATGACCAAAGGTTTATTGAACCCACTGCCAATTCCAAACTGCATATGGGAGGACATTTCCATGGATTTTGTGACTGGCATGCCCCCTTCGAATGGAAAGGAGATAATTTGGGTAGTTGTGGATTGATTATCGAAGTATGCCCATTTCTGTGCATTACCCGCCCACATTACTGCCATTAAACTTGCTAAGTATTTTGTCAAAGAGGTAGTGCAACTACATGGTTTTTCTCGTTCTATCGTATCCGATTGAGACCTAGTATTGTGTAGCAATTATTGGAAGGAGCTATTTCGGTTACAAGGAACTAAATTGTGCAAGAGCAGCACCTATCATCCTCAATCTGATGGGCAAACCGAGGTGGTGAATAGGTGTTTAGAGACCTACTTATGAGCTTTTGCCAGTGATGAACTAAGGAAATGGGTACGGTTACTTCCCTGGGCCGAGCACTGGTATAATACGTGTCACCACAGCTCCATAGAAATGTCCCCATTCCAAGCAATGTATGGTAGACCGCCCCCTATCCTAGCTGATTATGTGTGTGGATCCATATATGTAGACTCTCTCAATTTGGATCTTACACACTGGGATGCCCTGTTGCGTTGTCTCAAGATAAACCTGCATAGAGCTCAAGAAAGAATGAAGAACCAAGCTGATCAACATCACCAAGATAAAGAATTCTCACCCCTAAACTGGGTTTTTGTCAAGTTGAGACCCTATCGACAAGACTCTGTCGCACAACGATCCTCGCACAAACTGGCCAAACGTTACTATAGACCTTTTCAAATTATGGAACGGATTGGCCCCGTAGCATTTCGCTTGCAGCTGCCCCCTCAAGCCAAAATTCATCATGTGTTTCATATTTCAGTACTTAAGAAATGTCTTGATCCCACGAATGCAGATCCTTCACCGCTTCCCGATGACATTGCACCTGTCGAATTCTCTTATCAACCTATTCAACACCTAGCCACCAGATAGGTCAAACAAGGAGACAACTCAATTCAGCAAGTCTTGATCCAGTGGGCAAATATGGAGCTGGAAGAAGTAACTTGGGAGAATCTCCAGCAATTCCAAACGAGCTTCCCTGATTTTAACCTTGAGGACAAGGTTTGTCCCCAGGAGGGCAACACTGATACGAACTAGCCCATAGTCCAGATTTCCACCCAGCCTACACACACTTCCAAGCCCAGCTGAAGGATCTCTAAACCCACGCGGCTCAGGGACTATGTTTGAAGTATTGCATGTGACAACCAAACGTGAGGAAGGGTCCGAAATTGCAGAATATTGCAGCATATTTAACTATAATTAGGACAATTTCTATAATTGGCATATCCCTTTCATTCTGTTAGAATCTCTTAATTCTGTTAGAATAGTTTGGCTATAATCAGCCACGTAGCAGTATGTCTGGGTAATGATGATGAGGTTGTTATACCAATTTTGTATAAATATTCTTGGAATGAATGAGAACGGGCAAGAAGAATTATGATCAGCATCTTCCTCCTGTGTCTAGACGTCTCCTCCTCCCTTCCTTGTTCTGTTCTGGAGCTTATCCACTGCTCTGAAGTGGAAAATTTTCTTATAGCCCCATCAGAGAGAGAGAGAGAGAGTGTGTCTTACTAATAGTACAATTGATGACAAAAGAATTTAAATTATACGCCCTCTATGATCACGTTGATTTGAGGTAGTATTTTAGCCCCAAACAGTATATTTTTGAAAAATATATGAATGTTATTAAATTTCAATATTAAATATAGTAAAAGCACAGACGACATCTAAGGCTTAGTCAAGTTGCATCCCATTGCTAATGATACATTTGATGAAAATAGGGCTCCTAGAGCCTACAAATGATATGTAAGAACATGAATCCTTGTCATTTATTTATTGACCATCTTTGTCATTTCTTTCCTAAACATCTTGCATTGTGTCGAACCTTTATGAACAATAATATACTGGTCATTGTTTTTGTTGGAAGAACACGATGGTCGTGAGCATAATGGATCGATCTCTTTCAGCCGGTAAGATAAGATATATAGTTGGTTTGGCCCTATTAGTATGTATGTGTGTGTCGGAGATGAATACTAGCTATGATTGTATTTGGGCTGCTGCAGTGTTTTGTGGAAAGCGAAGAATAGAAAAATGACAATCGTAGTACGATTACATGCATTTGCATGATACAGTAGTGATCATAAACTAAATGTTATGTTGGACAAAATGAATTGAAATATAAGCGTACGTTTTTATTTTAAAAAATTTATTAAAATTAGTTATTCATAATAAATTTTTATTTTTAAAAAATTTAGCCTAAATTTTTTTTAAACTAAGTAGTTATCTATAATAATTATTTTTTATAATTAACTCTAAAAAAACTAAGTTATTTGAATTAGCTTTTTTTATAAATTAATTAATTAAAGACTATGGATCGATCTTTTTATAATAATAATAATAAATAAATAAATAAATAAAACCGCCTTAATACTGGACAAGGAAGACGAAAAGAGCCAACTTCCAATGAATTACGTACATTCGAGGAGCAGATCATAACTTGGACTCTTTTGTTTTTCCCCCTCTTTCCCTTTTCTCCCTAGCTTCCTCCTCCTGCTGCTTATCTAACAAGCCTTACCATAAAAGTACTAGGATTACAAGTAAAAGGCGCGCCATCCTCTTCCAATTTCTTATTATAAATATTCCTTGATGACGAAGAATTCAGGGAACTACGATAATGATCAGCGTGATGTTGATAAGTAGCAGTATTAGAATTGTTATGGTGATTATTATTATTATAAGAGGGTGAAAAGGACGACGTAGATAAAGAAGACGAGCCTTGCGAACGATCCTCGTGATTTGGTGCATAATTAGATCCTTTTCTCTCACTGCCGCCGATGATAAAGTCCCAAAGAGCACCACGTACGCTGCCGCCTCCTCCACCACTAATCTCACGGTACTTCCTTGCAGATGCACCCAGTTGGCAGCTAATTCGACGATCAAATAATATTCTTCCATCAACCCTTTTCATCCTCTCTTCTTCCACAAGGGATGTATCAATGTTACCGTTATAATAATCTCTCTTCTTATGCCTTGTTAAACTCTTAATTTTATTCCAAATCCAAACCCTCGAGTAGGGTTTAATTATCGGAGCCTTGCTTGGCTGATCTCGATCAAAGGTGTACGGCCTGGGGAAACCCGAGCTTATGAGGGCGGGCGGTGGACTAAGTGGTGGCAGGACATCATCCCTCGGCGGATTAATAGGCTTCCCCGGTTGTTCTTCCCATTGAAACGGGACGCCTTCGGAGTCGCGATAGTATATACGGGAAGATGAACCCGTGGTCGATTGCCTTGACAGGATTTTGTTCGAAAATCCTAACTGATCATCGTTTTTAGCGAGAACAGAAGATATGGATGAATCCATTAATTTCATGGAAATTACTTCTGTCCTCCTCCCTCCTCTGATTATTTATAGTGTCTTTTCGTCGATTAGTTGCTACTCCACTAATTTGAACCAATCGTTAAGGAAAAGATAAATGCTAGCGGTAGCTTGTACATTTATATACTCAACACTCTCTCACACGTACCAATCTATAGTCAAAAGTCACGGTTTTGCCGAATTAAAGGGCACGTAGGCTGAGAAGCTAGCCGAAAAGATAGCGCAGCACATGCTCGTGCATGATCCGTTTTACCTCCTGCACATGATGCAGCTCGATCTATATTAGCTCCCACCTTTTTTCGATACACTATATTACCTCCTACCTAGCCGAGTTGACTTTTTAAATTACTAAGAAATTGTTACTAGCTAGCTAGCGTAGCTAGTTACAACAACGTGCCCTTTAATTCGGCAAAACCGTGACTTTTGACTATAGATTGGTACGTGTGAGAGTGTGTATGTCCGAGGGAGAGATGTGAGATGGCTGATGTCCACCTAAATTTATAAGTTTACACTAAAAATTAATTTTTTTTATATTTTTGATTAATTTAGCCATTTTATCTGTACGCTTGACTAATCCATATTTTTTTATTAATTTTTCTCTTTTTTATCTTCTCCTTAGTTAATTATATAACATCTAATTCTTACAACATTAAATATAATGTGTAGATGAAGATTATGATTCCAATAATTTTTTTTAGCAAAAATAAATTCGAAGAAATAATAGTAATATGATTTTTTTTCTAAAATTTTTAATTATGACGAATAAGTTACATGCTGGAATTCATATCTAACGGGGGATTCACCCGTCCAAAAGTAACTTGACGGAAAAAAAACACTTGTCAAAAAATTACTCTAACAGGCAACTCACTCGTCAGAAGTTATTTCTAATAGGCAACTCACCCATCAACTTAATTCTTTCCATAAATTTTTATTATTAATTTTTATATTTATATATTTATTATGATGTCATATTTTGAATATTAATTATAAAATTCAGATATAATTAAATACTGATTTGAAGCTGATTATTTCCTACAGATGAGTTTTTTAATAATTGAGAGGCATTAACTGTTTGGGTTAACAAAATTGGAATGCCACATAATATGATATTAGGTATCAAAAGATCCTAAAAAGATAGGGCTTGAATTCACTGTAAAAGAGGAGGCGCTTATAGAAGACAACCTATAGTGAATCCAAAAAGTGTTCGATCTACCGGGACCAAAAAGTATGGGGTGTGAATTTATGATTCATGGAAGGGAAGATGCTTGCAGTGGTTGAAAATTAGTGGTAGAATGTGGAATGCATAATCATAGATTGAGTAAGTATTTATAGGGGCATTCGTTTCCTTATCGATTATCTCTAGAAGAGCGTAGATTGGTGCACGAGCTAACACAAATAAATTTCAAACCAAGGGAGATTATCGACAAGTTGAAATGGGGTGATGAGGATAATACCCCCAACTTTTAAGACAATCTACAATGATAGACATAAGTTCAAGGTACAAAGTTTGATGGGACGTATAGTCATACAACAGTTATTGCACTTAATGAAAACCAACGAGTACCGTTCATGGCATCGTCAGTTGCCCAATTCTGATATGGTTAGTGATATTATATTTGCACACCTAGATTCTATTGATTAGTTGCATGTGTTTCCATATGTCATTTCTTTGTATTGCACATTCAAAACCAATAAGTACAACTTTTCTTTCTTGGAGGCCGTTGGTTGTGTGTCTAGTTGTAAGAATTTTACCACTTTCGTGGCATTTATGACAAAGAAAAAGAAAATAAATATGAATGGGTGCTTGATAAGGTAAAGAGATTGACCCCATGAACCAAATGTGCTGATCACTGATAGGGAATTGGGATTGACACAAACAAAGCCAAAATTTTTGTCTAATGTAACACCATTCTTGTGTAGATGACACATTAGTAATAATGTTCTCTCATATGCTATAAAAAAGTTTGGAAGTATAGTAGTAGGAGAAAGTTTCCTAGGAGGTTGGAGGAAGATTTTACAAGACACTACAATTGAGACATATGATAACAAGCGTCTACTTATGGTTAACAAATGGGGGTAGATTTCCACATATTTTATAATGTGTATGAGACCAGGTTGAGTCCATATAAGGAGAGGTTTAATTTCATGTGGATTGACAAAATTATTCACTTTAACACTCATATGACCAACATGTATAATTTATTTGTTGTAAATATTTAATGTCTTTTGACTTATTTGGTGTGTAACAATTAAACATTACTTATATTTTGAAATTATAGGTGGAAAGTTGAAGAAATATGTATCATCATAACAGATGAGTTTTAATGTAATATGCCTAAAGATTGACCAACTGATAAAACTCCAAATTAATGAGGTGAAAAAAGATCTAGAGTAATCATGGGTAATTACTCCACGTTACTCTACAGATGACATATTGTTCAAGGAGCTCATGTCTGTTATATGTCGTAAAGAATTGGACTTGATTGAAGAGGAGAGTAAGAGGTCTAATATGAATGGTCCTGAGTCCCTAGGATGTGGGTGCTACTTGAGGTTGACACATGGTGTACCATGTGTACATGAGAAATTTCATTACAAATGATATCATGAACCTATTCTTATATTGGCATTGCATAAATTCTAGATGTCAGACCATAAGAAGAAAGGTTTACATTTGATGATTTAATTGTTGATCAATCTGTACGTCCATTTGCTTATAACATTATGTCTAAGGTGCAAATAATAATTAAGTAATCACCACCACATCTATGATACTATTCTAATCTTACTGATGAGATTTTCGAACCCACACAGAAAAGTAAGGTAGAACCAAATGTTCAACAAAGCAAAGGATTTCCCAATAATAGCACACGAAGGGAAATATCAAAGTGGGAGCACACAGAGCATGCTTATTTAGAATCACCTACTGGGCAAGGTCGATCAAGTCAAGGAAGTGGTAGAGGTCACTCATAGTAGATGTCACTTTTCCCCTAGTCGATTGGATAGAGGAAGAAGTAGTAGTGGGAGGACTTGTAGACTCATCCATGATTTTCTGTGGGTGGAATCTTGGTGTGATGTTTTAAGTGATGGAAATTGTAGATTTAGAGTGGTTGCACTATAACTCTTTGGTAGAGAATCAGAATGGTCAAATATTAGAGTCATAATGTATAAGGAATTAGTTATGCATCAAGAGTTATTTGAGCTTGCTTTTATAGATCTATTGCTAAAAACATGCAATGCTTGGTACATTGAAAGGGACCAGCTCCAATGAAGAAATGGTGGCATCAGCCTGACTTTGGCTTTCTCTTTGTGACAACGTACAATGTTATATCCATTTGCTAGAATATTAATGGATCGATTACACGTTTATTTCATATAGCTCCACCTAATAGCAAATAACCTGATCAGATCATCACCATTTTAAGTGTGAATAATTTATCTCACTACATATCGGTATGCCTTTTACTTACACTAATTTTGTACACAGTTTTCATTATACTGTATATATCTAACACACATGTTATGATACTTTATATGCTTGTAGTTAATCTTGATGGAAAACACAATATTACCGCCTATATCTAACCAATGGTACTATCATGATCATATTCAGTTGTATCATAATTCAATGGTTATGGATGTCGACCAAGGGGGAGACTTAGGTTGATGATTTGTGATTACAGTAACAGGTTTAGCATTTAACTTTTTGTTTATGGGTTTATTGTATTATCTTAAGTATTTTGGTGCAAAACTTCATTTACTTTGGTTCATCGCATTGTCTTAAGTATTTTGTAACGTGGTGTAAAGACAATCATGGTGTAATGTGAAATTAAAATTAGCATACATATAAATTGTTCTGACAACATAGTCATAATAGCCTTAAGACAAAATTAAAGTATAAGGAAAAAATTCTACTAAATATCATCAATAAGGGGTTAGTCGACCTTATCCTCTTCAATAGAGGAGAGTCTGAGCCCGCCCATGGCAAGGTACAACTCCTTCAACCTATGAAAACCTTCTTCCTTGTCAATTCTATCCTTTTCTTCTTCTTTGAACCATTAGCAGAATCCATCCATCAATTCATTACTTGTCTCCACTTCTGTCCTAATGTATGGGGAATCACTCAGCCCTTCATCTACTGGTATGAAATGGACTACTGGATGAGCCCTTCATCTCACCGAAAGGAAGGTAGAAGTTGTTGGTATTTAGGTGCTACGTACCTTTCAACAAAATTGGAGAGGAGTGGAGCATTATGATGGTGGAAGCATGTTAAACGTAGATGTTTTAGGCCCGTAGTCTTGACGTAGTCGTAGGCAATACCCATGCCAACATCGTCTCTTGGTATTCTTCTCAAGTTTTTTATCTTAGACCGAACCCTCAACACAAGACATAGTTCTTACAACAAAATGAATATTAGAATAATAAATTACACTGTAAAAAATATAGAAACCAATCTGTATAATAATAGAAATTACCTCATCATCATTCTATATGGTGTATGTTACAGGACACTTAAAACTAGTGAGATGATCGAGAATGAGTGGACCCCCGCCAGTAGGTCCAATAAATCTCCAATGGTCGTTTGATGCCGATGAGGAAATAGAACATGTTGTGTGGGCATATGACCTAGTGCCAGCAAAAGCTCCATTGCTGGGATAACCAGACTCCTCTTCAAATGGCACATGCTGTGTGTAATACCCCCAAAATTTACAGTTGAAATGTTTTTGTTTATGTAGAAAACCATACACTAAAAATAAGGGGTGCTACTAGGGTTGTTAACAAACCAAGCCTGCCCATAAGCTTTTTGAGCTCGACTCGGCTTGCTTGTTTAGCTAAACAAGCTTAAAAGTTAGGTTCAAACTTAGCTCAATTATTAAATAAGTCAAGCTCGAGCATAATAAATTTGGGCTCGAACTCATTTATACTATAAAATCTCATGAGCTCAACTCATTTACCACAAAAGCTTGCTAAAAGCTCGACTCGGCTCGTTTATAAACAAACCAAGCTCAAGCTGTATTTTTAGGCTCATTTATAAAACAAGCCAAGCCCAAGCCTACCCTGGCTCAACTCTGCTCGACTCATTAACAACTCTAGGTGCTACCACCGTGATAGGCAAAAGATTGACCCCCGGCTAGGGATGTAAACGGGGCGGGTTCGGATCGGGTATACTATATCCATACCCGAACCCGATTAAGAAATCCATATCCATATCCGTACCTAAGCCCGAATGGATATCCGAACGGGTTCGGAATTAAAATGATAAAAAAAATGAAAAATCCTTTTAGATAAAAAAAAATGATTGGAAATCAAGGAAAAATTTGTAATTCAAATTCATTTTGAAAATGATACTACTCGTAGTATTAGATTAAAAAGATTAAAATCAAAAGATCGTCAAAACATACTTCAAAATCCAATAAGAATTTTGCAAACCAAATTTATTTTCGAAAACGAGCGTAGTTAAAAAGATCAACCAATCTGATACCAAATCGTGGTATCAGCTAAACATTTGAAATGGAAAAAGATTTTTGAAATTAACTCTGAGCGTAAATGTTTTTGAAACAAGAAAAACTTCGTTAAACTAAAAAAAAATTCGAACAAAAGCGTGGTTATCGTAACCAACGCTCTGATACCAAATTATAACACCCCAAAATTCACAATTTTTTTTAAAACGGAAGTAATTAAAATACTTATTTTAAAACCCGCAAATTTTATGGATGTTACCGCCACACTTAGTACCAAACTGGTTCTCTCCAACCGTTTCATTACGAAGTACTAAGGCTAAAGAAAAGAAATAATCAATTATAAATCAATACAATCCAAATTCCAAATAAGCATTAAACGATTATAAAATAAAATTCATAGTACGCATAAAGAATTAGTATTTAAATTAAAAAGAGAAATAGCTTACAAGCGATAAAAGATTAACAAAAGGAAATCAAATCACATAAAGACTGAAATATGGCCACAACTCTCTCGAACTTTGAGCCAAACATGCTCAACACTCAACCCCGACTGATGTCTCGCCCACCTGCACAAAGTCAGAAGGGCATACTACTCGTGGGAATGAGCAGCACCCATGAAAAGGGTGATCAGTACGCTACGTACTGAGTAAGGTAACCGAGCACTAAGTCCAACACATAAGCACATAATCCATGCAGAATAATAACAGGGCATAATCACTAACACAACAACATAAAAACAAATGAACGATCAGGTGAAAATGCCAAGGTCCAATATAGTTTAGATTAATTACTTCATTAATCCTTTATCGAAATATTTTCACACCATACTCTTTATCAAGTCCATACGATTACGGGAACCCCACTATTTTTGCTGGTGGATCGGTCTCCAGGGCACTCTGGCTCCTGGCCACTATTATAGTCGATGGATCAGTCACTAGGGTAACATACCCTACCACTATTATGCCGGTGGATCGGTCTGGCGCCTTCTCGCACGGTGTTCCACTGTAAGTAATTAGTATCTTCCCACTTATTAACAACATATATAGTTTGGTTCATTGAGCTCAGGATCCCCCACTATTTTAGCCGGTGGATCGGTCACTAGGGTAACATACCCTACCATTATTAAGCCGGTGGATCGATCTCCAGGCTACCGCAGTACCTGGCCACTATTATGCCGGTGGATCGGTCTGGGCCCGGCTCAACATCTTTCGCTTTACGTGATTAATGTCTTAAGTATATTATTCGGACAATTTAACCCTAGACATGCATGAACCACTCCTTTAACACAAATCCTCAAAATCCACTCCACATCTCTCTCTAGGGTTTTATCCCGAAACCCTAATTTAGACCTCAGTGGCCCATCTTACTCCACCTCACACAACCCAAATCATTTTAACACCCCACATACCTCAACTCATAATTACCATCTTCATAATTACACTTTAATTACCAAGTACACATGATACAACAAAAACCCTAAGTAGCCACACCAAACCCTAATCAACCACAACAACCCATAGTTAATCACTCCAAATCCTATCTAACCATAACAACCATAATTAGCCATTCCAAACCTTAGTTAATCACAACAGCCCACAATTATCCACTGCAACCCTAGTTAATCACAACAACCCATAGTTAGTCACTCCAACCCTTATAATATCCTACGTACTATTTTTTATCCCAAGTGTTCAAACACCGAAACAACACTTACATTACCTTCCTTACATCCCAAATCAACTTTCCACACGTAAATTTCATGCCCATGCAGACATTAACCTCCCCATCCAAACCTTCGAACTTTTTCATGCAAACCCTAAAATCCCACATGAAACCTTAAATTCAACCATGCAACCCTAGATCCTTCCATACAATTAAAACCCTAGATTCCTCCATACAGAACCTTAAATTCAATCCATACACAACCAAAGATTCATCCTTACCAAACCCTAAATTAGATTCTCCCATACAACACCATAACTTAGATTATCCCATATAAAACCATAAATTAGTTTCTCCCAAGCAAAACATAAATTATATTCTCCCACACAAAACCATAAATTAGATTCTCCCATACAAAACCATAAATTAGACTCCCCCATATAAAACCATAAATTATATTCTCCCATACAAAACCATAAAATCATAAATCAGATTCTCCCACACGAAACCCTAAAATTCTCCATTTTATTCTGCCACTTATGAATCACTAACATAATTAGGTCAACTCACCTCCCTTGGTCAACATCTTTCCCCATCTTCCTTTTTCATCCTTTCTCCCACATAAACCACATCAACAACCTCACATGCATGCCTTACAGGGTCACAACACATATCATCATATAGATATAATAAACATGCCATGCAAATACACGAAATCATATTTCAACTCCACATCATACCACATATGACATAATTAATAATGATAAGCATAGGGTACATAGCATGCGAATCACATAATGCATATAAGCACACAAAAGGCCTTAGCACCCCTTACCTGAAACGACACCGGTCTTGGAGTACGCTCCTACCCCTCCTTAGGGCTTTGACCAAATAATAACATACTAATAAAAATAACATTAATAAAATTCTAACTTTGCTAAAGATATAGAAATAATATAAATATTATAAAAGTTGATAATATAGGGTTAAATACTTTACCGTAATAATAATAATGATACTAAAAATAATATCAATGAGAATATAAATAAGAATAATAATAGTAACAATAATAATAATAATAATAATAATAATAATAAGGACATTATTCAAATATAAAGTAAAATAAAGGCTTCGGCCCCTTTATCAAACTAATACTAATAATAACGTTAGTAAATAAATAACCAAATTTAGTAATAATGATAATAATGAAATAATAATAATAATAACAACAACAACAACAACAATAACACTAATAATAATAATAGCAAAGATAATAGTAAAGTAGTTGTAATATTAATAATTAAATAATAATAATAGTAATTCAAAATAGTAAAAATAAAATAATTATAATTATAATAATAATAACATATTAATAGAAAGAATAAGTCTAATAATAATAAAATCGAAAATAAAATACAATAGGGCTTCAGCCCTCAACAGAAATAATAATCAAAACAGTAATACTAATAATAATAATAATACACATTAAAAATATAAATATTAAGAATAGTAATAATAGTATTTATATGCAAATAATTGAAATAAAATAATTTAAGGGTTATAAAAATAAGGAAAATGGCTGAGAGGGTCTAGGGTTCAACCTTAGGCTGGCAGGAATAGGCGGCACCGGCAGTGGTTCACGGCAGCGGCGGCGGCGGCCGAAAAAAGAGAAGAAAAGAGGAAACATTGCATGCTGGGAAAAGGATAAGGGGAATTAAGGTGGGAGTTGGGGTTTTTATGGTTTCCCAAAAGGAGGGGGATAGAATAGAGGTGGTGGCGCAGCCAAAGGTGGTGGCCGAATGGAGGAGAATAAGAAAGAGAGAGGAGGAGAGGGAGAAAGAGGAAAAGAGAGGTAGGGGAAGGTAGAAGGTGATCTGCAGAACATTTTAGAAGGTGAAAGAAGCGGCGTAAGTGGCGGAAGAGGTGGCTAAGGGTGGCGCAAAGGGTGGCGGAGGTAGAAAACAGGTTGGTCAAGAAGGCTACTTCGCACAGCCAGGGTGGGTTTTGCAGGAAGAATCAAGGGGGGTGGATGATTTGGTTAGCTAGAGGGTGGTGCAGGGAAGCCGTAGGTGGGCGGATTTGGTGGTGGTGTTGGCTGACGGCGAAATAGTTGGTGTCTAAAGGGGCGGCGGCAAACAAGGGAAAATTTTCTGGGTAAGCAGCCAAAGGTTCGATACAGGGTAGATTATAGGGACATTTATAGATTAAAATGGAGGGCTAAGGTAGGAGGGAAAAACTAGATGATCGGGCAGGTTGTTTAGGCTCACCGGCGGCAGCAAAAGCCGGCGAAAATCAAACGGCAGGATGGTTGTGCGCAGAAAAAGAAGGAAGACTGCGCGAGAAATGGAGGAATTGGTTTGGGTCATCATGGACGGTGGAACGACGGGGAGAATAAGGGAGGAACGACCGATCAAACGGGCGAGATCGGCTGCGTCAGTTTCGGAGGTGGCTAGTCGACAATAATGGCAGGTGCGATCGGTGGGGGGGAGAAGAAGAAGGAGAAGGAAAGGTGTGGGGCAGATCGGCAATCCGACGAAAAAGAAAAGAAAAGAAGGGATCGAGGCAAACCGGGCGGTCGGTGCGGAATAAATTTCATTTAAATAGAACGATGCGTTTTGACGAAAACAGGAGTGAAGCGCGGCGCTCGGGGTGGTTGCGCTGAAGGAGAAACGGACGAGGGTTTGGGCCGCGAGAGAGGAAAAAAGGAAGACGGGCTTGGGCTGGGCTGGTCCAAGACGGGAGAAAAGAAAAATAAAAAGAAAAGAAGAAGAAAGAAAAAGAAAGAAAGAAAAGGAAAAAAGGGGAAAAGGAAAAGAGAAGAATAATTATTTTGGGTATTTAAACTAATTAAAATATTTGGGATATTTGAAAATAATAATATTTATATAAAATAATATTTAAATCCCTTTTTAGACTAAATTAGGATTTTTAAAAGATTTTCCATAAATTCTATTTTAGTTTGCAAATCACTCTAATTTTCTTCAATTAAATTATTTATAAAATTCATATTAATTTGAAACTATTTTCTCCTTCTTATTTTAAATAAAATAATTTATTTAATTAATTTCTAAAATAAAATCCTTAATTAGCTAAAATACCAAATTTTATTCAAATTAAAATACTTGTAAATTCCTTCTTAATTTTCCCTAACTAATTCCCTTTTATTTTAATAAAAATAACTTATTTAATTAATTTTCATAATAAAATATTATTTAATAATAAATAAAAAAATTAGAATTTTCGGGGCATTTCACACCGGACTTGGAGCACGAATCCTACACCTCCTTAAGGAAAAGGTTTGGTTCACCTATAAGAATGGAAAACTAATATTAACTTCCCTTTTAATCCTTTTTATTTTATTATTCTCTAAATAAATATTAGTAAAAAGACTAATAATAATAATAATAGAAAATATTTAAATAAATTATACTTAGATAAAAACAAAGGTTAGGGCACCACCAAAGGGGATGTGACGGTAGTGGGAGGTGACAGTGGTGGTGGCAATGGCACAAGGGTGATGGAGGTGGTGGTGATTAGAAAGATAATATTGTAAGGTTGGAAAAAGGGAAGGGAATTGTTGTTTGAGAGGTGGTAGGGTTCCTGAGTCAGAGAGGGTTGTAGTGGTGGTGGTGGTGGTGTGCCACGGCGGCTACGCAAGCAGCAACAGTGGTGGTGGCCGAATGCGGTGGAGAGGAAAGGAGGAGGAAGGAGAGGGAGAAAAAGGAAAGGGAGGGTATGGGGAGGTAGCAGAGGATTTCTGGGTAGAGAAGGAGGTAGTGGGGTGGTGGTTGTGGTAGAAGAGGTGGCGCAAAGGGTGGCAAAAGGGTGCAAAAGGGCAACTTGAGTTGCCCACTTTGCAAAAGCAAGGAGAGTTAGAGGTAGGGAGGGGTCTCATTTGGTATAAGGTGGTGCAGCGTGCAGGGAAGAGGGTGGGTGGCAGTTTGGATGGCAGTGAGGCATGGTGGTAGTTGTGGTTGCATCTAAAGGGACAGCAAGAGGGGAATTAAAGAGTTTATGGGCAAAGAAAAAAGAAGAGGAAGAAGGATGAGGAGGTGCTTTTATAGGAAAGGAGATGAGAAGAAGACAAATGGAGAATGAGGACAAGGGAGTGGGAGGTGCAGGCAGCTGTCATCCAGCGGTGGTAAACCAGCATAGGTCTGCAAGTTTCAGGCTCGCACGAGGCACGGAAAAAAGGGAAGGAGAGGGCGCACATGAAAGAGGCTGTGTTGGGGGGTTTGGCCTGAAATGGAAAGGAAAAGGTCAGGGAAGAGAGGGAGAGGATAGGCTGGGTGGTGCAGATGCAGAAGGGGGGTGGAAGGTTGCATGTGCAGGGTGGCTTGATGCAAGGCGAAGGAAGAAGAAGAAGAAGAAGAAGAAGAAGAAGAAGAAGAAGAAGAAGAAGAAAGGGGGAGCAGGCTGGTCGGGCATGGAAAAAAGAAGGGGTACGGGTCGACCCATGCTCGAGGGAGAAAGATAAAGGAAGGGGAGCGGTTGGTTGACCCAATTGGGGAGGGAAAAGGAAAGAAAAGAAGAAGAAGAAGAATGGAGGTGGGTTAGACGAGCGAGGAAAGGAGGGAAGGAAGAGGAGGGGGAAGTGGCCCAACGGGGAAGGAAGAAGGAAGAGGCAGGCCGAGCGGCCCAAAGGAGGAAGAAAAGAAGAAAAAACGAAAAAGAAAGGGAAAAGGAAAAGGGGGAAATAAAATTAAAATTATTTTTTAGAATTAGTGTATTTAATTATTTAGATGGATAAATTAATTTATTTAAATTTTAAGATATTAATTTATGAGGATAATTTTAGTAAAATATGGGTTTAGAAAATTATTAAATAAAAAAAGTATGATAAACAATAAAATATTTATTTTAATTTATTAAATAATCATATCCATTTTTATAAATCAAAAGTCCACAAAATAGTTAAATTATCCCCAAATGAGGATTAATTATTAAATTCTAGGTTTTAAAATTTTTGGGTATTACATTGTGTGTCTATAATACGTGGAGCTTTGCCACACTCCATCACAGCTCGTGCTCTAGCATTGGCAATAACTGTCATTTTCGTCACATTAGTAATAGGGAGAGTAACCTACCTCAGATCCTTTCCTCTACCTCCTCTACTAGCCATCTACTAATTATAACAACAACAAAAATCATGATTAAATACTATGCATTAGCTCATCAATGATTTATGGTTTAGGGTTAGGGTTAAGGGTTATAGGGTTCATGGTTTAGGGTTAGGGTTAGAGGATTCATGGTTTAAAGGTAGGGTTTAGGGTTAGGGTTAGAGGGTTTAAAGTTAAGGGTTAGTGTTATGGTTAAGGTAAAGGTTATATGGTTCTGGTTTTAGGGTTAGGATTAGATGGTTTTGAGTTTAGGGTTAGGGTTAGTGTTAAAGGTTAAATGGTTTTGGGTTTATGGTTAGGGTTAGGGTTTATGGTTAGAGGGTTTGAAGTTTAGGGTTAGGGTGTTGGGTTTAAGATTAATGTTAAGGGTTAGAGGGTTTAGGGATAGGGTGAAGTGTTAGAGGGTTTATGGTTAGGGTTTAGGGATATGGGTTAAGGTTAGGGTTAGAGAGTTTAGGGAGAGGGTTTCGGGGGTTTAGGGTTTTCAACTAGTGAGTTACACATTTGAAAAAAAATTCAACGGGTGAACTACCCAGTGGAGTTCATAGTTGATGGGTAAATTGCTTGCCAAGAGAAGTATGTGACGGGTGAGTTACCCGCTGGTTGGGACTCCTGCTAGATGAAAAACCCGCTAGTATATTGTTGTGCAGGGTGATTTACCTATTCCCAGGTATAACTGACGGTTGAAACACCTGTCAACCATGTTATTTCGACCTCAACCTCAATTATTATGGTTTGAAGCTTAGATTTTAACCAAAAATTACAACCATTTTACTAATATAAGTTCGATCTATTTATAAACATTAGTTTCAGTCAAAAAATGCCTAAAATAAGAATAATGCAACAACTAAATTTTGCATTTGAAACTACTTTGAAAGTGATAAAAAGTAATAATAAAAAAACATCTTGCATACCTTTAGATGTAGAATGTATTGGATTGTTGATTTCAATATGATTTGATCAATTGATTGAATATTTAAGAAGAATTTGAGAAGAGTTGAGATGAGGGAGAAGAGAGAGAAGAGAGAAAATTTATTAGAGAGATAGGTGGGATAGAGAAATAAGAGGGGTAGAATTAAAAATGATAAAAAAAAATTGAGAGTATATGGGTGTATATTTAATAAAAGGGGCACGTGATGAGAGGTAGGGGTTTTTTGATAACTAGCATCTTGACTTAATTTCTTTCTTGATTGTGGATATATAATTGTATAAAGGTGAGTTAAATAAACCTTTAGCAGGGGAGTTTAGCTTGTGAATTAATCAAGTCATCCAGCATCGTACAAGCTTAGCTGATGTAACCTTTGTGAGTAGTTAGATTTGATTAAAATCTAATAATATTATACATCTAAATTTTAAATGTAAATTAAAATTAAAACTTAACAAAGTATGTATGTATATATATATATTAATTCACTAATATATATTTTCATTGACAATAAATTAATGAAAGTAAAAAATAAAAGGAATAAAAAAATTATGGCACAAAAAAATACCATAAATTTATTATAACAACAACAATGATGATGATGATAATAAAAATAATAATACTAATAATAAGTTTATTGTACATTCTATGCCATAGTTTTCTTTTATTTTGTATTGTCTTAGGTTTTTATTACTTAATTATCAATAAAGTCGTTAATTAATACACTAATACACATATTTTTAGATAAATTTAAGTTTTAGTTTGGATTTTAAATTTGGATATTATTGACCCAAAAGCCGTCAGGCATCGACTTGAATCTAACCATCAAATGAGTTATTATTGAGTTATCAACTCAAATTATCAATAGTCTGAACTCTGAACCGTCTGTTCATTTGCAACATTTGTGTAATGTGTAGTGGTGTATATGTATATATTTCTAGAATTAAAACACAATGTTTAATGTAGATCAATCCTAAACATGATGCTTGTAAAAATTTGAGTTCAAATCTCTTAAAATAGGTTAAATTCTAGTTCATTCACAAATAAAGTTATAGACTAACCTAATTTAAGGCCACACTCATTCATTAAAAAAGAAAAAAAAAGGGAGGAGCTAGATTTGTATTACTTGCTTAGTAAATGAGCACTGCTTACACTCTGTTTGGTTCATGGAAAAAAATTTGATGGAAAATATTTTTGATGTGTTTGATTACCTAGAAAATTAGAGAGAAAGAAAATAGGTAAAAAAAATGAAAGGGAAAGTTAAACTAATATATTTTCATCATCTTTATAAGATTAAAGAAAGGAAAATTAGTGGAATTTTTTTCAACCACGACTCCTGCGCCTCATCCATCAACCACGACTCCAGTACCTCCTCCATCGATCGCGACTCATTTTGCACATCCTCCATCAATGAACATCAACTTCCTTCTCCTCCATCAATGACTTCCTTCTCCTCTAGTTTAAAAAAAAAATCTAGTTATTATCCTATTCTTCTTGATATCCCTAGCAGCATTGCCAGCCAATTCCAAAACTTGCATTATTCAACATCCGAAAAGTGATCAGACCAACAAATTCCAAGGATTAAAGCTCTGGCATATAGTAGCAAGATACACAAAAAATTGTCAGAAGGCAACTATATTTGGGTATTTTACCTCAGCGGCTAGGTATTCAAGTACAGCTGCAAGGTCGATCAGAGTGCCAGTACTAATTTGCTAGGTATATCTACCTTTCTTCAAGAAATGATTGATTCTACTGAAAGGGAATTGAAGACCAGGCTTCACAAATTTCGAGATGGATTTCTTCCTCTCACCACCGTGCCTTCCAGCTGCACCTCTAGATGATTTTTTGGACTCCATATCAAAAATTTGCTATATGTTTAAGTTACTGATGAAAGAGAGCAACTGAATATTAGTCTTACAATTTATATTTGTTGTGGAGGATATGTACTTTACGAGATTTTATTTATAGATCACGCTCCTATCCATAATTATAAGATTCTTGGATTTAATTTGGGGGGAAATGGGGTGAGTTCTGTATTGGACGAACATCATCGAAAGGTTATTATTCTCTTACTCTGATTTGATTTCTATACTTCTGTGATGCCCTTTCCAATTTTTTTTGTTGATTATTGTTGATGCGATTCAGTTTAAAAGCTTTTTGTTCTTCATATTAGATGGTAATATACATTTATAAGGCAATTTTTTTTTAAAAAAAAAGGGGGGGCTTTAATATAACCTTAGTTGCTTTTGTATCAATTGGAAAGGAAATTGTTTATCTCTACTTGGATTGTATTAGGAAGCTAGCTGACAACTGCACCGATCTTCAGGGTTTCCTTGTTTTCAATGCTGTGAGTGGAGGTACTAGTTCAGGTCTTGGTTCTCTTCTCTTGGAACGTCTCTCTATTGACTATGGGAAGAAGTCTAAGCTTGGATTCACCATCTACCCATCCCCTCAGATCTCAACCTCTGTTGTTGAGCCTTACAACAATGTGCTTTCCATCCACTCACTTCTGGAGCACACTGATGTTGTTGTGCTACTTGACAATGAGGCCATCTATGATATCTGAGCGCCCAACTTATACCAATCTTAGCAAATTGATCTCTCAGGTAATTGGTTTTTCGTCCGCGAGAAGAAATGTCACCTCCCAATTCTTCTTTTTTTCCCTTACTGGTGAGTTTGTCTTAGCCTAGCTCTCATTATAACAACGCCTCACTGTTTGTCTCTTCTTGGTCTCCTGGTCATTTCTTCTCTGACAACCTCTTTGAGGTTGTTTTCTTGCCAAGGTCCAAAGGGTAGTATGTATGATCTCCAACTCCACAAGTGTTGCAGAGGTGTTTTCTTGCATTGACCGCAAGTTCGACCTCATGTATGCCAAGAGAGCCTTCGTGCATTAGTATGTTGGTGAGGGTATGGAAGAAGGTGAATTTTCTGAGGCTCATGAGAATCTTGTTGCTTTGGAGAAGGATTATGAAGCAGTTGGCACTGAGGGTGTTGAGGACAATGAAGGTGATGATGGTGACAAGTACTAAGAAACACACAAATTAATCAATGTATTAAGGCTGTAGTGATGAATCAAAATTCAATGTATAAACTTTATGATAATTTTTTATGTATCAATATAATATTTTAATTTTTTTAATATGTAAAATATTTAAATAATAACATTTAATTTTTCTAGGAGCTTTCTTTCTATACACCAGATACTAAAAATATTTTCCAAGAATTTAATTTTCTACAAAAAAAATTCCAACAACTAGATAAAGGAAAGAAAATTAATTTCTTTCATTTTATTTTCTTCAATTTTCTTTTCTTTACATTGTCCTTTCCACTTAACTTTCTACAAACCAACCAAAGCCTTAGTAAATGAGCAAGAGCTAAATTTAAAAGCTAAAATATCTGACTTGTTTTGTTAAACAAATGAGCCAAATAGAGTCAACTTATAAAACTCAATTTGCTCATTTGCTTCCCTAATTATTGAGTAGTTCTATTATCTATAGGTATATTCATGTTATCCGATTTCTGTTTATCTGATTCGATATCCGAAGCAATTTGATTTAAAAAAACAAATAACTAATTTGATTTTTTTTTTCAAATCAAATATCCAATCCAATTAACGAAAAGTCAAACAAACTTGCATTTTTTTATAATTTTTTAATTTTATATATAATTATATATAAATAAATTTCGATGTGTGTGTGTGTGTATATATATAATTTGTATTTGATTTATTATTTGGACCAAAATTTAATTTAGTTGAAATTATATTTTTAATATAATCCCTTTTTAGATCTAATAGAATTCAATTATATCGTGTGATGTAACAACTTTAATTTTAGTTTTAACATCGGATATTGTTGAGTAAGTCGGATATTTGTTAAACGGATAAAATATTTGCTCAACAGATTAGACAATATCAAATATATTTGTGATTTGATGATTTTGTTCATATTTAAAATTTTATTTGAATAATATCCGACCCAAAAATTTTAATATCCAATCTTTCTGATATTTGAACCGTGAATGGCTATAATTATCTGTATGCCGAGATCTAGAAAGTCAATTGTGTAAGAAAAATGACCAATAAAGTGGAAAACAAGTATTTACTTTAGTCTTAAGATATATATATATATATATATATATATATATATACAGATACATACATACATGGAAATAACAATGTTGGGCGGTCTAGAAGGCGGCATGTGCTCTCTCTGTTTGTAGCCTTAAGACATGGATGGTTCGCTTTTCTTAACAGTGCAGCTTACTCTTTGTTAATTAAATTAAATATTCGTCCCTATCGAAAAGAGGTTACTTTAGTACGTAATTTGTATATTCTTTTAATAAATTAATAAAATTAATATTAATATTTTAATTACATTAATTACTAAAATTAATAAAATATTTAATGTATAGATAATGATAAAGGAGAAAAAAAGAAGGAAAAAGTCCAAAAGTAAAATTGAACTTTTCTAAAATAATTTTTGTATACAAAATATTTACACCCATTGACTATTAACATTACAAAAAAGCAACAGTACATAACTTGTATATAGTTTTAATAAACTAATAAAAATAACATTAAAATTTTACTTACATCAATTATTAAAATTGATAAAATATTTAATGTATCAATAATAGTAAATTAAATTAAATTAAAGTACAAAAAAATTCTAACTTTTCCAAAATAATCTTATTTTATACAAATATTTACACCCAATGACGGGAGCTAGCTAAGGCATTATCTTCAGTATATTGTTTAGCATCACTTTGAAAGAGTAGTCTACATTTTGTTACATTGGAAGCTTTAGTTTGATGCTTCAATATTTCAATCATTCTACTTTTTATCCCTTCATTTTTTTTGGATAGTTCATGAAAATCCTACATCCAACACTTTTCTCTCTTACCATATGATGTTTGGTAGGCACATATTATTATGTATGATAGCTAATAAAGTAATACTAGTGTTTGATAATTTATCTAATATAAAATTAATTAATGTATATTGATAATTTTAGATATTCTTTATTTTAATAACACATATACTTATAAATTTTTATTTGTTTATATATTTAATTTTAATATAATATAATATATCTATCTATCTATCTATATCTATCTATCTATCTATCTATCTATATATATAATAATAATAAAGTATAAAAATAATATTAATATTAATATTTATTAACAACGAGTTTTGCGAGAAATAAGTGTGCCATTGTAATAATTAGGGTTTTTACATAAATTTTGTTATATAAAACAATAGATGTTGGTTATGTATGGTTTCAAGTTATGATTTAAGTAAGTTTTGAGGTTTATGTTGAGATAGGGGCATTATGATCATTTGAGGCTTTATAAGTGCAACTTGGGGTTGAAAATGATAAGTGTGCTATGATTTCAATTTGGGGTAAGTATAACGATAATTGTACTTGATAATGGCTTAATTTGATAATAGTAAGCGAAATAATAATATTGGTATTTTATATGTGAAATATTAGAGTTAGGTCCTAATTTTTGGATATGGTATTTAGTATGATATTTTGGGACTTTCTATCGAATTTGGAAAATTGGTGAGTGTTATGGGTAGAGTTATGGCATAATTACAAATTAGTGTTTTATAAGGGCATGATGATTTTTTTGTTGATGGTGTTTTGTTCCCTTTTGGCTTTGTCTAACTTCTCTTCTGTCTTATGGTTATACTATGTGATTATGTAATGTTTAATTTAGTTAACCATGATGTAATTCTATATGCATGCATAATCAATGGTTGTCATGAATATGTGAAAATCGATAAAGCATGTAACGAATGATAAGTGGTATCTCTTGTGATATATAAGACAATGATAATATAAAAGGAAAGTGTTATGAACTTATGTAATCAAGTGTTATTTTTTAAGTGTGGAGTAACAACTTGTTGTTCATGATGGTTAATACGACATTAATAAATAAAGTGTAAGATCACATGAGTCAAGACCAAGTCGTATCAGTTATATAATTTTTCACCGGGTTGTTGTGGTACCTAAGTGGCTTAGTTGTTGCTAAAACCAAGTAGTTTATATTTATTTCCAGGTTGTTTTAATACTCGTGATTTTTGGTTATTACGATAAGCTAATTGACCTAAGATCTACTATATATTTATTGTTCCACCAGCTTATATAGGTATACATACTTAAAGGCTAGGAGTATAGTTTTGTGGTTTCTAGGTGTGTTTTACTCTAAATATAAGAGTATGAGTGAAGCTGACTATTTTTCTCCAATCTATGGGGGAAAGAAGAGAGAGTTTATGCTACAAATGGTTCCTTGATCTCTATGTGATCAAGTAAATTAAATATTGTGATCATCTAATGTTGAACTCTACTAAAGAAAAAATAATTTTTGGCAATAGAATATGATGTTGCCAAAAATATGTGTGCCACTGATATTGTATTTTTGGCATTGACAACCTGTTATTTTATATCATAGCATAACTAAAGGTTTTTGCAACAACATATTCTATTGTCTTAAATTTGTGGATAAAAAAACTTTTGTTGTCATAAATATTGAATTATAATTATATTTCACACCAACTCTTTTGGCAACAAGATACTTCATTTTTCAACGATATTTGTATTGCCAATAATATACCCTTTGCCATGATTTTTTTTTATAGCCAATAATGTACAATTTTTTTGCAAAAACTCTCTTGATGCTAATAATATATTTATTTTTTCTAAGGATTTTTTTAGCCAATAATGTAAAATATTTTTTACAACAACTATTCTAGTGCAAATAATATACTATTTTTTTGCCACAGCTTTTGTTTGCAGCCAATGATATATAATATTTTTTTGCAACTGTCTTGTTGCCAATAATATACTATAGTTTGCAATATTTTTTTAGTAGCCCATAATGAACTATAGTTTTTGCAACAACTTTCCCATTACCAATAATATACTATATTTTGCAAAGACTTTACCATTGCCAATAATGTAATGTTTTTTGTATAAATTTCCATTCATACAATGTACTATTCTTTGTATCTATTTTTCTATTTCCCAATACAATGATATATTATTTTTTGCAATAACTATATTTTTGCCAATGAATTTTGTATATATATTCTATTTTTGACAACAACTTCTTTGTTTCTAAATAATAAAAAATTCCTATAATAATAATATTTCTATTGTAATATCTCGTCATAAAATCTTTTAAAATGTGTTTAAAATTATGTTGATTCAACATATATTAGTTTTTGTTTTAGAAAGTGAAATACCCCAAAAATTCTAATTTTAATAATTATAGTTAATTAAGGATTTATTATGAAAATTAATTAAATAAATTATTCTTATTAAATTAAAAGGGAATTAATTAGGGAAAATAAAGAATAAAATAATAAATATTTTAATCAGGGAAAATATAGGTATTTTTCTAATTAAAATAGAATTTAGGAAAAATCTTTCAAAAATTCTAAATAAGCCTAAAAAGAAAAATTAAATACTATTTTATTTAAATATTATCATTTTTAAATATCCCAAAATTTTAAAATAGTATAAATAATCCCACCCACCTATTTCTCTTTTTCATTTTTTCCTTTTTCCTTTTCTTTCTTCCTTTTTCTTTCTTTTCTTCCTTTTATATTCCTCTTCTTTCTCCGAATTGGGCCTGGTTTCCGCAGCCCGTCACCCTTCTTTTTCTTCCATCAGCCAGCCTAGGGACAAAACAATGTGTTTGATTTAATAGCCCCATCACCGCGTCAACCGGCCCGGTTCTTCCCTTTTCTTTCTTTTCTTCATTTTCCCCAGTCGTCCGGTCCACGCCGCCCCCTTCCTTCTTCTTCTTCCTTTCTCCTTCTTCCCCACCGTCGACCTGCAACTGCCCGAGAAATCCGCCGCTGAACATGCCTGTTTGACCAACCTTTTCTCCCTTCTTTTCCCCGTCCTTTCACTGGCCATGCTGACCCAACCTGCTTTCCCCTCTTCTCACGCAATTCCTCCTTTTCATGCACAACGCCTTGCCACGATTTTGAAATTCTACTAGCTAATTGTCGTCGCTAGTGAACCTAACCATATCTGCCCTACTTCCTCGTCGTCCCACCAACCTTACCCTCTCCTCTAAACTCTATAAATACCCCTCACTAGTTTGAACTCGAAGCTTTTTCCCAAAACCCTGAAAATTTACTCGTGTGCACTACCACCACTTTAGACGCTTCGTCTGTCACCATCAACCAACTTCGCCACCTTCTCTACCCACTTAAGTCCTTCCTACACTTCCCTCTAACTAACTACGCCACCCATATCCCTCGATTCACCCTACACAAGCCACTTCGACCGTGCAAAGTCTGCTTCCCAATTAGCTCTTTCTTCCACCTCCGCCGCCCTTCGAACCACCCTTAGCCACCACTTATGCCGCTTCCACTACCCCTTTCACCTCCCAAAAACCTCTTCAGACTTCCCTCTACCTTCCCCTACCTTTCTTTTCCTTTTTCTCCCCCTCCTCCTCTCTTTCTCTCCTTATTTCATTTTGGGCCGCCGCCGCCGCCGCCACCCTCATTCTATTCTTCTCCTTCTAGACAACCATTAACCACCCCTACTCCCACCCTCATTCTTCCTATATTTTTCCCATCCTTCAAAATTTCCCCTTTTCTCCTCTTTTTTCGGCCATCACCATCACCGCCGTGCACCACTACTGATGTCGCCTGTCACCACCGACCTAAGGTGGAACTTTAAACCCCCTCAACCCTTTTATCCTATTTTTACAAGCTTGATTTATTTTATTTTATTTTATTTCCATTAATTCGAGTACAATAATAATAATAATAATAATAATAATAATAATAATAATAATAATAATAAATTTATTATTATTATTATTATTATTATTATTATTATTATTATTAATGTTACTACTATTATTGTTATTGAGGACTGAAGCCCTATTCTATTTATTTCAAATTTATTATTATTATTATTATTATTATTATTATTATTATTATTATTTTCAATTTTAGCATTATTATTCTATATAGGGTTGAAACCCTATTATGCCTATTTTAAATTTTAGTAGTAGTATTATAAATACCATGTCTTATTATTATCCATATCATTAATATTTTTATCATTAGTATTTATTATTATTATTATTGGTGTTGTTATTATTATTATTATTTATTAAGTTTATTATTATTCAATGTAGGGTCAAAACCCTACTTCATTTTATCTTTGATTATTATCATTACTATTATTACCATTATGATTATTATTAGTTTGCAATATTATTATGGTTTTTATCATTATTATTACTATTTCATTATTATTATTATTACTAAACTTTATTATTATTATTACTAATATTACTATTAGTATTATTTTGGTAAAGGGGCCGAAGCCCTTATTTCACTTTATTTTCAAATTATTATTATTATTATTATTATTATTATTATTATTATTATTATTATTATTATTATTATTATTATTATTATTACGACTACTACTACTACTACTATTGTTATTATTATCATTATTGTTATTATTAGTATTATTTCTATTTTCATTATTATTATTATTAGAATTAAATCTTCAACCCTTATATTATCAACTTTTACAATATTACTATTATTTCTTATATCTCTAGCAAAATTAGTATTTAGTTAATGTCATTTTTATTAATATATTATTATTTTATCAAAAACCTAGTCTTAGAATAAATTAATAAGTAATAGTATTTTAGTAGGAGGGAGTCTAATCTTTAGTTTTTCCCTCATATAGGTGAGACCAGTCAAAGCCCTAAGGAGGCGTAGGAGCGTGCTCCAAGACCTGTGTCATTTTAGGTAAGGGTGTAACTAAGGTCCTATGTGTGTTATGTGTATTATATGCTTGGATTGCCTTGTATAATGTTGTGCTATGTATCATGTGCAATTAGTTGACTATTTTATGTATAGAGCATATTGGAATTAAGGTATGCTTATGGGCCTTCTTATTATATACATTGATATGTTTATGTGGTGAAGTGTTGTGGAATATGATGTGTTGTGTTGTGATCCTTTAAGACATGCATGTGAGGATGCTTAATGTGGTATTGTGTGGGGGGAAAAGGAGAATGGGGAAAGAAGTTGACCAAGGAGAGTAAGTTGACCAAAAGGAAAAGAAGTTGACCAAGGGGAATAAGTTGACCAAGGAATATGAGTTAACCTAGATATTTTAATGATACATGAATGGATGAATAAAAAGGGGGTTTTAATAAAATAAAAGAGTGTGAGAATCTATGGTTGTGCATGGGAGAGTCTATGGCTTTGCATGGGAGAATTTGGGGTTTCGTATGGGAGAATCTATATTTCCGCATGGGAGAATTTAATCTATGGTGTTGTATGGGAGAATCTAATCTATGGTTTTATATGGGGGAATCAAATATAGGGTTTTGTATGGGTTGAACCTATACTTGGTATGGGTGAATCTTGGGTTTTGCATGGAGGAATCTAGGGTTTGCATGGTTTTGCATGGAGGAACCTAGGGTTTTGCGTGGATGAATCTAGGGTTTTGTATGGATGAATCTAGGGTTTACGTGGGTGAATCTAGAGTTTCATGTGGGAGTTTTAGGGTTTTACATGAAAAGTTTGAAATGTTGCATAGAGTGTTTAAAGTCTGCATGGGGGTGAATTTTACGTATGAAAAGTTGATTTGAGGTGTGAGGAAGGTGATGGAAGTGTTGTTTGGGTGATTGAATGCTTTGAATGAAAAATAGTACGTGGGACAGTATAAGGGTATATAGGAGACCGATTAAGGGTTTTATGTGGCCGGTTTGGGTTGGTGTGGATACTTAGGGTTTTTGTGGTCATACTTGTACTTGGTGAGGAAGGTGTGATGGTGAAGGTGGAATCTATGGGTTGTGATGAGTGGAGTAGGAAAAAAAATGAATTGGGTTGTGCGAGATGGAGTAGGATGGGCCACTTAGGCCTAAATTAGGGTTTTCAGGGAAAACCCTAGAGTAGGGAAATGAGTGGACTTGGAGGTGTATAACGGTAGGCCTTGACCCACACATGTGGAAATGGGTTCTGGTGTGAGTAAAGGTAATGAGGAAAGGATGTAGGGTCGAGTTAGGAGGTGTTTGAGTCTCATGATGTGGGACGGGGCCTTTGGAGGATAAGCACAGAGGGAGTTAGTCATGCATGTCTAGGGTAAAATTTCTGGATAAGACACTTAAGACATTAATCATGTAAAGTGGAAGACTAATGAGCCGGGTCCCACCGATCCACCGGTTAGAAAAAGTGGTTAGGACACTTCGTCCTATGTGTGTCCAATCCACCAGCTATAATAGTGGTTAGGGTATGTTACCTTATGCGTATCCGATCCATCGGCTATAATAGTGGCGGATTTCGAGCTCAACAAACCAAACCCTAAAGTTGCTAAGACTCATAAAAGACATTAAGTACTTACAGTGGAACACCATGCGAGCTGGGGTCAATTGATCCACCGATAATAAATAGTGGTTAGGGCATCGCGCCCTATACGTGACCGATCCATTGGCTAATAATAGTGGTTAGGTGCATTGTGCCTTGTTCGTCTCCACTCCAACGACTATAATAGTGGGGGCTTCCGTAATCGTATGGATTTGATAAAGAACATGATGTGGAATGAGTATCCATAAGAGATTAATTAGTAATTCATCCAGACTATAAATGGCCTTTGATTATTATTTCTCCGAGGAAATTGTATGTTGCTTTTATTATTATTCGATTTGAATTACATGCTTATATGTGTTGGCCTTAGTGCACTGTTACCCTACTCAATACGTAGTGTACTGATCACCCTTTTCATGGGTGCTGCTCATACCCACGAGCAATAGGCCCGTCTGACGTGTTGCAGGTAGATGATGTATATTTTGATGCATTTGATATCCATGAGGCATCAGGCGAGGCTCAGTGATAATCATGGGTTGGTTCGATTCTTGGAGTGTTGTGACCAGTTTCTCTTCTCATGATATTATTATCCCTTTTTATCATTTCTTCTATGTAATGAATTTTCATAATCGACTTTAATGTTCGTAGAAATTATTCCTTTTCAGAGAACTTGCTTTAGTACTTTGAATTATGTAAACATTCATGCGTACTCTAATTTCATAACCGACTTTAATGTTTATGAACTTTTGGGTTATTTATAAATTTGAGTTTGAGGATAATCTTTTTTTATCCTTAGCACTTGACACTGGAACTGTCTGAGTGAACTGATCCGATACTAAGTGCGGCAGTAACATCCCAAAATTACGGGTTTTAATTTAAGAGTTTTTGTTTTAAAAAAAATAGTAAATTTTGGAGTGTTACAGAAAGGGCTTGAAATTCTAATAAAAATGTGAGCTTCAGGCATACCAATTGACTGACTACCCAAACTAATCGACTGATACACCCAAGGATTGGCAATTTTATTCCCCAATGAACCAATCGACTAGTTGTCCTGTGATTTTATATCCGTTTGTGTTTTTTGTTTGAATCTCTTTCCAATGTTTATAAAAACATTTAATTAGAATTTATTTGTGCGAAGCATATTTCCATGCTTTAGGATTGTTTTTACATTTTTTAATCATTCTATCATTATGTTTACCTAAAATTTCCCCCAAAAGTACTTTTATGGTATTTCTCACCTTCTCTCTCTCTCTCTCTCTCTCTATCCCCTCACTTTCCTCTCTCTTCTAGAAACCATGATTGCATGTTTGACTTCCTACACCCTCTTCCCTGACTTAACAATCCACATTTTTCATGACTACACTCCACCTCTCTCGCCTCATCATACATTCCTCTTACACTTGATCGTCCATACTCAACCAAGTTAGCCTTCTCTCTCTCTCTCTCTCTCTCTCTCTCTCTCTCTCTCTCTCTTCCCCTTAAGGGTGTTTACCCAGCTCTCCATTACACTCTATTTTCTATTCATTTTCACTTTTACCTTCTACATTTGCTCTCTCCTCCCTTTTCCTTTAGCGAATTTTTCTAAGTGTTAAAATATCCTTCATTTTCCTCCCCTTTTCTTCTCTATTGGAAAAATATATAGGTTTCTTGTTACCTTCTCATCTTCTAGTCGAATTCTTATCTCTTATCGCTTCTCCCAATATTATCTTAGTTATGGTTTATTTCTCTTAATCAAAGAAAGATTAAGGTTTTAAAAAAGGTTAAAGATTTTGGTGTTCTCTCTATGATTGCATTTTTGAGAAGAGGTTGTGTTATGACATTTTTCTTCTCCTTTTTCTTCTGATTTCATTTTATTAAGTTTTGAAAATGTGTTTTAACTTTTTTAATTCGTGATTCTCCAAGAAAATTGAGATCATGGTTGAAACCATCAAGTTAGGAGAATTTTTTTGCTAGATGATTTGCTTGGAAGTAAGGCATCCTTATTTCTATTATGAATAATGGCTCTTATTCTTTGTTGTGGTTTATAGTGCTTGGTATGTTACGTGATGTGTATGTTTTATGTTGAGTTCTTAGATTCGAGCATGTTGCCATATTTTAATTTTTGAGCTTTTGTAGTATGTTTAAGTATTTTAATATCATGCATGAGTTTAGTTCATTCAAGTATCAATTCTAACCATGATTAATGTGATATCATATGTGAAGTCTATATTTTTATATGTTCTACAACATCGAAGTATGGTAGGATTAAGTTGGAAAAGATTAACAATTTTATTCATGTGTGCTTTGTCGGTCTAGGTGCTGCTTCACCCATGCCAGTCGACCGATTTTCTATAACCAATCGAATGTTTATGTGAACAGTTGGTTGAGTTCATAGTCATGATTAGCTGGTTGCTTGAACAATTGATTTGTTTGTCGAACCCGTTAACTGGTCTTTGTGAACGGTTGATTGGTTTGCCTAACCTATTTATTGGTTGTGTTGTGACTAGAGTGGTATGGCCACTACTTAAATACGTTGATCAGTTTGGCCAAATACATCCATTAATTTTTATGAATAGTTGATCAATTGGACCAACCAACTGAATGGTTTTCTATGTATTTATTTTTGTCTCAGGTTTGGTACAACCAAATCAATCAATAGGTTCTAGCTACCAATTGATTGGTTCCCCTGAAGTTTCCTTCGAAATATGTCTTATGTAAACATTGAGATAGCAAACTCCTCTCCTAACATAATAGTAAATTTGGTGTCTAACTGTTGCTAATTATTATGTTGTTATTACTTTACACATGGTGAATCTAACACTTATTAACTATGGTTTAGCTTTTAAAAGATTTTTGCATCATCAATCTTAGTATTTTTATTTCGCTCAATGCCTGTGATTATTTAGTTAGACTATGCAAAGCATGAGGATTAGTGTCTCTAATTATCTAGTTGAAACATCTAGGGACAAAATAAAAGTGATGGTTTCTTAGAGGCATCATATGTGCTCACCTAGGAAAATTCTATTGAAAGTAGGGGATGGTTCAGCATAGGATCCAAAATTCATCGATTGTTGCCTTATGCCAATCAACTACATTCGGCATTTGGAAGGGATGAATCGATAATGGCCAGTGACAAAATTTGCCACCACAATTAATAGGACAATACAAGCTTATAATTTTTAAGCTTTAATCTTATAATATTCACTCAATATGGGAAGACTCCTACGCAGAGATCATTGTCGATGATGTTAAAGGAGATGTTGAGTAGCATTCACTCACTGCTAGAGGAAGACGACAACTTTGTACGAAATAAAACTTGTTCATAATAAACTTACTCATAATTGCATAACTACCCCTATATTAATGTGATGTATTCAGTGTGTTTTTAAAAGTGAAGTGTTAAATGGCCTTAATGTATCTCGCTTATGATATGATCTAATATGCTCAGTCCACTTTGTATTTTAATGTAACCATGATTACTCTAATCAGGGGGAGGGTTGATAGTTAGAACTATGTTTAATAGTTATCACTAAATGTAATAAGGAGAGGGGGAGTGAGAATGAAGGGAGGGGAAAATCCTTCAGACTCTGATTCTGGTTCTTCTTGTTTACTTTCTCTGTTCTATTGGTTATTATCAATGCTAGCATTACTCAACATGGTATCCGAGCTATATCATTGATCATTGATTTTCATCTTATCGCTGTCTTTGTCTCTCTTTCTAGTGATTGTTGAAGACTGCAATCTACCATGGGTGATCAAAGGATAAGTTAATTTTATCAAAATGTTTACAACTAAAAAGACAAACCAATTTCAAAGAACTAATCTACACCAATAAGATAAAAATACGATTCAAATGATTTTAATTCAAAGCTAGTAATCTACTAGGTTAAAGAAGCATAATCAAATCATTTTCATAAAACTATCACCAAAAATTAGGGTTTCTAAGTCCAAAACTACAAACCAATCAATTAACTTCGATTACCTCTAATTGATAGTTTAAAAACACAATTAACCTAACTTTAGATAAATATATATAAGTAGCCAATTTAAGGTAGCTGTTTCTCAAAAATTAGGGTTTTAAAGCCCAATACACAAACTTAGACAATTCAAATCAATTAATCTAAATTGAAGGTGTTAGAATGCAATTAAGTTCGTTTCAACCATTTCTATAAATTTAATTTTAGAAAAAGAAAAAACTATACAAATGACCAAGTTCATAATTTCATTTGAAATATAGGGTTTTAGGACAAAAAATGCAATTCAATTTAGTTTTATTAATCCATTTAAATTGAATATTTAGAAATGCAATTGAACATATTTTTTAACATATTATATAGTAAATTGATCAAAAACAATAATAGTAATATCTAATTTAATACAATAAGGGTTTTTGAGTTAGGAATACTAATTCGATTAATTCTCGTTAAAATATTTAAGTTGACAATTCTAGAATGCAACTAAATGTATTATAATGTAAATTATATAATCAATTTAATAAAATAATTCAACTATAAAATCCAATTTAAATCCGCAAGTGTTTTGACCTAAAAATCCAATTATGATTAATTTCACACAATGTTCCAAATTAACACTTCCAACATAAAATTAAACACATTTCAAAGCATATTATCACATTAATTGAATAAAACAACTCAATTATGCAATTCAATTTTGATACATGAGGATTTTAACCTAGAAATCCAATTCCGCACAAATATATCAAATTGATAATTCTGACATGAAATTAGATATATTTTAAAGCATATTGTAAAATCAATTTATCAAAAATAGCTTAATTGGATGAATCCACGAAATTCAGATATAACTGAGTTAAATTATCAATTTTCACAAATCAATCACATACACTTCAATTAACCATTCCAAATCACTCATACAACACATACATACATAATTAAACAACTAATTTAGCTTACCATAAGCCAATTAATACATATTCAATTGAATTTTTAAGTTAGGTTTTAGTAAAATTATACCAAATGGAATCTACAAATCAAAGCTGACAAAGGTTAGGGAAGCCCTGCCAAAGGGCGAGGAACGTTCGCTGGTGGTCAGGGAACATTGGTGGTGGCCGGAAGTTGCTGCTTCATTGCTATATGTGGCTAGCTACACCATTGCAGCTGCCATCCGCTGCCATGGTTCTTGTTTCACGTAGTTGTGCGCCGAAGGATGAGGATGATGGTGGAGGGAGATGTGTGGTGGAGTTGTAGTGGTGGCCGATGGTGTGGTGATCGACGAAGGATAAAAGAGGACCATAGAAGAGCTAGGTCGTGGTTGGGTTGCATGCAGGAATGAGAGAAAGGGAAGAGAGAGTATAGAAAAGAAAAGAGGGAGAGAGAAGAAAAAAAGTGGGGGAGGGAGACCAGTCGGGTTTCATTTTATTCTATTTTTTTACAAATACACATATACATAAGAGAATATAATATACCTAAAAAATATTTACAAATAAATTTTATTTGAAACTCATTTAACGAAAACCCTTTTGTAAGGATCTGAAGGTATAAAATTAATATAAAAGCTATTCAAAGAATTTTAGAAAAGCTTTTAGATGAAAATTACAACGAAAGCAAGAATTCATATTATTTAAGAAAATAAATAATATGATCTTGAAAAATATTTAAAACTATCTAGAAATATTTAAATAACATTATAAGTAATCGAGATTAATTCAATCGATTTCTGAAAAGGTCCTCTGCAAACAAAAAAGGGTAAAATGGAAGAAATTTAATTTTGAAAAGAAAATTATAAATAAGTTATGAAAATCTTTTTAGTTTAAAATTTTTCAAAGATCTTAATGACCTCAAACAAATAAATAAATTCAAAGATATAAATATTTTCTACAGATACAAATCATCAAAAAGATTATAATATTTTAAATTGAATTTTATAATTTAAATTATTTTTTTATTAATGAAATATAATTCTAAAATGAAGACGTAATTATACGATAAAGTTATATTCAAAAATAAATCTAAAATAGTAAAAATCAAAATATAAGAAAGAACGGAAATATATATTTTTAAACCCAAATCAAAATTATATAAATATAATAAAATTATTGTCATGAACAAATTTATCCAGAATGGTCCGCAATAACGATGATTAATTAAATGCTAATATAAATTCAACGAAAAATATATATTTTTAAACGAAAATTAAAATCATATGAATATAATAAAATTATGGTCGTAAACGAGTTTATCTAAAATGGTCCACAATAACAACGATTAATTAAATTATAATATCACTTTGAAATCATTAACAAAACCATAAATGAATCAAAATTAAAATAATTAAATATTTTTATTAAATTATGCTAATAAAATTATTAAAATTTAAAAAATACGGGGTATGGATCCATTGATAACCCTCGATATATAGGTATGTTGAATGTAATTGGAGTACCATCATGTTTATGCATGCAGTGACACCGTCATAAGCAAAAGCAGCTGTGTGTGTGTGTGTGTGTCTGTGTGTGTGTCTCTCTCTCTCTCTCTCTCTCTATATATATATATATATATATATAATGCAAACGATACGGGCACATACAGTTCTTTAGGATACGTGTATGTACATATATATATGTATGTGTGTGTGTGTTTGTGTGTGTATTACTCCTCAAGTAGTAACATTCCATATACCATTATGCAGTATATATATGAATAGCTGCAAAAATTTAGGGAGGGATCGGGCTGAAAAAAAAGATGTCAGGGGGAGACTTAGGGCTATGAGTGTACGTATATGAGCACCGTGCCTAGATAATTAAGTGAATATATATGTAGTCCCTTCTTCCATCTTTTACAATGATAAATATATGGTATGTGTTCGTTATGAATAATGGTTGATTTTGTATATTAATTGATCGTGCATGCATGTAGTAGCTAGGTACGTATATGCATACGCTTCTTCAGTCGGAAGTACTATTTGCTGATGATGCTGCTGCTTCTTTGGGAACCCATCGATATGCCGGAGCCTTGGGTTTTGTAGGATCTGGAGTTGGTTCTAACTTGTTGCGAGGTACCCATTTTGCGACAACTTTTCTCTGCATTTGTACTTTGGCTACAGCATCCACCAGCTTTGACTTTTTCTGTTTGATAGCAGTAGCTGCAGTTCTCCTGATCATCTGTTTGGATGTGTTGTTGATCTTTTTTTCTGCAGAATCAGAAGCAGCTGCTGATGGGCTTGGATCATCTGATTCATGCGCCGCGGCCTTCACATGATCAACGTAGTCCTGTTCAACGACCTTGATGGCATCAACGTTTCCAGCCACACTAGCATCAGATTGGTCGACGTGATCACGCCCATTGTGAATGCCGTCATTATTGGCTGAGTAAAGGTTCTTGGATTGCTCTTCTTCTTGTTGTTTCTCCGGATCTTCTGTCTCCGCCCTGCTTCTCTCTGAGTTACTATGCTCTTGTTGGGATATTGTAGAAGCAGTACTGGGGGGCTGATCTTGAACCGCCTTCTTATTACTGGAATGATCTATAAGGGATTTGGAGTTTGTCCTGCTGTTGTCCGATGGCACCCTAATTGGGCTGTCTAGAGGTATATAAGAATCAAAATCCTCAACTTCAAAGAACTCATTGTCTGATTCATGTTCTTCATCACTTATCAATGCTTGTCTGCTCGTATCATTATTATTATGATTTTTATCCTTTGGAACATCATAGTAACCCGAGAAGAATGCCTGAAACCAAAAGGCATATTCAATTACGTCATAGTTCAATTTGTTTATATATATATATATATGACCTAAGTACTCCAATTAGTAATAAACAAAAAAAAAGGACAGAATTAATTAATAGGGGCATGATCAGGCATGTGTGTGGGATAGGAATGAACATACTAGATAGATATAGAACCAGAATTAATTAATTGCAGATCTAAATGGATGGTAGGGTATTTACCTCGGCTTTGAAATCCTTAGGGAACTTATCCTTCGCAGTCCATGATGCATCAATTTCTTCAGAGCCAAGTGACCAAATAATGTTGGACTCAACGAATGCTGTGTGGAACATGACACGAAACATCATATCTTCGGTTACCAAGTCATCTTGCAAATGGATGCATTCCAGGAACACATCCGCTTGGATAGCATGCCGGATGTCCAGTTTCACGAACAGACATTCTCCCTGCAGTGCAGCAGCAACAGTATATGTATTATATATATACACATGGACACATGCACTCTAAGTTCATTATTTGTTACGTACGCACATGGTACACAAACACGTATGTATATAATACTGCGTCTGGACATGCAAAAGCGTGTGGGTGTGTGGGTGTATATATACACGCACTCATACATACGCATGTATATACGTACATGAAGATATGTATATATGTGCATACGTATACATATGCACGTCTATGTACGTATGCACGTGCGTACCTTGGAATAGTAGTTATTTGCTGGGTCGTCCGACATCAAGGAAGAAAACAAAAGGCGAGGACCTCTATTATTATTATTATCACCACCTGCGGCCTTAGCCCCCAAAGGATCCTGACCATAAATTCTGACAACAGGTCTGCAGCCCTTGCCTCCGTCAAACAGAGGAAGGTTGCGGAGAACAAGGCAGTCGATGACCAAGGGCACATCAGCCGGAGGCCAATTATGATCCTGATCATCGTTTCTTCTAGCAGCCGTGATGTACTCCAGGTAACGCAGCTGCGAAGGCCTCGGGTTGATGGGAGACAACAGAGAAGGCAGCTCTTTGGGAGCCTGCCTGTACACCATCTCAAGAGTCTTCTGCTCCCCGGTGTACTGTTTCCTGTACAAGAGGAGTCCCGCAAGCATGAAGGCAAGGACGGGCCAGCCTCCTCTATCGCAATGCATGAGGATCACGTTCCGCTGTCCTTCCAAGGACAACCAGCTCTCGCCCGATCGAAGGAAGTAGTGGATCATCTCCAGCGGCA
Source organism: Tamarix chinensis (assembly GCA_030549775.1). NCBI lineage: Eukaryota > Viridiplantae > Streptophyta > Magnoliopsida > Caryophyllales > Tamaricaceae > Tamarix > Tamarix chinensis. The sequence goes on along the minus strand of CM060171.1, from coordinate 165,515,625 downwards.
GGAGAGGGTAGCCCTCGTACTGACAGGGGTAGTCCACAACCGTCATGTCGTATCTGGTTAAGATGTCGGACAGCCGGCTTGTTTTGTCCCCTTCTTTGAAATTGAACACCATGAATGACGCACCGACGTGAATTCTCTGTAGACTGCCCACCACCTTGTCCATGTACGCCTTGTATTCCGCCTCGTTCATAACATCGATCGACAAGCAACAATCAAAAACTGCCCGCCACGCCACACGCGCGCACATATCATTTAATCAAAATATATATTAATTGAGGAAAGATTGGAACAAAATAAATTTAGTTCGCTTCTAGATTAATGATCGATGATCAGTGCATGCAAATTAATTGATTAACAAGCTAGCTAGCTGCCATATATTTTATTTATGGTACTACAACAACAGCGACACCTACCACATCGATCGCGATCTGACCACCAGTCCTCTGTGCATACCCGTATTATATGTATATTGTGGAACAAAATTATATATGGAGAAGTACATATATATAGTGTAATATTCCGGTCCAGTAATTACATATTGTCAATAGATTAAGGGGTTGAGATTTGAAAGTAATTAAAAGTGGCCGATCATCTTTGTTATAAATGATTAGCTCGGATATATAGGAGCATATGTATAATTGATCGATCATGCATGCAGCTGGAACATATATGTATATAAATATATCGGAGATCTGGCTAGATGGAAATTAAGGCGTACCGTATATTCGCTCAGAAATTTCAAGAAGGTGATCAGGCAGCTTCCTAGAGAAAGACCTTCTGAACAGCGCCATTTATGTATATGTGAATATATGTATAGAGAGAGAGAGAGAGAGAGCACACAAATTAAGTGATGGAAACTACTACCCAAGAATTGAAGTTTTTCTTGCCTAGCTAGCAGCAGATATCATCAGAAACCAAAAGGCTAAGCATATATAGCAGATTCTTGATATATCAGGAGAACTTATTTAGAGTAGCTAGGTAACGCGCGAGAGAGGAATTGAGGAAGATAATGAGAATGGCAGCAGAGAGATGCAACTATGTAGAATTGGCAGGGGGCAGGTGGGGGAGGAAGGAAAGGTTAGGAAGGGATGGGATGGATCGATGTTTGACCTTTGATTAGGTCAGCAAGAAATATGAGTGAGCACGACAGGCGGGTAATTTATCTTATGTTGAGGGAGGCAAATAGCTAACCAGCTGTCTCTTCTTAGACGTTGCAACCAGTCCTTGTGGAGGCATGATCAGCGAAGACCATGATATGGCTATTAATTCGAATATTTAAACCACATATATATATATATATGCTCAATTTTCAAACTCTAATCTATATTAGTAACGATCGACATCAACCTAAGAACGGTCAACTACTTTCTTATGCCAGCGGGTATGCGATACGGCGGAGCATATTAGTTTGCTACTAATCCTTCCCTCCTTCGAAGGTAAAAATTACGAAGTATCATATAAGTAGCTATAATTACTATAAAGTTACTATAATACTGAAAAAGGGGAAGAGAGAGAGAGAGAGAGAGAGAGAGATTCAAACACGAAACTTTAGAAATCTTTAAACTTCTAACCACTAAACTAGATCTAGCCGGTTATTTGTTTTTTGGTTAAGATTAGGGTTGAGCTTCTTTGTGTCTAGGTTCGAGTTCTACGGACATACCATATACAACAGGGTAGACCTAGGCAGTTGCCTAGGACCGGGATAGAATTCTTAATATTAATTTCAAGCCCCAATCAAAAGCAAGCATCAACCTTATAATTGGCAAGGTAATTCTCATGCTAGCTAATCTCCGAAAACTTTAAACAAATGATATTAATTTAAGGACAATTTATTGGTTGATCAATTAAAGTTATGAATTTACTATTTTAAATCTAAAGTTTGAATCTATCCTATAGGCTTGTGATTCGTATTTGATATATTTAGCATGTGTAGAAGCTTGGAGTGATCTAAAGGTCATTTAAATGATGTGTTTGATGGTAGTGTTTAGAGATACATGATCGTGTGAAGTTTCACGAAGAGCGGATGAAAACAAGAAAAAACACTAAGGAGCATTGTCGGTTTACAATTTATAGTTGCTACTGCATGTTATTTGCTGAGTTCGCAAGATGAACACCGGCGACCCATGTTGATGGTCATGATTGTGTCGACTCGAATAAGAACAACCTGTGCTTCTTCACATGCCGATTTAATAGTATTTTCTATCGCCTCAAAGTCGTTTAGATTTACCGCCTTCCATAATGCTTAATATGCCCGATTTTCATCTGATGTTTTGAAAGAAATAGGTCATTATTTATCCTATTTATAGAAAGGGTCCTAATTAGATCTATAAATCATTAAATTGTTTCGCTTTTGTTCCTAAGAAAGACCTTGTATCCGCGTGAGATCTTATTGAAAAGACTGTTTGTTTCTTCTTTGTATTCTTTTATTATATAAAATCATAAGTTTTTCCAATTATTATTCTTGATTGTTTTTCTTGATTAAATCTTATAGACCCAAAATTCATCATATTTATGGCTTGTGTGTTCACACTACTTAATTCCCAATACACTAGTATCAAAGCCGGCGTTCATGTTTGAGCTACTAAAAGATGACATTTACAAAGTTTGATATTGAGAAATTTAATCGTTTCATGAACTTCGACTTGCAGGGCCATTCTAAATCAAAACATAATGGAAAAGAATTTGTCTAGGAAATCAAAGAAGCCTCAATTAAAGATTGAGGAGAAACTTGTTGAGATCAGTATGATAAAATCAAATAAGTTGAAACCTCTTTGTATGACAAACTCTGTCATGAATTATTTCTTACCGAAGAGCAAATTGCATGAATTAAAGCTAGGTAAAAGATAATATTCTAATTCTCACTTTAATGAATTTGACTACATTTTTTTAGATTTCCAAAACACAGATGCTAAATCGGATGGCGAGGATTTTTTATGCAAGAGCAAACACTCAAGATTTAGCATTCATCATTATAGAATCAATTGTTCTTCATTTAGATAGGATATCCCATAAAATTAAAGACAAACAAATGGTTACGTTGCTAGTTATAGATGAAACATACCATACAAGCTACTAGGATTATACGTGCATGTGTATAGCATGCATGGAGGACATGGTTACGTACATAGGGGATAAAAGGCATCTTAGACGTGCATATTAGTTGGTTTAATTAATTAATTAGTCGAGTTAGAGATTAGCTAGAGAATAAAGGAGCATAAATCTATCTTTTAAAGAATATTATATATTCTAATATCTTTTAGCTAGTAGATAGCAATATTTTGTATAAAGGAATCGATGGTCTAGGCTATATAAGCCATAAAACCTATGTTGAAGAGGACATTGAATTGAATTGATTGAACTGAATTTCAATGAAAATTGCAAGTATTGCTTATTGAATTCTGTTTGAGTTCATCTCAATTTTAATCGAATATGTGTGAACGATTAATCTTGAAACCCTTAATCTCTTCGTCTGTGTGAATTAGTGATTAAGTACTATATTTCTAAACTCCATAACCCACGCCATTCTAGCCATATTCATCATCCAAATACATCCCAAACTTATGACACAAACCCTAACCCTAACCCTAACCCACAAAACCTTCTAGCTTCAAACCCTAATTGTCAAACCATTATCATCATCATTTCATCATTGTCAAATCATCATCATCTCCTAATCATTGTCGAATCATCATCACCATCGAACCATCATCATCATTATTCTACTATATTCGAATCATCGCCTCCTTAATTCCTCATCATCGAGTCTTAATCCTAATATCCAAAACCAATTCGAGGCCTAACATCACAACAATTCTAATCCATATTCACACACACATCAATTTTTGGTATCAAAGCCTTAGGTTTTGATCTATTGTGATCAAGATCCAATCTTTCCTCAAGATTCTTACAAGACCATTTCCTTACCTCAAGATTCTTCAAAGAACGTGTCTCTTCTTCAAGATTCTCCCAAGAATTCACCAAGAAGACACCAAAATCTAAGCACTTGGAGGTGTGTTTGGAGAACACCAATCGGTTGGTGAAGGGAGGAGATGGTGAAACAAGAGGAAGACCTGAGAGATGTTCTCAAGGTATTAGTGGACGAAATCAATGAGGTAAAGCTACGTGTGGGGAGAATAGAAGCTTCCCAAGCTCAAGGGTCACATGTACAGCCACAAAACTGAAGGGAACAAGTAGAATAAGACCATGTGAGAAGGGAACAAAATTGAATGGAGGAAGGAGAAGAGAGTGTGGGAAATTATGGAAGACCACATGACATCTCAAGAATAACCTACGATGATGTGGAGAAGGGAATCTGATTTGATTTACCCTAGTTTGAAGGTAATCTTGATGCGGAATCTTTTCTTGAATGGTTGCAAATTGTGGAATATATTTTTGAGTATAAAGAGATTGATAATGAAAAGAGGTGCCAAATAGCAATATTGAATTAATTTGCTAGAGTGTGGTATGATAATTTGAAGAGGATAAGGGAGAGAGAAGAAAAATCAAAAATTAGGTCATGGGAAAAATTAAAAAAAAAAACACTTGAAGAAGAAATTTGTGCCTAGGTAATATTAGCAAGAGAATTTCATAAAGATGACTACTTTGAGGCAAGGGTTTCTTGGAGTTGAGGAAGAAGTTAAAGAGTTTGAAAGATTAGCTCTTATTTGTGATGTTTGAGAAATAGAAGAAAAAAGGTGTGCACGATTCATTAGAGGGCTAAATATGAATCTTAAAGAGAAGGTGGAGATGTATCCTTATGAAGTGTTTGAAGACATGGCTAAGCTAGCAATCAAGTTTGAGAAACAGTTGAAGAGAACAAAGCCACCAAACAAGTCAACCAATTCTCCATATGGTTCAACTTTCAAGGGGGTGTTGAAGCCACCAATTTCTCAAGCCACAAATCAAGAAAATGTTAGAAGGTTCATGTAACACCCCCAAAATTCACTACTGAAAAATTTCGTTGATTAAAAGGAAATTAGCGGAAGCAAATTAATAAACCATGAACTTTGGGGATATTATCGCCACACTTAGTACCAGACCCGTTCACTCCTACCGTTCCAGTACCAAGTGCTAAGGCTAAAAAAAAGGTTAAATACAATTTTACAAGAAACTTAAGCATGTATAAATCAAAGAAGCGCAGTAAATAATTTGCGAGAGTAAAATCCAACAATGGTGGTTACAAAATAACAAATACATTGAATTTAAAAGAGACAAATTAAAACTCTAGAATTTACCGGATAGTACTTTACGCTCTTTCCCGATAGCCCACTTGAATAGCACCTGAATACAACCTGCAAGGGGTACTGCCCATTGAATAGGTAGGGGTCCCACGAAGGGAACCCTTTAGTACTACAGTACTAAGTAACCCTTTAAAAACACACTTAAAAATAGGCACGCAATGTAGCACGTGAAATACTACTACATTCATATACAACCATAGGTATAAACATGATATTCGGATCCATTTATTCGCACATCCAATAATTCAATCAGATATTAATAGCGTATACGTAACATTCACTTTCATATATTCGCTTAATTAACAATTCATCCAATATCAATAGGCCGTAATGAGTAATCGATATATTACGAGCCTTAAGGCCATTGGTCCATCATTAATTAATCATCTCAATGATTAGTATTTTTTTTTAATTTATTTACATCCAAAATAAATTTTATTGAGCTCGGGACCCCCACTATTATGGCTGGTGGATCGGAATACACACACACACACACACACACATATATATATATATATATATATATATATATATATATATATCATCCAGGGTAAAACATCCTGGGCCACTATTATTTCCGGTGGATCGGTACTCATCATATAATACAACTAGTCCCGGCTCATTAATCTTTCACTTTAATGATTAGTATTTTTCCTTTTTATTCAGTACAACAATTTCATTTATTTGCTTCGATACGGAGATCAAGATCCCGGGACACAAAGGTACACCGGTCGCAGTGGTGCATAAAAGCTACTTAGTACCCTTCAACTATCAACCCAGGGACGCAAAGGTACCCTGGTCGTACTGGTGTATAAAGCTAACTCAGCTACCCTAAAGAGCCACCATTCCCAATCTCGAGGTCTTTCACTTTAAGTATTAGTGTCTTAATTAAAGGTGATCACAAAAGAACAACAATCAGATAATTATCCACTTTTAATCGTTCAGGTATCATCAGAAATTTCTTATTCAAATGGTTGTCCAAGGTAACATAGAGGAATCATTAAGGCCATCCTAACTCATCTAATTTCAAATTAGAATTCGTTCTCGTGATTCTTACTAATCATCAAATACTCCTATCTCGCTAATCAGTGTTATTTGAGTCATATCACAAATTCTACAATCACAATGACATATTAGATACAAACTACTCATTTACCCCTTACTTATAAAATTATTAAGTCATCCCTTCCTTACTTGACAAATTACCATATTACCCTCCTTGTTACAAAATTAACAAGTTACCCCTTATTCGATTTAGGTTACCAAGTTATTACTCATACTTATTAGGTCACTAATTCCCCCTTAATAATTATTACACTTAATATACTTTCCATTTAGTTGGTTAGATTACCACTTTGCCCTTTTTCCTTTATTATAATTAATAAATTATCCTTGAGTTGGTCAAACTACCAAATTATCCTTCCTCCTTATCCTAATTACCAAATTAACCCTTTATTTAGTTAATTACCCAATTACAATCCTCTATTATCAATGACCAACAACCCTTCTCCACTATCAAAGTTACCAAATTACCCCTGGTTGGTTAAATTACCAAATTACCCTTTTATATGATCGTAATTACCAAACTACCCTTCTCCTTCATCAAATTTACCAAATTACCCCTTGGTCATTTAAATTACCAAATTGCCCTTCTTAACTGTCATGATTACCAAACTACCCTACTCCATTATTAAAATTACCAAAATACCCTCTAGTAGGTTAGATTACCAAATTACCCCTCACATTTATCATATTTATCGTTTTACCCTTCTCCATTATTAAACTATCAAATTACCCTTTAGTTATTTAAATTATTATTTTTACCCTTCTCAATTATTATAATTACCAATTTACTCCTTTCCAATTTCCACTTTTACCCCTTTGATTTACAAAATTACCATTTTACCCCTTTACCTTCAAATTTACTATTTTACCCCTTAACTCCCAAAAATTACCACATCGCCCTTTTACTTATAAAATTTCCATTTATCCTTAATTATGAAATTACTATCTTACCTCTTTCAATTTCCAAATTATCATTCTGCCCGTTAATCACAAAATTACTATTTTACCCTTTATTGTAAAATTACAACTTTACCATTTTATTACAAAATTACCAAATTGCCCCTTTTATTACCATTTATTTATAAAATTACTATTTTAACCTTTATTCACAAAATTACCATGTTTCCCCTTTAATTACGAAATTACCATTTTACCCCCTTACTTCCAAAATGACTAATTAATCCCTTACTTCCAAAATTACCATTTTATCATTTTATTAACAAATTTACTATTTTATCCTTGCTCCAAAATTACCATAATACCCCCTTTTACTAAAATTTACCATTATACCCCTTAGCACACCACTTATATTAAAATATTATTATTACTACATAAAATATTAATATTAATGCATCATCCACAAATTTTAAAGTTAATACAATACTCATTAACACCCATATGTAGATTAGGCCATATTCTTGTACAATGTACATAAATAAAATCCCCTAAGGATCACAAAATATTAAGCATATATTAAATATTACAATAGCATAAAACAGTATGGATAATACTTAACATTTTCCTTAACAACCAAATTATTACCTTAAATATTATTTTCCATACATATCATATAACCTATCATGCTTCCTTTTATCAACCAACACAATAACCACATATAATATACTAAACAACATATATCAAGCATAATACACATTAAAAATGCCTAATGTGCTAACATGCGTTAATCCATGCATTTAAGTGGGATTTAACGATTACCTCGATTCCCGTAAAAACGAACCTTACCAATATTCCGGTTAAAGGTTCAAGCTTGATTTATCAAAACCACTACCTAAAAAAATAATTCTAGACTTATTACATTAGAAATTATGATATCAAAATATAAGGCTTTATCAATTAATAGAATAATTAACTTAAAATATAATTATAACTTAAAATTATTAAACAAATAGATTAAGAAATGCAGAAACTCATGCTGCTAATGCATCATGAGCTGTATGCAAAGAAATGAAAAGGAGGGGGCTCAAAGGTGGTGGAAATAGGGATAATGGGTATTTTCGGGTTGGTGGTTTGGGCCTAAGAAAAGGGCATGGTGGGGAAGGATTTGGGGCAAGGGAATGGTGCAGAACTGTAGAGGGGGTGTAGCTGGTGGTCGAGGATGGGTTGAAGGTGGCTAAGGGCAGCGGAGGTGGTGGCAGCAAGGCTGCGAAGGTGGTGGCCGAGGAGGGAGGTCGAGATGGAGGCTAGTGAGGAAGGAAAATGGGGAGGGAAAATGAGGGCCTTTGGAGGATGGTTTCGCCCAAATGAGGATTGGGGGTGGTAGAGGGGGTTGCAGGGAGTAATGTGGTGGCTTACGTGGCGGCAGAAGCAGTGGGACGGCGGCGGAATATGGAGGTGTAGGGTGGCTGCCGAGAAGGTAGGGAGAGAAGAGAAAAAGAGGAGAGGAGGAAGAAGGGGTTGCGAGGTGGCTTGATGGGGGTTATGATCGGTCGGGGTGAGGTAGAGGGTGGCAGGAGGTGGTGCAGGTGGGGATTGAGGCAGCGGCAGCGGCGGAGATGGGTGGCGAAACAAAAACAGGGGAGAGAGGGGAGGAGGAGAAGAAAGGGAGAAATGAGAGGCTCAGGTAAGGCACATGGTCTCGAAAAATGCCTGAATGGATCAGGAAGGGAAGAAGAAAAAGGATAAGGAGAGAGAGGAGGGGATAGGGAGCTCGGGGATGGCGTTAGGGTGGTAGGGGAATGGAGGTTGCAGGGAGAGGGAGAGGAAGGTGTCGGCAGGGAAAGGGGGAGGGAGACAAGGATGGTGGGATCGGGATAGGCAGAGAAAATGACGCGAGGGAGAGAGAGAGACAGAGGAGTCAACGGGAGAGAGGGAGCTGTAGGTTGGGCGGCAAAAATGGTGGAGGGTGGCCGGGATTATCGTCGGGGAAAGAGGAAGAAGAAGAAGAAGAGAAGAAGAAAGAAGGGTCGGGGGCTGGAGTGTTGGGCGTGCAAGACGGGCAGACCGACTGAAGGAAAGAAAAAAAGAGTGGGTCGGTCGAGGAAGAAAGAAAAGAAAGGAGGAGGTTGGGCGATGTGGGAAAGGCAGGGGAGGAGGAAGGGCCAGCGGCCCAGCACAGGAGGGGGATAAGGGCAGGCCAAAGTAGGCCGGCGGCCCAAAGAAGAAAAAGAAAAAGAAAGAAAAGAGAAAAAGGAGAAAAGAAGGAAAAGAGGAAAAAGGAAAAAGGAAAAAGAAAGGAAAATAGAATAAATAATTTAATTGATAAAATAATAAAATAGGATAATTTTGGGTAGTAAATTGATTTAATAATTTAATTTAAGATAATTAAAATATAAGGGATAAAAAGGATAGTTTTTTGTAAAATAAGGGTTTAATTTTTTATTTAAATAATAAGAGTATAATAAAATAATAAAATATTTATTTTAATTTATTAAATATTTATACTCAATTTTATTTACTCAAAAATCCATAAAATAATTAAATTAAATGAATTTAAAGGCTAATTTATTCCAAATAAAATTTATTTATTAAAATATAAGCTTTTAAAAATTCGGGGCATTATAGTTCACTTGTGAAGAAAAGGGCAAGGATCAATCGGTTGATAAGGTGAGCAAGCAATGCTTCAAGTATTGAGGTTATGGCCACTTTGCTCAGGATTGTCCAAACCAAAGGGCATTGACTTTGAAGGAGATAGCAAGTATGGAGGCTTGAAATGAGAATGAAGATCTTGAATAAGAGAGTGATAGCATAGAGGATGCTTTGGAAGAGGGTCAATTGGATTTTTTTATGTTTTAAAGGGTGCTCCAAGTACAACAACAAGCTCTACTTACTCAAAGGGAGAAGATTTTCAAAGCCAAGTGTAGAGTTGGTGATAAAGTGTGTGAATTCATCATTGACAGTGGCTCATGCACTAATGTTGCTAGTGAGAAGATGGTGAGCAAGCTCGGTTTGGAGACCATGGGTCATCTAAGACCATTTTCACTCCAATGGCTCAACAAAGACAAAGGTGTAAGGGTAACCAATCAAACTCTTATCTCTTTTAAGATTGGAAATTATTTTGATGATGTTTTATGTGACATTCTACCTGCTTGTCACATTTTTTTAGGGAGGCCGTGGTAATTTGATAGGAAGGGTGTACATGATGGAGTCATTAATAAGTATGTAGTGTGTAAGGGCCAAAAGAATTTTAGGCTAAAACCTAATCTAGATGGGGAGGATTTAGTTTTGAGGAATGAAAAGAGGGAAGGAACTGAGAGCATGCAGCAAAAAAAAGGAAGAAAAAAATAAGGAAGATGTCGAGTGTTGGATGGAAAGAAAGAAGAGTAGCATGGAGTTGTTGATCCTTAAGGAGTGTGAGATAATTGAAGCTATCAAATATGAGAAGAGATATTATTCATTGGCGGTAAACGAAACTCAACGAGAGGAGAATGCTAATATGAATCCAAAATTGTAACAAGTGTTGAGAGAGTAAGCCGATGTTTCTCCGAATGAGTTACCAAATGGGCTACCTCCTTTAAGAGGTATTGAGCACGCTATTGATCTCATGTTAGGAGCCCCATTTACAAACAAGCCAGCTTATAGGTGAAATTTGGAGGAGGCTAAGGAGCTACAGAGACAAGTACAAGAGTTATCAAACCGAGGCTATATTCGGGAGAGTATGAGTCCATGTGGTGTTCCAGCTTTCTTGGCGCCTAAGAAGGACGGTACGTGGAGGATGTGTACTGATTTGAGAGCAATCAACAATATCACAATCAAGTACATATTTATAATGCCAAGATTGGATGACATGTTAGATGAGTTGTATGGTGCAAAGGTATTATCGAAGGTTGATCTTATGGGTAGTTATCATCAAATGAGAATAAAGGAAGGGCACGAGCGGAAGACAACCTTCAAGACTAATTATGGGTTGTATGAGTGGTTGGTGATGCCATTTGAGTTATGTAATGCACCAAGTTCCTTCAAGAGATTGATGAATGAGGTACTTAGACCCTTCCTTAGAGTCTTTGTTGTTGTTTACCTTGATGATATCTTGGTATATAGCAAGAGTGAGTTTGAGCACATACAACCCTTAAAGAGGATATTTGACAAGCTTAGAAAGGTGAAGCTCTATAGTAAATTGGAGAAATGTGATTTTATGATGGAGAGGGTGGTTTTCCTTGGTTATATTATGAGTGGAGATAGTATTAGAGTTAATATGTCAAAGGTGGAAGATATCTAAACGTGGCCTATTCCTATTAATGTCCACGAAGTTTGAAGTTTCCATGGGTTGGCCTCATTCTATAGGCGGTTCATCGTAGACTTCTCCACCATTGTAGAATCTATAACATAATTAAAGAAGAAATGAGAGTTTGTCTTTTGAAGACTTGAAGACAAAGCTCTCAAATGCACCAGTATTATCTTTACCTTGTTTTAATAAATTATTTGAAGTAACATGTGATGCTAGTGGTGTAGGCATTGGGGGTGTGCTTGTAATACCCCAAAATTTTAGCCAACCTTAATTCCAAGTAATTAATATCGTAACCAAATTCTAACCACGGGAAAATTTATTCTTTCTATTTTACCCTAACTCTCTAATCCTAAACCTTAGCCTAATTATTTTGTTTATAACCTTAACCCGTAACCTGAAATAAACCCCAAATTTTGTCCTTGATTATTTTGTCTTTTTCCATTCTATTAAACCTATCTTTGTCCGGATTATTTTTCCCAAATTATCTTTCTACCTAGTACCCTAATCTATCTAAATTAAATCTAAAACTAAATAAATAAAATCCTATCCTTCCCTGTCATTTTACCCCTCTGCCATGCTCCAATATTCTCCCCCTAAACACTTCCCCCTTCTCCCACCCATCCCCATCACCTCACCTCTCTTTTGCTTGCGTGTTTACGTACACACGCAAATCTATTTTCTTCGTCAACCAAGCAGTCCCCTCCCTTCTTGTTCTTGTTGACACAAGCCCTGCCCCTCGTGTGGCATAGGTTCTATTTTTTCTTTTCAGCAATAAATGCCCAACCGCCCCTCTACTTCCTCTGGGGTATGCTGCAACATTAACACAACACCTTCCCCTACCACGTCCTGTCTTCACAGCCAACACCGCCACCACCCACAACCTTCTCCCTCCCTCTTTTTTTTCTACAGAACTCCAAGCAAACAACCCCCTCTGCATTATTTTCATACACCTGCATACTCTCACCAACCTCCCAGCCCTCACGCACCAGCCACCTTGCAGCGCAACTAGCAACTACCACTGACCAACACCATCCTTCACCATATTGCCCCGTCACCAATGACTAGCTCCTCCTTCTCCTTTCCCCCTCTGTTCTTTTTCATCTCTCCCTCACCCTTCAACTACACACACAACAGCCCCAACCCCGATTAGCCCCTACATCTCTACCCTATTCCACTATCGCCCAACCTACCCATGCTCCAACCCCTACGCCTCGCCCCAACTAGTCCAGCAACTCTTGAGCCTAGCCTCATCTTCTCCTACCCCAATGGAGCTAGCCTTCTTGCAGCACACCCCACTACCACCACCTTCAGCCTCCCTTCCTCTCTGTAGTTCCCAGTCAACCACCCTTCCCCTGTGGCAGCTCTACACCACCTAGCTAACGCCAACCTTCCCGTAGCTCACCCCAGCCAACATCAACCGCTACCTCACACTGCTGCCTCAACCCAGCCAACTCATCCCCTCATGTCATGGGCACAGTCATCACGCTAAATGCATGCAGCATGAGTGGGTGTGATACATTCAAATTCGTAAGTGCCATGTAATGTGTATGTATATATATAAGGGTGTTTTGGTAATTTCAAAAATAATTATATTATCATCATTATTATCATTATCATTATTATTATTATTATTATTATTATTATTATTATATCTATAAAACATTAATTCGTTAATTGTGGTTTTGTAAATTGTTCTTAGGTGAATTACTAGAAGAGCCGGAATAGGATAAGCTTGCTTAGAGATCGGAGCTTTATCAGTAAAGATACTAGTCGATGTTTAGGGATTTGTGTTAAATATTTGAATGGATGTGTGTATTATCATGTTATCATTATTATATTTTTAAATACATGTTGTTAACGATCTATTATGATAATTTGGATTATACGCTAGAAAAGAGTAAGAATGACAAAAGTAGTGCTGATATGATGTTGTTACACTATGCTAAAATTTTTGTGGAGGAGTATAATTTGTGGGAGAATAATATGGGCCTAATAAAGCATGATAAGTGGGAAAAAATATAAGATTTTTGTAAAAATAAAGGCTATCGATTATCTTTAAGGGTATTTTGGTCAATATGGGTTATTATGAAAATTTTGGTAATTTAATGTGTTAGAAGGATTATAGTATGCTAATAATATCATATGAAGTGTTTGGGGGTGATTATGAATGTCATAAGTTCTTTAGATGAGAGAATAATCTAATTTGGGAATATTAACCTTAAAACGACAATGTCATTATCACATGTGTAAAACGTTATAGTTAGACCACGAATTTTTGATATGTTGTTAATATTTGTATTTTGGGGTTTAATATTAAATTTGGTAATTATATGATCCTACTGTGAAAAGTTATGACTGACCTATGAAATTAGGGTTTTGAGAGCCTTGTGAATAGTAACTTTTGAGATAGGGCTATTATCGCATGTGCAAGACATGGGATTTAGACTTTGAGTTTCGAGTATATTAATAAAAATATTATTTAAGGAGGATATACTAAATATGGTGGGAAAATGATCAATATGGGAGGAGTTACGCCTAAAGTGTGAAATTAGGATTTCTGAGGGGTAAATAAGCTTGTAGTCTTTGAGAAAGGCATTGTTATCTGTATTTTGATGTATTGCTTACCTTAATTATGTTTTGTACTCATAAAACAATCATGAATATGATACTAATAATTTAAAGTGAAAGATCACTTGAGTTGGGCTGAGGTGTTTATGAGTTCGTTCTACCGGATGATAATAGTGGCTTAGGTGTGTTGTCCCTAAGAGGTGCTTCAAATTGTTCCACCGGTTAAGAATAGTGGCTCAGGAGTGTTTTTCTCTAAGAGGTGTTGGGTCCATTCCACAGGATGATAATAATGGCTCTAGTGTATTGTCCCTAAGAGGAGCTTCAGTCCGTTCCACCAGATTAAGAATAGTGGGGCCCTATACTCAACGTGAATAAGAATATGATCTGAGTTAAGTAATGAATAAGACACTAATTATTTAAAGTGGAAGATTACATGAGTCAGGACTAGGTTTAGGGTCCGTTCCATCGGACGATAATAGTGGCTTGGGTGTACTGTCCCTGAAAGGTGATTTAAATCGTTCCACTGGTTAAGAATAGTGTCTTGGGAGTGTTTTGCCTTGAGAGGTGTAGGGTCCATTCCACCGGACGATAATAGTGGATCATGTGTGTTTTCCTTAAGAGGTACTTCAGATTGTTCCACTGGTTTAAGAATAGTGGGGCCCCTAGACTCAACATAATTAAAAGAATGGACCATGTTATATTCTTGTAATACGAATCCAGACTAATAATCACCTTGTATTGAATCTTCTACCTCGCATGTATACTGCTTTCTACTATGAATGCATGTAATAATGTGTTCCTTGTTTTTTACTGTAGTATTACCTTACTCAGTACATAGCGTACTGATTATCCGTTTTATGGGTGTTGCTCATTCGGTCATTCCCACGAACAAAAGACCCTGATGGTTTTATGTTGGTCTTTGAGGACCCATTTGATGATTTAACTGCCTTTGATACATTGTATGGGGAAGAGTGACCTCAATCTGTACTGGGTGTTGGGAAAAGATTCATGTTATCCGGATGTTATTTTACCCGGATACCTTTTTGGACTCTTCAATCCATGGTATCCCTTTTGTTTTTATTTTGGATATTATACTCGGAGATAATCTCTAGACTCATATTTACATTATGAAGTTTCTCTTATTTTTGCTTACTCTATTTTACTTGTAACGGTTCTAGCCTTATGATTGATGTGAGGATGGTATGGCAAGCCAGACTTACATCAATTACGGCAGTAACACCTGGTATTTTGGTTATAAACTTCCACTGTAAAACGGAATTTTTGAGTAGTAAATTTTGGGGTGTTATAGTGCTCTCACAAGAAAGGGAACTGATTGCCTTCTTTAGTGAAAAGTTGAATGGTGCAAGATTCAACCATTCGCCTATGGTAAAGAGTTCTATACTATTGTGCATTTTTTGGAGACATGGAGCCATTACTTGAGACCTATGCCTTTTGTACTTCACTCAGATCATGAGAGTTTAAAGTATCTACATGGTCAAAATAAGTTGGGTCCAAGACACGCTAAGTGGATAATTTTATTACAAACATTTGTATTCTCTTCAAGACATGTGGATGGCAAAGAGAATGTTATGATAAATGCAATACCTAGGATGACCATAGTACTTACCATGATGGATGCAAAGCTTTTGGGATTCAAGATATAGAAGAGTCAATATTCCATGGATGATGATTTTGCTATGATCTTCAAAGATTTTAAGAAATAAGGAAGTTATGGAGCTTATGTTATTCAAGATGGATTCTTATTCAAACACAACAAATTGTGTGTGCCCAAGACCTTATTTCTAGACTTACTAATCAAAGAGGTGAATGAAAGAGGAATTATAGGACACTTTGGAGTTCACTAAACTTTGGATTTGTTGCAAGAACATTTCTATTGGTCGAGAATGCAAAATGGAGTACAAGCCATATTTGCTAGGTGTGCTACATGCCAAAGGAGCAAGAGTTTCTTCCACAAAGGGTTATATGTGCCTTTACCCGTGCCTACTCAACCATGGGAAAGTGTTAGTATGGATTTTATTTTAGGATTGCCTAGGACACAAAGAGGCAAGGATTCCATTATGGTTGTTATGGATCGATTTTCAAAGATGGCTCATTTTATTCTATGTCACAAGACCGATGATGCTACTCATGTTGTAGATTTATATTTCATGGAGATTGTGAGATTGCATGGGATTATAAGAATTATAGTTTTGGATAGAGATGTGAAGTTCCTAAGTTATTTTTGGAAGACAGTATAGCACATGCTAGGAACAAAGCTTCTATTTAGCACATCACATCATCCTCAAATGAATTGACAAACCGAAGTTACTAATAGAACTTTGGACACTTTGCTAAGGGGATTGGTGATTAAGAGTGCTAAGGATTGGGATGTAAATTTAGCACATGCGGATTTTTCTCACAACCTAAGTCTTTCCACTATAAAAATCTCTAGTCCATTCGAGATAGTATATGGTATTAATCTATATATACCGATTGATATCGTTCCATTAAAGATATGTGAAGTGAAGAGTTATGATGCACAAGAGAGAGTTGATTTCTTTCAAAAAAATTCAACAACGAATCAAGCACAATATTGAGAAGGTGAATTAAGTATGTAAGACAAAAGCAAACAAGCATAGGAGTCAACATGTTTTTCAACCGGGAGATTTGGTATGGTTACACTTGAGGAAGGAGAGATTTCCTAATTTGAGGAAAAATAATATTTCCAAGGGTGGATGGTCCTTTCAAGGTACTTCAAAAGTTTGGGAAAAGTTCTTATGAGCAAGATTTGCCATATTCATATGGTGGGGTATCAAGAACATTCAATGTTGGAGACATTGGCCCTTACTATAGCAATATAAATTTTAGGGAAAATTCAAGTCAACAAGGGGAGAATGATGCAGGAGCAAACACTCAAGATTTAGAATTAATAATTATGGAACTAATTTTTCTTCATTTATATAGGATCTCCCACAAAATTAAAGACAAACATATGGTTATATTGCTAGTTATAGATTAAACATACCATAAAAGCTACTAGGCATGTACGTGCACGTGTATGGCATGCATGGAGGACATGGCTACATGAATGGGAGGAATAAAAGGCAACTTGGATGTGCATATTAGTTGGTTTAATTAATTAATTAGTCGAGTTAGATATTAGCTAGAGAATAAAGTAGCATAAATCTATCTTTTAAAGAATATTCTATATTCTAATATCTTTTAACTAGTAGATGGCAGTATCCTGTATAAAGTTGTAACACCCGAAAATTTACAACTAAAAAATTTCGTTTATAGAGTTAAGTACGAAAGCTAAAACAATAAAAACAACGGGTGTTACCACCACACTTGGTACAAGTCTGGTTTCCTCTACCATTCTCATACCAAGTGCTAAGGCTAAAATTATTAATTCGCTTGAATTAATATCATGATTACAGAAATCAGGATAGAAAGAACGTTAGATAAATACTGCTAATTAAAAATGACATTAGAAGTTTACGAAACTCAAGAGAGAAATTATAGGAGGACATGAGGGTCCAAATACAACCGAAAATAAGACAACAAAAGAAACACCGAATAGTCCTATGCTCCCAAATCCGAACTATCAGCATTTGACTGAGCTCAGAGGCTGACCTACAAAGTCCACTGCCGATTGAATAGGCAGGGGCCTACGAAAATGAACCCTTCAGTACTACGGTATTGAGCAACCCTTTATACCAAACTAATATGATAAATCAGCATGGAACACATGCAAGGCATACAATTAACATGGTATAAGATATAAACATATAAATATGATGATTGAGATACAATAATCACTCAGATGATTAATTTCCATCAAGGTCACATACTACTCATTTTCATTCATCTGAAACAGCCAAACTTATTATTAAACATTCCAGAAATACTCTCTGAGTAATAATTAAAACCCAACTTCAGCATAATTCACGTCTCAGCATAAATTCCCAAATAATCACGTACGTCACAGGTATAATTTACTAAGATTCATATCATCCCAAACATACTTACAGGTATAGCATAATAAATTCA
This sequence comes from Tamarix chinensis, assembly GCA_030549775.1. NCBI lineage: Eukaryota > Viridiplantae > Streptophyta > Magnoliopsida > Caryophyllales > Tamaricaceae > Tamarix > Tamarix chinensis. The sequence goes on along the minus strand of CM060171.1, from coordinate 165,497,517 downwards.
TAACGTCACAGGTAAACTTACAGATACAGCATAATAAGATCCATAATATCACAGGTATGCTCATAGACATAAAACCAACACATGTAGGCAGGAAGGCCGCTACCAAATCTACAGGTAGGCACAAAGGCTGCTACCGAAACCATAGAAAACCTCAGATAGGCATGAAGGCTACTATCGAAACCACAGAAAATCTCAGGTAGGCACAAAGGCTACTACCGAACCACAGGTAGGCATGAAGGCTACTACCGAAACCTCAGGTAGGTATGAAGGCTACTACCGAAACCACAGGTAGGCACAAAGGCTAGTATCAAATAATCCAATAATCCGATAATCATTATTTCCATCAAATCATATCATTTCCATTTTATTTACTTTCTTGAGGGGAGATCAATCAACATGAAGACATAAAGGTACTCCAGTCATACTGGCGCAACGAGGCAACACAGTATCCTACCGACTATCAACCCAAGGACGCAAAGGTACCCTGGTCACACTGGTACACGAAGGTAACATAGTACCATACCGACAAGGACACCTAATCTACGAGTATGCATACCCCCTATTAGTCCACATAACAGAATAGAGTAAGATATAGGGCCTGATTGAGGCACTAAGGCACACCAGCAAAAATCCATATCAACTGTGGGCTAAACCACGTCCTTAGGGTAGCGACCCCTAGGAGCCACCATTCCCGATCTCGAGGTTTTTCACTTTAAATATTAGTATTTTATTAAGGTGACCACGAAATCGCATAGAATACAGATAAATTCAATTCTCATACATAACCGTTCTCACTTATTTCCAATCATTCGAGACAACAATAATCAGAGTCAAGTTCGAAGCCAACATTAAAATATACTAAGGCCATTCTAGGCTTAATTATTCACATCTGGATACTTTAGGTCAAAAAGACCAAAATACCCCTAAGACTAAAAATTCTCAGATTATCATCTATTTAAATGCTAATTCCATTTTATTTATTCATTTGTCATGAAAAGGCTAAAACACCATAATTTAATTATTCATTACACAATTTAAATTATCAGATATGTCAAATGACCATTTTGCCCTTATACGTAAGTTTACACATAAAATCCTTTTCCACACCTTTAATCCATCCAAAACACATACTCACATACTCAACAACAACTAATACATATTAGACATGATTTTCAAGATAAATATCATAATACATAAAAATTACTAAATTGCCCCTAGGGCACACATCCATAATAATTATTCCATAATTATATCTAAGCATGCTCAACCTATTATTTTATACATAATTATCTTACAAATTATTTTTTTATCATTAGAATAATTTTAATCATACTTTCATACTCGACATAATTTACTTCAGATAACATGCTCGATTTATCTGTTTTCATGTTAATAATAATTAACATATAATTATATTGAAATAAATCATGATTAACATATTTCATCCACTGAAAACCCTAATGTGCTATCATGCAATATTTACAATTTTAGTAGGGCATAACGGTTACCTAAATTCTTGCAAAAACGCAAAAATAGTAGTATCGTACTAAATTTATCGAATCCCGCTAATCAACCTTTGGTACCTAAAAATAATACCGAAATTATCGAATTAATATCTATCAAGTAAAATAATAATTATAATATAGAAATATTTTTTTTTTTAAAAAGTACTAAAATATCCTTACACTTAAAATGGGTACCAATATTATATATATATATATATATATATATATATATATATATATATATATATATATATATAAATACACACAACTCACACTGCATGCGCAGCATGAGCCATGCACGCGTGAAAGAAAAAAAACAAAGGGCAGCGGGGGTTGGCCAGCAGGACAGGGAAAGAAAAAGGGGGGCAGAGGTGGTGGTTGGCCGGCGGTGCAGGGCGGTTGGAGACTGGCAGGGCTGGGTGGCAACTGGTGGTTGGTGGCTGCTGCGGCTGGGCGACGGGTCTGCTAGGTTGAGGGTGACGGGCTTGCACAAGAAAAGGGTGGGTGGGTTTTGGGTGCTGCGTTTGGTTGAGGAGAATGGTGCACAAGGGAGGCTGAAGGGCGGTTGGGTTGGCTGCGGTCAGGCAATGGTTGGGTTCGCTCGAGGAAGTGGAGGTGTTGGTGTTACGGGACAAGAAAGAGGTGTAGGGGCTACGAACGGTGGTGGAAGGCTGGCTCGACGCTGCAGGGAAAAGGTGCATGCAGGGGCTATGGTTGGGGGTGTTAGAGACGTGAAGGGTCGATGGTGTTGTGGCTGCGTGGACGGGAAGGCTGTGGTGGTTCTGGGATGGAGGAAGCTGGGCGATGGGCTGCGATGGGGGTGCTACTGGGGCAGACAAAAATGGAGGGGAGCAGAGAGTAGGGGTTGCTGGGTGTAGGAGGTTACTTGGTCGAGGCAGGCAGGAGGGTGGTACGCTGGGGTGTCGATGGTTGCCCGGGCTGGGGTTGCAAGATTAGTGTGAGTTGTTTGTTTGGGGGGGGAGTGTAGAATGTTTGGCGTACGATCGTGTATATGTGAAATGCAAAGGGGGGTTGTTTGGTTGGGCAGAGGGCTAAGTGTTATTTGTTTGGTCGAGCACAAGAAGAGAGGGGTAGAGTGATGCGATTATGTGCAGAGTATGTGTGTGTAAGTGTGTATAAATGACATACGAAACAGGGAGGTAACGGTGGAGTGTATATGTGTGTATAAAATGTACGAAAGGGGATAGAAAAATAGTTAGGAAAGATATTTTGGGTAACCGCAGAGGGGGGTAGATTAATAATATAGGGTAGGAATTTATCTGTTTAAATTTAGATTTAATTTAGATAGACTAAAATATCAGATATAAAAATAGTTTGAGAAAAATTATTGGAATTTGGGTAAGTTTAAAAATAGTCGAAAAGAGTAAAATAATTGAGAATAATTTTTAGAAAATTATTTTTGGTTACGGATCAAAAGGTTATTAATAACATAATTTAAAATAAGATTTATGGGTATAACTAGAATCAAATTAAATAATCTAATTTCTATTAAAATTTTAACCTGATTAAATTTATAATTAAACCGTCAAAATAATACGAAAAATAATAACACTTTTAAGATTAAGCCCTCTAAAATAATAATTATAATTAATTATACAATTATAAATTTATAATTATGGTTTTGAAAAATAGGGTATTACAAAAGTAATCAGTGGTCTTAGCTATATAAGTCATAGAACCCATGTTGAAGAGGAAATTGATTGAATTTGAATGAAAATTGCAAGTATTGCTTATTGAATTCTGTGTGAGTTCATCTCAATTTTAATCAAATATGTGTGAATAATTAATCTTGAAACCCTTAATCTCTTTGTCTGTATGAATTAGAGATTAAGTACTTTCTTTCTAAACTCCATAACCCATGCCATTCTAGCCATATTCATTGTCCAAATACATCTCAAATCAAAACCCTAATTTACAACCCTAACCCTAACCCTAACCCATGAAACCTTCTAGATTCAAACCCTAAATGCCAAACCATCATCATCATCATCATCTCATCATTGTCGAATCATCATCATCATCATCTCATCATTATCGAATCATCATCATCATCGAACCATCATCACTATCAAACCATCATCATCATTATTCTACTATATTCGAATCATCACCTCCCTAATTCCTCATCATTGAGTCTTAATCCTAATATCCAAACCCAATTCAAGGTCTAATATCACCACAATTCTAATCCATATTCACGCACACATCAATGTTATTATTAAAGTATTGTGTTATTTACCTCATAAATCTAAGCATTTTAAGGAGGCTATTTTGTAGAGTAAAGATGAAATGTATCTTAATGAGATTAAATCTATCTTTCTAGTATGTGAATTATGATAATCAATTAATTTTTGGAAAAATTATTGATTCACATGATGAGGATCTTGTATCAAGGGGGTCCAACGACAAAAAGCTTAGATTGAGGAAAAATAAGTTTAAGAATGATGTCTACCGTAGTTTTTGTAAAAGAGACCACATTAGAAAATAATGCCCCAATAGAAAATTTTGGTTACACTACTACAAAAACAAGCTTTAATAATATTTATTTTCAGGGTTTAATAATAGTTTTGAAGCATTATTAAAGCCTGCATTATTACAAGTTAATAACGGTTCCACATTTTTCATCACAAAGCTAAAAGCTATAGGTAAGACTTTTAACAATGGTTCCTTTTTCAACTATTATCAAAAGAAGAGTTTTGAAACTAATTCTTTGTAAAAACTATTGTCCAAACCTCCTTTTTAATAAGGGCTATTATATATAACTATTATTAAAACCTTCTTATAACTATGGCAAAACATTCACATCACATTAATGAAATCAATAAGAATAATAAGAAGAGAGAGGGTGTTAAACCCTCATATATAAAATATACACTCCATGATAGTTGAGAGTGAAATAAATCTGGTAAAAAATAAAATATTAACAATATTAACAAAAATAAAATATATCAAAGTAAGGAAAAAAAAGGAACTCTTAAAAATGAAAAAATGATAATAATAGATTTGAGAGTTGTGAAATAAATTATTCAAGAACAAACTTGAGAGAAAATGGGTTGTAGATGAACTACAAATCTAAGAGAAGATTTCATATTTGAACTAAAATCTTCAAGAAAAATAGATATAATAGATGATAGGGAAGATGATGATTATAGGAAGGAAGGAATGAATGAATGAATGAAGAGATATGATCACTTACAACTTGCTTCACAACACTGAAAGATGAGAAACAATATTAACACACACACCTCTAATAAAGACAATAACACTTTCTCTCTCATTAGGTCACTTCTCTTATGGTGATTAAGCATGATAGTTGAACTTCTTTATTTTATTTGGGGAACCCTACTCATCTTGAATCCCACCTTTGATTCTCTCTTCTCTTTAACTCCCCTCACTTTGATTTCTTTCTTCTATCATTTTGTATGGGATTATGGGATCTAATAAGAGACCATCCAAAGTTAATGTTTGTGACCAAAGCCTAATTTTAATAGCCCGACATTTTTAGGGAACCTCGCTTATTTAGGAATGGTATTTTTTAAGTTTAATTTCCCTTATTTGGTGGTCTATCATGTCTTTTTAGAGTTTTAAAACCCTAGTTGCATTTTTAGAATGTTTTTTTAAGACTCCTTATTCTTTCTTACTAATTTATGTAGAGACTTATGAGCCATTTTTAACCTCTAAACTATTTCTAAATACTTATTTTATGTGAAAAAATTATATCCTTATATTTTCCTAAATATCATAGTATATTTAAATTTTTAAAACCATTTTATTGGCAAAAATGTACTATTTGTCACTCCATTGGACCTTAATTGTGCATTTTGAGCTTTGTTAACTCCTTTTTTGTTATCTAAATTTTAAAACGCTTTTTAGGATCATATTATTTTTATTATTCTTGATACAAAAATTATCCTTATTCATATCATTTTTGAAGTATTATAAATATTATTAGGCATGTCTACGTCATCAAATTCAATCTATCTTCCTCGATTCTTATACAAAATTTATGAGAATGCATATAGGATTTTACTTATTGATAATAAATCATGGTAAAAACTCATTTATGCTCTAAATTTTGTGTCTTATCTAGTGTTTGCAGAAAAGTTTGATTTTGGTTCTTTAAAACCTAAGTTACCATTTTACCCTTCTTACACCACCTTAAGTTAGCTAATTTTTCTTCCAATTTCTCTAATCTTAGATATTATCCATTTTATCACCATTTTTACCCATCTAAACTAGGTCATTTTTTCCTCCTTTAACCTCCTATTTTCACACTTTATCCCTATATTTATTCTTCAAATTTAGTGGTTTTGTCCATGGTTTTCTACCCATTGATAAATCTTGATCTTGCTTTCCAACTTTAAGGATAAATTCCTTAACCCTTTCTCTTCAACCCTTTCTCTTTTGTGATGATTTTATGAGATTGATTTTTATAATATTTGATATGTATTTATATTTTATACCTTGGTATTTTCTTAGTGTTAAATCTTTGAAATTAAAGGTAAACCTCCCAAACCCTAAGTACATAAATTTTACACATATAGTGTGTTTTTGTTCAAGTCTAAGCTTATTTGGACATTATGGTGGTGGTTTAGTTTTTTTTATATAATTTTTGATTTATAGGATTTTAGTTAAATTTATGTAGATCATGATGATCCTCAATGTTTTAGGATTATTATGATATATAATATGTCTTAATTTGAGTGTGTTTAATTTTGGTTGAAGTTCTTGTATCGTTAAACTTTCGGTTGAATGTTCAAAGTGTTCTTAAAATATTCATTGTATTCTTGAGTAAAATGTCTTAATTACTCATGAATTACCCTAAGTAGAGTTAAATTTGGAATTAAACATGTTTTTGGCTAATTAGGCTTAAAATGACATTTTTAAGCTAGTTAAGATAATTTTCTATCCATGAGATATTTTGGTGGTTTTTAGATATTTTTAAAAGTTTGGTATTACCATGAATAATACCTCTAGGAATAGTGAAGTGGGGTTTTTTTAGTAAACAGTAATTTTTAGTAATAAAATATCTTTTTTATCTTTAGGTTTAATATTCTTAGTAAAAAATGATATTTTTTATCATTGGTAAATAGTATTTTGTGAGAAAAGTTACCAGTTGACCTATTTTTGGCTTTTGAGTTGCTTTCCACCATCAATTTGATCTTTTATGGCCTCAAATGTGATTCATTATGTCTTAAAGTATTTTTTTGGGATTCTAGATTAAAATGGTTTTACCCAATTAAGAATTCCTTGATTTTGCTTGGGCCAATATGCCTTTTGTGGCTAGTTTTGGTTTAGCTTGTGGCCATTTTTTAGTGGTTTAATTTTGATTCTGATTTGGGCTTAATTCCTAGTTTAGTTTTGGTGTGTAACTTTATTTTATGATGGTAATTTTTGATAATGTGAAATGAATTCGCCTATGTTCTGAGTAATATGTTACTAGAATGTCATTATAGAACTTCTAATTACCTTCATGTTTGTTTTGAATAATTGAACATAAGAGAGTAAGTTGAGAAGAATAATTAAGTTAAAGAAGAGATTGATTTTTTGTGAGGTTATGCCTTATTGTCTAACTTTAGCTTTTTATAGCTAGTTGCGTTTGAGACTTCTTTCTTGCCAAGAGAGATTGGAAGTATGTATTGTTGTAGGATCTTGTGGTCCTTGGCTGGAATAAAATACTAATTAATAAAGTGAAAGGTACTTAGATTTGGGCAAACATCTTAAGCTTTGGTTAACCCCAAGTGCTAAAGGCCTTCAAGTGAAAGGGTAATTGCTGCCTTCCTAAGTAAAATTATCAACCTTATGGGGGTGTGTATACTTAAGAAATTGGATACTTAGCTTTGGTGAGAGGATAGTATTCCACAATAGTTTCCTTGTTAGGCATCTTGGAAGTATGAGTTATATATCCTTGATGTTTGTGCCACGAAAGAGATTGTAATCCCTTTCAAGTTTAATTATATCTCTTATATAAGATGCACACGAGTAAGAGGTTGTATGGTTACCTTACTATTATATATTGGAAGCAAGTGAGTTACTTGAGGTTTGATGAGGTGCACATAACTAGGTGGTTGTCTGGCTTCCCACGCTAGGTTGTCTCAAAAGTGAGTTGGGGTTACTTTTTGTTGCGTGTTATTGTTTTGGTTGGAGATATTATGTGCACTATCATTGTATGCTATTATTTTTGGTTTGAGGCATTATGTGCACAACCTTTGTGTATTGGTACAAGTATTATCATTGCATATTGGTACATGTATTATCTTGGGTATATTCATGACTTGTTATTATTGTATGTGAATTGTTATTTAAGCGTGATTTTACATCTTTGTGTGTTATAAGATTATCGAGCATATTATATGCTCAATGTTAAGTATGTTTAGTCAATAACTTTTTAATTGTCAAAATGTAGGTAATATGGATATTATTGGAGCTTGAGTTGGAATCAAAGAGTATGTGTAACACCCCGAGTCGACACGACCACACGGGGGCTACCTTGGAGCGCTTTCGGATTGATTGGCTGACCCCACAAATCAACACGAGTCCTTTTAGTACGCTTTGTCCTCACTCACGTGCTTCCCGAGAAACTTTCAGAAAATTTCCGAAACTTCCCAGGAGGTCACCCATCCTAAAATTGCTCCACGGCCAACACGCTTAACTGTGGAGTTCTTAGGACGGAATCACCAAAAGGATGGTATACCATGTTGGTATAAGTAGCCAAATCAATTCTTATAACACTCCGCTCAATTTTGGGGTATTACATTCACCCCCACTCAAAGAACACAACGTCCTCGTTGTGCCTCAACCAATGACTGTCTCAATACAGTTCATCCCAAGAATCGTCCCGCTAGGTGGCTGACTGACTCATCCAAGTTCAGCTCACGGTTGCGGTTTTGCTCTGATACCATTTGTAACACCCCGAGTCGACACGACCACACGGGGGCTACCTTGGAGCACTTTCGGATTGATTGGCTGACCCCACAAATCAACACGAGTCCTTTTAGTACGCTTTGTCCTCACTCACGTGCTTCCCGAGAAACTTTCAGAAAATTTCCGAAACTTCCCAGGAGGTCACCCATCCTAAAATTGCTCCACGGCCAGCACGCTTAATTGTGGAGTTCTTAGGACGGAATCACCAAAAGGATGGTATACCATGTTGGTATAAGTAGCCAAATCAATTCTTATAACACTCCGCTCAATTTTGGGGTATTACAGTATGGCTTTCTATGTTTTGCTCTGTGTTGGGACTATTAAATTTTTGTTCTAGTTGATGTGATTCAACTTCATAGATGTGTATGAAGATTTTGTAATGTAATGAGTTTTACCTTGCAACCTTATTTTTTATTGTTTAATATTTTTCATACCCAGCCTTACATCTGCCATTGGCTTGGTGAATGTGCACACATCTCCTCATGATAGATGTACTAGGAGTGTTACAAACATACAACATAGTTCATGGCGGAGTTATTTCATTGAATAATAGTGTTAAATGTAAGGTTGCGAGGATTAGGACTGTGAAGGTGATGATACATGATAGTTTCCTTGGGATACTATCTAATGTTCACCATATCCCTGAGACGACTAAGATTTTGGTTTCACTAAGCCCTTAGGATAGAAAATGGAATTGGTGGGTTATTGAGAATGACACACTATAGGTTACTAAAGAAGTTTTAGTGGAAATTGTATGCAAGTGAGTCGTGATAATGTTTTTCCTTTCCCCCTTTTGCACCCTAATTCTTCAAAATGTATATAAATATACTTCACTTTTAAAATCTCTTCCCACCTTTGTTTCTTGTCCCTATTCCTATCATCATGAAACACTACTTGTTGGTACCACTATCAATTCCTTTTAAAATTGTTGGGGTATTGCACACAATCAATTCCTTTTGCTCAATCTAACTATCGTGTGACAAAAGGATAAATATACATCTTATAATATATTGTGTTGAGCTTATGATATTTACGTAATTTAGGCGGTTATAATATCTTGCTAAAGACCTCTTATGATTTGTGGGCTTGAAAGGAGTTTTGGTTCACTACCAACATTATGTGAACCTACAGGATCGCACATTAATAAAACTTGATCGTAAAAGGGTTGTAAAATGGGTAATATGAGGTATTCATATGATTAATATCTATTTAAGCTTAAGGTGGTATTAATAAGATTAAACCTAAGGTGGATTTAATTTGATTAAAAGCCCAAGTCTAATGTAACTAAGGTGGGCTAGGGTTTTAATATAAAACCAAGCTAAGTTTTTATTATAAATACCCTTTGCTCTATCTTTTGTGGATGGTAAACTTTTCAGCCGTCAAGGTTTTTTCTCCACGAAATTGAGAGTGACTTCCCAATGGTGCTAGCACGAATCCTTGGTGATCCAGTTTCGATATGTGTGACTACCGGTAGAGGTGCAACGTAATTTGCACTTGCTTACTCAAATAAGATTGAACTCTAACGATTGGAGTAATCACAATTCGGAATAAGAAGTTGATCAAATCATTCTCACCTTCAATTCGAATCAATCGGTTAACCTAGTATGGGTGACTAGTAAGTTCGATCTAAATCTAGCATGTGTTCTTAGGTATTTTAGCCTTTGATTTTATTCTACTACTTGATAGGCTAAATTCCTTCATAATCTCCATGCAATGTTTATCGATACTTGAAGATTTTAATCTACCCATTGTTTAACAAAGGAGCCATGGCCTATTAGCTAGGATGTATAGTACTATATACAACAAAGTTATTTAATTAGCCACTAAGTATTTATCAATCAAACCTTGTTCCCTAACAAATCTACTAAAATGTTGATAAAATAATATAAATAAATTGGTATTTTTAGGTGTGTATTTTAATCATTTTTAGTTTAGTCTGAAATAAATTATAACAAATTATGATAAAATGAAAAAAATAATTATATACTTTTCTTTTACACTTCATTCAGTTATTGTAAAGTTTCAAAGAAAATAAAAAAAAATTGTATTTGGCTTACTCCATAGAATGAGAAATGGGAAAATAAGGAATAAAATTATTGAATATTAACCATTTGATTTTTCTTAAGAAAAAAGAATTAAAAAATAATAATTTTGATTCTATTTTCTTAGCACTTTATTAGATCTAAATTAAGCCTTATAAAAAAAGGAGCAAGGAGGCATGTCAAACATATTAAATAAACAATTTTAGTTTACAAACAAAGCCTTAGGCTTGTTTTGGGGGAACTTTGATTTCAAAAAGTTGTTTTTTCAAGGAATACATTCACCTATGACCTATTTTTGTTGGCTCATACCTACAAAGAAGAAAATGACCCCTAATAGATTTTCCAAACAAAATATTATACTAGTAGGTTAAGCCAATAGTCCTTCCCCTCAAAATCTACCTTGGCAAGCCAAACTAGCTAAGGACTCGATTAATTTGTTGTGTATTAAAAAATTATAGAACTATGGAGCACTTATTAAATTGAGAATCAAGATAGACTCATCCTTTGTTCTTATTTGACAAGATAATAAATAAATGATACTTACACTAGAAGCCAAAGATAGCCGTAGAGCATAAGCCTTAAGTAAAAAATATTCGATCAATTTATTTTATAGGTTATTTAGGTTAAGTATGAATAAATTAGATAGATAACCTTAGATTAAGTAAAATAAGATAAATATTTATAAATATTTTTTAATATTTTTTAGATTAACTTAGATAAATAAAAAATTTAACCTTAATTGGTTTGAAGTCAATAAAAGTGAACAATCAAATATCATTAACAATTAATTTAAACATTAATAATCTCAAGATAAATCTAAATTAAATTAAACTAATTTTTATTTTAACCTAACATATTTTCAGTATAAAAAAATTGTTAAACGACAATGACGACGAAAATTAACCTAGGTTATTCTTCGTCCACAGATAATAATTATAAGATGACTATATATTAAAACAAACAAAAAAAAAATGTGAAACGAAATTTGACCTCAGTGAATGGCACGTATTAAACCCGCCGCTGTCCGAACGGGAATCGGTGACCGAAGAGAGGAGTAGCGTTGTGTAGGCTCGTAGGTATAGCAAGATCACAGCTGACGCCACTATTTTTTCTATACAAACTACAAAGCCAAACCGCGACTCTCTGTCTTCTCCTCGAGAGAACGAGAAGCCAAACGGTTGCGGCTGATTTCCAACCGCTTCATCATTCAGCAGAACTACTGCCCAGATTCGAACCGAAGGGCTTAGCGACGAATTCGATTTGTCGTCTTCGTCGTCGTCATAATCAGAGATGGCGAGCGGTACTCTAGGCGATGTGATGGTGTCCCAAGGTGACGATCAGAACAGTGCCGAAATCGAAGGCCTTGGACGCTTTGCTGTTGATGAACACAACAAGAAACAGGTTCGGTTTCTTGTTTCTTCTTATTTTTTGGTTGAATGGGGAATTGAACTGGTTGCCTTTGAGGGTAATTTAGGAATTTTGAGGGTTCCCATCGATCGTGCCGTCGATGCGTGATTGATGAGCAGAAATTGTTGAAAGCATGGACCTCGCTTCTTTTAGTTTAGGTTTTCAATAATATTCCAATTATATTGGCTTGGTGGGCGTCAATTGAGATGCTCATTTTATTTATTTCTTCCCATAATATAAAACGATACGATCGAAGAATGCACTTGTAGAGTTTGCGAGGGTTGTTGAGGCCCAAGAACAAGTGGTTGCTGGCACGATGCATCACCTGACTATTGAGGCGATTGAAGAGGGGAAGAAGAAGCTGTATGAAGCAAAAGTGTGGGTGAAGCCATGGATGAACTTCAAGGAACTTCAAGACTTCAAGCATGCTGGGGATGTCCCTTCTTCATTTACTGTTTCAGACCTCGGTGCTGAGAGAGGTGATCTGCTTTATGATATGTTAGTATGGATGTGACTCATAATATATATGAGCAACTCATTCCTATTAGTATGGATGTGTGTCTGTGTATGTGTGAATTTGTTGTATCATGTTCCGACTTCCTACTCAACTGTGACTGTGTGATGCTATCTGACCTTTCCGTGTGGTTGTGTGAGATCAGAGGGTCATCCCCCAGGCTGGCAGGATGTTCCTGTTCAAGATCCCGAGGTCCAGAACGCGGCAGATCATGCTCTCAAATCCATCCAGCAAAGGTCCAATTCCCTTTTCCCCTACGAGCTCCAGGAAATTACAAACGCAAAAGCTGAGGTATATCATTTCTTGATTTATTTAGTTACTGTAACAGGACTGAGGAGAGAGTGCTTATTATATTTATACACACACACAGGTGTTTGAAGACACGGCAAAATTCAACATGCGACTGAAAGTGAAGAGGGGAAACAAGGAGGAGCACTTCAATGTTGAGGTGCACAAGAAGAGCGATGGCAATCTTATGCTGAACCAGATGGACGCATATGCTCCCTGAAACTGAAATGCTGTGTCCCACCCATCAGATGCTCTCTTTTGTGCATTGGCAGCCTTAGCCGGCCTCTTGAGGCTTTAGCTTTTGGATTACATATATGCGCGCGCGCATATGTTATTGTTATATAACCTGGAAAGGTGGTCATCTTCTATCTGTAATAGACACTTCGGAATGTTACTTTTATTATTGAAATAACAAATGAAATAAGGTTCCAGTTCGATGGATTCGTTCGGCCCTGAACAAGCATTCGTTTGGGCTGTACAGCAGGGGCATCCCTTTAATAAACGAATTTAAAAATAAAATTTAAATTTACTTTATATATAAACTTTAACTCATTAATAAACAAGTTAAATTAAGTTAACTCATAAATTTTTATAATATAAACGAACTTGAATGATGGTCCCAGTCAAAGCTTCGAAGAAGTATCAAGTGTTTTTGCAGAAAAAAATACTCTGCCCCTCCTCTTCATTTAACGATTCTTAAATACATAAAAGAAAACAACGGATTAATCCACGATCCTAAAAACAAGGAAGTAAAAGAGTGGATCACTTAATGATCCTACAAACAAGGAGAAAAACAAACGTGAAGGAGATTCAATCCCAAGAAATAAGGGAAGACCATTTCGTCCTATTTCTCACTCTCTGACTTATTCCTCGACCAAGTCTGATTCCGGTTTAGGTGAAATACTTCGGATTGGGCCTTCTCTGCCGAATCGGTCGGTTCGCATCATTGAACCTAAATTTTTCATATTTAAACTCAAATCGTTTATTAAACAAGTCTAAAATTTATATTCATCTTAATTCGTTTAGTTAAATTAACAATTCAAAAAATTTATAAATCAACTCCCATTCATTTACGGTCTTACTCATATCTTTAACCCTATAGCAAGTTGTCCCTACATTTTACAATTGAGCAGAGTTTAAAATCATATATAGTAAGGACACTTGATCGGAATCAAGTAGACACATTCACTTTCTAAAAAAAAAAATTCGATAGATTTATTTAGATAAATTAAATAATTCACCTTAATTCATCCTATTTGAACACAAAAAGAAAAAATTTACCTAAATTAATGAAGATTATTTTTTTTTCTTTATTAACTTTCAATATAAGAATAATAGAGTTAATGAAAAAAATAAATAAACTTTTATCTAATTAATCAAAAGTAACAATCCTAAATGTATGTTACAAAAATGGAAAGTAGTTTTAAATGTTATATACCATATTTTTAACATTTGTTCTTTCTAATTCAAATGGAATTAAAATAATATTCACCCTAATTTATCTAAAATAGATTATTTTATGCAACAAATATTTGAAACATTTATTCTATTTTACGTTTATTTTGTAATTTAAATTAAATTTTTAATATTTATTTTTTATTCTCATTCACTCTATTTCAAACGAACTACTTAACAAGATCAAAAGAACTATTATACAAGAGGGGAGGAGATGAATTAGAATCACTAGATAAGACAAACACTATCATTTTATGTTCAAACAAACAAACAAACAAACGCTTAGATTGTCTGGAAGGGCCCGCCTATATTACTTCGCTCCATAAAAAACACTACTGGGGTTAGCTTATCACCGACAGGCGGGCAGGCAGTCCATTCCGAACCAACCAGACTCTTTGAAACAGACAGAACGCGTAGGCTGCTGACCTTGTCGGACATCTGGTCTCTGCTTCCCTTGGTGATTTCTCAACCGGCAGCTTATACTGCATCATAATCCTCCTCGTCCTCGTCTAACCTTGAGCCGTACTGAACCACCTGATGCGGGTCAATAGCCATGCCATCAACCTCTGAGACAAACTCTTCTTGTTTCGCATCTGTTGGCTCGGCTGCTGCTGTTAAAACACCGCCATCATCCACCCCAGTTGCGGCTCTCGTCATGCCTTGATTTTCGGTTACATCTGCATTCAGGTCGATGTTCCTCATAGCCGTGTCACTACCGTCAACAAAGGCTGTCACTTTATCGCTAGGTGTCTCCTTTGTGGCTTCTGAACCATTGTCCGGGTTAGTGCCATGGTGGTTAGCGTTGTGCCTGTTGGCAGACGGGATAGATGTAGAAGATGTTTCCGCTTCCGTCTCTTGATGTGATGATACCTCTCTCTCTCTCTCAGCTGCCCGACCCCGTCCACGACCTCTACCCCTTCCCCTTCCCCTACCCCTGCCACCCCCACTGCTGCTGCTGCTGGCGTGGCTTATCTCGTGCTGCATATTTTATTAGATCTCTTTAGAAAAGAATAGCAATTACTTAATCGATCCGCCATGTAGCGAAATTAATAGTTCCAAACAGATCCAAAACAGCAAAAACACTCAGGAGCACCCCACCCCACCCCCAAAAAAAAATATTTTTCTCCCTCACAAAACCATTCCAACACGCCAAAATGAAAGAAATGAATGGGGAAAAAAAAGGAAAAAAAAATACAACAGAAGAAAAGGATCGCGAAAAATGAATACCGGAGTCTCCTTGGCCCTTGAAACCAATGTCATATTTACCAGAATAATAAAGCTGCAATCTGGAATTATGTTCTCAACAATCATATCGCAAGTTGCACAAAAATATAAGCAAGGGAAGCTAACTTACCATCCTCCTGCTCTTTGACTCCTCATCGCTTTCATTGCATTCATCCGCAGCAGCTTTTCTGGCAGAGAGAAGCAAAATATGTATGTCCTTAGACACAACTAGATGTAACAAAGGACTTTGATAGGGTTAAATAGAGGCAATACGAGAACATCAACTGATCAACCCCACATGAAGGTAGAAGATCAGGAGGTAAGGACCATATCTTTCGCTAACCTTCTTTTTGATGAGCTTCTATCATCTCCAGCAGCATCAGAATGACCATAATCAGGAACCTTGCAGACTACATCTTTCAGAAAGTCAAACACACTGAAGCTATGAATACAATGTTTCCTGCATTCATTTACCAAACTACTTCAATCCAGATATCCCACATAGATAGTGGTATCTACCAGGAAAAAGCAGCTAAAATAGATGAAAAGAAATCTCCTGTAAACAAAATTAGCACACATAGACGCATGCAAAACCATACCGGCTATAAGCCCAAATATGAAACCAGACACACAAAATACACAGGTTTTTTAATTCAGCTAAGTTTCCATAACACCATAGCTAGGCAGGAATCATGTCCAAATAAGGACAAAATAGAATCTAAAGTATTTTGCATTCATTTATGGCCTTTGTGCTTCAAAGAATCTAAGAGGATAAAATGCAGACGAAAATGAAGATAGGAGTTCACTGTTCCATTGCATATGCCATAGCAAGTTATTAGCAACTCCCTGTAAGATGACATATACAGCATCAAACCGTTAATGTGGAGAAACTGAATGATTCAAGCTTCTTTTTCAGGCAGATAAGCCAAATAATTGCAATTCCCTAATTAGAAAATAGAGCACAACAGCGGACCTTCAAACCAGCTACAACTGCAGTTGATTGTCAGTTCATCACTGTCGCATTCCAACAGCGCCTTAAAAGTTTGCCCATGTAAATTTGCAACTACCAGGTATATTGCCATGAAAATGGACCACAAGAAACAAGTCATACAAGGTATATCATGTTTTTCATTCTGTCAAAGAGAAGCTAGCAACAATATATCTTAACATGATACTTAATCAAAAAGATTAGCCATGCATACAGCATAATTATTGCCTTTATTTAAATAAAAAGACAGCTCATCATGTTCGGAGAGAGGGGAGGCTAAGATGGCATTGAGAAACAAACCAGGCCATGCAAATATGCACAGTTTATACACTAACAAAACATAGCTCAACTGACCAACTGATCAATGGGTGCAAATAAAGAAAGCTTACATGGCAAACAGGAATACGTGCAGAACAATCAACATCATGTTGCCAGGACGCAAAATATTAAAAATTTAGACTATGTGCGTTTAATGCCATATGAACATTGTTTCACTTACAAATGCACCGAATTCATTGTTTTTGCACCTCTCTGAAGAGTAATGTCATATGTACGATCACAAAGGTCTTGTAAAAACAGTTCCAATGCTTTAGCTGCATCAGTGAAAAGAATGGGTTTGCACAAGAATGGCCAATAATTACGTTTGAACTGTCAAAATACTCCATCATGTAAACTATCAAAATACTCCATCATGTCAATCCACTTACAAACTAAAACTGGCACTGCCATAGCTATCTTCCCTACATCCTCATCTGCTTGCATTATCTTCTTTATTCGAGCCTGCAGAAAAAGAAATTTATATTAAGATAGCAGCGCTGCGTCACATTCTTTCTGTATGACCAATATCAATTCACTTCAAAATCCCAAGGGCATCCTAGCTCACTCTTGCAAATACACGCTATGATAGAAAGTGAACACAAGGAGAGAGACTCCCTAAGCTCTTTTCAAAAAGTTTGGCCGACCACTACCCATATGGCAGTGAACAATCTAAACAGTACAGCCGTACACGCATAAAAGTACCATCTTGTCACCAACATACTCACAACACAGATCCAAGATTCAGAAACAAGGAAAGAGAAAAAACTCAAGGTCCACCCAGATCACAAAATCAGACGCAAGATTTCAGCCAAGCATGTAACAAGCATACTTTCAGCTCATGCATATCATCATACAAGTTTCATTGTCTGAAAAAACCCCGAGAGATCTATGGAAAACATAAGGGAAACTGATAGGCGTCATGTCAAAAGATTCAGCGCCTCAACTCGATGTAGGCTTGGATAAAAATAGAAAACACAACACTAATCAGAAAACAAAGCCAAACAAATTATTTGCGGCCAAAATCAGCTTCAGAAATATTAGATTTTTCCCAACAGGTAGACGGATTCCAATTGGCCGGAACCGATAATTAACCAAAACCCTAGCTACGACTCCAGCTTGACTGCCAAATAACCAAGATCAGAATCTTCAAAATCCCAAACTCTCCGCTTACGATGAACATGGTCTCGGTTTCAGGTTGGGGGGGAACATATAATCAGCACCGAATACCAGAGAAATCCAAATACAACATATACTAGATCTGCCGCAAAGCACCGAGAATCCCAACAGATCAACCAAAAACTAACCTAGTAGATGGAGGAAGTGACATAAGTAGCAAGAGAACGGAAACTTACAGCAGGAAATCGAGTATCTAGCTTCTTCCTCATGGCTACCTCAAAATTTCTGAGTCAGACAAGCCAAGCAAGAGGGGGGGGAGCGAGAATTGGAATCTGGGTCAGAATAGATTCATCTGCGACTATTTAAAGAACTCAAATTCAGATTGCAAACATTTTCAAATAGACGAGGTTTAACCAAAAAATTGATTGTAGCAAAGTATTATCACCCGTCCGTACAAGTCCTGTTACACGAAGGAAGAGAGATTGATGAACAAATATGAGAATATAGCCTCTCTTTTTTATAATGCCTTGGATAATACCAAATATGTAGATTAAGGAGTTCGAGGATGCCCAATCACTTACAAGTAAAAAAAAAAAGGTTCAGGCATACATTGAAAAATATATAGTCGGCATAAAGCATATAATTTATAAACGAGGTTCATTTGTCCATTGCTATGTTTTGTTCCAACTTCCACGTGTATAGTGCGAAACTTAGAGCCCAACAAAATTATATATATATATATATATATATATATTTAATATCATATACAAACTCATAGATAATATATAAATATACGATTAAACAGTAATCATCAAATCTAAATTAGATTTAAAAAATCTTACGGTCATCTGCTAATCTAAGTTAACATTCTCAATGCCTCCCGACATTTTTCACCGATCTTTTACCTCTCCATTTTCTCCCTGTCCGTTGCACTTTTCTCTTCATCACTCTCTTCATCGCCATCATTTCCTGTCCATTGCCAATTATGGCTCTGCATATCTCTATCACCATCAAACTATCACTCAAAGATGCCTCTCTGCATCTCCATTCCTCCGCCTCGCTCTCTCCATCGCAATCCCTCCCTATCCATAGTCATTTCTCACTCTACATAACTCCATCGTTGTTTCTCTATCTACATCTCTCTCTCGCTTCCTGTCCATGGTCGTTTCTCCCACTAGATCTCTATATCATCATCGAAGTTCCTCACTTTTCCTCTCTCCATCGTCGTTAATATATGCATGTAGAAGCTGCCTCTTTACATTTTCTATCTCCCTCATCAAACAAACTTAGTTTTGTGGATACTCAAATCTGGCAAGACATTGAACATTATAGTATGTGAATGTCCTATTTTTGTGCCTCTCTTCATTTTTTATCTCATTTTTTTGTCCTAATTGTTGTGTCGATATGCAGCAAAAAATGGATGAGATTGGCCTTCAATTGGATTCGGCAAGGATAAATAACTTCAAGTTTGTCAATTTTGATTTTGTTCGGTTAGCTCGTATATGTTTTTTTCTAATCATTATGTTGATAGCAATGCCGGTACATGATAGCAATGTTGTATGGTAGTCTGAATACTTAGATTAGTAATAATCAGAGTAATGTTAGTGTCATTGGGTGGCTATATGTTAGTCTAATTACTAATCAAAGTAATATTAATGTGATTAATAATAATCAGAGTAATGTTAGTGTTAATAGGATGGATATATGTTAGTTTGATTACTAATCAGAGTAATGTTACTCCGATTAGTGTTGATTATTGAAGGTATTTAAAAAAAAATCTGATTTAGCCAAGTTCGAGTAGTTTAAGTTTTTTTTCTAGTTTGGCTACAAGAGAAGGGGTTGTATTTCATTAATCATACTTGGTACCGATATAGGTGATTCTTAGTTACAAGAAAAGTCAATTACACTGTAGATTAACCATTAATCGATGATGTAATTTGTTAGATAATTACTGAACGTGTTCCAATCAGTTTTCTTATCATGCATGCTAAGATGGCACAACAAGTGACACTGATATATTACATCAGGCATTGTTGGAGTCCCCTTTAAATAATTTTAGTTCAACTCTGGTTTTCTAACTTCCTTCATGTTTAATTTTTCGCGTATTCCACTGTCTTTTTGCTGAACATCGTCTAGGCCTTTGACTATTATGCCAGAGGTACTTTGATTAAAACACATCGTTTCTATATATATTTATATTTCTTATTTCTATTTCTTTAAAACGTATACAAGTATATCTTATTTCCGTAGCTGCTATAAAATGGTCACTGCATTTTATCATGGAATAATTTTACTCTGATAACAGTGATTTAGTGTTTATTAGTTGGCATTGGCAATGCCTATGATTTTTTGTTGTATATTACTCTTATTATTAATGAGCGCAATGTTATTGTAATTAGTATCAGCCCAACTATATATGCAAATCTGAACTCCTTTTTTATTCCACAATGAGTGAGAGGCAGTGTTTCATGCTATTCTTGTAATGTCATCCTTAATAGCTCACTAAATATGATTAATGGACTGCAATTGCTTTTGATTGCATTATGCAGGTAAACATTTTTGCCTAATCAAATCTACCAATAATAGGAAGTAGACTTATAGTTTTATTTTTTTTAATTCAATGGCTAAGATTATTCATATAATGAATGTTTCAACTTTGAACACTAAATACAAGGTCAATAATTTATTTGTATTATAATACAAGCTCTAGATAACCTCATACTCGGTTCTCTATTTTACTCTCACATTTTAGATTGACTGATCCCCCTTACCTATGAATATAGGTTTGCCAATAACTGAGCTCATTAAGGAACTTACACAAGGCTTTGGTGATATTATTAAATATTATTAGTTTTCACTCAAAAATATTAGATATTATTATTTTTAATGGTTTAATAAGACAATCTTTAGTAATTTCCTTTTATGTTAACTTTACATAATATCCATTTTAGTATTTGTTCAAATGGTTAATATCTATTTTTTTTGCGATAAAATGTTTATTATGATATGAAAATTGGCCAATTTCTTAGAACACATTGGCGTGTGCGTGCGCATATATATATAGATGTACTCCTTCGGTTGCAATGTGTATGTGTCATTTGGTAAATAAGTATTTAGTGCATTATTTAGGATTATATGGATAAAATAAAAAGAAAGAAACGAATCACTAGTAGAACAACAAAAATATACAACAAGAAAGAGCACTTAGTAGATTGTCCATCACAAAATATGGCAGTTATGATCATGATAGGTATATATGGCTAATATATGACTGAATTCAGAAGAAAAATGAGAATAAATAATGTATTTTAGAATTAATAATGAGGGTAAGAAGTTTAACATTCATAAACTTATTGCAAAATATCATACACATTATGTTCTTAGTTTTATCTACCTATACTTATTTCCATCTACAATTCCTTGTTTGTGATAGTTTCATTTGTTTTATTATATAAGTGTTATGAGTGAAAAATAAGGTTCTTCTCCTCCCTCAAAGTTGAATAATGTTGATAATCGGTTGGTGACTCCCAAGTCAATACCCCACACATCTCCTAGTAGAACAATGGAAAAATAGAAACCTTGTTCACCAAAAATAACCCCTTTTGTAGGAATGAGATTTGATTCATTGGATGGTGAGATTAAGTTCTACAAGAATTATGCATATACTTGTGGTTTTAGTATCCGTTTATCTGGTGAAAAGAGAAATGTGATTAATGTTGTGATACTAAAATATCTTGTTTGTACTATGAAAGGGTTTAAACCATCGAAGAATATATGTCGTACTCAAAGTAGTGGTGAAGGTGGAGCTAGAAGTAGAGTGGTTAATAGAGTGTGATGTAGAGCTAGAATATTTCTTAAGCGTAACATTGAAGGGTTTTATGTGATTTCAAATTTGTATGAAGGACATAACCGCCTTCTAGCTACCCTTAGTGTTAGACAATTTCCAAAAGAGGGAAGGAACTTGACTATCATGCATGAGAAATTCATTATAGATAAATGCTAGAATGAATACCGAGGCATCCAAATGATTTCGATTATTCAAGGAACACGTGGGAGGGTATGAGAATGTAGATGCTTCCTTATAGGATTTTAAGAACTATTATAGGGGTGTCAAGAGTTACATTGGAGATTCTAATTCTGATATATTTGTGGAAATATTTCTTAAGAAGATAGAGAATTGGAGTAGATATTATTTTACATTTCACACGTAAAAACCCTAATATGCTATCATGCAATATTTATCATTTTAGTAGAGTATAACGATTACTTGAATTCCAACAAAAATGCAAAAATAGTGGTATTCTACTAAAGCTATTGGATGTCACTAATCAACCCTTCATACCTAAAAATAATACTATAAATACCAATTTAATATCTATCAGATAAAATAATAATTATAATAACAAAATATTTATTTGTCAAAAATTACTAAAACACCCTTAGATTTAATACAGGTAATAAAAATTTTAAAACCCAGCACACAACTCATGATGCATGCACCGTGAGTCGTGTGCGTGAAGAAGGGGTTGGTCTGGCTTGGAGCTAGCTGGGGTGGTGGAGTGAGGTAGGGGAGATGGTGGTCGTGGGTGGCAACAGTCAGTGGAGGGTGGTAGCTAGTGGTGTTGGTGGCTGGGAAGGTGGTGCTGCGGTTGCGAGGTAGTGATGGGATGGAGGTAGGTTGGTGCACATAGGAAGAAGAGGAGGGAAGGGGTTGCTGGTTGGAGTTGCGAGAAAGGGAGGTGCTAGCTAGGAGCTGGCTATAGGACGAGGACAGGGATATGGGCGATGGGTGGTAAGGCACAGGGCACGGGCAGGAAGGAGACGAAGGGGAGGGGGTTAAGGAAAGAGGGTCGGAGTGTGTGTGTGTGTGTGTGTGGTGTTATTTAGAAAACCAAACATGGATGAGAGAGAGGGAGATGGGGAATGGGAAAACTAGACGAATGGGAGAGTAGGTGAAGGCTGGAAGATGGCTCGGTGGTTGGTGATGAAGGGGAAGTGCAGATTAGGGCTACATACAGGAAGAATAGGAGGAAGATGGTGGTTGGTGTGTGGGGTTGGAGGTTGCGCTAGGGTTGGTTCGGCAAGGGAGTGGTGGCAAGCTCGAGGTGGTGCAAGGGCTGGGTGATGGTGGTTGTAGTGGTGTGATGTTTAGTGCTCGAGGGGATCTATTGGTCAATGAAAATAAAAGAAAATGATGGCTAGATGGATAAGGTCAAGGAGGTGGATGGTGGTTCGAAGGTGGAGGCTGCAGCGGAGGGTGTTGGATGCAAAGGGAAATGGAGAAGGTGGTTGGGTGTTGCAGGGTGTTGGACGGTGGTGTAGTGGTGTTGCGGAGGCTACGGTGGATGGCGATGGAAGTGGCAGGGTGGCACTAGATGAATAAAATGCAAAGGGGAGAAGGTGTTGTGGTGGCTCAAAAGGGCAAAAAAAGGAAGGGGTAGAGGTTGTTTGATTGCTGAAGGTTGGTGTAGATGGTTGGCTTGAGGGGTTATTTGGCCCGAAAAAGGGTGTCGAAAAGGAACAAAGGGGGAAGTGATGGGTGTTGTGTGTGTGTGTAGCGTGTAAGTGTATATAATGTTTGTTGGGTTGAGTGAAGTGAGGAAATGAGGGAGATAGAGAGAGAGAGAGATTTAGGGTAGGTATTTTACACGGTAAAGGTAACATGAGGGAGAGGGATGTAGGGTAGGGTAGAATAGGTTTATTTTTATTTTTATTTTAAATTTGATTTGGATAGATTAGGGTATCGGATAGAAAAATAATCCGAGAACAAATAATCTAATCTAGGATAGTTAAAAAGGAACGAAAAGAGTAAAAATAATTAGGAATAAATTTTAGGAATTTATTTCAGATTATAGGCCAAGGTTATTAATAAAATAATTAGGCTAAGATTTATGAGTATAAACTATAATTAAATTAAATACCCTAATTTTTATCAAAATTAAACCTGATTAAATTTATACCTAAATCATCGTAATAATACGAATAATAATAAGTTTAATACTAAACCTCCAAAAATAATAATTATAATTAATCACACGTAATTATTAATTATAATTAAGGTTCCTAAAAATAGGACACTACATTCATTGTACTGAAGGGTTCATTCTTGTGAGGCCCTACCTATTCAATGTATAGCGGACTTTGTAGGTAGGGATGGCAATGGGTCTCGGACCCGACCCAGATCCGCTAGACCCGCCTCATTTTTAGCGGGTCTGGGTCCATAATTTTTGGACCCGACGGGTCTGGATCGGGTCTGGGTCCACATATACCTTAAAGGGTCTGGGTCTGGGTCCAGTTCTAGACCTAGACCCGACCCGCCAGACCCATTTAATATACATATGTGTGTGTGTGTGTCTATATATATATATGTGTGTATATATAAATACATACTAATATTATGTTTGTCATTATTATCTTAATTTTATATAAGCTCCTTATTCATTTTTTTTTAAATTTATTTTTGTATACTTACTTTATAAACAATATGTATAACATTGTATTCTAAAAGCTAGGGATATGAACGGGGCGGATTTTACCCGAAACCCTACGGATTTTGCCTAACGGATATGGATAAACGAATATGGATAATGGAAAAAAATACCCGTCGAGTTCGAGTACGGATACGGGTATAGTATATCCATACCCGTACCCGTAACCATACCCGTATCTATATCCGTACCCGTTTACCCGATATAAAATTACCTTTTTACCCTTAATTTTAAAATAAAAATAGTATAAATTAAAGTTAGAATTATCATTTAGCTTAACTCTAAATGAGTTTATCTGTCAGGTGATGGATTTATCCATCGGATAATATCCATTAACGGGTAAACGGATAATCCGTCGAGTAACAGATATCCAATGGATACGGATATGGATATGTTAGCGGATATGGATTCGGGTACGGGTACGGATTTTCTTATCGGATACAGATACGGATATGGGTATACCCACCCCATTTACATTCCTATTAAAAGCATTAAAACATCATTTGAAAAGTTAATATAACTATTTTAATATATTTATTTTTTCACTTAGATAATTGTTTTTAACAAAAAAAAATACATATTAAGTTATATAAAACATAAATGTATTTGTATTAGTATATATTATTAATTATTTTTTTTAATAATAACCGGACCCATTTAGGACCCGTTTAGGACCCGTTTACCCGTTAGACCCGATGGATCTGGATCTGGGTCTGAACTTTTAAGACCCGATGGGTCTGGGTCGGGTCTAGATCTACGTAATATAAACGGATCCGGGTCTGGGTATGGCTGGACCCGGTCCAGACCCGACCCATTGCCATCCCTATTTGTAGGTCAGCCTCCGAGTTCAATCAAATGCTAGTAGTTTGGATTTGAGAGAGTAGGACTATCTGGTGTCTCTTTTGTTATCTTATTTTTTGTTATATTTGGACCCTTATGTCCTTTTGTAATTTCTCTCTCGAGTTTTGTAAACTACTAATGTTGTTTTTAATTAGTACGGTACTTATCTAATGTATGAGAATGGTAGGAAACCAGACTTGTACCAAGTGTGGCGGTAACACCCTTTATTTTTATTATTTTAACTTTCGCACTTAACTCTACAAATGAAATTTTTTAATAGTAAATTTTGGGGTGTTAAAAGTTGATATCAGAGTAAAACCGCAACCGTGAACTGAACTTGGATGAGTCAGTCAGTCACCTAGTGGGATGATTCTTAGGATAAACTATATTAAGATAGTTAATGGTTGAGGCGCAATAAGAACATTGTGTTCTTTAAGTGGGGGTAAATGTAATACCCCAAATTGAACAGAGTCATATAAGGATTGATCTGACTACTTATATCAACATGGTATACCATCCTTTTGGTGATTCCATCCTAAGAACTCCACAATTAAGCATGTTGGTCGTGGAGTAATTTTTAGGATGGGTGACCCTCCTAAGAAGTTCCAGAAAATTTCTGAAAATTTCTCAGGAACCGCGTGAGTGAAGACAAAGCATGTTGAAAGGACTTGTGTTGATCTGTGAGGCTAGCTGATCAATCCAAAAGCACTCCAAGGTAGCCCCCGCATGATTGTATCAACTCAGGGTGTTACATTTTAGTTGCTTCATTTTCACGTGGACTTGATATTTTATGAGGGAAGGTGATTTAAAGATTGATGTGGTTGGTGAACTTGGTATGTCAACTTGTAAGAGTACTTTTCAGGTTGTATATAATACAATAAACCAAGATATTAAGTGCTCTTGTAAGACGTTTCAAAGATGCGGGATTCCATGTAGGCATATACTTAAGGTTTTGAAAGGAAAAGGAGTAGACCATATTCTTACTTAGTTGGTAGTGAATTGGTGGACTAAAGATGTCCTAGAAAAGCCAATCCATGATATAGAAGGAAACGCATTGGAATAATGTTCCAAAGCTAATAATATGAAGACTATTTTGAGAAGGTTATGGTCTGAAATGTTTGAATATGTCGACCTAGTTGAAGGGAAACAAGAAGGTGTCAATGAATTTATAAGAGTTCTTGAAGATTTTAAGAAGGAATAGAGTGAGAATAATAGTAGCGATAAGCCTTCAAGCAAATCAGATATCATTGAATCCTTAATTGGGATAAGTACTCCGAGTGAAGTTACCATTCAAGTCCCACATCAATCCAAAAATAAAGGAAGTGAAAAGAGGATCAAATTGGAGAAATAAAAGGTCATTAAGTAACAAGAGAAGATGATAAGAAAGTGCAAGGCATGTGGAGAGTATGCAGGCCATGATAGTAGGAATTGCCCCATAAAATAAAATTTTAAAATCAAAGGTAAAACAAATCATTTTACTTCTCGATCTGAACTTGCAATATTTTTTAAATTTCTTAGTTCAAATTGTAACCAATGTCAGTTTTTTATATGTTAGTGATAGATTTTGGAATGAAAGACGGGAGTTGGATGTAAAAAAAAATTCAACCTCATGAAGGTATTGGTCATCGATGCTTTTCGTTGTAGTTTACATGATAGTGGGAAGTTGCTTTTTAAAGTTCTATAAGGTGCAATTCAAGAATTTTTCAAATTTCAAATCATGGAGGATTCTCCCCCTGTTATATTGTATAATTAAATGAATGTATATTTCACCGGTATTTTTTTTTTGTTGGAACATGCATGCCTTTGGATGGAAATTAGAGGGTTTAGGGCTTAGAGGGTTTATGTAACGCCCCCAAAATTCACAACTAAAAAATTTCGTTAATTAAAAGATAATTTGCGGAAGTATAATAACAAACTGTGAATTCTGGGGATATTACCACCACACTTGGTACCATACTGGTTCACTCATATCGTTCCAGTACCAAGTGTTAAGGTTAAAGGAGAAAAATACAAATTACAAGAAACTCAACTAATAATTAAACTAGAGTAGTGCAAGTAAATATAATCCATCAAGCGGTGGTTACAAAACAACGAATACATTGAAATTTTGAATTTAAAGGGACAGAGTAAAACCCTAACAGTTTCAGACAGTTCCTTACGTTCTTTCCCGATGACCCACTTGAGTAACACCGAATACGACCTGTAAAGGGTTCTGCCCATTGAATAGGCAGGGGCCCCACGAATGGAACCCTTCAGTACTACGGTACTAAGTAACCCTTTAAAAACACACTTAAAAATAGGTCTGCAATGTAACACATGATATACTACTATACACATAACAACGAGTGTAACCATAATATTCAGATCTATACATTCACATATTCAACAAGTCAATCAGATATTAATGGTGTATACGTAACATTCACTTTTGTTCATTCGCATACTTAACAAGTCAACCGAATATTAATAGGCCATAATGAATAATCAATACTTTTAGGGCTTTAAGGCCATTAGTCCGTCATTAATCAATCATCTTAGATTATAAATGTCCATGTGAGTACGGGAACCCCACTATTATAGCCGGTGGAACGGTCATGTAGGCCAAAATGCTCCTGGGCACTATTATTCGTCGGTGGACCGGTCATGCAGGGCAAAATGCTCCTGGCCACTGTTGTTCACCGGTGGACCGGTCTAGCCCCGACTCACAAGGTGTTCCACTGCAAGTAATTAGTGTATTTCCCATGTCTTATCATTTTTATGTTTGGTTTGTTGAGCACGGAATCCCCTACTATTATAGCCAGTGGAACGATCATGCAGGGCAAAATGCATCTAGCCACTATTATTCGTTAATGGGCCGGTCATGCAGGGCACCTTGGCCCTGGCCACTATTATTTACCAGTGAACCAGTCTGGGTCTGTAACACCCCAAAATTCACTACATTTTTTTTGAATTTGGAAGTAATTAAAATACTTAATTTAAAACCCATAAATTCTGGGGATGTTACCGCCACACTTAGTACTAAATCAATTCTCTCCGACCGTTTCAGTACCAAATGCTAAGGCTAAAAAAACATTACCAACAACATCATTAATAATCCAAATTTATAAAAACGAGAGCCAGAGTACGCATAAACCTTATATAATTCGAAATACTAACTATTTTTTTTCCAGATAATAACTAAACAACATTCATAAAATTATTTCCACAACTTAAACATAATAAAAGTAACATGAGTCGTAAATTAAAAGGGAAAACGGCCACGTCACTCCAGGGTTTGATCCATCCCAAATATCACTCCGCCCCTCCTGATGTCCCATAGACATCGATAGCATCAAAGAAAGTGCCTCCTACCTGTAACAAATCAGAGCAGCACTCATGAAATGGTTGATTAGTACGTTGCGTACTGAGTAAGGTAACCGAGCACTAAGGCCAACACATAAGTACATAATCCATGCAGAATAATAACAGGGCATAATCACCAACACAATAACATAAAGGCAAATGAACGACCAGGTGAAATGCCAAGATCCAATATAGTTCAGATTAA
Organism: Tamarix chinensis; assembly: GCA_030549775.1. Taxonomy (NCBI): domain Eukaryota; kingdom Viridiplantae; phylum Streptophyta; class Magnoliopsida; order Caryophyllales; family Tamaricaceae; genus Tamarix; species Tamarix chinensis. Next base: position 165,468,840 of record CM060171.1, on the reverse strand, counting down.
TTACTTCATAAATCCTTTATAGAAATATTTTCACGCCATACTCTTTATCAAGTCCATAAGAGTACAGAAATCCCACTATTTTAGCCGGTGGATCGGTCATGATGGTACATGTCCTGCCACTATTTTAGCCGGTGGATCGGTCGTGAAGGTAACATACCCTGCCACTATTTTATGGCGGTGGATCGATCTGGCCCCTTTCTCGTACGGTGTTCCACTATAAGTAATTAGTTTATTTTCCGTGTCTTAGCAACTGTAGGGTTTGATTTTGTTGAGCTCGGGATCCCCTACTATTATAGCCGGTGGATCGGTCGTGAGGGTACATGCCCTGCCACTATTTTAGCCGATGGATCAGTCACGAGGGAAATATTCCCTGCCACTATTATGCCAGTGGATCGGTCTGAGCCCGGCTCAACATCTTCCACTTTACATAATTAATGTTTTAAGTATCTTATTCGAAAGCTTTCATTCTGGACATGCATGAATTATTTTCTTTATACTTTACACATCACAAATCATAAAATTCCACAATCATAATTCCACTTTAATCACCAAATACACATGATACAACAAAAACCCTAAGCAGCCACACCAAACCCTAATTAACCACAACAGACCATAGTTAACCACTCCAAACCCTATTTAACCTTAACAACCATAATTAGCCATGCCAAACCTTAGTTAACCACAAAAAACCACAATTAGCCACTCCAACCTTAGTTAATCACAACAACCCATAGTTAATCACTCCAAACCCTAATTCAATCTCCTCCATACCCTTATAATGATCAACGTACTATTTTCCATCCAAAGTGTTCAACCACCCAAACAACGCTTACATTACCATCCTCACATCCCAAATTAACTTTTTATATGTAAATTTCACCCCCATGCAGACTTTACACGTCTCATGCAACCTCTCGAACTTTTCATACAAACCCTAAATCCTATACAATCGTAAACTCCCATGCAAAACCCTAACTCCACCATGCAACCCTAATACCACCATAACACTATTAATATCACCATTCAATCATTAATACCACCATGCAAACCCTAATACCACTATGTAAACCCCAATACCACCATACAAACCCTAATACCACTATACAATCATTAATATCATCATACAACCTTTAATACCACCATGCAAACCCTAATACCACTATACAACCATTAATATTACCATAAAAATCCTAAATTCAAACCATATAAAACCAAATATGTATCCACACAAAACCCTACATTATATCCTCCCATACAACACCATAAATTAGATTATCCCTCACGAAACCATAAATTAGATTCCCCCATAAGAAACCATAAGTTAGATTCTTCCATATAACATCATAAATTAGATTCTCCCATATAACATTATAAATTAGATTTCCCCCATACAAACCATAAATCATATTCTCTCACACGAAGCCCTAATTTTTCCATTTTATTCTTCCACTCATGAATCATTAAAATACTTAGGTCAATTTATATCCCTCGGTCAACTTCTTTCCCCCATTATCCTTTTTCATCCTTTCTCCCACACAAACCACATCAACATCCTCACATACATGTCTTATAGGGTCACAAACAAATCACCACATATACATAATACACATGCCATACAAATACACGAAAGCATACTTCAATTCCACATCATAACATATACGGCATAATTAATAATGACAAACATATGATACATAGCATGTGAAGCACATAATGCATATAAGCATACAAAAGGCCTTAGTACCCCTTACCTAAAACGACATCGGACTTGGAGCACGCTCCTTAGGGTTTTGACTGGTTTTACCTATTATGAGGGAAAAGCTAAAATTAGACTCTCTCCTATCAAAAATACTATTAATCACTAACTTAATATAAGACTAGGTTTTTGATAAATTATTAAAATAATAATAGCAAAAATACCGAAAATAATATCAATATTAATATTAACAAGAATAGTAAATATAGTACCAATAATAATAAAAAGGACATTACTCAAAAATATAGTGAAATAAGGGCTTCAACCCCTTTACTAAAATAATACTAATAATAATAATATTAGTAAAACAAGTAACCAAATTTAGTAATAATAATAGCGATGAAATAATAATAATAATAATAATAATAATGATGATGATGATGATGATAATAATGATAAAAAACATAATAATATAATAATAATAATAATAATAATCATAATGGTAATAATGGTAAGGATAATATTTGAAGATAAAAAGAAGTAGAGTTTTCGCCCTACATTGAGCAATAATAATTTAATAAATAATAATAACAACGATAAGAAGAATAAATACTAATAATAATAAAAATACTAATAACCCTAATAATAATAAGACATGATATTTATAATATTACTACTAAAATTTAAAATAAGCACAATAAGGTTTCAGCCCTATATAAAATAATAATACTAACACTTGAAAATAATAATAATGATAGTAGTAGTAGTAGTAGTAGTAGTAAGAACAACAACAACAATAACAATAACAATAATAATAATAATAACACTAATGGTAAGGTAGTTGTAATAATAATACTGAAATAATAATAATAATAACAATTTTGAAATAGTAAATAATAATAATAATAATAATAACATATTAGTATTAATAATAAAGATAATAACAATAATACAACTACTACTAATAATAATAATAATAAAATCAAATTAAATTATAATAGGGCTTCGGCCCTCAATAGAAAAATAAAAAAAAATTAATATTAATAATACTAATAATACATATTAAAAATGGAAATAATAATAGTATTTATATTAGAATAAATGGAATAAAATAATTTAAGGCTTGTAAAAATATGGAAAAGGACTAAAAGGGTCTAACCTTAGGCTGCCGGGGATAGGTGGCACCGGCTGTGGTGCACGGCGACACTGGCGGTGGCCGAAAAAAGGAAAGAAAAGGGTAAAAGTTGGATGCTGGAAAAAATAGAGGCAGAATGGAGGTGGCGGCGCAGCCAAAGGTGGCGGAGCACGACGGCGATGGCAGTGGCCGAAGGAGGAAGAAGAAGAAGAATGCCTAGAGGGAAAGGAGCAGAATGGAGGTGGCGGCGCAGCCAATGGTGGCGGAGCACATCGGCGATGGTGGTGGCCGAAGGAGGAAGAAGAAGAGAAAGAGAGGAGGAGAGGGAGGGATAGGAAAAGAAAGGTATGGGGAGATAGAGGAGGGTCTGCAGAACATTTTAGAAGGTGAAAGAAGCGGTTGCAGCGACAGAGGAGGTGGCTAAGGGTGGTTCGAAGGGCGGCGGTGGCAGAAAATTGTTTGGTTAAAAAGGGAAATTCGTACGATCGGGGTGGATTGTGCAAGAAGAATCAAAGGGTATGGGTGGTCTGGTTAGCTAGAGGGAAGTGTAAGGAAGAGTTTGGTGGCCAGAGATGGCGGCGAAGTTGGCCGGAGGTGGCGGAAATTTTGTCTAAAGGGGCAGCGGTGGTAATGTTGGGGAATTCTGGTAAATGGCCCAAAAACTCGATACAAGGAGAAAGTGGATGACGGCGCGGGTTAGGAGAAGGAAGGAGGCGGCTACGCGGGCTAGGCCGCACCAAAGAAAGGAAGGAGGGAGGGAGGACTTGGGCCGCTGGGCTGGCCTGGGGCGAGGGAGGAGAAAAAAAGAAAAAGAAAAGAAGAAGAATGAAAAAGGAAGAAAAGGAAAAAAGAAAAAGGAAAAGAAAAAAATAGTGGATTAGGTTAATTAAATTAATTGGGATATTTAAAAATAATAATATTTAAATCCCTTTTTAGGCTAAATTAGGATTTTTAAAAGATTTTCCATAAATTCCATTTTAATTAACAAATCACTCTAATTTTCTTTAATTAAATTATTTATAAAATTAATATTAATTTGAAACTATTTTCTCCTTCTTATTTTAAATAAAATAATTTATTTAAATAAATTTCCAAAATAAAATCCTTAATTAGCTAAAATACCCAAATTTCACCCTAATTAAAATACCTATAAATTTCTTCTTGATTTGCCCTAATTAATTCCCTTTTATTTTAATAAAAATAATTAATTTAATTATTTTTCATAACAAAAACTCAGTTAAATTTAATTATTAAAATTAGAAATTTTTTGGGCATTTCAAGGTCCGGCTCAACATCTTCCTCTTTAAGTGATTAGTGTCTTAAACGTATCTTATTTGAAAGTATTGCACCCTTGGCATGCATGACTAACTATATCCACACTTATCCTCACAGGAGGGCCCGTCCCATATCTTGAGACTTCTGCTCCTCCTAACTCGCCCCGACATCCTTCCCTTAATCCACTTTCTCGCACCAGGAGCCCGACTCCTAAGTGTGTGGGTCAAGCCCACTCACCGCCTTACTCTAGGGTTTTCTCCAAAAACCTTAATCTGGGCCTATGTGGCCCATCCTTATCTGCCTTACACATCCCGACTATTTCAGCACCCTACACGTCACGACCCTTAGATCCAACCCTCACTTTCTTCCCCACTCATTCTCGTTTATTTATATTATTTTCTTTTTCTTTTTCCACCTTCTCACATTAGGTTTTCCTCCTAAACCCTATCCTGGTCTCCTACGCACCCTTATGCTATCCCACGTACTATTTTTTGCTCGAAGCCCCTAGACACCCAAACGACACTTCTATTACCTTCCTCACGCCCTGAGGCAACTTTCCATACGTAAAGTTTGCCCCCATGCGGACCCTAACCATCCCATGCAAACCCTAGTTCCTCCCATACCTACATTAGCCAACTTACTTCTCCTTGGTTATCCTTCTCTCACATTTCTCTTTTTCATGCCTCTATCCCACCTTACCACATCAATTATCCTAGCATGCATGTCCTAAAGGGCCACATCACATCACATCATAACTTACAACATACCCGTATTATCATATACTAAAAGAGGACACATGTACACATCTCGGTTCCAAGCCACGCCACACATGAAACAGTTAAGATAATAGCATATAAAACACAACATATAATTATATAAGACACCCAAGGCATGTAGGACACAAAGCACGCATTCGGCCTTAGCTACACCTTTACTCGGTTTAGGTTACCGAGCTATTTCCCACACTTGTTAGGCCACTAATCACCCTTCGTAATCGTTACACTTAATATATTTTCCAGTTGGTTGGTTAGATTACCAATTTGCCCATTTCCTTTATTATAATTAAGAAATTGCCCTTTAATTGGTCAAATTACCCCTGTTAATCATCCAAATTATCAAAGTACCCCTTTAATTGGTTAAATGACCAAATTACCCTTCACATTTATCATATTTACCATTTTACCCTTCTCCATTATTAAATTATCATTTTACCCTTCTCTTTTATTAAATTATCATTTTACCCTTCTCAATTATTGTAATTACCAAGTTACTCCTTTCCAATTTCCACTTTACCCTTTTTAGTTACAAAATTAACATTTTACCCCATTTACTTTCAAATTTACCTTTTACCCCCTTAACTTCCAAAAATTACCATAACGCCCTTTCACTTATAAAATCACCATTTTATCCTTAATTACAAAATTACTATTTTACCTCTTGATTAAAAAATTACCATTTTACCCTTTAATCACAAAATTACTATTTTACCCTTTATTCGCAAAATTACCATTTTCCCCTTTTAATTACAAAAATTACTAATCTACCCTTTATTAACAAAATTAACAGTTTACCCCTTTACTCCCAAAATTACCATTTTATCCTTTATTTACAAATTTACCATTTTACCCTTACCTTAAAAATTCCATAATACCCTTTTTAATTAAAAATTACCATTTTACCCTTTTTACTTCCAAAATTGCAATTTTATTCCTTAATTCCCAAAATTACCCTTTTACCCTTTAATTATAAAATTACCATTTTGTCCCTTAATACACCACTTATATTAAACTATTATTATTACTACCTAAAATATTAATATTAACACCTCATCCACAACTCTTATAATTAATACAATATTATTAGCACCCCTATATATATATTAGGCCATATTCTTATATAAGATACATTACTAAAATACCCCTAAGGCTCACAAAATATTAATCATGCATTAAAGATCACAATAGCATAATATAACATGGATAATACTTAACATTTTCATTAGTAACCAAACTCTTACCTTAAACAATATTCCTACACATATCATATAACCTATCATGCTTCATTTTCTCAACCAACACAAGAAACCACATATAATATATTAAACAACATATATCAAGCATAATACACATTAAAATGCCTAATGTGCTAATGTAATCCCTCAAAAATTTAGAAAATCTATAATTCAATAAATATCTTTTATTTAAAATAAATTAGCTTTTAAAATTATATAGTTTAATTATTATATGAATTTCGATTATATAAAATTTGATAGGAATATTTAATAACTTAAAATAAATATTTTATTAATTTATCGTACTCATTTTATTTAAATAATTTTTCAAACCAATATTTTACTAAAATTATCCTTTTTAAGCCCATATATTTAATTATATTAAATTAAATTATTAAATAAATTTATTATTAAAAATATTAAATCCTATTATTTTATAAATTAAATTATTTTAATTTCTCCCATTTCTTTTATTATTTTCCTTTTTTTCTCTACCCTCCTCCTTTTTTTCTCCTTTTTCCTCCTTTCTTCTTTTCTTTTTTTTTTCTCCTCCTTTGGGCCGCCTGCACCAGCTTGTTCTTCTCCTCCTTACGCGCCTGGGCCAAAGGCCTATTTTTTCCCCCTTGTTCTTCTTCTCCCGTGTGGCACAACCCAGTCCCAACCGCCCCTCCTTTTTTTCTTTTTCCCAGACTGGACCAGCCGGCCTCCCCTTCTTCCTGCCCCGGTCCAACTGCTCGCACCCCCTTCCTTTCTTTCTTCTTCCACGCCCGACCAGCATCTTCTCTACCATGATCGAGCACGCCGACCGCCTGCAACTGCCATACCCGGCCACTACCTACCTCCCTGCTACTCCCTCTCTCTCCCCCGTCATTTTCTTTCCTAATTCAAACCAAACTAACCCTGCATCCCTATCCCGCATGCCCTCTTCCTTTGTTTCTTCTTCTCTCCCTTTCCCCTGCCAACCGACACCCCTGCCACCGTACTGCAGCCCCGACCGACCACTGAATCCCCTTGTCTCTCCCTCTTCTTTTTCTTCTCCCCACCAGCATTGCTTGCCCCATTTTTCGAGCCTTGCCTTCCCTTCCTCGAGCTCCTTCTCTCATTTTCTCTTCCTCCCATTTTCCCCCTGGTTTTTGCACGCCGCCGCCAACAACCACTCCAACCTACGCCGCCTTCTGCCACCCTATACCTCAGTCCTACACCACCACGAGACCACCCAAGCCACCCTCGAGCCCCTGCCATTCCTCCCTTCTCCACCTCTTCTTTTGCTCCCCACTTTTCTCCCTTATCGCCAAGCCACCTGCAACCGCCCCGTTCGCCGCCGTCCGGGCACCTCTACTGCCACCCAAACCACCAATCCACACCCTGCAACCTCCTATATCACCCCCATACCTTACTGTCTCGAAAACAGCCCCTGCACCCCTCCATTTTTCCCTCTCTTTTCCTTCCTTCTCAGCCACGCCTAGCCGACAGCCATCTTCGCCGCCTTGCTACCGCCGTCTCCGCCGCCCTATGTCGCCGTGAAACCATCCCCAGCCTCCACCTACACCCCCTCTTCACTTCTGCACCCTTCCTTTGCCTCCAATCCTCCCCCATATACCTCCTTTTCTAGCCTAAAGTCCCTAAACCGAGCCATCTCCCCTCCCTTCTACCTCACCCCCTTCGACCATTTCCCCCCTTGTAGGCTGCATGTGCCTCACGCTATTCATGCAGCGTGAGCTCCCCCTTTGATTTGGAATTTATTTGTCTAAATTATGAGGTATATTAATAATTAATTAAAGTGTTTTATTATTAAATAAATTTTTATAAAGGTTTATCCTTTTTAATTTCCTACTTCCAATACAATACTTATTGATATTATTTTTAGGTGTTGAGTTGCTAATTAAGCTTTGAATCTTTAACCGGGATACCGGTAAGGTTCGATTTTTGTGGGATTAAGGTAATCGTTAAACTTCACTTAAATGCATGGATAAACGTATGTTAACACATTAGGGATTTTAGTATGATTTTATGCATGTTTTGTATTGCCTAGTATGATATATATATGGTTGGTTATATTGATTGATAAAAAGAAAAGAAAAGAAAATGATGATAGTTTTTGTGCCATGTGTAGAGATGATACTTAAGGAATGAGTTTGATATTTGATGGAAATGTTAAATGCTTGTCTATGATGTATTATGTTGCTAATGCATGAATAATATTATTGTCTAAGGGTATTTTAGTAATATGCTTATGAAGTATGTGATCTAATATATGTAGTTGCTAATGAGTATTATGTTGAATAATGACAAGTTGGTGGAGTTAAATGATAAGAATGAAGTGCTAATATTAGTATTTTATGTAGTGGTGGTAAATTCATAAAAGTGGTGTAATAAAGGGGTTAAGTGGAAATTTTATAAGTGAAAAGGGCATTTTGAAAACTTTGTAGGTAAAGGGGTATTTTGGTAATTTCAAAGAAAAGGGATGAAATGATAATTTTATAAGTACAAGGATAAAATTGTAAGTTGTGAGAAACAAGGGTATTATGGTAATTTTTAGGCAAAAGAACAATATGGTAATTTTATGATTAAATGGCAAAATGATAATTTTATAAGTAAAGGGGCATTATGGTAATTTTTGGAGAAAAGGGTAAAGTGGTAATTTTGGAGTCAAAGGGCAATATAGTATTTTTATAAGTAAGTGACAAGAATGGTAATTTTGGAAGTAAGGGGTAAAATAGTAATTTTGGATGAAGGAGGGTATTATGGTAATTTGCAAGTAAAAGGGTAACATGGTAAAATTAGATGTAAGGGGCAAAATGGTAATTTTTATAAATAAAATGATATTATGGCAATTTGGAAGTAAGGGGTAGAAGGGTAATTTTGTGAATAAAAGGATATTATGGTAAACTTGGGAGTAAGGGGTAACTTGGTAATTATGATAACGACTAAAGATAATTTGGTAATTAAATTATGATTATAGAAGGGAAATTGGTAATTATAATTATGAAGAAGGGTAAATTAATAATTGTAATTATGAAGAAGGGTAATTTGGGATTTATGATAATTGAAAAGGGTAAAATGGCAATTATAATAATTAAGAGGGGTAAAATGGTAATTATGATAAAGAAGAAAGGGGTAATTTGGTAATTTAACCAACTAAAGGGTAAAGTGGTAATTATTTAACCAACTAAAATGAAAAATTGGTAATCATGATAATGGAGAAGGGTAATTTGATAATTTATCCAACTTAAGGGCAATTTAGTAAATATAACAAATGAGAAGGGCAATTCGGTAATCTAACCAACCAAATGGGAAATATAATAAGTGTAGTAATTATGAGGGGTGAATGGTGATCTAAAAAGCGTAGGAGATAACTTGGTAACCTAAATCGAATAAAGGGTAATTTGGTAATTATGCAACCTAAAGGGTAATAGGGTAATTTGTCAAGTAAGGAAGGGATGACTTAGCAATTATATAAGTAAGGGGTAAATAAGTAATTTGTACCTAACATGTTGTTGTGATTGTGGAATTTCATGATATGATTCAAATAATGTTAATTAGCAAAGTAAGAGTATTTGATAATTAGTAAGTATCACAAGAACAAATCCTAACTCGGAATTAGATGAGATTATGATGGCCTTAATGTCTTCTCTGTGATATCTTAGATAATCGTCTGAATAAGAAATGACTAATGATATCAGAACGATTGAAAGTGAATAAGTATCTGATTATTGTGCTTTTTGTGATCACCTTAATTAAGACACTAATACTTAAAGTGAAAGACCTCGAGATCGGGAATGGCGACTCTTTAGGGGTTGCTACCCTAAAGATGTGTTTTAGTCCACGATTATTCTGGTATTTGTTGGTATGCCTTTGTGCCCCAGCCAGGCCCTATATCTTACTCTATCTAGCCCTACGGACCTAGTTAGGGGGTATGCATACTTATGGATTAGGTGTCCTTGTCGGTAAGGTACTGAGTAGCTTTATGCACCAGTACGACCAGGGTACCTTTGCATCCTTGAGTTCATGGTTGAAGGGTACTGAGTAGCTTGTATGCACCGGTACGACCAGTGTACCTCTGTGTCCAGGGCTCTTGATATCCCGTCCGAGGCAAGTAAATAGAATTGTTGTGCTGATTAAAGAAATAAAAAACACTAATTACAAAAGTGACAGATTAATGAGCCGGGCCCAGTTGAGTTATGATATTGAGTACCGATCCACTGGTTATAATAGTGGCCCAAGAGCGTGTTGCCCTGGCAAGTGATTACGAGTACCGGTCCACTGGATATAATAGTGGTCTAGGAGCGTTTTGCCCTGGATGATGATTATATGTATATATCCCGGTTCACCAGCTAAAATAGTGGGGGTCCCGAGCTCAATAAAACAGGCATTGGATGTGAATAACTTATGAAAATATATTAATTACTTATAGTGACACACCTTGTGAGTCGGGGCTAGACCGGTCCACCGGCGAATAATAGTGGCCAGGAGCGTTCTGCCCTGGAGACTGATCCACCGACAATAATAGTGGTCAGGAGCGTTCTGCCTTGTATGTATTCTGGTCCACCAGCTATAATAGTGGAGTTCCCGCACTCACTTGGATATAACGAGATAAATGATTGAATAATGATGGACTAATGACTTATGGCCCAAAAGTATCGATCGTAACTTATAAATTGTTGATATGTGGCAGCCTTGTTATATATGTGATTGTTATGTATGCACCTATTATTACATATGTATATAGCTTGCATTATGTGCCGCATTGTGGGCCAGTTTTTAAGTGTGGTATTAAAGGGTTATTCAATACCATAGTACTGAAGGATTCCTTTCATGGGGCCCCTGCCTATTCAATAGGCAGTGCCCCTTGCAAGTCTTTTCAGGTGCTACTCAAGTGGGCAACGAGAAAGAGAGTAAGGAATTATCCAGTACCGTTAGGGTTTTTCTCTTTCTCTTTTAAATTCCTGGTTTTAATGTTAACGTTGTTAAAGTAACCATCATTGGTGGATTTTATTCTTATAAATGATTTGATGCACTACTCTAATTTGAAAATGGATTGTAAATTGTGTTTTACACTTTTAGCCTTAGCACTTAGTACCGGAACGGTAGGAGTGAATCGGTCTGGTACTAAGTGTGGCGGTAATATCCCCAGAATTTACGATTTTATAATTTGCTTCCGCTAACTCTTTTAAATAAAACAAAATTTTTCAGTAGTGAATTTTGTGGGTGTTACAGCTAACATACGTTATCCATGCGTTTAAGTGGAATTTAACGGTTACCCCAATTTTCGCAAAAATAAACCTTACCGGTATTATGGTTTAAGGTTCAAGCTTTGATTATCAAAACTAATACCTAAAAATAATATCAAGATTGATTATATTAGAAATAAGGGGAAAACCAAATGCAAGACTTTATAACACTTAATTAATAAAATAATTAACTTAAAATATTATTGTACCTTAAAATTATTAAACAACTAAATCAAGAAATGCAGAAACTCATGTTGCTCATGCAGCATGAGCTGCATGCAAAGAAATGAGGAGGAGGGGGCTCGAAGGTGGTAAAAAGAGGAGGAATAGGTTATTTTTGGGTTGGTAGTTTGGGGCTAGGAAAGAAGGTGGTTAGGGGAGGATTTAGGGCAAGGGAAGGGTACAGAGGTGGAGAGGGATTGTAGGTGGTGGTTGGGGATGGGTTGAGGGCAGTAGCGGCGGTGGCAGTGAGGCAGCGAAGAGGGGCTGCCGAGATGGGTCGAGAGGGATGGGATAAGGAGGAAGGAAAATGGAGGGAGAAAATGAAGGCTTTCAGGTGGCGGTTTCGTGCAAAGGATGATTGGGGGTGGTAGAGGGGGTTGCAAGGATTAGCTTGGTGGCTCAGGTGGCGGCATAGGCGGCATAACGGTGGCGGATTGGGGCTGTAGCCTGCATGGGGTGGTTGTCGAGAAGGGAGGGAAAGAAGGGAAAAAGAAGAGAGGAGGAAGGAGGAGGCTGCGGGGTGCCTCAATGGGTGTTGTGATCGGTCGGGGATGAGGTAGATGGTGGTAGGGGGTGGCGCAGATGGCTGTTGAGGCGATGGCAGCAACGAAGATGGGCGGCGAAACAAAAAAAGGGGGAGAGAGGGGAGGAGAAGAAAAGGAGAAAAGGAGGGTCAGGGAGCATGTGAGGCTCGAGAAAAATGGCCGAATGGGACATAAAGGGAATAAGAAAAAGAAGAAGGAGAGAGAGGACGGGATAGGGAGCTTGAGGTGGTGTTAGGGTGGTAGGGGAATGGGAGTTGTAGGGAGAGGGAGAAGGGAATGGCGATAGCAAGGAGTGGGGAAGGGAGAAATGGTGGGGTCGGGATGGGGCAGAGAAATGGTGTGAGAGAGAGAGAGTTAGGGAGGTCAACGCGGAGAGGGGGTTACAAGTTGGGGTGGCAGTGATAGCGGGTTGACGGAATTCTCGCCTGGGAAAGAAGAAGAAGAAAGAAAGAAAGAAAGAAAGAAGAAGAAGAAGAAGAAGAAGGGGAGGGGGTTGGGTGCGTGCGACGGGCAGCCGAAGAAAGGAAAGAAGCAGGCCGGCCCAGTCGAGGAAGAAAGGAAAGAAAGAAGGGGCGGCCAGCTCACACGTGAGGGAGAAGGAGAGGGGGAGAGGAAGCGGGCCAGTGGCCCAAGGCGCAGGAGGGGAAGGGCCAAAGCAAGCCGACTGGCGGCCCAAGAAAAAAAAGAGAAGAAAGAAAAGAGAAAAAGGAGAAGAAAAGGAGAAAATGGGGTTAAATAAAATAATTTAATTTATAAAATAATAAAATAAAATATTTTTGGGTAATAAATATATTTAATAATTTAATTTAATATAATTAAAATATAAGGGTTTAAAAAGGATAATTTTAGTAAAATAAGGGTTTGAAAATTTATTTAAATAATACGAGTGTGATAAAATAAAAAAATATTTATTGTAATTTATTAAATATTTATATCCAATTTTATATACTCAGAAATCAAGAAATAATTAAACTAAATAGATTTAAAGGCTAATTTATCCCAAATAAAATGCATTTATTAAATTATACGCTTTTAAAATTTCAGGGGATTGTAGTTTATGGTTTAGAAGGTTAGGGTTTAGTGTTTATATGGTTTAGGGATTATGGTTAAGAATGTTTAGGGTTTAGGGTTTAAAGTTTAGAGGGTCTAAGTTTTAGGGTTTATGGTTTAATGTTTAGAGGGTTTAGGGTTTATGGTTTAGATGGTTTACGGTTTAGAGGTTAGGGTCTATAAGATTTTGGGTTTAGATTATTTAAGGTTAGAGGGTTTAGGGTTTAGGTGTTATATGGTTTAAGGTTTGGTGTTATATGGTTTAAATATTAATTTAATAGATGAAATTGGTTCCTGTGTTTGTAATTTAAGAATGGTTTACATGCGACCCTCCCCATATATATATATAACTAATATAGTTATAAAATGAGACAAGGGCATCCCTCTCCACTTGGGCATCCACCACCACCTCAACTTCCACCCTCATTCCCCTTCTCCTGTTCCCAACACTCAACTATTCTCCTTTTGTCCCTCTTTCCCCGTCGCCGGTCACCACCAACCCTAGGTGGTACCCAAACCCCTCTCAACCCCTTAGTCCTATTTATGCAAACTTTATTCTTTTTATTTGTATTATATCATTAATAATAATATTATTATTATGTTATCATTATTATTTACTATTATTATTATTTACAGCCTCAGAATACTAATCTTATTATTATTAAGGGGTCAAAACCCTCTTTTATTATTATTATTATTATTATTATTATTATTATTGATACTAGATTTGGCATGTTATTATTTTGTTGCTATAAAATAAGAATACTCAAACCTTATTATTATTATTATTTATTATTATTCGAATATTGCTAATATTATTCCTAATGCCTTTATTATTAACATTGTTACTTTAGTATTATTATTATTACTATTATTATTATTATTATTATTATTATTATTATTATGGTAAAAATATTCGAACCCTTATATTATTATTATTTCAAATATAACTATTATTATTATTATTATTATTATTATTATCCTTAGCAATATTATTATTTTGTTAGCATTACCATTATTATTTTATCCCTAACCCTATCATTAGCCTTAGCCTTAAAAATACTAGGGTTTCTATTACTAGGAGTATTAGTATTACTATTATTATTAATATCAATATTTTTGCTATAACTAGTGTTAGTACTATTATTAGAAGAAATAAAGCCACCAGATTTAATAATATAAATATGGTTATAAATATTAACATAAATCTATTTGACAGTAATAATCTAGTATGCTAACTTGAGGATAAAAATCCTATTTTTACTTGTAAAGCTTCATTTAATAATAGTAACCCTAATCTTATAACAAATAGGAAATAATAGTAATTTTGGCAGGAGGGAAACCAATCCTTAGTTTTCCCTCCTATAGGTGAAACCAGTCAAAACCCTAAGGATGAGTAGGAGCATGCTTCATGACCGGTGACGTGCTAGGTAAGGGTGTAACTAAGGCCTTATGTGTGTTATGTGTCTTGTATGATTTGGATGCCATGTATAATGATATGTTGTGTATCTTGTGCTATTGTTATAACTGTTTTATGTGTAGCACAGCTTGGAGTTGAGCTATGCTCTTGTGTTCTCTTATAGCATGTGTACAATATATGTTTGTGCTGTGAATTGTGATGTGATGTTATATGGCCATTTTAGGACATGCATGCTATGATAATTAGTGTAGTGATATGGGGTGGAAGGATGAAAAAGAAAAATGGGGAAGTAAGTGGACCAAGGGAAAGTAAGTTGACCAAGGGGAAATAAGTTGACCAAGGAATGTGGGATTGACCTAAATATCCCATGATCCGTGAGAGGAAGAATAAAAGGGGACTTTAAGCAAAATAAAGTGGATGAGCTTTGCACATTTTCCCCCACATTAGGGTTTCCTCCCAAACCCTAATCAAGTCCCCTATACATCCTTACACCAACCTATGTACTATTTTTCATCCAAAGTTTCCAATCACTCCACAACTCTCCCCTTACCTTACTTACACCTTAAAATAACTTTTCTCACGTAAAGATCATTCCCATGCAAACTCCATCCACCCCATGCAAACCCTAAAAATTTCCCATGCAAAGTTCACATCCCTCGTTTATTTTAATCATAATCTCCTTTTAATTTTCCCTCATGGATCATGAGTTAATTAGGTCAGTCTCATGTCCCCCCTTAGTCAACTCACTTTGCATTTTCACCCAACATCATATTATTAACATCCTAGCATGCATGTCCTAGAGGGTCATGTCATATAATATCATAAATACGACAGAACAATCATTATGCACATGTCATAAGGAATTCATTTAAGCATATCTCAATTCCAAGTTGTGTTACAAGTAGTTAGTCATTAAAATTATAAAGTACACAACATGGTATAACACATGGCACACAAGGCACATAACACACACATAATTGTTCTTAGCCACATCCTTACCTAATACGACACCAGTCGTGGAGCACGTTCCTACGCCTCCTCAGGGTTTTGACTTGATTCGCCTATAAGAGAGAAAACTATGGACTAACTTCCCTCTAACCAAAATTACTATTCTTCCTACCTTATCTTTATCGCAACTTACTATTAGGGCTAAAAATAAAAATAATACCTTTATAAGTAAAATTAGGGTTATTATTCCTAAGGTAGCTAATCATGCTACTACTAATAAAAAATAAGTCTTAATAGCTACAATAATTTAAAGTAATTATAATAATATTTATATTATTAACGGTAATAGTTTAAATGTTACTAATAATGATAATAGTAGTATTGATAGTAAGGTTAGTGATATATGAAATATTAACCATAGTGACAAGGTGATAATAACAACAACAACAACAACAACAACAATAATAATAATAATAATAATAATGGTAGTAGTAGTAATAATGATGATGATGATGATGATGACGATGATGATGATGATGTTAACATAATAATACTAAAGTTATAGGCCATTAATAATAATGATAATAGTTATGAATATTTCGAATTTAGGTTACATAATAATAATGATAAAAGTAATAATAACAACAACAACAACAACATTAAGAATAATACTAATAATACTACTAAAAATAACTAATATTTATATAAAAAGGGTTTAGGGGTTGGGGAGTTTAGAGGACCACCTAGGAATGGTGGTGGCATTGGAGGCGGCAGCGGCGATGGGGGGAGAAGAGAGGTGGAGAAATGGTGATGGAGGGAGGAGAAAGGAAGAGGAGAGGGTGGCTGGGAAAAATGAAGGTATGGGGAGGTAGAGGGAGCTCTCATGGTCGTTTTGGAGGGTAGAGGTGGTGTTGGAAGCGACGGGACTGGCGGAGGGTGGTGGTGCGAAGGGCGGCGAGGCTCAATGAAGGGTTGATCAGGGGAGGGATTTGCACGGCCGGGGTGGCTCATGTAGAGTAAACCGAGGGAGGATGGAGGCTCATTTTGGTAGAGGGTGATGTAGGAAAGGGTTTCATGGGTGGCTCGGGCGGCGGCAATGGATGGCAGCGACGGGGCGGTTGTCTAAACTAGAGGCCGCGTAATGGCGGGTTTTTCTGGGCTGCAATTCCAAAAGGTCCGATGATGGCTTCCTTGGTGGTATTTATAGGCCTAAAATGGGGGAGAACCAAGAGAGGGGACAGAGGAAGGTAGGGGTAGGCGCAGAAGGCACGCTGGCCGGCAGTGGCAGGCCAACGCAGGTCTGCCATGGTAGGTTTGCGTTCGGTCAGGGAGAAGAAAAGGGGTGGGGGCAGGCATGCGCGAGGTGAGAGGGAGGTCGGTCGGTCGGTCGAGGAGGGACAGGCGAACGACCAGGGATAGAGGGAGAAGGTGGGTAGGCTGCACAGGTGGCTGGTCAGTGCAGAAGGGGGGTTGTGAGTTGCAGCGGGGCGCGGGGAAGAAGGGAAAGGGAAAGAGGGGCTAGACCGGTCCGGTTTAAGGGAGAAAGAAAAGAAAATAAAAGGGGAGGGGTGGACCGGCTGGGGTGATGGGCGAAGGAGGAAGAGTAGGCCGCGCGGGACTGGGCACACTAAGGGGGGAGGATTTGGGTTGCGCAGGCTGGCCCAGTTGGGAGAAATGGGAATGAAGAAGAAAGGAGAAGAAGAGAAAGAAAGAAAAAGGAAAAATGGGGAAATAAGGGGAAAATATATACAATAACTTATGGGAAGTAGGGTGTATTAATTTTGGTAGATAAACAAATTTTAATACTTTAACTTAATATATTGGTTTAAAAGGTAAATTTTATAAAATATTGGTTTGAAACATTATTTAAATAAAATGAGTATGATAAAATAACAAATTATGTATTTTAATTTTTAAATATTCTCATCTAATTTTATATACTCGAAAATCCACAAAATAATTAAATTAAATAAGTTTAAAAGCTAAGTTATCCCAAATAAAAGTGATTTATTAAATTATAGACTTTTAAAATTTTGGGGGATTACAGTAACATAATACCCTATCCATAAGGATACCTAATCCATAAGTATGCATACCTCATTTCTATCCGTAGAACATAGTAGAGTAAGATATAAGGCCTAACTAGGGAACTAAGGTGCACCAGCAGAAATCCAGAATCAATCGTGGGTTAAACCACATCTTTAGGGTAGCGACCCTTAAAGAGTCATCATTCCTAATCTCAAGGTATTTCACTCTATATATTAGTATTTTATTAAAGGAGCCACAAAATTGCATACCAATCACATAGAACCACTTTTCATTCTTTAACCATTTTACTCACTTCCAATTAATCTGAGACAACCATAATCAAGATCATTACCAATTTCATTCATAAAAATATACTAAGACCATACTAGACTCAATTAATTACTTTGAGCACATTAGACTGAAGATAACCAAAATGCTTCTAAGGTTAAATTACCACATTTATACCCTCTTTAATTACTAAATCTATTTTATTTATTAAGCTGTCATGAAAAGGATAAAACATAATAATTAAACTAAATTATCACATAGATAAATTATCAGATAAGCCAAAAAACCAATTCACCCTTATTCAAGGTTTTGCATATAAAAACCCTAGCATGAGGTCACATAATCTCATACTTAATAACATATAATACATATTAAACATGCTTGTCATGTTAAAAAATATAGAACACACAAAATGACCAAATTACGCTTAGGGTACACATCCATGATTATTATTCCATAAATAGATTTAAGCATACTCGTCCTATCATTTTTTAGTATATGCCACACATAATCTTGAAATATCATTTCTACCATACTTTTATCCTTGGAATATTTTGCATATAATAACATGCTCTTCTTATAGCTTTTCAAGATATAATAGATAACACTTAATTATAATTTAACTAATCATGCTTAATATATTTCAATACAAAACCCTAATGTGCTGTTATGTAAAATTTACCATTTTAGGAAAGTATAAAAGTTACCCTATAAAATCATACTTAACATAGTTATACATCAAAATTTTAATGTGTTATTGTGTGATGTTTAACATTTTAGGAGAGTACAAAAGTTACCTGAATTCCAACAAAAAAAATAGCGGTATCCTACTAAATACTACGAGATCATGCCTATCAACATTCATGCATAAAAATAATACAAAAATACCAAATTAATATTTAACAAATAAAATAATAATTATAATAATATATTTTTATTTTTTTTAAAATTACCAAAATACCCTTATATATAAATAATGGGTACTAAAGTTTTTTTTTTTAAAAACACAACTCATGCTACATGTTCAACGCGAGCCATGCACACGCAGAGGGAAAAGGGTGGAGTTGGCTGGCTGGTGGTTACCGGGATGGTGGAGACTGGTGACTAGGAAGGGAACACAAGTAGGTAGGGTGGCCAGAAGGGTGGTGATGGGGAGGGTTGGCTGGGCGGGGATGATGGCTGAGAGGTGGGTAGTGCAGGAAGGGAGTTAGCTGCAGGGAAGGGTGCCAAAGGTGGGTGGTGGAGGTGTAGTGGTTTTGGTCGAAAGGCGAGAGGGTGGGAATGGCAGAAAAAAACATAGGGGGGAGAATAATAAGAGATAATAAAAGGAGAAGAAGGCTTGGTGGTGGTTGCCGGGTGTTGTGGTGCGGGACTTGTTGTGGCTCATAAAAACAACTAGAGAGGGTTGGTTGGGTTGTGAGGATGGATAGGAGCCAGGGAAATGATCAGGGTTGGTGGTGGCTAGCTATTGCGGGAGGCACCGAATTGAAGGGGAACAACAACGACAACAATTGACGTTGTTTAGGGAGATTCTGTGGAGAGCTTCACTGCAAGAGGGTGGCAGGGATCGGCAAAATCTATCGTAAGGAGGGGGTAGAAGAAGAAAGATAGAGGTGGAAGGGAGGAGAAAGAAATAGAAAAATAGGAGGAAGAGGAGGAGGATGGTTTGTGCACGCAATGCTGGTGTAGAGGCTGCAAACGATTGGTTGGTTGTTGCCGGTGAAGACGGGGAAGGGAGTAGGCTTGGTGCAGGATGGCAACTTAAGAAAATAGGGGATAGTGGTAGTGGAAATGGTGACACACAAAGGAGGCTAGTGGTGATGGTTCCTACGAAACCAAAAGAAGCTGAGTGAAGAGAGGGTAGGGAGGAGAGAAGAGGAGAACAAAAAGAGGGAGATGGTGTTGGGGAACACACACACACACAGGGGTGAGTTGGGTATGGTGGAAAACGTAGAGGTTGGATGGTTAAATGGAAAAAGAGAGGGTGAAATGGTGATGGTGATGGTGATATACTAGGGGGAGGTATTTTGGGCATACAGGGATAGACTAGGGGTAAAATAGTAATTTTATTTATTTAATTTTAGGTTTAGTTTGGATTGGTTAGGCTATCAGGTAAAAATATATTAGGTAAGAATAATTAGGCTTAGAATATTTCTAGGAAAAAGGAAAGAGGTAAAAATAATTGGAAAGAATGTTTAGGAGTTTATTTAGGTTACAGTATAAAGGTCATTAATTAAATAATTAAGTTAAGGTTTAAGAGTTAGTTTTAAAATAAAGGCTAAATACCTTAAATAAGGGTTACAAAATTTTGGGGTGTCACACTCCTTATCAAATACCCTCGATCATCCATTTAGTCCACTATTCTCGTAGAATCCTCTACTCTCTCACTTCTTCAAAAGAGGGTGCATTCACCTCGTAGCAGTCACTAAGGTAATAACGATATGGACTCGCTAGTATCTTATACTAAGACTTGAAATCGTCGTCAATCATTATCAAATCCTTTATTAATTAGTTATAGTGTCTCCTAAACTATTTGCCATCAACAACCATAGGTTTTGGAACATCAGCGACAAATAAATATATCTATATCTAGCTCTTACCACTAGCCATGGCTAAATCTATAGCAAGGCTGGTAAAAGATAATGCAACTTGAATTTACATGATCCCAAATATAAATCCCTGCTCCCCATGCGATGTAGCACATCATGTATCTAACTCACTTGTTTCCTAATGTCCACATTTGAAAACATACTATAGTAATACAAACGGTACTCGTCAAGTAAACAATGCATTTTAGCCCTGTAAAAGGAAAAATTAGTTACTTAAAAAATATTTATGTTATTAATACAACTATATATAGTGATGGATGACCATATTAATAATTTATTAGGGCTTCATGCTTATGGTTAGAGTTAGTGTTTAGATATGTTCCACATATTTAATAATAATTTATCTAAGGCCAATAAAATTTTATAAGTTTAAATTTTTATTATATTATTATTCTACTTATATAAGAATACTTTATCTAAGTTTAAAAAATATTTATTGGCTAAAAATATTGTCATGTCATTATTCTATATGTTGGTTAATAATATTTTATCTATGGCTAATAATATTTTATTATCTAATAATTTTATATTCTAATTATTTTATGTTTTTAATAATAAATTATTTAATTACAATAATAGTACCTTGCTCACAGGTATTTTTATCTTATTATTCCACTTATTTAGTAATAAGTTATATATATATATATATTTTTTTTTTTGTTACATAAATTAATTACTTTAAAATAATGTTATCATTACCACTATATATAGTAATGGATTACTTTAGTGGTAATTTATTAGTGTGTTATGCTTATAGTCGGAGGTGGCAATCCGGTTGGGTGGGTCAGGTTCGGGTGGGGTCATAGTAGGTCAGATCGTCTGCGGGTTAGATTATTTCGGGTCATTTGTCTTTTACACGTCGATTGTGGGTCAGGTATGATTGTTTCGAGTTTGGGTCATTTCGGATCATTGTGTTGTTTGAGTCAAGTCTGTTCTGTATCAGGTTGTTATAGTTTCATATCATTTTAGGTTGATTGCCGGACCGGGTCGAGTTTAGATAGGGATGGCAAATTTTTCCACGGGTTTAGGGCCCGTCGGGGATTTTTATCGAGGATTAATTCAGGGACGAGTCGGGTATGAGTTTGGGGTCCCCATCCCCAAACCCGCCCTGAATTAAAAAAATTTTGAATTAGGCCCAACCTCCCCATTTGATGCCATTCGAAATGGGCCAAAAATTTTTGCTGCCATTCTGCCAAAGCCGCCGAACGTAACTTTTCCTTCCCGGCAGGCAGGCAGCATACACACTACAGCAGTAACCTAACCTATAAGGCTGTAACCCTTACCCTCTTCGCGGTGACGCGGTCGCGGACCTTGCCTCCTCCATAGCTCCTCCATGCCTCCAACCTTCTTCGATGACAATCTTCTCGCCTCACAGCAGTAAGTCTTCTTCATCTATTCTTCACTATCTTTCGTTCTTTCAACTCTTTCCTTTAGTCCTTCCTCCATTGTCGACAATCGAGTTAATCGACTCACTGCAAACTGCTCGAAATGTTGAAGTTTGTTAGTAAACATTTGTTTCTTTGTTTCGACGACATGGTTTCTAGTCGCAATTTAGTTTAATAATCTTGTTGAATTGACTTAGTGTGCTAGTCTTAATCTCATGAGCCTTAGTGTGAGAATTCACCGGTTGGTTGAAGTCGGTCTGATCAAATTGGTATTCAGTAAGACGTGTAGATTTCAACTCATGTTTTGTTATCTTGGTCCATGGTGTTACTATAGTTTATCTAATATATTTGTTGAATCAAAATTTATGAAATTTGAATGCGGTTGTTGCTTGATGATGGCCTTCTTGTGAAATAGATATGTTGACTTTTTCTATATCGTCATTAACTTCATAGTATAATAGATTGTCGGCAATTGATTTTAGTTCATTTATGTTACGGGTATGGGGATTGCATCCCCGCGGGGATCGGGTCGGGGATTCCCCGTTAAGAAAAAATCGGGGATTGGGTCGGGTTCGAGGATATTTTTCCTTATTGGGTTTGGGGATGGGGATGGGGTCCCCGTCCCCGACCCGCCCCGTTGCCATTCCTAGGTTTGGGTCATTTTAGGTTAACTTATCTGGTAGGATTGTGTTGGTTTTGAGTCATTTTCTAGTTAACTTAACTGGGTGAGTTCAAGTTATTTTGTGCAATTTGACGGGTTAGGTTCGAGTAGTTACGGGTTAACTTAATGGGTAAGATCAGGTGGAATTTTGATGGGTTGAGTTAAATTTAGATCCAAGTAATCTTAATTCATACATATAACATAAGGTTAAAATTATAGAAGATAAAAATAAGTGAAGTGGGCAAAAAAGTTGATATGAAGATATTCTTCTATATTCGAATTGAATATTTAAATCTAAATTTTCATAATAAGTGAGTTCAGTAAAGTCTATGGTGTGCTTAATATACTAACTAACAATAAGACCCTATTTTTCTTATCTTATATTCAAATAAGATTGGATTGACATCAGTCAAATGACTCGTATCCAATAATAGACGAGTACCTATATAGTTAAAATAATAATAATAACATATTGGATTTTAATTTAGATAATATCAATACTTACAAGATCATATAAAACCATGGTAAATATTACAATATTACATTAAGAAGAAAATCATACAGAAAGGATTAACTTGAAAATTATTGAAGAATATTGCTCCTAAAATCTAAACTATCTATAACTATATTCACGAATGTTAAGTATATGTATATTCATATGTTAATAATACAACTATACATGTTTATCTAAATTCTCATAATTTACACTTTTTTCGCATCGATGAAGTCAGTATATTTCTATTCACCAGCTTTCTAATAATAATAAATCAATTATTATCAATTTTTGCATTTATGAATATAAAAGTAATTAAGATTCAACATGGTTTAAACTTCAAATCGAGGTCTATCAACTACCTGTCTAATTTCTCTTTGGCATTTTTTACATTTTGATATGTTAAGAACTATATATATTGTTCATAAAGTGTAATTAACATTTATTTGATTACTTAAAAAAATATTATTTTATAAAATAAAGGTGACTATAATATGACTATACAATATATAATTATTATTTATTATATTTTAGATAGTTTATAATTTTTTCTACAAAAAACAACCGGTCCGGTCAAGCCGGAATCGTCCCCCCTTCCCTTTTTCTTTATTCTTCTCTTCACTCTTTATTTTCTCTTCTTCTACGCTGAGAGCCTGAAACCTCCGACCCCGAGCCTTTCTCCTTCGTCGCTTAGCACCACCACCACACCATAGTTGCTGCTCGACCACACCACTATTGCGCCACGCCATCACAACCTCTACGTCCCTTTGCTCGTCGTCGTCAGTAAAAGCACGTAGCAGCAGCAACCAGACGCAGCAAGCAGTAGCAACGACGCCGCGGTTCGGACACCTCCGATGCACCCGAGCACCGGCAAGTGCTCATTGACCACCTTTGATGTTCCAACAACCCATATCCCTTCCAATTTCATAGCAATTCGTTTAGTATAATTATTCCAAACCCTAACTCTTATTTTGATTTATTTTTTGTGAATTAGCTTATGATAAGTTAAATTGGTTATTGAATTATATATATATATATATATATATATATATATATATATATATATATATGTTGTATGCGTGATTTTGAGTGGTTAATTGCAATATATATGGTTGAATTGTGAAAATTAGATTTTTAACCCGGTTATATCTGGATTTATCAGATTCGTCTGATTAAGCTATTTTGGACAAATTGATTATGCGGTATACTTTAAAATATACTTAATTCCATGTTGGAATGGTTAATTTGGGAAAATTATGTGAAATCTATTGAAATTGGATTTTTAGGTTAAAACTTTTGGGGATATAAATCGGATTGTGTAATTGAGTCATTTTATTAAATTGATTATACAATATGTTTTAAAATATGTCTAATTTATGTTTATACATAGCAATGGATTACTATATTAGTAATTTATTAGGGTTTAATGCTAATGGTTAGAGTTAAGGTTTAGAAGTATTTCACATATTTAATAATAAATTATTTAAGGCTAAAAATATTTTATGATTTAAGATTTTATTATCTTATTATACCACTTATATAATAATACTTTATATAAAGTTAAAAATAATTTATTAGCTCAATGTATTGTTATGTCGTTATTTTACATATTAGTTAATAATATTTTATCTAAGGCTAATAATAATTTATTATCTAATAATTTTGTATTATAATATTTATACCTTTATAATAATTAATTATTTAATTACAACACACACAATTGCCACTACAATTCTTATACATTTTCAATAATAAATTATTTAATTACAATTATCATCTTTTTTTGCGTGTTATAAAATTTGATGGAAAAAATAATTTGTGCCAATTAGATTTGTGGGTTGACCAAGGGATCTAAAAGTCAGATTTTATGACTTAAGGGTTTTTTTTCCCTTTATTGTAGGTGATGTTTAATTTTTAAATAGTTGTAAAATGTAAGAATATGCACCATAATAATTTAAGTCTTAAAGTTTTGATTTTCAAAGTACCGAAATATTATATAGATTTGTATTGTAAATTTATAATTTGACTGTTCATAAAAAAATAACTAGTTTATATGCTTGTAAAATATATGGATTTTATTTATATAAATAGTAATATACAAAATATAATTAATAAATCTTATACCTACTATTAGTAAATTTTTAATTTTCTAATTATAAGAAAATAATTAAGGACATAAAACTGTATGAAGAAAACACCAAAACTTATAAAAATAATAAGTACAAATGATAGAGATAAATAATGCTGACATAAATATTAATAATAAAGAATATACTCTTTTCAAATTAAATTATTAAAACACTTTAGATAAATATAAACTGCGTGTTAAAATTATTTTTATATTCGTTCAACAAACATTCTACGTTAATAAATTTAGCCCCTAGTTAGAAAATGTAAATCAAACAGCACTTATATATCATTCAAATGCATGTTAGAGCTTAGAGTAAAATAAATGGTAATAAATAATTATTTTATAAAGGGAGTGGAAGATGAATCCTTTTTCTTTTTTAATAAAAAATAAATAATAGTAGTAGCTTTGTGTTCGGTGACTTCGGCCTGCTGATCTGCTCCTTATTTCACACGCCGAGCAGTCGAAATTTGAAATCTCCGTAACCATCTTCTCCTCACCTCATCAGTTTTAGCTCTCAGTGTTCAAATTGAACATCGAAGAAACAATCTCGAAAGCCTTGTCTGTTATCTTTTCTACGCTTAGGGTTTCTCTTTTCTTCATATTATTGTTGTAATTGGTCTCGGAGGACGATTTTATTTTATTTATTTGATTTCCTGGTTGTTTTGTTTCAGGCCCCTGTGATGGATTCAAGCAACTGGAGGCCGGCCCAACCGGAACCAGCTATGGAAGGCGTTGCTGGAGGAGGCGACTGGAGATCTCAGCTTCCGCCGGATTCGCGGCAGCGAATTGTCAATAAGATGTAAGTAATTTTTTTAATCTTATTTGGAGATTTAGTAAAGATTGATTTCTAGTCATTGAAGCATGCTCATGATATGTTTTTAATCTGGTGTGCATTTGTAATCTATATTACGTGAATTATGATGTTTTAGGGATGGGTGTATTAACGTGTGGGTGTAAATTGAATCATTAATCGGAAAACACAAAGTAACTATGCGGGAACTGGAAAGTTTAAATGGTTGTAAGGTACAGTTGATTATAGAAAATTGGCTATCTGGTGCTTGATTTCTACAATCGAGACCAGTGACTAGCATCAATGTGATGAATTTTGCACTTGCAGTTTTGTTTCGATGTGAAATCTTTTGCTCCTCTGTGAAGCAATTTTTTGGTCTTGATTAAAGATTTTATGCTTGTTTGTATTAAATCCAATAAATAGGCACTTCTGAAATTTGTTTTTGGAGCAAATCTAAATTGTAGATATCATCCTAAGGATAAGTGCATGGGTGTTTTCTTCCCTAAACATTATTAGCTGTTGCTTAAATTGTTTCTTGAGTAGAGTAATTATTTTGATGAACGGTATCTTTATGCTCTTGCCAATTAGTTCTTATTGGGATTAGTGGTCTTGGTGTTTTAGGGTTATATGGTGATTTTTAATGTATTTGTTTTTTCATATGATTTTCTAAGTTTGCTTAGCCTTCTGGAGCCCAAGCAGGGACATGTATGGTGAGTTTGCTTGCATTTAGTTCGTATTGGGATTAGTAGTCTTGGTGTTTTAGGGTTATATGGTGATCTATGACTAATTTTTGTAAATTTTTAATGTATTTGTGTTTTCAGATGATTTTCTAAGTTTGCTTGGCCTTCTGGAGCCCAAGCAGTGACACCTATGGTGGCTTTGCTGTTCTTTTATGGACTTCCCAATTTTTTTTTCAAGTGTATTTTTTTTTGGGGTTAAGATCGTATTCTTTTACCTATCTTGACCCAAGTCTAGAGTGATCTTCTCTTGAACAAGCTATGTGCCTGTGCCTAAAGAACTTGGGAAGCAATTATGTTGTCATACTACACCAAAGGTAACAGCAACATAGCTATATATGACGAAACTACTAAACTATGTAGGCATGTACAAGAGCTGGGGAAAAAGTAAAGGACAATATATATGGAAACAATAAATGCTATATAGCCTCCCAATAAGGAAAATTTCCTTTTGGTATTAGACCACTATAGTGAGCGAGGACTTTCCCCTATCAATTTTCTTACTTGCATCCCAGTACAAGGACTTTACATACCGTAGTACATGATAACATAGTAGGGGTTTTTTAGAGGTGTTTTTGAGTAGAGGCACATGAGTTGGTTTTCATTCTTTCCCATAGTTATTAAAATTCCAATTTGATCCTATGATTCTACGATCCTACTGTAGAAATTTATGATCCTACAACAGAATCTTACGACCCTACATAATAACTATAATTTTTATCGATTTATTTCCAAGTCTATTTTCCATCTTATTCCAATTATGTTTCTTTTTCAATCTTTTAATTTTCTACCCTATAGTATTTTGCAACATGTATTGAAAATAAGTCGACAAAAAGAAAGTATGGTTGAGTTATCACTAAAATAATAAAGTTGATTGTGGATATAAAATATTGATAAAAGAATGTAATCTCCATATAAATAGTCAAATGAATATGTTAGATTTTACAATATTATTAATTATGAAGCTTTATTCAAGTCAAAGTTAGCATTCCCCCCTTTTTTTGTCATGATATCTTCATAATACATACACGTTTTAGTTTATGGTGTACACATGGTTCAAATAGTAATTTAATGTGGTAACTTATAGCCAACACTTCTTTTTTGCTTTGTTTTTTTTTTATCTTGATTCATCAAAAATTTAAAAGACAACTTAAAATTCTTTTGGGTCTTATTCTCTTAAATGATATAGAACATTGTTCTCTTATTATTGCCTTCATTGTCATTTGCTTTTTTCATTCTTTGTATGATTTTCTTAAAACTAATAATATTGTATATTTTGAATCCAATGAGTTGTATGTTTCCTCTAACCATAGTCTCATAATAATTTTCACATTTTATTTAACAATATTATTTATGATATTGTTGACTTAATATAGTTCCTAATATGTAAAACGACTTAAAACAATTTATGCTATTTGTATGTTGCTAGAACTCAATTAGTAACTATATGAGAAGTTAAGAAGTTAAGAATGTAATTTTCTATTCTTTTAACTTAAAATATAGAATTTATAATTTTATAGCATATAAGTATACAAGCTTCATATTTTTACAATTTTTGATGTATTTTACAATTCTATGATTTGATTCTACAATCCAATCCTGTGCCTCTAAATTGATCTTAGGTGGAATCTCATCCTTATATAAAATGCAATGTGTTTGATTATCATTTGTGGCGGGGACATTTACGGTCATTATTAAATGTTGAGTTGAATTTGTTTTTGATGAAGAGTTAATAAAGAGATGAGAAATGAAGAAAAAGGAATCGAGATGATTTTTGTCCAATATTTGATTGATGATTCATAATTCACATTAATGGTTGAATTGGCTTTATCAGCTATCGCTATGTTTTATTATATAGTTCAACGAATGCCATAGGAATTTAATTTCTCAGTAGTCATTTTATTTTAGCTACTAGAAAAAATCAAGTGCCATATTCAGTGACTGCCTAACGGTGTTTGTCCTTCTTATAACTTCTAGGAGTAATCTACTTGGACATGTTCATATCTATACTATTTATTAAGCCAACATGTCCGAGATAACCACCCCATTTTTTAAATAAATTTCGAACACAAAAGAAGAACAAAAACAACAACCTATCCAACACACTTTAATTCCAATCCAAAGTTATATCAAAAAATTCCACAAGTTTAGTTTGAGAAATTATATTTACTTAAAACAATATTTTTCTATTTATATGATTTATTAAGCTAACATGTCCAATGTAACTACCTTATTTTGTTGAAAATATATTTCAAATACTTAAAACCAAAAAAACCCGACACTTTAAATCCAACAGAAAAATTATATTTAAAAAGTCCAAAATTTTTAGATTTTAGATATCAACATATTCGGATAATATCCATATTTTTCGAGAAATTTGACTTTTATGTTAGTTATTAGAATTTTGCAATCTCCTTGACAATAATAAGAAATTTAAGAATACAAACTTCATAAAAATATAAATTATATTTACTTTATAAATTCTTACTTGAACAATATACTATCTATCTATAACGATACCGCCTACTTTTATTGTAATAAATTCCAAAAAACAAAAATCTCCAGAATTTTTAGATATCGAGAATTCAACATTCAAAATAGTTTTTTTTTTTTCTTTTTGTTTGTTGTTGTTGTTGTTTGTTTCGTTATGTTTTGGTTTTTGTTTTTGTTCTTGCTTTTGACATTTTGCAATTTCCTCGACAATTATAAGAAATTTAAAAATTTTTACTTCATCAAAATATAAATTATATTACTTTATACATTCTTAGATGCATTGCTAGCATTCAAATGTTGTTTATACTTATGCATTATAAAATAATTTGAGCACGTATTTGCATGCAACGAAACACTTGTATATTTAGCACAAAGTTTTTATGATTTTTTACCCGGTTGCAAACATCATTACAATTTTTTTGTCTTTTTTTCACATGTTAAGTTATACATCCTCCCATGCCTTGATTTCCTACTCGCCATGCGAAACACAAAAGTACATATCTATGCATTACACCACTAGTATAAAACTAGTAAATGTATGTAGCAACATATACTAGTTTTTCTCTGATTATATAGAGACTACTTTTTTCTTGCTGCACTGGATGCAAGATTTGTTGTTATTTTGTTAGGGTTGAAGTATCTTGTAAAAGTAAAGCTATTAAAGGTTTTGCGTTTCATTTTCTTTGCATATTATATTGTAAATCACTACATCATATATATCTATTTTTTATACTCTGGTAAGTTTGTGACTGGAATGTCAATTGATCCATTCAAATGTAACAATATGATTATATGATTAGTTATTTATTCACTATTATCATGTACTTTTATTTATTTATTTATTTATGATTCTTTTAGGTGAGTTTTTTTTTTTTTTAATCTCATTTTAAAAATATTTTGTTCTCCAAATTGCATTCATGATATATTTTCATCTAGCTAACAATTACAAATAGTTATTCAAATTATTTAAATTTAATGACTCATCATGAAATAAAAATAAATATTTATACTAAAGTTGTATAAAAATGAATTAATTGTTAGAAAAAAGAATATTTTACTGAAATGGAAACAGGAAGTAATTGCTTCAAAGGAGAATACTTCATCAGAAATGAAATTAAGGGACATCTAATTTCATACCCTTTGCATTTGTGGGGTCTATTAAGGAGTATAATGATGAAATTCTGCTAGCCTTCCAATATTTTTAGATCATTTTGCATGATGATATGCATGGAGTTTAAAAATTGTGTCATCATCTTTGTTGTGGTGATTTGATCTCATAGAAGTAGGTTTAATCAATATTTTTTTTCTTGGTAAGGTAACTAATCAGCAATTCTCTTGATTTGATTTTCTTCTCTTATCACAGTCTGTGAGTTCACTGCCTAGTTATATTTGCTAATTTCAACGATAAGTAGTAGTGTTTGTGCATTTCGCAACTGTTCTATTATCATTAGGGCTTATAGTTTTTCAACGCACATATTAAGAAGTTTTAAATTTATGACAAATGATATTCAAATTGACGAAAATACCCTTACTGAAACTTGAGTACTTGATACATTAATGAGGTGAGAGAAAAAAATAAGGGTAAACTTGTTAATAGCATTAAATTCTTTATCTTTTTTGTGAAAGGAATTACATTATAAAACAAAAATGAAAACATTTATTGGCCCTCTATTGTGGGATGGGGAATAAATCTTAGGATAATTTGGATTGTCATTGGTGCACAGGTGCTGTACATTACACATCACGCATTCTATATCTGTTCTCCAAGTTGTGATCATTGTTTTTGAAGGAGCAGATGTTCTTCACTAACTCTATAACTCTGAGCTCCTGCATGAATTTTTTTTTTCTTAAAAAAATATTACCACTAGTATCCTTCACAGTTTCATTATCTGAGTTTGTACAGTGAATTTCTTGTGGTGGCATTTCTTGGTGATAATACTGAGCGCTTTTTGGCCCAGGATCCTACCCTTCCCTAAGTTTCCTCTTCGTTCTGCTACATAGGCACCATGTCTTTTCTATTTCTGCTAAATAATATGCGAGGGGCTTTATCCCAAAAGATTGTTGTATATTTGGCGACGTGCAGCAAGCATCTATTGTTTTCTCTTTCATTGTTACTAAGAGTGGCTTTCTAATGCTTGCATGTTTACAATTTATCATTAACACACGTCTTTTCAGATTTGTGCCTGTTGGCCTTTGAAGCTGTAGCTTCCAAGGTTTCTAGGTTTCTGCAGCTGGGAATTAGGAAATTACCACATCTTCCTGTTTTTTTTTCATGATCTGATATTCTTGTGTGCCATGGTTTTCACATTTTCAGTATGGAGACATTGAAGCGACATCTTCCCTGTTCTGGCCAGGACGGTTTGCAGGAACTAAAAAAGATTGCTATAAGGTTTGAGGAAAAAATCTATAGTGCAGCAACAAGCCAGGTATGTTCTTCCTTTTTTTTTTTTTTTGGTCCTCTCCTTGCTAGGTGTCATCACTATGTTTTCCTGGAACTGTATATTCTTTTGTATCATCTATATGTTCTATGATTGTATTACTTGAGGGGGTAAAGGTGTCCCTCATATTTGTCTGCAGTCTGATTATCTACGGAAGATATCATTGAAGATGCTCACTATGGAATCAAAATCTCAGAACCCAATGTCGAATACTTTGCCAGCTAACTCTTCTGGTGTGAGCAGAAACCCCCAGGATTCGGGTAATTACATGAAAAATATTGTTCTCTATGTTGATATAATTGGAAAAATATAGTTCACATGTTATATGCTGTCTATTCTCATTGTGTTATCAAGAAGATCTTTGTGTGCTTTCCGAAGAATTATTAGCTTCGATATGCATTTGCTTATTTCCTGACCAAAGATTTGAGTGCTTGTGTTGGGATTATTACTTTTCTCAGTATACATTTTTCTCAAATGCCTTTGAGCACTATAATATGTCATGGGATATTTTAATGTGGTAGATCGATTCCTGTAATTATAAGATGTGTTGGTCATTGAGCATGAAAATCTATCTCGTTGATTGTGTTCCTCATCCTAGATATTGTGAGAAAATCAGATCACTGATCTGAGCTGTTTGCTGGCGTAATTTACTGGAACTGATTATTTACTGCTGCTGCATCTCTTTTGGCCTTCTAGGTTTCTTTCTTGACCATGATGCTTGGTCCAGTTTTTCTCCTTGATGGCCTTGACTGCTGCATTACACATTACATGTGATGCAGGGTATGATTGTTCTCTTTATATTATAGCAGTCTTCTTTTTGGTCTCCTTCAATGTTACTCTTCCCTCACCTCTGGGGCTTTTTCCATTACTAGGTTTACCTTCTGCTTGGTTTATAAACGGTTTGGAACCGAAAGGTTTATTTTATTTTAAGGGATGGGATTGAATGTGAAGTAAGATAAGATTGTCCTGGATTCATCACAATGCCAGAAATTCATGTTTTAATAGTGAATTATATAGGGCATGCTCTTTCAATAGCCTAAAAATCTCTCTCAAGTGGATACTTTCTTAATAATTTTCTTTGTGGGTTACGGATTCCTTTTCATATGTAACCAAGATTCCTTCATTTCTGTGTCAGATTCCTTGTGCTTTAAGTTAAATAAGCTCTATTGCTTTCATCTTTCCCATATCGCGAGTGGAGAAAGCATTTTCAATAACAAACTTAAGGTTAAAGTACTGAAAACCACCAATAACTTAGCAAGGTTACAAAAAAACATCTCTAACTATAGAAATTATTCAAAGCTACCTTAATTTGGTCTGTTAGACCAGACCTTTTGGTTGAATTGATTGTTATATCCTTTGAAGAAGAGTTAAAATTGGATGGAAATAGAAGAGGGAAGATAAAGAAGCAAATTTGTATAATTGAAGGGAATATTGTAGGCACAAAATAGTCATTTTACTCAGAAAAGGTGTTAGGGTGCTTGACCTAGTTAAGGTGGATTTTACATATTGTCGTTTTTTTTTTTTTCATTTGGCTATTTGATGGGTGTTTTTTTATCCGAAGTGTTCACCTATGCGAAACTGATAAAGAACCTTTTCTGTTTCTAGCCATTGAACAACAAGAGCCATTGTCCTAGATGATTAGACGCTGCTGATCTAGGGTATGTTTGGCTCTACTAATTAAAAAACTAGTCAAAAGCTGAAAGCTTGCTTATTTCATAATTGCTTTTAACAAACTTTTCAAAAATAGCTTTTATGCTCAAAATACCTTGTCATCTAGATACTTTTAAAATTGACCAAAATAGCTTTTTTGGTCGAATAAGCTAAAAACTGGCTGGAATGTCTTGCCAAACGTAACTTTCAGCTTCATGGAAAAGTAATTGCAGTTAATTACTTTGTTTGTTTGTTTGTTTTTCCTGTTTTTACTGACAGTAATGGCAGTGACAGATCCATGAAGCCTCCAATACCCTCTAGTTGGATAAAGATTGGTTTGGTCCTGTGTTTGACTTCTGCTCTCTTGTGGCATGTGTTTAGTCAAGCAAAATAGGAGATATTCTAGTTTGGACTGTTGTGATGATGATATATATTTAATGTTGGATTTTCATTAAACTCAGTTTCCTTTCCATGAGAAATTGCAAAAGGAAGATTTTCTTTCCATGGCATATTTTGTATTCAATTTGATATTATACCACAAGGTTTGCCATGATTTTCCTGGAGGACCCTTATGTGTCTCCTAGAGACTAGAGATGTAATGGATACTGCTGGAGTAGTATATTATCCAACTTATGTATAAATTAGTGATGCTATTTCCTTATCCAAAACAAGAAAAAAGAAAGTGCAGTTACCTCATTCTTCATCTTAGACTTTTTATTTTGTATTGTTTTATAAATTTATTTGACCAATTAACTGAGCTTCCCTTATTTATTTTCTTATCTTATATTTGGCCGTTTGTCTGGGCAGCTCCTCAAAGTATGCAATCACAATTGCAGAACCAAGGTCAATCTCTTGGTATGCCAATGGCACCTATTCAGTCTCAAGTACAGGGACGCCAGCAGCTTTTAGCTCATAATGTTCAGAATAATATTTCATCTGCTGGGATGCAGAACTCTTCCAGCCTATCCTCTACTTTGCCTCCTGTCAGTGGCCTGACTCAGAATCCCATGCCAAATGTGGCACAGAATTCCAACATTCATAACATTGGACAAGGATCAGCTTCAAGTGCGTATACTAATGTCCAAAGGCAGATGCAAGGAAGGCAGCATGTACCCCAGGGTGGTGCCCAACAGCAACAGTCTCAAAATCAACAGCAATATATGTACCAGCAACAAATACAACAGCAGATGATGAAGCAGAATCTACATCCTGGAAATATGCAACAATCACTCTTGCAGCCTCATATCCAGCAACCACAGCAGCAGCAAAATCTTTTGCCCTCAGCACAGCTGCAATCATCTCAGCAATCTGTTATGCCAACATCAACGGTCATGCAACCACCCATGGTCCCTGGTCTGCCACCGAACCAGCAAGCTTCTGTCCAACAGCAGCCGCAATCTGTGTATCAACAGCACCAACAATCATTGAGTAGGCAACAGCAGCAGCCACAGCAGGCTTCTGTTCATCAGCAGCCGAATCAAATGTCACAACAGTCAATGTTGCAAATGCAGCAGCAGCAGCCATCGCCACAACAACAGATGATGGGGCAACAAGCAAATGTTGCTAATGTGCAACCAAGTCAACTTATGGGCCAACAAAATAGCCTCCCGGACATGCAGCAGCAAAGGCTGCTGGGGCAGCTTGCAAACCTGCCATCGCAGCAGCATAATAATCATCAAAATCTGCAGCCACAACAACTAGTGGGTCAACAGAACAATCTTTCCAATATGCATCAGCAGCAGTTGGGTCACCAGAGTCAGCAGTTGCCAGGTGCTCAGTCTGGTAACCCTGGCATGCCAACTAGTCAGCATCCCTCGGCCATTATGCAACAATCAAAAGTTGCAGGGAATCAGCAAACCCAGAGTTCCTCTGGCTTGGTGCCAGGTGGAGGGCAACAGCCACAGCAGCAATTGATGACCCAGATCCAATCTCAGCCAACACAACTGCAGCAGCCATTGGGTCTTCAACAACAGCAGAGCAATCTGCAACATAATATGCAGCAACGTTTGCAAACATCTAATTCTTTACTTCAGCAACAAAACATGATTGATCAGCAGAAGCAAATGTTCCAATCTCAAAGAGGTCTCTCAGAGGCACCATCCAGTATGCGACTGATTCAATGCATTTTGCCCAAATTTATTTATATTTCTATTGCATCTTTGTGTTTTACTAGACATGTTTCTGCAACTTATTGATTCCCGTGTTCCTTCTTCTGCTTGTGCTTGTGTATTCATGTGCACACTGGTTTGCATTAGCAAATGTAGAAGTCAGAGATGGAGTCTTCATGTGCACACTGGTTTGCATTAGCAAATGTAGAAGTCAGAGATGGAGTCTTGTTGTGTAGTAGTTGCAAGAGAGAGATCTTTTATGCAGTCCCTAGAAATTAATGTCTCTGATACTAAATGCTGAAAGACAGCTATTTTTTAATTCATAGAAACCAAAGAAAGAAAAAGGTACACAGCCTTTCAGCTGACAAACTTCTTGGTAGCTTATAATGAGGAACCAATGAGCCTCAATCTCAACTCTTGCTACTATGGAAACCCATCAGCCACACATCATGTGACCATCACTGTGTGAGGCCTCCACACGTTAGATGTCTTTAGTATTATTATTACTAAGTGTGTGGGTGTTGGCTTTGCTTACTGTCTTTTTGCCAATCTGGACTTTTTGCATACTGGATCATATGTTTTTGGACACTTCTGTCCATCTCCTGGCAGTTGATTTTGGTTTAATTATCTTGAAATGTGAAGACTTGAAAACTTGATTTCTCATTGTAATTAAGGGAAATTTACAGTAAGGTAAGATTGACTGAGGTATCATAATTTCAATAACTTTGTCTTGTGAAATGACTGCTAAACACCCATTGACATTCAAGCTCCTTTTACGTTAGTTGCTGTAAAGATTTTTATTCACATCCAAAATACCTTTTCTATAAAACAAAAATCAACTAAAATAATAAAATAAGTAGAATTCAATAGAAAACATTCTACACAAGAAGGAAACCTTATTTATGCCTATTGATAATAATTTTAGAAACTTCTAACTGTAAAAAGTCTTTAGAAATTTGCAATTTATTTCCAAAAAAAAATACTTTTTTTTTATAGTATGTATCCGCTTTATATTTTTATATTGAATACATGTATATAAAATATATACTTTAAAACAATAAACCTGATAATAAAATTTAGTAGTTTTCTATTTTATGCGTTAGTTATCCTTGAATTTTTGTAAAGGAAAGTTATAATTTTCTTTGTCCGATTCTTTGAAAAAATGATTTTATTTATCTTTTCTTTTTGGTTTTATAAAATCACTTAAAACATTCATGAAAATACTAACATAATAAATCCTTCTTTTGAGAAATGCTAAAGTATATATACCTTTTTAATAAAAAAATTAAATTACATATGTTGTTTTCCATTAATGAAGATTTTCAATCTTTTGAAGATTCATATATGATATTAATACTTTAAAGAATGAGCAGCATTTTAGGTATTTAGAAAACATTTGTTGGATACTAACACAAAGGGTTAAATGTAAACTGAAGAAAATCCTGAGGAAGTTTAGTGTTTATTGAAAAAATTAGGTTTAGTAACGTACTATGGCATAGGTTGGGTTGCCTGATTGTTGATTTTCCTTTTAATAATGCATTGATATGATAGTTGATATTCAAAATCCTTAGTTATTGGGATTGCAATTTCATAAATTGAACTAATACGTCATTATTGACAAAGACCTTGTTAGATTATCCTTTCCATCTACAAGCAGAGATGGTTTAAGTTATAAGTTTAATGTCTAAGTAGCTTCAAACAAGATGCTAAGTGATGCAGACCAAATTATTAGAAATGTTGTATCTTTTATTAGCCAGACATTTTAGATATTATTTGATAGATTTAGATAATCATTTGGATAATTATATCTTTTGGGTTAATTATTATTTAGTTGATTAATTATCTATTGGACATAAGATTATTGTGATAGGTCTAGAATGTCTTTATCTTATGCTTGTGTTGTAGTCCTTTGGCCAATATATAGAGCCTTAGGCATAGAATAATTTTTAGATTTGATTGATTGAATATTGATTATTGAATATATCTGTTTTCCCTCTCCCCTAAGCTCCCATTTTTGTTCTTCACGCTACTTTCCTTCTCTCCTTGTTCTACATCACTAAGGATTAGTCTTATTTCTTCTTGTGTTATTTATGAATTGCTTGCTATAAATGCTGCAGTTTAGACTTTAGATTGAAGAAACTGCATGATCTTTGTAATTGTTTTTATTTTGGCTATGGCAAATGTTGTGGTAGGCTTTCTTTTCTCTTCCCTAAGACTTTTGCGATTGAATATTGTTGGTTTATAGTTTTTACATGATCTGCCCTTCTGATCGTATGTATGATTTATGATGACTTATATGGGTACCCTTTTGTTTTATAGCTTCCTTGGATTCTACAGCTCAGACTAGTGGTGCAGTTGATTGTCAAGAAGAGGTCTATCAGAAGGTAACCAATTTCATGTTTTTAGCGCATATCTGTTTATACTTTTTAAAATATATCATGAAAGACATCTTTATTTTTTAAACTTTTTCATTTGTTGACTGAGCAATGAGTTATATGTATAAAAGTTAAAATTTGATACTCTCTCTGTTTCACAATATGACCTCTAGTATTTTAGTACACATTAAGAAGTAACAACTTTTAGTCACTTTGACACCCAAATTCACTAATATACCTTTGCATTAATTGTATTTCTCTAATTTATATTTTAATTTTATTCGTAATTAGCAATGAGAATAGGGGGCATAATGAATAATAAAACATTTAATGCTTTATTTTTTATTTGTAAAAGGAATTATATTGAGAAACGAAGGGAGTAGAATGTTTAGCAAGGGCTTTGAAATGATTGAAATGAACCGGCATCATTCTCTATTGGCAATTACTAGTAATGTTCTCACCACCACCAAATTGCTGTTTCCCGTTTCCAAAGCGTCCCGGAAGCGTTTCCCGTCTTGGAAACTTTTCGGTATCGGAATCGGTATCAAAAGTATTTCATTACATTCTTTAAAAAAAATTATTAATGGTTTAAATTAACTAATATAAGTAGTATTATGATTTTTTTTAATTCTCTTAATTTTAGTAGATTTGGTCTATTTTTTTTAAAAAAATGTATATAATATGTGTATGTATAATTTTTTTTTTTGCCTTTTTTCTTGTGCCCGTTTCCTCAATTTTTAAGAAATGACATTTCTGTGGTTTTCCCTGTCCTTGTTCCCGTGCAACCCAGCTCATCACTGACTGGTTTAACAGGCTTATGTATGTGCAATACCATGCTTTATACCATGCACAAAGCTTGCATCTTTCAAATGACTTCTTAGGCTGGGAAAATATAAAAAATCACAAATGGAAAATGAAATTATCTACTTTCATTTATTTATTTGTTTATTTTAATTTTTTTTTTTGCATGGATATGATATTAGTTGTCATGTAAGGTATGTGAGTGCGTTTTGAGTTCTAAGTTGAAGATCCACTGCATAGGAACATATTTGTGGAAGGAGATACATTTGTATGTTATCTTGGTAGAATAGAGGTTTTCTGGTTTTTTATGCTGAGAATAGATTGGTGTCATTGTTGGTTGTCCATTAATATGATGTTGATTCAATCTTTGAGTCCCTCTAGCTAAGTTTTGATGGCACTGGAGAAGTTGTTCAGCTTCATATAAACATAGACGCACTTGTTTTTGTTTATTTTCATCTCCCTTCCTTTTAGAGAGTAGATGTAAGTTATTGTTTTCTTATTCTATTCTTTTTCCTATGTTCATCTGAGCATAGAAGCACATATCTAGTCTATTTTCACCTCCCTTCCTGTTAGGAGTTCCATCTCTTTCCACTGTGTAGATGTGTCTCACTGTTTTCTTATTCCATTTTCTGTTCCTAATTATGATCAATGTTGTTTGGTTATGTGTGTGTGTGTGTATATATATATATATATATCATTTTTATTACTTGTAATCAATCAAATATATGTAGTATGCTTTTGTTTGCAACAATGTAATATGCACAATCTTTAACTCTAAATTTTGCCAATACAAATCTTGCTCTAGATGCCAAAATCTTACTTGTTACCTCTAAGGTGTCAACAAGTTCAACCTCTTGAACATTTCTCAACTCTGTGCTTAGTAAGTTTAAAAGCCAATAGAATTGACAATGATATGGAGGAAACATGCCAAGAAACTGAGTACTAAACGACTACTAGGTTTTCCAAATATATGCTCAATAATCATAAATACTATGAATTAGTAAAACCTGTTCATCTGGCCTTGGCACTAGCCACAGGTTGTTACTTTAGGTAACTTTCAGGATTGAAGATTGATCCCACAAATCAAGACCTGTCTTTGGACATGTTTTGTCTTAAGTTAAGAAACTTGTTGGGAGACCATCCATGGACGACTATATTGTCACCCCCACCCCTTCGACTGCTGCCACCGTTACCTCTTTTTTTTTCCTTTTATTTCTGGGTTGCATCATATTTCAGCATTTGTCTATTTGTTCAGAATTTCTATTAAATTATTGATGATTATATCACCTTTAGGAGTTATTATTCTAATAAAAGATCATATTTAGAAACTGGCCAACAAAATTTTCCTACAATACTAGTTTCCATCTTCATCAGTTATAACACGCTAGGGTCTCTCAATTACTGAATCCCCAGCAGACATTGTATACTATTAAGAAAATGGTAGATTATATACTATAGTACCAATTAAGTACTTAAAAAGTTAAAGAGATGTCCATTCAATCTTAACAGAAGGAAGTTTCTGTAGCTACAAGGATTTTTGGAATCATCGATGCAACAGCACCAAAATTAAAGAACATAATATCTGATTATGAAGATGATGACCAAGGCGAATCCGGTAAGAAATTAATTAGCATTGGAGTGCCAAAAAGGGTTTCCATTGCAACTCTCTGATTTGGGAACCAGAATTAGCTCTGATGTGGATGTTCGTTGGATTCAAATACCATGACATCGCCTCTTTTAACAGAAGTGGAACGACTGTCGGTGGATGAAACAAGATTAATGGTGTAGAACAAACAAAGAATGAAAACTTGAAAGGAATAATTGGAGAGAGAGAGAGAGAGAGATGAAGTAGGGAAAATTCCAAGTTTGGGAAAGACCAATCCATGAGAGAGATACTGAAGTTTGAGCAATGAGAGAGAAGGCTAAATCATGAATCAAATATACAAAGTGGCTCGAGATAATCAACCAAAGCCATGGCAACCCATGGTCCAACCCCTGCTAACCAATTGTAAATTATTTTTATCATGGGCTGAACATTCTAACCCAACCCACCTAAGTTACTATATTAGTTGCATGGGTTGGGTTCTATTGGCCATGGCAAGCCCGAACCATTTTATACTCCTAAGCCAAACACACTCTTTCAATGAGTTTTTCAATAATGGACTTGCAGATAAGAAAGGCTGACCTTGTTGCTTTAAGCAGTCCTAATCCTTTTCAAGTTATTTCCACTATATGCCACTTTCCTTGGGGCGTTGCAAATGCTATTTTTCTTAGTGGCATGAAAAAAAAAACACTTCTAGGTTGCGATTGTGATCTTGGTTCTCACTTAAATTCCTTTCGTACATTACATAAAGAATCTTTACCTGGAACCACTTTAGATATTCATGCCATTTGTATTCCTTGTTCCAATTTTTTGACCATCATCAATATACAAACTCAACATTACACTAGCTCACCATCATAGACATAGTGGTGTAAGGTGGAATCTGGAGAAAAAAATTATATTTCATTGGGGCCTCCTTGTTAAATTATTTGCTCTTGAATGTGTGAAGGAGAATTTATTAGATATTGAAGTTTGGAGCACTTTTATATCTTGATTTCTTGCATCTCTATTAAATCTTTGCATTTCTTTTGTACTTCTGTTTGGCCTCCCTGGTGATTGGAATGGTAGGGTGTAACGTTTCATCAGATGTAATGGGCTCAGGCACCATCTCAACCCATTCATTCCTCAAATGCATATTTCCTCAGATGATGAAGTGTTTAAGGTAGCAGATATTGAAGTGGGTGATAAATCAACTCTTCCTTTAGGCGATATAT
Organism: Tamarix chinensis; assembly: GCA_030549775.1. Lineage (NCBI taxonomy): Eukaryota > Viridiplantae > Streptophyta > Magnoliopsida > Caryophyllales > Tamaricaceae > Tamarix > Tamarix chinensis. Next base: position 165,427,503 of record CM060171.1, on the reverse strand, counting down.
AATTATATATGCTATCAAATTTCCTGTTTTCATAAAAGTGTCATGTATGTGTTTCTCATATTAAGGACTAGTAAAGCAGAATTTTCTTGATCAAATTGATTTTATCGGTCATTGTCTCTGTTCTGGTGTTGGGTTACTAATGTTTGGTGGTTTGTTTATTATGTAACAGATTAAAACTATGAAGGACATGTACTTTGCAGATCTTAATGAATTTCACCAGAAAGTTTCAATGAAGCTGCAGCAGGTATGCTGAATTACCCTGTTCTCAGCTTAATAGGTTCTCTTTGAATGCAAGGAATTGAATGGAAGTGAAGGAATGGATTTTTTTTCCCCCTTCCCATTATTAGGTAAACTTTAGTGATATTGATGATTATTTTTCTTACCTTTGCCAGGTGGATTCTCACCCACAACAGCCAAAGATGGAAAACATAGAGAAGCTTAGAATATTCAAGCAGTCTCTGGAGCGCATGATGCATTTCTTACAGCTCACTAAAAACAACAATTTATCTACTCACAAGGACAGACTGCCCTTAATTGAGAAGCAGATAATGAGTTTTCTTTCATCAAATCGGCCTAGAAGACCTGTGTCTTCATTACAACAGGGACAATTGCCCCCACCACATCAGTCCATGCAGCATATGCAGCAGCCTCACACTCAAACTTCTCAAGCACAGTCGCATGAAACTGGCTTGAATTCCCAAGTTCAGTCTTTGAGTTCGCAGGGTCCTGGGGCTTTGCAACAGGGCAATGTGTCAAGCTTACAACAGGGTTCTGTTTCTGTAATTACCTCCTCACAGCAGAACATGAACAGTTCATTGCAGCCCCCTGGCAGTTTGGATTCTGGGCAAGGAAATGCTGCAGCTTCAAAGCAGCAGGCTGCTATGGGTTCTCTGCAACAGAATCCTGTTGGTGCTTCTCTGCAGGCAAGCATCAATTCTTTGCCTGCACAAAGTGGGAATTTGTTACATTCTAATGTCAGTTCTCTTCAATCAAATTCAAACGTGCTTCAGAACCAACATAAACAGCATGAGCAGCATGTAATGCAGACCCAGCAGTTGAAACAACAGCTGCAGCAGCGCCAGATTCAGCAGCAGTTTCAGAAACATCAGCTACGGCAGCAGCAACAACAGCATCCACAGTTGCAGCAACTGAAGCAGCAACAGCTGCAACAGACTGGACAAATGCAGTCACATCCAAACACCCAACTTCATCAGATGAATGATGTGAACGATATAAAGCTCAAATCAGGAATTAGTCTCAAGCAGGGTGTTTTTCAGCAGCACCTCTCACAAGGGCAGCGCTATTCGCATCAGCAGTTGAAGAATGGAGCTTCGTTTCCAATTTCGGCTCCACAAGTTCTTTCATCTGTGTCTCCACAAATTAATCAACACTCCTCTCCTCATATTGACCAGCAAAATCTGCTGCCTTCTATGACAAAAGTCGGAACACCATCACAATCAGCAAACTCTCCCTTTATTGCTCCATCTCCATCAACGCCCTTGGCTCCTTCCCCAATGGTAGGTGATTCTGAAAAAGTTAACACTTCGGGCGCACCACTTTCTTCTGCAGCAAATGTTACTCACCAACAGCCAAGTGCTATACCTACATCAGCATCAACTCTTGCAATAGGCACTCCTGGAATATCTGCCTCACCTTTGCTTGCTGAGTTTACAGTACCAGATGGCAATAATGTTGGTGCTTCCGCTGTTCCTTCTGGAAAATCTGGTATCACGGAGCAGCCTATAGAACGTTTGCTTAAGGCGGTACAAGCTCATCTATGTCAGCTAATATTGCTGTTGTTTTCATCATGAGGATAAAAATAAGATTCGTAGTTGACAGAATTCCTCACTGATACTTCCTTTATTGTGGTTGCTAGATGAAATCAATATCATCCAAAGCACTTGGTGCTGCAGTGAGTGATATTGGGTCAGTTGTCAACGTGATGGATCGAATTGCTGGGTCTGCGCCAGGAAATGGGTCTAGGGCTGCAGTTGGTGAGGATTTGGTTGCCATGACTAAGTGTCGTTTGCAAGCCAGAAGTTTCATCACACAAGATGGGAGCAACGGAACAAAAAAAATGAGGCGTTACACCAGTGCAATGCCCTTAAATTTTGTATCATCAGCGGGCAGCATGAATGATAATTGCATGCAGTTGACTGGCTCTGAAACTGCAGAACTGGAGTCAACTGCAACATCAAATGTTAAGAGGCCTAAGGTTGGGGTATTTTCTTGCTAATGATATATCTCTTACAGGTGGCTACTACATATTGTTGAGAAACATTTTCTCATGGTGCATATGTAATAATTTTTTTATGCCAGTGTTTCCAAGATTTCTGTGACATTACATGCAACTACCTATTATACATGAAGTTCTTTCAACATATAGTCACTTAAAAATCATAACTGGTTATTTCAAATCATATAACTTCCTCAAAAGTAAGAAATTTAGAACTGTTGCAATTCATCCCTGAATTTGGTCGTTGTGATAATGTTGCCTCTGGCAAACCTTTATCTTTATCATTGAAGTATGTCATTACGGTAGACTTAGGTGCTATCCCTGAATTGACGTTGTGGCCTTTATCTGGACTACAAGACTTATCACTTGTTTACAGGTACTATTGATCATGAGGTGGACAAAATTCTAAGTCAAAGCTCAAGGCCCATAGGGATTGCAAGAGTGGCAGTTCTGATTGTTGATCTGTAGTCTTGTTTTCACTATCTCAGTCTCAAGATTGTTTGGTGTTTCTCTGCTTTTATTTCATTATCTTATGAGAGTGGGCGTGTGAAAGTGAGAGAAGACAAGGTTGTGATTGGCTAGTTTGGAACTGTATTCTTGTCTTGTGAAATGCCTGGTGGTGAGTTAAGTAGGTGAAGCCGTGAAGAGAGTGGAACATGATATATTGAGGGGGTGGCAATGAGAAATATGTAACGTGTGGAGGTGGTTACAGGATGGTGGAAAATATAAATAGAAAATAATAATAATAATAGAAAAGGTTTTCTTCTCTTGCCATTTGAGTAACTGGATTTTTCTTTGGTCTTACTAATCTCATTATTCACCTGGTAATGTTCTGGAGATTCTGTATCAGTTTACTGATAATTCTGGGGAGATGATTCTTACTAGCAGTCTGCTGTTGTAAATTTTAGGATCAATAAACCCTGTTAGCTATGCCACCATTCAATAATGTGGTGGTATTTGTATGCTCATCTTCATGCTTATCTTCTCCAATGTTCATCGAGTTATTACAGAAACTTTTAAAATATTTTATGGCATGTTTCATGAGTGTTGAAGTTAATATTGATGCTCTTTCTAAACTTTTCCGAGAATTTTATTATAAATGAATGTATCTTTGCTGTTTAATGCAGGCAAATCCCTCACTTCTGGAAGAAATTAGGGAGATAAATGAGCGTCTTATAGACACTGTGGTAGATATTAGCGATGAAGATGTTGATCCAACTGTTACAGCAGCTACTGTAAAGGGCGGGGAAGGTACAATTGTAAAGTGCTCTTACATTGCTGTCGCTCTCAGTCCCGACTTTAAAGCACTGTATGCTTCTGGACAGATGGTAAGAATTTATGCTGTGCTCATTATGCTTACAGTATACCTTTTCTTCTCTTGAATATTTATACCATTTCATTTTTCTGCAGTCACAAATTCAGCCTCTGAGGCTGTTGATTCCTTAAAATATACCTTTTCTTCGCTTGAATATTTATACCATTTCATTTTTCTGCAGTCACAAATTCAGCCTCTGAGGCTGTTGATTCCTGCAAATTATCCAAATTGCTCACCCATACTGTTGGATAAGTTCCCAGTTGAGGTCAGGTGAGGATATAATGTGCTTTGGATTTTATGATGTGTAGCTGATACTCTCATCTTGTTTCGGTTCTACCTTCTTAGGCCTCATGTGGATTGCCAGTAACTCAAGTAAGGATTCCCCTTGCTGACACCACCAAACTTGTGTTGGTATGAGTGTAAAATTTTGAGGATAAAATGTCACCTCAAATGAGGGTCAGTTCATACCTTGCCTTGGCTTGGGGTTAGATTTCCCCTTGGATTACTGATATGAATATATCATGCCTCATAATTTTGAAACAAGACGAAGCAGAGGAAGAGCAACTTGTCCTATTCTTTTCTACAACTCCAGAATTTTGTACCGAAAGTACAGTCTCTTATACAGTAAGAATTCAAACCAAATAAGTTAATAAAATCAAAATAACGATTACGCGAACTTATAGATATAGGTTATGACCCCAACCAATGACTCTTGCTCGTTTTTTTTGGGATCTGCTCTCGTGAATCTTTTATAGTTTGTTTGGATAGGGGTGAATCGAGGTGGAAGTAAATATTAAAAATTAATCTAGGCGTAGGTAAATTAGGGTTAATTTTTAAAATTTTCGTTTGGATTGAGTTGAATGAAGGTTAAAAAATAAAACAAATGAAGGACGAGGCACAAAACAAGCAAGAATGGATGAGAAGAGGGTGATTCTATTGATATAAATTAGGGGTATTTTTGTCCGAATAAATAAAATTATTACGTACATATTAATCTTCACCTTCGTTACCCTTGAAATCAAAGGTTAATAAAAATGAAGTTAATCAGGATGAATAGAGGTTAAAATTTAACCTTGATTCACTTTGCCGAGGTTAATAAAATTAATCCCGAAATGAGGTGAATCAATTGATTAAATTCCTTTTTCTTTCTTTCACTCCAAAATAAAACAGACTATTAATATATTTTAGATTTACTCTAGAGTGGCAGTTTGCTGCGTGTGAGCTGGGGAGGAGATGGTGGCAGAGACCTTATTTTAAAATCAGACTAAAAATTATTATTATTAGCATCATTATTATAAATAATATCATTTATTATAAATATATATAATAAATCAGACTAATAATTATTATTATCAGTATTATTATTATAAATTATAATATCATTTATAATAAATATATATAATAAAATTTATAATAATAATTTTATTATAATATGAATATTATTAATTATTATTATTATAATCAATATTATCTTTATAATAACAATAATAATTAATAGTTCTAATTAGGTTGAGTTAGATCATTTCCTCATATATTTGACGGTTGTATTTCAGCATTTGTTTGTTCCATTTGTTTGTTATTTTTTAAATGTGGCCTTTATTCTTCTTTTGCAGCAAGGAGGTTGAAGATCTTTCTGCAAAGGCGAAGTCAAGGTTCAGCATTTCTCTCCGTGCTCTTTCACAACCGATGTCAATTAAGGATGTAGCAAGGACATGGGATGCGTGTACCCGTGCAGTAATGTGTGAGTTAGCCGAGCAGCGTGGTGGTGGGACCTTCAGCTCAAAATATGGTGGTTGGGAAGATGTCAGTAGTTGGGATGATGTTTTGACTGCAGCATAGCAGCTAAAACACTTTAAATGTAAGCATTACGCCGGCTCAAGGGAGATGACTGAAATGCTTCTCACCCATCATGGGTTTTGGAGTTGACATCGGAGGATGTTAGGTATATTCAGCCGTTGGAGGGATCCAGATCGATCAATTTGGGTCTTTTGTCTATAAATACCGTTTATGTCAGGTATATTCAGCCGTTGATGTTTGGTATATGTAGTGTGCTGAACAGTGAACACCTACCCTTTTCCTTCCCTTCTATTTTGGCCCCCGGGGTGGGGTGGGGTGGGTGTGTTTCTTTTCTTTTGCACAGTTTTGGAAGTTTCGTTTCTAATGGACTGGCACAATTAGTTGCTCTCTAATTTATATGTCCATACTCCATAGAGTCCAAATTTTATATGTCCACGCTCCGTTTTCAAGGTCTTTATTTAATGTCTGAATTTCTCTTTACCTTGTTTACGGTGAGAAACAAGCTCGGTGGGAACTTATTGATTACTGCTGATTAGGAGTGTGTATGAATTGAATATTCAGTAAATTATTATAAATATTTAAAAAAATTAGAATATCTGAAAATTTGGATTAAATAATATTCAAATTTTTTAAATATAAGCTAATAAAGCATATCATATACAAAATTATTCAATAAGAAAGTAATAAATTAATTTAATTTGAACTGATTTGATATAATAATTTAATATGAGTTTTAAATTATATTATGTTTAATAAATAATTTTAAATTTTGAATAATATTTAAATATTTAATTAGAAAAGTAATTTAAAAGTATACACTATTTAAATATTTAATTAGAATAGTAATTCAAAAGTATACATTTTATTTATAATAACACTCTTATTTTAAATTATACACGTGCACATGCTTATATATAATAAAATTTAATAAAAAATAAATAGCATTTAAAGTATGTAATGTTTATGATTTATCGGATCAAATATTATTTATATTTATTGGATCGAATATTTAATTTATTTAATTTTTTATTGATAAGATTAATTATTTAAGATCGATTAAATTATTAAATTGAATTATTAAATATTAGATAATATAAACAACTTTACTATTTACTCGAACAAACTTTGTTAGACAAGTAGATTCGCAAGAACTTATGTTAGTCCGTCCTTTCTTTTTTATAATGCTGGTGGTTGTAAATTAACTTTATGATTTATTACCGCTAGTGGTAAATATTGAGTGATTTTGTTATTATTTTGCACCAACTTATAGTTTTAAATTAGTTATATTTATGTATCATGAGATTTAATCTAATATTTTTGTAGTATTTTGTATTTTGAATAATTTTATTTTGGTATATTAGCATTTTAAATTATAATAACTTGAATATATTTTACATTACCAAAGTAAGATTAGATTTAGTTTCATGAGAATTAATTTAAATAATAAATACAAAAAATATAAATTTTCTAAAATCATTGAAAAAGGTATAAATACTTTTTATCCATACTTTTATAAATTTTCAAGATCATATTTTTTTTATAAAAAAAATTAGACTTCTAAGGGGGAAAACACATTTTTTAACTTTCATTATTTAAATGCTAAGATTTATTTTTAAAAATACAAACTAAAAAAATATAGTTTTTAAAAATCACGAAAACTTATGCCTTTTTATTTTCTTTTTTTTTATAATTTCTTTGAAAAAAATTTAGACTTTTAAAAAAATTAGATTTTTGAATATTTTTATTTTTTATAATATTTTGTATTTAATGTCAAAAATTATCTTAATTATATAAATCTTAACCTAATCTAACTTTATTAATGCAAAATGTATCTAAATGATAATAATTTAAAGGATAAATATATCTATTCAAAACACGGAGTATCCGTAAAATATCAAAGTCAAATGTTAAGGGACATATATTAATAAAATTTATTCTTTTATTTATATAGTTCATTATTTGATGCCTTGTTTTATATAATTTTTTGTATTTTATTTGGTACCTTTAGATTTTAATTTATTTTACTGAGTATTTAAATTGCAAAGTTAAATTAAATTTTCTATTTTATTTAACAATACTCAAGTAAAAGTAAATGAAAATTTTTAAGCACTTAACTAGAGTTATAAAAAATAGTAAGTATTCATCAAATGTTACACTAAATACTAGAATACTATATTTAACTTTATCCTATAATTTTGTGTCCAATAGCCTTTGATTTGGATATGTGCAATGAACTTATCTTAATATTTGATATAATATTTTTCAAGCATTCCTTTTTTTTTCTTTGTATTTTCACTTAGGTACCTTTAAATTTTTAACTATTGTTATTTGAGTACCTAAATAAATATCTACATAAAAATAAAGATAATTTATTTTTTACTATTTAAATAATTAATTGAAAATAAATTGAAATATAAAGGAAGCTAAGTAAAAATATGAAAACTTAAGTTATCTAAAAAATTTAGATCAAATTTTCAAGATATATAAGTCAAATTTAACCTGATTTTTCATAAAGTTGGATAAGAAACTCACTTTGACATTTGCATCGAAGTCAGAATGGATCGGCGACTTTGAAGTTTGTTTTTTTTCTTTTTCTTTTGATCCAATTGGGCCTTGGCCCCTTCGAAGTTGGTGTGACATGATTTTGGCCATCTTTATTTTTATTTTTATATACAAAAGCAAAGTTTTGATCGATAAAGCTTCCCGCCCAAATTTCGTAGATGTCATGCAAATGAGTTTGGATTAACTATTTAATTGAAATATATGCCGCTATGGCAGCACCATCAATCATCATGCGTGCATGACTCTTTTCCGAAGGCAAAACTGCAGAAAGCTAACGCATATCTAGGTGAGTTTTTCACCAGCACATGTACGATTCATGTTGATTTGAATAAAGAAAAAACTAAAGTACAACTCAAGGAGAACTAATGAGTGTAATGCAAAGCTATACTTCAACTTTTTTAATAACCTAGCTCTCTTGACCCTCCTTTCCAAAAGGTGAAATCCCTCACCCTCAGGGCCTCCAACCTGCCTGCCCGACAGCCTGGTTGGAGGAGGTAAATTACGGTGGCTCAGCAGTTAAGCACGTGGTGGTCCGGGATCCGGGACGCCCACAAGGAGCCACTCCCACAAACGGAGGGTTGAAACTCCCACACTGCAGCTTGTCCCCCGAAAGAGTCGAACCGTGGATCTATCCTTTCCAACAGTCACGCCCCAACCAACTGGGATACGCCCGCACGGACCCTAGCTCTCTTGACCGTGTCATTGGCTCCTTGCTAGTTGCTACAACAGTCCTACAACTTTTTATTAGAAAGTATTACTGCAAACATATTCGTATAATACATAATGATGAATTAGTGTCCCTTTAGAAACAATAACGACGACGACGACAACAACAAGCGAAATTGGTGAATTTTTGTATTTCAAAATTTTGATTTCAACATGGCCGATTTTAATTATTTATATGATACTCTATTTGGTTTTTAGATTTTCAATGTTCACGGAAAAGAGAGCAAATTTAATGACCAACAAGAGAATGCGTTGAAGATTAGTGAGAAGTTGTTATTAATTTTATTTATTTTGAATTTTGTAGTTTTTTTTAATTTGAAACATCAAATTATCAATCATCCTCTGCCTGTTTTCTTAAATTTATCTCTCTTAACCTTGTATTATATTACCACTTTTGGAGAAGTGGTTCACTCCAAAGAGAAGGAATAGAGAGAGAGAGAAGAATACTTTTTGCCAAAATATTAACCACTCTTTTCATTGATTAGTAGCTATGGATTTATAACAAGTATTTGACAACATTTTTAGATGGTTTGGATGGTATAGAGTTGGTGGGTGGGGTTTTTGTTCTAGGAGATTGATCGTACTCATTTTAGATGCTACTAACTCAGTTTGGAAGTTATTTTTTTCTTTAGTTGAGGAGTAATGACATAATCTTTATTTAATCATTTGTCATGATGTATTGCCTTTTGTTTGATATGATTTCTCCCTCTTTTTTTTTTTTGAAAAAGAATAGAATTTTATTGCTAGGAACTAAGAAACATTACAACCACAAGACCAACACTCATCCATAAGATAAATGTATCTACTATACTTAGCCATTCTATGACCATATAAACACCTACGAGCTATACTAGTGGCAATAGTCTTAACCATTGTTTTTTAATTACAAGCAACATTATTAAATACCGCATTACATATCTTGTAAATGGATGTAATAAAAATTCCTCTCAAGATGTGCACTTTGTGTCTTAATCACCCCTGCATGTGAGTGAAGATCCTTAACAACATATGCCAATCAAGTGACGATCCCTAGTCCTCATAGTACAAGTAATTGTATGGATTGATGTACTTATGATTGAGATATGCATGAACAAATGGGTAATGGACTCCTAATCTTGACAAAAAGTGCATTTTTGGTCTACCAAGGGAGTGTACATGCCAAGCTTGTCCTTAGTAGCCAAACACCCCATGCAGCTAGCCATGTAATGAGTTGATGGTTGGGAGTTGTAGGATTTTACCATACGGTTTCGCACCAGGCTACTCTGGGGATCTCGTGTATCAAATAATCATAAACTCTCTTGATACCGTAAGATGCTTTGTGTGGAAGAGTGGAGAAACAAGGGAAGAGTGTGGCTCTTAAACTTAATATGCTCCTCAAGGGTCATGGTGGAACTATTGGTATATCCATGTCGTAAACCATACCACATTTGATGGACCTAATATGGGTCCACTTGATCCACAATGTATCCTTATTTTCTTTTTCCAATTTCCGTAGGTGTTTCCCAAGGGATACCTCATTCTATACACCAATGTCCATGATACCGTTCCCCCTCATTCTTTGGTAAGCAACAAGTAATCTAAGCCACTATTTCTTTTTAACTATGCAATATGCTACCCGTTTAAAAGAAATTAAGATAGGCAAAAATAAGCTGGGACAAAAAATTTTAGGTAGCAAGAAGACCTGACTCTAATATATTTCGATGCCAAAGATAACCAATTTCAGTAACTGTAGGCACCCCGCATATGTAATCAACTTGGTAGCCTAGTGGTTCATATAATGGAGGACCTTATCAATGAGGATGACCATATGGTGAGCATTCAAGTGTGTATCTTCCATTGGTACCCTCTGATAATTAAATGAAATAGAGGCTTGTGAAAAATTTAGAAAGCGGATAATATTGTTTCATACTAGTAGGGAAACATCTCCAAAGTACACAAAGATTTTCTATAGGTTGATAGTAAGGTATGACAGATCGGTGGAGTAGTGAAACGTGTCATAAGAAGTTGAAATAAATAGAGATCACCATGAAAAAACAACAACATGTCATCCGCAAATGAAAAGTTCACAATTTTCACACTAAGGATGACCCTTGAAGCTTGGTTCTTTCTAGATAATTTTCATCATACAATTGAAGTAATAAAATTGAAATTACCATAGGTATGATTATTGCATTCTAAATTTATTAAAGAGACCTAAAACTTTGGTATTTTGAGTTTTTTTTTTCATATTCACATAGCATAATTGTTGAAAATTCAGCTCTCTATACATGTGCATCCATTTTTTTCTTGAACCATGCATTCTAAATCTTGTTGTGGCTCCAAACTATTGTTTAACTTCCAATGATCATTGAATCTTTAAATATTGAGATAATACCGATACATAAGAATACAAACCAAAGCATTATCCTCAATCTATGCATCAAATACCCATAAATCATGCTTGAAATACACTAAGATAATGCATATTTTACGTGTTTATGAACCCACAACCAATACATTATTCCTATATTATATATAAAAGTAGAGGTTGGCCAAAATTATTTTTTTCTACCTATTTTACCTTGCAACACATGAATTTATTTTTCATCCAAGACTCATATGTTGCTCAAATCAATAGACATTACTCACAAGTCGCAAAGAAAGAGGGAGATTAACATGGTGAAATAAAGGAAATACCAAACAGGAAAGAAAAAGTGACAAGAGAAGTTGAAGAATAGTTTGTGACAAGAGAAATTGAGGAATAGTTTTCACTGTACAAAACATTTGAATTTGATCTATTAATAGGTAACTTGAGGGAGGAATCAAGAGTAAACAAGATTTCTGCGCAACTTTATGAGAAACAACCAACATTTTTCGTTGCCATCATCTAGATGAGTCTACAAGAGAATTAGAGAAGTCTGAATTTTCATAGTTATTTCTAATATTTAATTCTTTACAAAACTAAATAATTTCACTTAATAGGTTTAGAAAAGTTTAAAAAATTAATTGCTCTAGAAATTTTAATTGCTAAATATTTGAGCATTAGAATCATGCTCTATCAAAATCTTCATGTGAGATGCAGTATTTTATGTTACACTTGAGATGTTTGATAGTATTACCAATTTGTGTTGTAATTTATTTCCATGGAAAATTTCATTGAAAACATTAAATAAATGATGGCACCTAACAAAAACCTAAAAATAAAAGGTTTAAGCTTAGTTATTATCAATCAATGATAGAGAGGAGTAAAACGATGACATTAATGAGGACAAAAACAATAATAAGGGAATGGCTAAAGAAGAGACTAAAGAAAAAAATCATGCAAATGGTGATGCAATTAATTAAGGATCGAAAAATGGAGATTGAGATTAGGCCGATAATCTAGTCACCACTTCTCAAGTAATGGAATCCTTTCAAAATTTTAATAGCTCTTTACTATAAATGAATTAAATTCTATCATAGGTATTCTAATTCTGGTCTAACAAATATTAATTTTCTATTGTAAATCTCTTTGGTTTCTAGCTATTAACTCAACTTTATATGGTAAGTAAATGAAATTCAAAGTTCAAGTGTAAAAGTGCATAGTTAAAACAGAATGATGACTAATTACATAAGTGCAATTTTGGCACAAAAAATCTTCACATTGTGTGTTTTATTGACACTAAATCTCTCACCCCTTTTCACAAGTTGTCTTTCCAATGATAGTGGGCCAGTGATATGAAATTGAATTAAATTTAGTCGAGTTATTGCATGTCATTGTATTTCCCACCTTTTTTTTATTTCTAACTATTTAATCTCATGTTGGTCATTGTATTTCCCACCTTTTTTCAATTGCTAACTATTTAATTTCATGTTATTTTTGTTAAATAATTGACACATGTTACCTTTATGTTGATTGATTGTACATACAGTTGTTGGTATGAGCATATTGTGTTTGTCGCGAAAGAAAGGCAAAGAGCTTTAGGTCTTGACATTATATCATATACTAGAAGATTATGATGCTTCATGATTCAATTAAAAATAATATCCATTTTAAAATTTTGAGTATTGTCTTTCTTTTACCTAGTATAATATGTCATATAGTTATTTCAATTTGAAATGTATCCCTCTAGTAAGATAAGAGATATAGACATTATAAATTGTAATGTGACGTCCCATTTGTTCTAAATAATATATTTATATATGTCTTATGTTAATGATAAAATAAAAAGGATCAACAAGTGTTGTTATTCATGTTAATAGGACATATGATGTTTGTTCTCAATAAGCTATATTTCCTTCTTATTTTTTTAGTTTGAAATGGTTGAGAATTAGAAGAACTTCATCTAAGCTAATATTAGTAGACAAAGTTTAGTATATGAAATTACATCTTTGATTTAGGAGTGTATTAAGCCTAGTTGGTATCTATATTTAGAACTTTCATGTGTGTGTGTGTGTGTGTGTGTGTGTGTGTATTGGGGGAGGGTCATATACAAACCCTTCTTAAGTTACATATATAGGAATCAATCTTATCCATTAGATTAATATTTGATTAACAATCAAGATTTAATAAATACTTAACTAAAAAACTAAACCAAACCTAAACCCTACACCCGATACCCTCTAAACCCTATGCCCTAAACCTTCTAAACACTAAACCCTACACCCTAAACCCTAAAAAATAAGCCCTAAACCCTCAAAACCCTAAACCTTTAAACCCTCTAAACCCTAAACCATCAAACCTAAACCCTAAACACTAAACCCTCTAAACCCTAACCCTACACCCTAGTTTCCATCTAAAGGCATGTATGTCCCCATAAAAATAAAACATACTCATGAAAGATAACATTCATTTAATTATACAATATGATGGGAAATAAAAAAAAAACCTCCATGATCCGAAAGTGGCATGACTCCTTGAGTTTCTCCTTATAGAACTTTCCAATAATTATGTAAACTACAATAAAAAGAATGAAGGACCAATACCCTTCATGAGATTGAAAAAAAATTGACATCCAACTCCCGTCTTTCATTGCAAAATATGTCATTGGCATATAAAAAATTGACATTAGTTGCAATTTAAACTTAGGAATTAAAAATGTGTTTTACCTTTGATTTCAATTTTAATTTTGTGGGACAATTACGACTATCATGGCCTGTATACTCTCCACATGCCTTGCACTTTATTTTCATCTTCTTTTGCTGCTCAATGGCCTTTTCTTTCTCCCATTTGATCCTCTTTCCACTTCCTTTGTTTTTTTATTGATGTGGGAGTTGAATGGTAACTTCACTAGGAGCACTTATCTCAATTAAGGATTCAATGATATGTGATTTTCTTGAAGGCTTATCACTACTATTCTTGTTATTCCATTCCTTCTTAAAATCTTCAAGAACTCTTATAAATTCATAGATACCTTCTTGTTTTCCTTCAACTAGGCTCACACATTCAAACATTTGAGACCATAACCTTCTCAAAGTAGTCTTCATATCATCAGCTTTGGAACATTGTTCCAATGGGTTCCCTTCTAAGTCATAGATAGGCTTTTTAGGGCATTTTTAGTCCACCGATTTACAACCAACTAAGTAGGAATATGGCTATAACACCTCCAAAATTCACAGTTGAAAACTTTCATTTATGCAAAAAACCATACACTAAAAATAAGGAGTGTTACCACCGTGATCGACACAAGATCAACCCCCGGCCAATCTCATATCCACCACAAGGCTAGAGAATTTAAAGGTATTAATGAGAGTAATCAATAAAACTATGATAGTTCCAACACTTCATAAAGAAAACAGAGTGCATAATTGTTAGATTTAATACAGAAGTTGGAAAGTGAATACAATAATGTCTCCTATAGGAGAAATAAAGCTGTAAATAAAACAACCGAGAATTCAAATAAAGGTAAATCTGAAAAACACCCTGTCAGACCCCACGATAAGTACATTAGGCCATCACTCAGTCCCACCCAAGGCATCATAGGCGTCAAAGTTATCACAAGCATCGTCTCCTACCTACACAAACTTAGGAGGGGCCACTGTTCATGGAAATGAGAAGCACCCATGAAAGAGGTGATCAATACGCTATGTACTGAGTAAGGTAACCATATGGCTAGGACCATACAAACATAAAAAAGCAAATGATGCATGTAGTAAGTCATTCCGGTTAATCATAATTATTAGAATTCAGGCCATTAATTTCATTTTTACACAACTCTCAATTTAGGTCTATATGAGTACGGGAACTCCACTATTATAGCTAGTGGATCGGAAACACCTAGGGTAGAATGCTTCTAGCCAGTATTATTTGCCGGTGGATAGGTCAGGCCCCAACTCTCATGGTGTTCCACTATAAGTGTTTAATAATCTTTTCCATGAATTATTATCATTTAAGGTTTGATTTACTAAGCTCGAAATCCCCCACTATTATAGCCGGTGGATCGAAAAAACCCAAGGTAGAATGCACCTGGCCACTATTATTCACCAGTGGATCGGTTTCCAGGGCAAAATGCACCTGGCCACTATTCTTGTTGGTGGATTGTTCTGGGTCCGGCTCAATAATCTTTCACTTTAAATAGTTAGTGTCTTATTCATATCTTATTCAACAAGTACCTTCTTACTAGACACACATGCCCCACTGGACTTTTCATTCTCACCCTTCACCCCAGCTCCCCTGAATAGCCCCATCCTATATCTTTGGACCTCTACACACCCTAGAAATCCAAGGCTTCTTCCTCACCTTTCCCTTACTTACCATGAAAACCAAACTCCTGCACACATGGATCAAGGCCCACTTTCCTATCTCTTTGCTTTAGCTCTCCATCGCCCTCTAGGATTTCCCCTTACAAACCTTAATATGGCCTATGTAGCCCTAATTTCTCCTTATCATACATGGCCTCTACTCCCTTTGTTTCCAACATCATCACTCCACTCAACCCACACCTAAACATCACAACCTTATTTCCCATCTTTCATATGTGATAATGAAAACTCTAGTTGGTCACCCCGAACCCTAATACTCTTCCTTTCTTTTACACCATCCCTTTACCCACACACTCCACCCTCCTTTCCACTTGACTCATTCCCTTTCATAAGACACCCTCCTAGTCCCAACCCTTACTCCAACCACTCACCATCAACCCTCTTCACACACTCCCCCTACTTAGGGGTTTTCCCACAAACCCTAGTTAAGCCCCCCATGCACACTTCTACCAACCTATGTATTATTTTTTACCCACGGACTCCAATCACCCAAAATACTCTTCCCTCACCATGATTAACCCTTAAACCACCTTTTTCCATGTAAACTTTACCCCAAGCAAAGGCTAACCATCCCATGCAACCCTCACACCTCCCATGATAGATTAACCCCAACCCTTCATTTTATTAGTATTACCCCTTTATTTTGCCACCCATGGATCATAAGATACTTAGGCTTCTCCTCACTTCACCCTAATTACTCCACCTTCTTTATTTATTTTAGCTCACCACAACCTCATCATACCATCTAAGGCATCCTAGTATGCATGTCATATTATAGCAACTTTACATTCGAGCATGTCATAAAATTCAAGCAATATCACACATATCATAACATATACACCACTTACCTTAGATCCATGCAAAGCAAGCTGCACTTCACGTATTTTAGCCTATACTCACATATAATACAAGCACATATCAAAACACCCATGAACACATAAAACATATAATTTAGCCTTAACCACATCTTTACCTAATAGGACATCGAGTTTGGAGCACAAATCCTATGCCTCCTTAAGGGAATGGTTTGGTTCACCTATAAGAATGGAACACTAATATTAACTTTCCTCTTACTCCTATTCCTTTTATTACTCTCTAGCTAAATATTAGTAAAAAAACTAATAATAATAATAGTAATAATGATAATAATTATAATAATAAGGTTAATAATAGTAAATATTTAAAATAGATTATACTTAAATAGAAAAAAGGTTAGGGCACGAACAAAGGGGATGTGATAGCTAGGGTGGTGGCGCACGACAGCGGTGGCAAAAGGGTGGCAGAGGTGGTGGTGATTAGAAATATAAGATTTTGGGGTTGGAAAGGGGGAAGGGAAGTGGTGTTTGTGAGGTGGAAGGGTTCCTAGGTTAGAGGGGATTGTAGTAGTGATGGTGGTGTGCCACGGCGTCAGCGCAAGCGGCGGTGATGGTGGTGGTGGACAAAAGTGGAGGAAAATAAAGGAGGAGGATAAAAAAGGAAAGGGAACGTATAGGGAGGTAGGGGAGGACTTCTAGGTAGAGAAGGAGGTAGTGGGGCTGGTGGTTGTGTCGGACGAGGTGGCACAAGGTGTGGCGAAGGGTGAGCTGCCCACTTTACACAAGTAGGGAGAGAAAAGGAAGGAGAGTTAGAGGTGGGGAGGGGTCTCATTTGGTAGAGGGTGGTGTAAGGAAGAGAGTGGATGGCAGTTTGGACGGCGACGAGGCACGGCGGCAGCAACGTCTGAAGGGGCGATAGGAGGGGAATGTGGGGAGTTTCTAGCCAAAGGGAAAAAAAGAGGAAGGAGGGTGAGGGGGCTTTTATAGGCGTAGGGGAGGAGAAGAAGACAAGGGGGTGGGAGGGACAGGCGGCTGCCGACTGGTGATGGTAGGTTGGCACAAGCTTGTAAGTTTAGGTTTGCAGGGGGCAGGGGTAAAAAAAAGGGGAAGGAGGGGGCACACGAGAGAGGTTGTGCAGGGGGGTTTGGCCTGAAATGGAAAGGAAAGGTATAGGAGAGAGAGGGAGAAGGTAGGTTGGGGTTGTGCAGGTGCAGAGGGGGGCGAAAAGTTGTAGGTGCAAGGTGGCTCGACATGTAGGGCAAATGAAGAAGGAGGAGGAGGAGGGAAAGTTGATTGGGTGGGGAGAAAAGAAGAATGGGTCGCCCCGCGTGTGCAAGGGGGAAGGGAAGGAAGAGAGGAGGTTGGGCTGGTCTAATCAGGGGAAAGGAAGAAGAAAAAAAGAAGGGAGGAGTAGGCTGGATGGGCGAGGAAGGGAGAGAGGGCCAGCAGCCTAGCGGGGGGAAGAAGGAGCAGGTCGGGCGGCCCAAGGAAAGGGAGAAAAGAAGAAAAAGGAGAAAGGAGGAAAAAATGGAAGGAAAAAGGAGAAATAAAAAAAGGAAAAAAAGGGAAAATAAAAATAAAATATGTTTTTAGAATAAGGGTATTTAATTATTTAGATGGATAATTTTTTCTAATAAATTAATTTATTTAAATTTTAAGATATTAATTTAGGAGGATAATTTTAGTAAAAATATGGGTTTGAAAAATTATTTAAATAAAAAGAGTATGATAAAATAACAAAATATTTATTTTAATCTATTAAATAATCATAACCTTTTTTATAAACCAAAATTCCACAAAATAATTAAATTAATAATTTAAATTTTAAATTATCCCCAAATGTGGATTAATTAGTAAATTCTAGGTTTTAAAATTTTGGAGTATTACAATGGTATACTCCTTTTCCTTTCAAAACCCAAAGTATATGCCTATATGGAATCCCGCATTTCTGAAACAACTTACAAGAGCAATTAATGTCTTGGTTTATTGTATTGTATACCACCTGAAAAGTAATCTTATAGTTTGACATACCAAGTTCACCAACTACAACAATCTCTAAATCACCTTCCCTCATAAAATCATTAAGTCCCCATGAAAATGAAGTAGCCAAAATCCCAATTTGAAACTCAAAAAATATGGTATCGGTATAGACCTTAAATGCATGCTTCTTCAATTTAAGAGGAGTCTTAAATTTGGTATATGATAAGTTTGATACCTTATCCGGCTCCAACTATTTATACCATTTTCCATCCAATGCACTCTCATAACGCATACAAAACTCAACTAAAGTATAATGATTATTAGTGAAATTCCCCCCCCAAAACTATTCTTACTCTCTGATCTTGAAGTTGTTCTTAGAAGCCCTCCTATAAACAAGTTTCTGAAATATGCAGGTATCCATAAATTCCTTATATCAAACATATGAGCAAGCCATTTATGTTCGTCCAAACCAAACATAACAATTATCCCCGTCCACTTACACTCGAACTCCTCAGGTTCAAGTCGTAGACTCCACACACATGTAGATAACTTGTTTATGAAATCAGAGTTCCGAATTAAAGGACCGATTTTTTTAAGTAATTTATTCATAATGTGCCACATGTAAAATCTATGTTGAGTCTTCTTAAAAACCCTATATATGGCAATTTTTTTTTGTTGGATCTTGGTTAGTTATTATACAATAAGACTCAATATTCTCCATAGCCTTCAAGAATGTTTCAAATAACCACTAAAATGACCCAATATTTTCATGAGCTATTAATAGTGCTCCAAAGGTGACACATTTTTTGTGGTGATCAACCCTAGTAAATGGCACAAATATTAAATTGTACTTATTTGTACCATAAGTACAATCAAACGAAATCATATCACCAAAGAGAGAGTAATTCTTCCTATATATAGGATTGGCCTAAAAAGCACAAACAAGGACTCTGCTATCATCGACCATATAATCAAAATTATATCCACTCCAATTCTCCCTCTCCTTATGAAAGATTTTCACAGAATCAGCGGATGAGTTGTGGTTAGGGGTGAAATGTCGGGAAGCCTTTTTTACCCTACCTTGGCAAATCGCATCAAAGGGGTAGTCCCCCATCTAGGAGCTACTTTATCGTATTCTGAATTCAATGGTTTCAATAAAGCCCCTATAGTAGTTTGTCGTGGACGAAATCTAGAACTACCCTCAACAGTTTGTGTATCCATAAATCTTATGAAATATTTTCACAAACATATTAGAATCAGAATCTCCAATGTAACACTTCACGTCCCTAGAATGGTTCTTAAAATCACATAATGAAGCACCTACATTATCATACCCTCCCACATGTTCCTTGAATAAATGAAATAATTTGGATGCCTTAATGTTCATCCTAGCATTATCTATAATGAACTTCTTATACATGATAGTCAAATTCCTCCCCTCTTTTAGAAATTGTCTAACACTAGAGGTAGCTAGAAGGTAATTATGTCCTTCATAAAAATTTAAAATCACATAAAATCTTTCAATGTTGCGCTTAAGACACATTTTAGCTCTACATCCCACTCTATTAATCACTCTCTTTGTAGCTCTACCTTCATCACTACCTTGGGCATAACATATATTTCTCGATGGATTAAACCCTTCCCTAGTACAAACAAGATATTTCAGTGTGACAACATTACTCACGGTTCTCTTTTTACTAAACAAACTGATACAAAACCACAAGTATAGGCATAATTCTTGTAGAACTTAATCCCATCATCCAATGATTCAAATATTAATCCTACAAAATAGGTTATTTCTGGTGAACAATAGGGTATCTATTCCTTTGTTGTTCCACGAGGAGATGTGTTGGTTATTGACTTGGGAATGACTAACCCACTATCAACATCATTCAACTTTGAGGAAGGAGAAGAACCTTGTTTTTCACTCATAACGCCCATACAATAAAACAAATCAATCTATCACAAACAAAGAAATAAAGATGGAAATAAGTACATATAGATAAAAATAAGAACAAAATGTGTGGTATTTTTTTAAAGAACTTCAATAATCAACACTAATCAGAGTAATATTACTTTGATTAATAATTAGAGTAACATACAACCAAAATTCATAGGCATTGCCAATGCCAACAAATGTTGCACGGGGATGGGGAGAAACACATAAATGTCATTTAAAAAATAGAAAATGGGGATGGTGGGAAATGGCAAAAAAAATCTTATATATGTATACACACACACACACACACATTATATATATATTTAAAAAATAGATTAAACCTACTAAAATTAAGAGATAAAAAACATTAAAACTTATATCTACCTTAGTTGATGTAAACCATTAATAAAGATTTTTTAAATAAAATAAAAATAATAATTAGACACTTTCGGTACCGAAAAGTTTCAAGGATGGGAAATAGTATCGTCCCCCATTTTCGTGTTTCACGGATGCCAACTAATCGACACTAAATCTCTGCTAACTGATTAAAATTATTCCATGAATAATTAGAATAATTTTTTTAAAAGAAATTCAATAATTGACACTAATCAGATTAACATTACCGTGATTACTAATTAGAGTCATCAGACTAACATACAACTATCGACACTAACATTACTATGATTACTAATTAGAGTAATCTGACTAACATACAACCATCGACACTAACATTACTATGATTACTAATTAGAGTAATCAGATTAACATTCAAAATGTTATCAGTATTGCTATCACCACAAGAATTAGAAAAAAATCAAAATAATAGGACAAAGCCAAACATTCACAAACCTAAAGCTATAAATCGTTGGTGGATCCACTTGAAGGTCTTCAACGACCTTTTTTGGCTGAATATTGGCACAAGAATTTGGAAAAAAGGAATTAAAATAATATAACAAAACCAAACATTCACATACCTCAATTTTTACTATCATTGCCAGATCTAGTATGAACAAAACACCTTTTGTTTGCTAAATCGGAATAGGATATGGAAGACCAATAGAATAGTAGAGGACAAACAGAGAGGTAGAGGGAGGGAATTTGAAAAAGGAGGGACTAGTGAGGCAAAGAGACAGAGAGGGGGAAATTTAGTGAAGACAGAGAGAGTGAAATTCAGTGGCGACAGAGAGGGAGGGATGGTAAGGCAAAAAGGGAGAGGGAGGAACGATGATGGAGAGGGAGGGACGGAGATGGAGAGTGTAATACCCCAAAATATACTACTGAAAATTTTCATTTTAAATGAAAGAATTAACAGAAGCAAAATAAATAAAAAAACTCAGTACCGGACCGGTTCACTCATATCGTTCCAGTACCAAGTGCTAAGGCTAAAAAAAATTATCATCAAACAAGAGCTAATACTTAAAATAAGAATTCATAAGGAAGTTAAATCATTCACAATATAAAATTCAGAGTACGTGTAAAAAGGGTTACAAGCCAAAGGGGTACATAGACAAAGTTCTCAAGTAACATAAAGTATCGTACGATAGAACAGAACTAAAATAAAATGATATAGGGTAAAACGAAATGAAAAGGAGAGTCCGACCATGCCGCTCTCGGTCCCCAGGCCAAGTCTAGACTCAATTCTCAGCCCTGCCCGATGCCTCGTAAGAGTCGTAGGCATCGAATATATCATCTCCTACCTGCATAAACTCGGGTGGGTCCTCTGCTTGTGGGAATGAGAAGCACCCTTGAAACGGGTGGTCAGTACGCTACGTACTGAGTAAGGAAACTATGCAGCTAAGGCCAAACATATAAAACATACAACATAGCATACATGGTATAATCACATAAGCGGCATGTAATAATACAGATAACGAAGGCCGGATATGGTCTGGGTAGACTCATTATTTAGATCTCTAGTAAATATAGTCAATTCACATCATAGTCTTTATCAATCCATGTGAGTGCGGGAACCCCACTATTACAGCTGGTGGACCGGTCATGCAGGAAAAAATGCATCTAGCCACTATTATTCGCCGATGGACCGGTCATGCAGAGCACCCTGGCTCCTGGCCACTATTATTCGCCGGTGGACCCGTCTGGGCCCGGCTCAATGATCTTTCTCTTTAAATGATCAGTATTTTATTCGTGTCTTATTAGGTAAGCAGTTGACCCTTGACATGCATGTCACCAACCCTCTACTTTTATCCTCCCGAGAGGGCCCATCCCATATCTTGGGACTCTTGTGTCCCTTATCACACCCCGATATCCATTCCCCTTTACACTTATACATAATGAAAACCAACTCCTAAGGGTGTGGGTTAAGGCCCAAAACCTCGTGACATCAAACTCCACCCACTATCACCCTCTAAGGTTTCCCTTAAAACCCTAATTGGACCTATGTGGCCCAACTTCCTTTTACTTAACTACCATTATTTCATTTATCTTCCAACACCTCATCTCCTTTAGGTTCAACCCCAAATCATATCACTTTACTCATTGATTTTGTAGGTGATCGAAAAACCCTAGTTGGCAACTCCAAACCCTAGCACATTTCTTCCCCCACAAGTAATCTTCTACTTTTCACCTAACATTACTTACTTTCCATGGCACCCATACTCATCCCTCATATAATAAATTTCTGCTTTTAACTCATACTCCACTCTTCCTTAATCTTTCTTACTTCTACATTTTCCCCCATATTAGGGTTTCCTCCCAAACCCTAATTAAGTCCCCTATACATCCTTACGCCAACATATGTACTATTTTTCATCCAAAGTTTCCAATCACTCCACAACTCTCCCCTTACCTTACCTACACCCTAAAACAAATGTTCTCACGTAAAGATCATTCCCATGCAAACTCCATCCACCCCATGCAAACCCTAGAAATTTCTCATGCAAATTTCACATCCCTCATTTATTTTAATCATAATCTCCTTTTAATTTTCCCTCATGGATCAAGAGATACTTAGGACAGTCTCATATCCCCCCTTAGTCAACTCACTTTGTATTTTTTCCCCTTTTTATCCTTTTACCCCACATCATATTATTAACATCCTAGCATGCATGTCCTACAAGGTCACGTCATATAATATCGTAAGCACAACATAACAATCATTATACACATGCCATAAGGAGTTCACATAAGCATACCTCAACTCTAAGCTGCGCTACAAGTAATTAGTCATTATAATCATAACGTACACAACATGGCATAACACATGGCACACAAGGCACATAACACACATATAGTTGTTCTTAGCCACATCCTTACCTAATACGACATCGGTCTTAGAGCATGTTCCTACACCTCCTCAGGATTTTGGCTTGATTCACCTGTAAGAGGGAAAACTATGGATTAACTTCCCTCTAACCAAAATTACTATTCTTCCTACCTTACCCTTATCACAACTTACTATAAGGGCTAAAAATAATAATAATACCTTTACAAGTAAAAGTGATGTTATTATTCCTAAGGTAGCTAATCATACTACTACTAATCAAACATAGGTCTTAATAGCTACAACAATTTAAAGTAATTATAATAATATTTATATTATTAACGATAATAGTTTCAATGTTACTAATAATGATAATAGTAGTAGTGATAATAAGGTTAGTGTTATATGAAATATTAACAATAGTGTCAAGGCAATAATAATAATAATAATAATGGTAATAATAATGATAATAATGATGTTAAAAATAATACTAATAATAATAATAATAGAAATGGTAGTAGTAATATAAGGATTCGAATATTTACAATAATAATAAAAGTGCTAAGGTGCCAAAGTTATCATTAATAATAATAGAAAGAAAAAATAATAATAATAATAATAATATGATGATGATGATGATGATGATGATGATGATGATGATGATGTTAAAATAATAATACAAAAGTTATAGGTCATTAATAATAATAATAATAGTTATAAATATTCTAAATTTAGGTTAAATAATAATAATGATAAAGGTAATAACAACAACAACAATGTTAAAATAATAATACTAAAGTTATAGGCCATTAATAATGATAATAATAGTTATAAATATTCCAAAGTTAGGTTAAATAATAATAATGATAAAGGTAATAATGATAATAATAATAATAATACTTAAAATAACTAACATTTGTATAAAAAGGGTTTAGGGGTTGGGGAGTTTAGAGGACCACCTAGGGATGGTGGTGGCACTGGCGGCAGCTCACGGTGGAGGCAGCGGCGATGGAGGGAGAAGAGAGGTGGAGAAATGGTGGTGGAGGGAGGAGAAAGGAAGAGGAGAGGGTGGCAGGGGAAAATGAAGGCATGGGAGGTAGAGGAAGCTCCCTTGGTCATTTTGGATGGCAGAGGGGGTGTTGGAAGCGGCGGAACTGGCAGAGGGCGGTGGTACGAAGGGTGGCTGGGCTCAATGAAGGGTTGATCGGGGGAGGGATTTTGCACGACCAGGGTGGCTCGTGTAGAATAAACCGAGGGAGGAGGGAGGCTTAGTTTGGTAGAGGGTGATGTAGGGAAGGGTTATGTGGGTGGCTTGGGAGACAGGGCGGTCTTCTAAACTAGAGGTGGTGCAATGGCGGGTTTTTCTAGGTTGCAATTTCAAAAGGTTCGATGATGGCTTCCTTGGTGGTATTTATAGGCCGAAAATGGGGGAGAACCAAGAGAGGGGATAGAGGAAGGTAGGGGCAGGTGTCGTAGGCATGCCGGCCGGCGATGGCAGGGCTGCATTCGGTCAGGGAGAAGAAAGGGGGCGGGGGCAGGCACGCGCGAGCTAAGATGGAGGTCGGTCGGTTGAGGAGGGATAGGAGAACGGTCGGGGAGAGAGGGAGAAGGTGGGTAGGCAGCGCAGGTGGCTAGTCGGCATAGGGGTGGGCTGCGAGTTGCAGCAAGGCACAGGAAATAAGGGAAAGGGAAAGAGGGGTTGGACCGGGCCGGCTTGGGGGAGAAAGAAAAGAAAAAAGAAAGGGAAGGGCGGACTTGCTGAGGCGACGGGTGAAGGAGGAAGAGTCAGGTGGGCTTGGGCCACGCCGAAGGGAAGGGGAGAAGAGAGGCTGGGCCGTGCGGGGAAGCGGGCCCACGCCGAGGAGAAAAGGGAAAAAAAGAAAGGAGAAGGAGGGAGAGAAAAAAAAAAGAAAAGGGAAAAGGAAAAAAAGGGAAATTAGGGGGAAAGTAGATAAAATAACTTATGAGAACTAGGTTGTAGTATTTTTGGTAGATAAAAAAAATTTAATAATTTAACTTAATATATTTTAATATATTGGTTTAAAAGGTAAATTTTAGAAAATATTCGTTTGAAACATTATTTAAATAAAATGAGTATGATAATATAACAAATTATTTATTTTAATTTATTAAATATTCACATCAAATTTATATACTCAAAAATCCACAAAATAATTAAATTAAATGAATTTAAAAGGCAAAATCCTCAAAATAATTAAATTAAATTAAATAAGTTTAAAAGCTAAGTTATCCCGAATAAAAGTAATTTATTAAATTATAGGCTTTTAAAATTTTGGGGGATTACAGAGAGATGTAGATAGAGGTACAGAAATGAAGAGATGCAGAGGGAGGAACGACAATGGAGAAGGAGGGGTTCTGATGGAGAAATGACGATGGAGAGAGGCAGAGGGAGGGACTTTGACGTAGAGAGAGGGATAGGGAGGGACTTCAACGGAGAGAGATAGGATAGTTGTAAGGAGTAACATAGAGAGGCAGAGATAAAAGGGGCATCGATAGAGAGTAGGGATGGCAATGGGTCTCGGACCCGACCCAGACCCGCTAGACCCGTCTCATTTTTAGAGGGTCTGGGTCCATGATTTTTGGACCCGATGGGTCTGGATCGGGTCTGGATCTACATATATCTTAAAGGGTCTGGGTCTGGGTCCAGTTCTAGACCCAGACCCGACCCGCTAGATCCGTTTAATATACATGTGTGTGTGTGTGTGTGTGTGTATACATATATAAATATATACTAATATTATGTTTGTCATTATTGTCTTAATCTTATATAAGCTCCTTATTCATTTTTTTTTATTTTTTTTTTGTATACTTACTTTATAAATAATATGTATAACATTGTATTCTAAAAGTTAGGGATATAAACGGGGCGGATTTTACCCGAAACCGACGGATTTTGTCCAACGGATATGGATAAACGAATATGGATATAGATATGGATGATGGAAAAAAAATATCCGTTGGGTTTGAGTACGGATACGGTATGGCATATCCATACCCATACCCGTAACCATACCCGCATCCATATCTGTACCCGTTTATCCGATATATAATTACCTTTTTACCCTTAATTTTAAAATGAATATAGTATAAATAAGTTAGAATTATTATTTAACTTAACTCTAAATGGGTTTATCTGTCGGGTGATGGATTTATCCATCGAATAATATCCATTAACGGGTAAACGGATAATCCATCGAGTAACGGATATCCAACGGATACGGATATGGATATATTAGCAGATATAGATGCGGGTACGGGTACTGATTCGGGTACGGGTACGGATTTTCTTATCGAATACGAATACGGATATGAGTATACCCGCCCCATTTACATCCCTACTAAAAGCATTAAAACACCATTTGAAAAGTTAATATAACTATTTTAATATATTTATTTTTCACATAGATGATTTTTTTAACAAAAAAATATATATTAAGTTATATAAAACATAAATGTATTTGTATTAGCATAGATTATTAATTATTTTTTAAAAAAAATAACCGGACCCATTTAGGACCCATTTACCCGCTAGACCCGATGGATCTGGATTTGGGTCTGAACTTTTAAGACCCGACGGGTCTGAGTCTAGGTAATATAAACGGGTCCGGGTTTGGGTATGGCTAGATCCGGTCCAGACCCGACCCATTGCCATCCCTAATAGAGAGGCAGGCTCGGGAGTTGGGAATAGGCTGGGGGGGGAAGTAAGGCTCAAGAATCGAGAAGAGGCAGAGAGGCAGGGAGGGAAAAGTAAGTCTCAGGAGTCGGGAGAGAGAGGTAGGGAGGTATAGGTAAGGATCGGGAATTGAGAATGCGTGGGTATTAATTTTACCCATGTAAAGTCTAGTTAATTACAAGTTTGCCACCGATTTATTTCTATCTAATTTATATCTTTTAATCTCAACCATTAGATCTTCTAGATCTAATGGTTGGTAAATGCTCTTATGTTTGTATATTAAATAGGGTTTGTATATGATATTAGATCCATATACATACATACATACATATGTGTGTGTGTGTGTGTGTGTGTGTGTGTGTGTGTGTGTGTGTGTGTGTGTGTGTGTGTGTGTGTGTGTGTGTGTGTGTGTGTGTGTGTGTGTGTGTGTGTGTGTGTGTGTGTGTGTGTGTGTATTGTGTAAATAAATATATTACATGTATTTATAAATGAGGTTTTGAAAGTGTAACATGTCTAATGTATTAAAAACTTGAAACTTTAACATAATAGGTTTTAAAATCTTAAGATATAAATGAAAACTTATGTTTCTTTATAATTTATACTACCTAATTTAAGTTTGATTTACAAGTATATAGGCAAATACAATTTTAAGAGTACATACTATTAGTTGTATTTAATATTTGACAAAGAAAATGTATATATAATAATAGATTTTATTAAATCTATAATATGCAAAAATGGAAAAATTAATTAAGATATCAATATGAAAGTTGGTCTAAATTTGGAGAAAAAATAATATAGTCATGATCAATTATATGTTATTATTTTTGAGTCACAGATCATTAAAGTTTAAAAAATTTATATTTGTGATGACAATAGTGATTAAAATATTTCAACAAAAAATATTATATTTACATTTAAGAAAGTATTTCAAAAATATAATCATTATAATCCTATTAATATATCTATGTATCATTTCAAATGTTGCACATTCAATTATTGTATATTCAAATTCTATTTATAATTAAACTCTACTCAAAAATTTAAGAATACCTTTATATTAATCCTTCGTGCAACCGCTTGAGTCAAAATTTTGCATATATATAAATAAATAGTTGATCTATCAAAAACTATTATAAATATTAACATTTTATATGTTATTATTTCATATAATATTCGGAGCAAGTATTTTATAAGTTGAAATTTAAACTCGACTAATAATAGTACTTGCGGCAACATCTACTAGGTCTTTACATTAGATGGAACCTATACCTAGACGGCTAGACGTCTGCACTCCGCGGAGTGGATGTCATCGACTTCAGCAGCTAGCTATATGTACATATACTTACACGTAATCTGCTGTTGCCAGCTGGTCTTTTAATTTGGTGGGGCTGCCCGGTGTGGTTGCGCTTGCAGCATTCTTGCATGGCTGATGTTGCTACCACTATTTGGTCCGCGCATGCACTTGAATCTGTTTTTGCTTTAAAATTCGATTGTTCAGTTCGGGTCTAATCGTACGTAATAATGACACACCATTCATTCAATCCTCTGCACCGCAGGCAGATTTGTGAAAATCCTAATTTCCTTGAGAACATACTTTACCCTCTTAGTCTTCTGTATTTACTACACAAATATATGGGGTTGGGTTACAAAATGCAGCCACTTGCTATCTAGCAGAATTACCCGAGAAATTAGGCGACTACCCTCCCAAATTACATACCCAAACAGTACAAAAACAATGCACCGGTCAAGATTTGGTTACACAATTGGGATTGAAGAGGATCAGCCCATGATAAAATATTTGGCCACCACTCCCTCAACGGAGCTTTGTGTCCGCTGCTTTGTTTCCACGAAATGCTGAAAGTGAGAAGAATGATCTTGTTGCTGAAACAAAACAAAGGCCAGCGACGTTCTGTGAGCAGCCAAAACGATATAAAACCATGCACATACATATATATATATATATATATGACTAGCTAAAAAGATAAAACTATATATAGACGTAAATAAAAAAAATTAAGGACCGCCCAACCCAATGCCATGGAAAATTAACCTTTATTATTTGCACCGTGGCCTTCATTAAACTTACTCCAACTCTGAACGGAACTGCTGCTTGTGTTTGATCGTGCTACAAAAGAAGTGTGCGACTAATTAACACGGTGTGTTCGAGAGGGCAATACCAGTAGATGTCAAAACCAAATGAATGAGTGAAGAAGGAGATGTACTATCTCTAGTTTGATCAGGTATATCAAAACAAATTCATCTTTCGGGCAGTATCAATAATAATCATACCAGAGAGCGGTTCAGAATCGGTCATATTTCTTTCATAACCTTCATATCTCCTAGCATGCAGGGCCAGCTTCCTAAGATCTTCGGCGCTTCTCTTACCAAAGGATTTAGACTCCTCGCCGTCGTCTTCTCCTTCAGAGGTATATGGGCTGATGGACCAACCAGCTTGGTTCACATCCCTGCTTTTCCTTGCAAACTTTAAGAGCCTCTTCAATCCTTTCGGAGCATCCTTTTGGTATACTATTGCAGGGGGATTTTCAGCACTTCCCCACTCGATAATATCTGGTTCGCTCGTTTCTTCAAGGAGCATCTGTGACAAAGAATGACGGACCCTTGGACCTGATGATGCCATCGTGGCTGCTGGATTGGCTGGAGGGACTGTCTGAAAAGCAGCACTATCACTTGGAATAGGCATATCCTGATTGTCATCTTCAGCCCATGTAGACAGCGAGATGGCTGGTTCTTCTTCAGGTTGTATCTCTCCCAGAGAATCAGGCATGAATTCACCTTCCCCGTCACCTTCAGCAAGCATTTCAGATGAGTTATCCCTTTCAACGCCTTCTGGATGGGTATCCATATCTGTTTGTGGCTCTAAATTAGAAGCAGCATTTTCCTGCAATGGTGGAATCATTTCTGCTGGGTGAATAACAACATCGGAAACTGTACTGACAGCTGCATCCTTCTGAACTTGGACAGGAACTATGCAAGTGACGGGCTCATCAACATTTGAAGGAACCATCTTATTTTTAGCCTTATTAGGGGAGTTGGCAGGACTAATTCTAGATCCCTTGCGTGCAGTGGGCTTTGAATCAAGAGGAACCACGCTGCTCTTCTTGGTTGCCTTGTTCCTTGGCCCAGGTTTTGCAGGAAGTTTAGCAGCAACATTATCATCGGATGCCTTGAGCACTTTCTTCTTTGATATTGTCCCAGTATTTGAGACTACTTCTTGTCGCTTATTCTCATCCGCACCTTTCAAGCTTTTTTTGGTTGCAACGTGGTCTTTCTTTACATCTTTCTGTCGTATGTGGGATCTTTCCACTTTAGGAATAGGCCGAGAAACTGAAGCTGATGACTGGGACTTTTGGCGCGATGCTGTGGAGCCTGAAGAAGTTACCCCTGCTGATAATTTAGCAGGAGATGTCCCAGCGATTCGTGGTGATGGTGCTGATGGCCACGACTTTCTTGTAGCAGGCACAGGTGAAGGTTTGGGTGAAGCCTTCTTCGACAAGGCAGGCTTTGAATACTCTCTCCTCCCGTTCAAAGCCTGAGGTTTACTCTTGACATTCTTTTGGGTTCTAACCAATGAATTTATCTTTCCAATTGCACTTACATCCTTGGAAACAACTTCAGCTTTTGTCTTGTTGACGATTTTCTGCGACATTCTAGAGCTTCCTTGCTTCTCCGATTTCTTCACTGCATTCTCCCCCCTTAGTTTTACATCCTTTCTCTCTTTGTACTGATCATATAGTCCACCTTTTTGCACTAGGTGAGGGTTGCGGTCCTTGCTCTTAGCAATCTCCACATTCTGATTCGTAGTCTGCGTAGTATGCATGAATTTCATTAGCATTTGGTTTAATTCTGCTTCCTTTCGTCGATTCCATTCAGCTGAATCCAGCCTGTCAGTAGTTTCTTCAGCTCTTGACACAGGAATAACAGCTTGGTAGGGATCTGGTGAATGCTTCCCGCTTATACCCAATTCCAGACCAGCTTCAGTAGATTCACAAGCTACAGATGTAGAGATAATATCTTGATTAGCAGTACAATGTGAAGTACCTTCATCAAAATCAATAGGATTATTGTCACATATGGAAGCAGTATCTTGAATATGTTTGGGAAAATCCTGAGTTGCACTTCGGGCAGATGTTTCTCCCACACTAGAACTCCATCTTCGCAGTACAGACTTCTGCATGTTTGCAGAATTATCAATCAGTGACCTTTTCTGAACATCAGTAGTTTGGTCTCTCTGTTTGCTTTCGAATAAACTTATAGCATCTTGAACACTCATCCTCGTCACATTAACTTCAGTTCTTTTAGCTGACTGTTCATGCACTTCTGCATCATCATTCGGAGCTGTAATTTTATGATAAGACAAAGCCTTCTCTCTGACAGGAAAGGAGTTGAGGCTTTTGATAGTGATTGCAGAGGCCCGACGTGAACCGGACCTTCCTATTTGTATCCTCCGCATGGGGGACGCTGATCTTCTAGGAGTTGCAGATCTTGTGAGAGGCCGACTTCTTTCAGTGGATGGTCTATCCTCGCTTGAATAAGACGACTCCTCACTCTCTGTTGAACTTTGGCGCTCAATCTCTGCAGCTTTTGCAGGCGAGGCATTATATTTAACTGCATCTTTCGCCGGCGATGCATTATATTTAACTGGTCTATCGGAATGAGACAGCAGCGATGTCATTTCTCTTCTATCAGTATCTTTTAAGGAATCACTTCTTGAATCAGGTGAGAATGCAGACTTGCCACTGACCAAGAGATTGCCAAGCTGGCCACCTTCAACCAAATCCAACAACTTCCGCAAAAGATTTCTGGAAAGATGCTTCAATGAGATGGAGTGCAGTGACAAGGGGCATAGAAAGTGAAAGCAAGCTAACACCACTCTCATCATATGTGAATATACTAACACATGCACTTTGCTAAAATTTATTGGAATCATACCTCAGATCTTCCATTTCAAACTGTTCACAAAAAAATTCGAGGTCTGTTAGTTCTTCAAGCGAATATCCAGATCCAACAGCTCGGTTGAAAGCTACAACTAGGTCTTCTTGCACTGCTGTAAGCCTCAGATCCATAGCACGTAGCAATTCGTTCCTAATGAAATCATACTCAACAGCTGAGTGAAATGTAGACAAAAATGTACATTGAAATCCGAGAACAAGATAACTATGGATTTTTAAAAGTTACTTTGAATCATCCGAAGGTGCGATCCCATTTCCATTCTGTTGAAATCAATACAAAAGGTTATATACATTGCAACAATCACAGAACGGCAACAGAAAGTTCCATAATAGATGATATGCACTGCAAGTACAAAAAAAAATTCCAGAAACAGCTCATGAAGGAAGGAAGAAGAGAATAAAATATACCACCTTGGCATATAAGGAGAGATGAAACAATCGAGTTTCCTCCAATTGAGACATCTCATTTTTTATAGAAATACTTTGCCTGAGTGCATCCCCCGACTCAATTAAATGAAGAAACCTGATAAGCACCAAATTGGAGAACAAGTTGAGTATATGCTACATATAATAGTGTTGGAATTTGGTCTTCATATAAGAAAATGCAAATTAAAAGGGAAAATAAGAAAAGAGAGTGAAGATGGAACTAAGACAACAATCAAAACCTCATTAAGGTGGCTTTCGTAAACCAAGAAGCATTGGCAAGATTCTGATGCAACTGTAGTTTAATGTCAGAACAGGATTCATTGCAATATGAAGCCTTTAACTGAGGGAGATGTAAAGCAAGATTGTCAGTTGGCCCACATCCCAATATCTCCTCCTTGTCACCCCTACATATAAATGCATCATACCTGAAATAGAACATTACCACTCTAAAATTCAAGACTATTACCGAGTTGACGGAAAGTGAGAGGGCGGCATCATAAAACGTTCATGAGGTAAGGGAGGGACTTGCAAAGACTTTATGAGATGTTTGTCATATCGTGAGTTTATAAAGAAGATAGAAATGAATTCATGCTGCAAATTTTGCATGCCTACATGACACTCCAACTATTACTATAAAAGTCTGTAGATTATGTATTCCTCCCCAAAAGCCATGCTCTATTGCCGCTGTCACTAACCAAAGATAGCATCTATGGCATGTAGCTTTATTGCCGTGAATGTTGCAGAGCTATTTGTGCAGGACAGCATACATACACAAATATAAATGACAAAACAAGCCCTTGCAAATCAAATAAATATTACAAGAAGACGAAACAAACAAGGCCACAAATCACAGGTAATAATGCTCTTGTTAGAAGCATATAACATCCGAGCAATGGACAACAAGTTTATATCCTTTTCTTTTCTTTTTTTTTTCGAGTGAAAATACAGTAAGCATCCTAATCAGTACTACAGTAAGCATCATAATCAGTACTTAATTCAAGTGAAATCCCGAAAACTGAAATATCAAATCCAATTTGAAAAAGTAGTAAAGAAAGATTCAATCACTAAAGAGACACTGTGTGTCAACCAGACTTGCCCGTAATCAAATGGTAGAACAAGCACGCGCACACACACGCACATGACGGGAGAAATCTGACCTATTCGGCGGAGAAATTCGAAATGTAACATAATCAAGAGGCGCATCGGCAGCTATTTCCAGCTCCATCTGAGAAATTGACCACCGCACACAATAACCCTGACAGACAGACTAAGAAGCCACGGATTAGCTAATTATTCAAACAAACAAACACAGGCCCGTAGTGATCTCCCACATTCAATGCACCTCGATTAAGGTCAACATAAATTTAGCTGAAACAAAGCTCAGATCTAGCCAATTTCTAATTGTAGCTGCCGCCTACCGACAGCTAAAAAGGAAAGAACGAGACAACAATCGTTAGCTGTTCGACGCGATATAAATGTAAGTAAGAAGTAGTAGAAGGAGGTAGTGGTCTAAAATGGGCAATTAAGCAAGCAGTGATTCAAAATCAGAGGAAGGCAGGATTTCAGCTCCACGGGTAAGGAGAGAGAGGACTTGAGGCTTAAATTCCTAGAGAGCGAACGCTCACCTACCTACTGCAATGAGATGGGAATGGAGATGCAGACGGAGAAAAGGAGGACAGCTCTTTGAAGAGAAACGAAATGCGTTTTCATTTTTATTTTTCTCGATTGATTTTCATGAGTTAATCAATTTATATTTAGTATAACCGGAGGATTTGGGTTTCCGATCTACCTTTTTCTTTTTCTACTGCGGCTACTTACTTCCCTCTCTCCTTTCCTTGTTCTAATTTTTCGATTTTGAAAGAGAGTGAGAGAGCTGCTGGAGGAGAATAATAAAGGATAATTATGTGATACAATGAAGAGCAGAACAGTGACCGCAGAATAGAGCCTGTGGTGTGAGCGGCTACTAGAGAAAATTATCAGTTAAAAAATAAATGTTTAATTTTTATTTCAATTAAAGATCAAATATTTTTAATATTGTTAAATTTTTAAATGATAAAGAGGCTTATTGACAATAAAGAAAATCTTGGCAGCTAAACTATCATAGATAGGCAGAATAAATAGCATTTTCATTTTTTATACAACACAACATGATTTATATAATAAAACCTATGCATTTTATGCAAACTAATATATTATTACTTTAAAAAACTAAAGCACCTAACATACAATATTAACCAAACATAAAATTAAATCTATCATACTTAATACTAAATTTAAATCAATAGAATAGAACATGCATTTCAATCAAACAAACCAAACATAAATAAATAAAAGGAAAACAACCTCCTCAAATAAAATTAAATTAAATTAAAAAAAAAAAAAGATCAAACTTCAAGCCTCGTGGTCTTCGACAAGCATCCACTTTCTTCATCTTTCATCTTCGTACTTCTTCTTCCTCCTCCTCTCTTCCTCTCAACAAAATCAGGACCTTATTTTATTTTTTCAATATTAGGTTTAGAAGTGAAGGTTCTTCTTCCATCTCTTTGAATCTAGAAGTATGACGTTAATATGTTCGTTGTGGCTTCAAATCCTAGATCTGATTGGTAGAATTCGTTCAGGTGATTTTAAGAGTGTGAGAACATATCTAAATTATTGTTTGTAATTTCATGTTCTAATTTGGTAAGTCATTAATTTCAAAATATGTTTAGAACTATATGTTATTGTTCTTTGAATTATCCTCTAGTATTGTTGATTCCCCTAAGGATTTCAAATTAGTTCTTTGGATTATCCTTTGGTATTATTTGTTCCCTTGGAAAAGAGTTAATAACATTCCAAATCCATCTTGTTCCTTAAATATAATCCTTCAGTTCACACTTAAATCTAAAGGTCAAACTTGGTCAAACTTGTAAACCCCGCAATTTAAGGGTAACACAATCAACATGGTATCAAATTAACATATAACACATTATGGTATAGAATAGTGATTTTGTGTAAAGGAGAGTAGAATAGTGACCGCACAATAAAGAATGTTATGTGACTGTGTGTTGCAGTTGCATTTGAGTAATCTTATTATTTTCATATTATCCAGTAGCATATATTTTTCAATCATTTATTTTATATATTATTTTTCAACTCTTATTATCTCATTATTTATAACTTATTATTATTTCAAAGATAAGTCTCGCCAACTACAAAGTAAATACCTAAAAGACCTTACATTATTTTCTTTTATTGCTAATATGTCAATTTTTAAGTAAATATATTTTACTAATAAATAAAAAGGTTTTCTCACTCAAGTATCATAGTGAAATACTTCCTTGCCTTTTAAGAAAGATTTGGAAGGAACACCAATCCCTTCTCAAGGAAGATCTAACACATACAAATAGAAGTGGTCTCCATTACTCTTAGTTAGAGCCTTTGGGTTATAGTATAGAAAACTTAACTTACTACTCGCAAAGCCTTCATTGTCATATTAGGCAGAGACCTAATTGGTTAATGAATCTCAACCAAAATCATGTACAACAAATGCAAAATTAGAACAAGAAAAGTCATAACAAGAAAAGCAATAAACTCTTAACAGCTACTATAAGTCTCATGTTGCTACTTCGTCTAATTACCTAGTAGCATGCACTACATGAGCTACTTTGTCACATCCATGCTATCATCGATTCAATTCTTCATAGCTCAATTTTTGCCAATTGATTTGTACTGTTATTGGACTCCTTTCCTTTTAATTTGATCGAAAAAAATCTCACCATGCCTACCTCATTCAACTGATGACGTTTAATTGAAAATCTAACTCCCACAACCCACGAATAGGATCATTACACCGTAATACAACATCTAATGTAATTGGTATATGGTGACATTTTAGTAAATAAAGCAACAAACATTTAGAAAACTAGTGTATAATAGGTTTATGTGGTGGCATATATTTAAATATGACCAACTTTTAATTTGCTTATATTTTATAAATTACATTATCTTTAAGTTCAGTTATTAAACAAATTTAAAACTATACCATTATATTTCTAAGAATTTTCTCTACAAATAGCGATCACTATTAATGCACCATGTTAAAAAAATTATTACATAAAATATTTATATTGTTATGTGTTTCACTATATGGTTGTTTCCATGTTTAACCATATTCATTGTTCACCACTAAAAAGTAACTTGTCATATTGCACCATAATTATCTTCATGTTTCACCATCATTGTCTTCATATTTTACCATAGTTGTTGTTATATTTCATCAATGGTCATTGCAATTTCCTTGAGAAACTAACTTATTATGTTTCACCATAACTGTCTTCATGTTTTACTGTTATTATGGTATACTTCATTATTATTATGCTTGTACTTCACCATTATCACATTTATGTTTCACCATGATTATTCTTATATTTCACTGGTGTTAGTTTTATTTTTCCAAGAACACTATATTGCTAATTTTTACCATAAACATCTTCATATTTCACTAATATTCGGCTTATATTTCATCACTATCATGATTGTTTTTTGACAACGTTGTCTCTATCTCTCACCATAGTTGCCTTCATATGTTTATAATTTACTTATGTTAGATGTGATTCTTTTTATAAAAAAACTAACTTGTCATGTATTACCATAACTATTTTCATGTTTCACCCTTGTTGATTTTATTAATGTGTTTTTATTTTACCACAATTTCTTATACTAAAAGTACATCAATATGGGTATCATGAACACTTTGATACCACCAAGCCAATTTTTTATACCCACAACCCCTCGCGCCACCATCCACCACTATATCCGCCACTATCACTGCCTCCTACACCACCCAAAAGCTGCCACTAATCGTCCTCCATCTAGCCATACTCTTCTTTCTCCTTTCTCCTTCTCCTCCCCTCTCTTTCTTCTTCTCTTCCTTTCGGCCACCACCTCTGCCGCCACTTGCTACGCCACCACCCTCACTTTACTCCTCTCAGCTTAAGCTACCACCAACACCTGAACCTCCACTCTCATTCTCCACCTTTTCTTCTCACACCTCAACTTTTTCCTTTTCTAACTTATTTTTCGGCCACCGCTGCCGCCGATGCCACCCATCTCCGCCGACTTAAGGTGAAACCCTAGACCCTCTCAGCCTTTTTCCCTTATTTATTTAAGTTTAATCTATTTTATTTCAGTTTTTAACATTTATTCGATTATTAATATTATTATTATCATTATCATTATCATTATTATTATTATTATTATTATTATTATTATTATTATTATTATTGGATGTAATATTAATGTTATATTTTCTTGGCAGGGTCGAGAGTAGGAATAAATTATTTAAGTTGTTAGTATCGAGTTATTGTTATTAATAGTATTATTATAAGTTTTATTATCATTATTAATATTATTATTATTAGTATTGTTATTTTATTATTACTATTATTTACCTAAAGGGGCTTGAAGCCCTATTTTATGATTATGATTCGCATACTCCTACTACTACTACTACTACTACTACTACTAACTACTACTACTACTACTACTACTACTACTACTACTACTACTACTATTAAATGGTACCTTCACTATTTCGAGGAAGGGTCAAAAACTACTACTACTACTACTACTTTTAATATTACATTAATATTATTATTATTATTTTTAGTAGTATTTCGTATAGTTATTTTTAATATAGTATTATTTTATTTAAAACCAAGTCTTAGGATAAGTTAGTAAATAATAGTATTTTTAGGAGGGAACCTAATTCTAGTTTTTTCCTCGTAATAGGTGAGACCAGTCCAAGCCCCGAAGTGGTATAGGAGCGTGCTCCAAGACCGGTGACGTTTTAGGGAAGGGTGTAACTAAGGTCGTTTATATGTAATGTGTTTTACATGCCTTGCTTGCCATGTGATATAAAATATGATGTATTTTATGTATATCTTTATAACTATTATATATGTAGTATGATGTGGAATTGAGGTATGTTCATATGATATTTTATGGCATGCATATGATATGTATAAGTTGTGTTTTTAATGTGAATTGATGCGGCCCATAAGACATGCATGTAGGTCGTGGGATATGGTGTTATGGTATGAATTAATGTGGGAGTGATCTAAGTATTATATGACCATGCATGGTGGTGTTAGGGTTTGCATGGAATTATGGTTGCATGGTGGATTTAGGGTTTGCATGGTGGAGTTAGGGTTTGCATGGTGTTTGGGTTTGCATGAAATTATGGTTTGCACGATGTTAAGGTTTGCATGGAAGTAAGGTTTACACGGAGTTAGGGTTTGCATGTAGTTAGGGTTTTCATGGGTGTTAGGGTATGCCATGATTAACGTTGGTGGTGGTGGTTAACTAGAGTTAGAGGATAAGAATAGTAAGAGTCAAACATGCATGTCTTGGTGAGGGCTTCTGAATGAAATACTTAAAACATTAATCATGTAAAGTGGAAGATATTAAGCCGTGCCCAGACCAATCCACCGGCATAATAGTGGCCAGGTACTACAGTATCCTAGAGACTGATCCACTAACGTATAATAGTGGCTGGGTATGTTACCCTAGTGATCGATCCACTAGCTAAAATAGTAGAGGATCCCGAGCTTAATAAACCAAACCCTACATTTTGGCTAAGATCTGAGAAAGACACTAATTACTTATAGTGGAACACCGTGCGAGAAAAGGGGTCAGACCAATCCACCGGCATATAATAGTGGTAGGGCATGTACCCTAAGTGGCCGATCCAATGGCTAGAATAGAGTCCAAGAGCGGAAGTGCCCTGGAGACCGATCCACCGGCAAAAATAGTGGGGTTCCCTTACTCGTATGGACTTGATAAAGAGTATGGTGTGAAAATAAATTCAATAAAGGATTGATGAAGTAATTAATCTAGACTATATTGGATCTTGGCATTTTCACCTGAGCATTTAGTTTACCTTTGTGCTATTATGTTGGACTTTATGCTCCTTGATTATTATACGTTGTTTGTGTGAATCTTGCACGTTGGCCTTAGTGTACGATTACCTTACTCAATACGTAGCGTATTGATCACCCTTTTCATGGGTGCTGCTCATTTCCACAAGCAGAAGGCCCGTCTGACGTGTTGTAGGTAGGTCATGCCTTCTTTGATGCCATTGATGTCTATTGGACATCAGGTGGGGTCGAGTGATGATGATTTTGGGCTGGATCGGGTCCTATAGTGGCGTGACCGTTTTTCATTTATGAGATTATTATTTCTGCTACCTTTTAATTATGTTTGAAACTTCAGAAACAACTTTATTATTGTAGCTATTTTTCTTCTCTGAAGAACTATCTCTAGTATTTTGAATTATGTAAAATTTATGCGTACTCTAATTATCGATTTGCGAACTTTAATTTATATACTAATGTGTGATGATGGAAATATTTTTTTAAGCCTTAGCACTTGGTACTGGAATGGTAGGAGTGAACCGGTTTGGTACAAAGTGTGGCAGTAGCATCCCTATAATTTACGAATTTTAAATTTGAAGGTCTTATTTAAAAGAAAAAAAAATGTGTAAATTTTGGGGTGTTACATTTAACTACTTTAAATGTGTCATGGACCTTTGAATCAATCATGAATAGGAAATTAATCATTTAAAGTAAAAAAATCACATCAATCAAGACAAGGTGTTTATGGATCTATTCTACTGGATGATAATAGTGGCTTAGCTCTATTGTTCTTGGGAGGTGCTTCAAACTATTCCACTAGTTTAAGAATAGTGGCTTAGGAGCATTTTTACTTGAGAGGTTTTTTATGGGTTTGTTCCACCAGATGATAATAGTGGATTAGGTATGTTGTCCTAGAGATGTGCTTCATTCATTCCACCGAATTAAGAATAGTGGGGCCATATACTCGTCATGAATAAGAATGGTAAAAGTAACCAGACTCGTATCAAGTTGTAATCCCCCAAAATTTTAAAGATCTATAATTTAATAAATAACTTTT
Source organism: Tamarix chinensis (assembly GCA_030549775.1). Classification (NCBI taxonomy): domain Eukaryota; kingdom Viridiplantae; phylum Streptophyta; class Magnoliopsida; order Caryophyllales; family Tamaricaceae; genus Tamarix; species Tamarix chinensis. The sequence goes on along the minus strand of CM060171.1, from coordinate 165,387,150 downwards.
ATTTGAAATAAATTAGCATTTAAAATTATTTATTTTAATTATTTTATGAATTTTTTAGTATATAAATTTGGATAGGAGTATTTAATAAATTAAAAATAAATATTTTGTTATTTTATCATATTATTTTTATTTAAATAATTTACCCAACTAATATTTTACTAAAATTATCTTTTTTGAACCAATATATTAAATTATATTGAATTAAATTATTAAATTAAATAATTTATCAAAAATATTACATTTTATTATTTTCTAAATTAAATTAAATTATTTTCCCCTATTTTTCCATTTTCCTTTTTTTCCTTTTTCTTTTCCTTCTCCTTTTTATCCTTTTTCTTCTTTCTTTTCTTTTCCTTTTTGTTTTCCATCAGGCTGCTCGCCAGGTCAGGCCTGCCTTCTCCCTCCCCCTGCACGCTTGGGTCGCTGGCCCGTTCTTCCTCTCCATTGCCCGCACCGACTAGCCCAGCCTCCCCCCTCTTTTCTTTCTTTCCTTTTCTCCCTCTACCTGGGCTGGCCCACCTCCCTATGTTTCCCCTGCACCGGCCTGCTCCTTTCTTTCTTTCTTCTCCCCTCTTTTGCCTCGACCCAACAACACCCCGATTGACGCCCTCGACCTGTCTTCATCGCCCAGGTCTGCCACCCCGAACACCACGCCCGACCATTGCCTGCAACCTCTTGCTGCCACCGCTTGTCTCTCTCTCTCTCTCTCCCCTACCTTTTTTTTTACCATTTTGTAACTGGGCAGTCATGCACCCCATCCCATGTGGCCGCCCTTTCCTCTCCTTTGTCACCCTCTCCCTGCCACCCTACGACCCCCTGCCACTAGTGTTGCACGGGGACGGAGAAGGGGACTGGACGAAACGCGAAAACGGCATTTCTTAAAAATTTAGGAAACGGGGACGGTAGGAAACGTCAAAAAAATTATATATATACATATTATATATTTTTTTAATAAAAAAATAGATTAAATTTATTAAAATTAAGAGAGAAAAATAAAAAATTTCTAAAATTAATTATTATATTAGTTAATTTTAATTATTAATAATTATTTTTTAATAAAAAAGTAATTAAATAATATTTTTTAATAAAAAAAATTAATTAAATAATTCTAATATAAATTTTAATCCGGAAACATTTCCGAGAAGTTTCCGGGACGGGGGGACAGCACCTAACTGCCGTTCTCGTGCATCACAACCTGCCACCTTAAACGCTACCACCCAATCAGCCACCTATCCCCTACCCTTCCTCTTCTTTTTATTCTCCTCTTCACCCCTTTTCCTACCCCATCATTTTTTAATCTCTCCCCCAATCTCCTATTTCTCTCATTTTCTTCTTCTCCATCTTTCCCCCTATTTTGTGCACCTCCGCCACACCCATCACCTTCAGTGCCTCCTGCCACCTTCTACTACCGCCCTGCACCACCATAATACACCTTCTCAAGCCATCCCGCAGCCCCTCGTCGTCCCCACCTATTTTTCTCCCCATTCCCCCCTTCCTGGCAGCCCACCTGCAACCCCACCGTTCGCCGCCGTCCAACCGCATCTGCCACCACCCAAACCACCATTCAACTCCCTGAAACCTCCTCTACCACCCCACACCTTCTTTTCCTGAAGCCGGCCCTTGCACCCCTCCATTTTTCCCCTCTCTTTTTCTTTCTTCTCAGCCACGCCTAGCCCGACAGCCATCTTCACCGCCTCACCTCCAACTCTCTTGGCCGCCAACAACCCATCCCCATCCTCCACCTACACCCCTCTTCACTCTTGCACCCTTCTCTTGCCTCCAATCCTCCCCCACCTGCCCTATTTTCTAGCCTAAAGACCCCAACCCGAAAATAGCCATTATCCCTTCCTCTCACTCCCCTCTTCAAGCTTTCCTCTTTTATTTTTGTATGCAGCTCATGCTGCATAAGTGGTATGAGTTGCTGCATTTATTGGCCATTTTTATTAATAATTTTAAGGTATGATAATATTTAAATTAATTATTTCATTAGGTAAAATTTATAAATTCTTATGCTTTGATTTTCTTAATTCTAATATAATAAATATTGATATTATTTTTAAGTATTGGTTTTGCTAATCAAAGCTTGAATCTTTAACGGGAATAGCGGTAAGATTTAATTTTGCAAGAATTAAGGTAATCATTAAACCCCACTTAAACGCATTGATAAATGTATGCTAGCACATTAGGATTTCTAATACGTTATTATGCTTGATATTTGTGGTTTAATATAGTGTATATATTTGCTTGTATTGATTGATAAAAAGGAGAGTATGCTAGTTTATATGCCATGTGTGGAAATGTTGCTGAAGGGAAGAGTTTGACTACTAGTGAAAGTGTTAAGTACTTATCCATGTTATTTTATGTTATTGTGACTATTTATGCATAAATAATATTATTGTGATACCAAGGGGCATTTTAGTAGTATTCCTTGTGTTATAATGTGGCCTAATATGGGTGGGTGCTAATAAGTATTATATTAAAATATAATAGTTGGTGGAGTCGGATATTGTTAAGGGAGTATTAATATTATTATTCCATGTAGTAATGTTAATCTAATAAAAGTGGTGTAATAAGGGGACAAGATGGTAATTTTGGAAGAAGAGGGTAAAATGATAAATTTTCTAAGTAAAAGGGTAAAATGGTAATTTTATAAGTAAATGGGTAATATGGTAATTTTGGAGGTAAATGGCAATATGGTAAATTTATAAGTAAATGGCAAAATGGTAAATTTATAAGTAAGGGGTATTATAGTAATTTTGGGAGAAAGGGTAACATAGTAATTTTGGAAGAGAAGGCCAAAATGGTAATTTTGTAAGAAAGGGGTAAGATGGTAATTTTAGATGTAAAAAGGGTATTATGGTAAATTTGGATGTAAGGGGGTAAAATGGTAATTTTTACAAATAAGAGGATATTATGGTAATTTTGGTAGCAAAGGGGTAAAACGGTAATTTATAAGTAAAAGGGGTAAATTGGTAATTATAATTATGGAGAAGGGTAAATTAATATTTATAAATATGAAAAAGGGTAAATTGGTAATTATAATTATAGAGAAGGGTAAATTGGTAATTATAATTATGGAGAAGGGTAAGTTGGTATTTATAATAATGGAGGAGGGTAAAATGGTAATTATAATAATTGAAAAGGGTAAAATGAAAATTATAATAATTGAGAAGGGTAATTTGGTAATTTTGATAATGGATGAGGGCAATTTGGTAATTTATCCAACTAAAAGGTCAATTCAGTAATTATGATAATAGAGAAGGACAATTTGGTAATTTAATCGACTAAAGGGTAAATTGGTAATTATTTAACCAACTAAAGGGGAAAATTGGTAATCATGATAATGAAGAAGGGTAATTTGATAATTTATCTAACTTAACTGCAATTTAGTATAAATATAACAAAGGAGAAGGGCAATTCGGTAATCTAACAACCAAATGGGAGATATGATGAGTGTAGCAATTATGAGGGGTGAATGGTGATCTAAAAAGCATGTAGGAGATAACTTGGTAACCTAAACCTGATAAGGGATAATTTGGTAATTATGCAACCTGAAGGGTAATAGGGTAATTTGTTAAGTAAGGAAGGGACGACTTAGCAATTATATAAGTAAGGGGTAAATAAGTAAATTGTATCTAACATGTTGTTGTGATTGTGGAATTTCATAATATGATTCGAATAATGATGATTAGCAAGGTAAGAGTATTTGATAATTAGTAAGTATCACGAGAACGAATCCTAATTCAGAATTAGATGGGATTATGATGGCCTTAATGATTTCACTGTGTTATCTTGGATAATCGTCTGAATAAGAAATGACTAATGATATCAGAACAATAGTAAATAAGTATCTGCTTATTGTGCTTTCCGTGATCACTTTAATTAAGACACTAATACTTAAAGTGAAAGACCTCGAGATCGGGAATGGTAGCTCTTTGGGGATCGCTACCCTAAAGACGTGGTTTAGCCCACGATTATTCTGGTATTTGCTGGTGTGCCTTTGTGCCCCAACCAGGCTCTATATCTTACTCTATTTAGCTCTACGGACCTATTTACGAGGTATGCATACTTATGGATTAGGTGTCCTTGTCGGTAGGGTACTGAGTAGCTTTATGCACCAGTATGACCAGGGTACCTTTGCGTCCCTGGGTTCATGGTTGAAAGGTACTGAGTAGCTTGTATGCACCGATACGACTGGTGTACCTTTGTGTTCCGGGTTCTTGATCTCCCGTCCGAGGCAAAAAAATGGAATTGTTGTGCTGATTAAAAAAGAAAAAAATATTAATCATGAAAGTGAAAGATTAATGAGCCGGGCCTAGTTGAATTATGATGTTGAATATCGATCCACTAGTTATAATAGTGGCCTAGGAGCGTGATGCCCTGGCAAGTGATTATGAGTACCGATCCACTGGATATAATAGTGGCCCAGGAGCGTGTTGCCCTAACAAGTGATGATGAGTACCGATCCACCGGATATAATAGTGGCCCAGGGGCGTGTTGCCCTAACAAGTGATTATGAGTACCGATCCACCAAATATAATAGTGGCCCAAGAGTGTGTTGCCTTGGATGATGTTGATATATATTCCAATCCACCAGCAATAATAGTGGGGGTCCTGAGCTCAATAAAATCAGTCATGGATGTGAATAAAGTTATGGAAAAATACTAATCACTTATAGTGGAACACCATGTGAGTTGGGGCTAGACTGGTCCACCGGCGAATAATAGTGGCTAGGAGCGTTTTTCCCTGCATGACCGGTCCACCGTGAATAATAGTGGCCAAGAGCATTTTACCCTGTATGACCGGTCCACCGGTGAATAATAGTGGGGTTCCCGCACTCACATGGATATAAAATCCGAGAGATGATTGAATAATGATGGACTAATGGCTTAAGGCCCAAATGTATTGATTTTGCACTATGACATGGCTTAAGGCCCGAAAGTATCGATTGTTCATTATGACCTATCGATATCTGATGTGAATGTTAATTATGTGAATGTTATATATATACACGTCTTATTATATATGTATGTAGCTTTGTATCATGTGTTACATTGCGGGCCTACTTTTAAGTGTGTTTTAAAGGGTTACTCAGTACCACAATACTGAAGGGTTCCCTTCGTGGGGCCCTTGCCTATTCAATGGGCAGTGTCCCTTACAGGTCTTGTTCAGGTGCTATTCAAGTGGGCAACTGGAAAGAGCGTAAGGATTGTCCGGAATTTGACAGGGTTTTTACTACTTCCCTTTCTAACTCTTGGTTTGAATGTAATCTTCATTCTTGTAACCACCATTGGTGGACTTTAATCTTGCAAGATGTTTAGTTGCGCTACTCTAATTTTAAATATGATTTAAATTTCTAGCAATTGATATTTCATTCTTTAGCCTTAGCACTTGATACTGGAATGGTATTAGTGAATTGGTCTGGTACTAAGTGTAGCGGTAATATCCCTGAAATTCACCGTTTTATATTTTGCTTCCACTAATCTTTTAATAAAATAAAATTTTTCAGTAGTGAATTTTGGGGGTGTTACACAAGTGTAGCGATAAAACCCTTTATTTTTGTTGGTTTAACTTCTGCGCTTAACTCTATAAACAAATTTTGTTGGTTTGTTAATTTGTGGTTGTTACATAACCAGCTCTGTCTAAGCCAACACCCACTTTCTTTACCTACTACCTAGATTCCTCCTTACTAAAAACCATCTAGGCCAACAACAACCTCCATCTCATCTGAATCACCCAATAGAGTGTCTTTCTCCACCTTCTTGTCAATAAGGAATTTAGAATCATAGAAGGTAACAGATCTAGATGTAATCAAGTCACAAAATAAAGAACTCCTAGTAATGCCAATGACACTCCTATCCTAGTCGCATCAACCCAAGACCAACAACATATGAGTCATTTACTCTCAATGTTGCCCAACTATACCCTCAATAGTTATGTTAATAAGCTCATATAATGTCTTCACATGCTTGCCAACAATCACCACCACAACCCTTTTAGCAACATTTAATGTGTATTTCTTAATGACACACCTATAGCCTTTGTTATCCAAGGAATATAGTGAAATCAAGCTTTTGGTCATCTTAGGAACATGATGGATACCAACAAATGTCCCGATAACATCATCTTGCATCCTCACCCTCACACTCCCAATCCCAACAACTTTGTACGAAGCACTATTTTCCAAGACAACAACTTCACCTCGAATAGTGTCGTAAGTCTAAAACTAGCTTCTATTAGGACAAACATGGTAGGAGCACCTAGAATTCATAATGCACCGATCAACTGATTTGGACTGTTCATTAGTGTTAATTAGTACATCACCATCACCTATGGTAGCATCGCCCTTATTAAATACACCAACAACAGTATCTACAGGTTTCCTATTAAGAAAAAAATTCCTAATATGGCCTTTCATGCAACAACCATGGTAGACCACAACCTTGAGGCTGCCCTTCCTTAATTTAGACTTCTTTTTGTCATTTGACCCCCTTGCTACAAGCCTCTCACCACATGAGTCACCCAGACGGCCAGACATCTTCTAGTCAGTTGATTCTCAATCAATTCATGATGTACCAAGGAATTATTGACATCTACAATAACTAATTTATCATTCCCATATAATACAGCCTCACGAAAATGCTTATAAGCAACAAATAACATAACATAACAACATAATAGGTAGATCCTCATCATATAATTTAACATCTATATTATGTAAATCCATAACTATAGAGACAAATTTATCAAGACGAGATTTAAAAGACTAACTCTCACCCAAGTTCAAATCATAAAAAGAAGAAGAAGAAGAAATGACACTAGGGTGTCATTAAAAGAAAGAAAAATGCTAAAAAAAGGGGTTGGAAATCAAGAGGTAGAGAGAGGTGTAGGTAAAGTGAAGGGATGGTAGAGAGAGAGAGAAGGGTGCATAGAGATAGGATGATAGAGAGAGGAACAAAAAGAGTGCATAGGAGGGAGGTGAAGAAAATAAATGATAGAACAGAAAGAAGAGATGGTAGAGGAAGGTCGATGACCAAAAAAAATAAATAAAAAAGGCAAAAGTGTTAAAAAAAATTAGAAGGAGATGACACAAGCTTAAAGGATAACGACATCGAACATAAATTCTTGGATGAATAAAAAGAAATTATTCATTTAAGTTATTTAGTTAAATTTTCATCCATATTTAGTTTTAGTCATTTTTTCATCTATTTCTTATATATTTCTAATTTTTATTTTTATGTAATTTATTTATTATATTTGACTAAATAATTATTTCTTGGGAATAGATTGAATTCCTAAACCATTATTTGAGATGTAATAATAATTTTCTTTAATTAATGATATTGGAATTTGACTCTATTTTAATTGTTATTGTTTATATATATAGTTCTATTAAGTCAAATTATATAGTGAATGCATTGTTACTACTTCCTTATAGCGTTATATGCATGCTAGGTGATTATATAATTGTACTTGAATTTATAAATATAAATTATAGCTATGTTAGATAACAATTTATTTAATAGTTTTATGATTCTAACCAAAATAGTGGAGCATTTTGATACGTGTGAGTCAGAGGATAAAGATGCAACTAGATACGCTTGAAGTACTAGTTTGGATAATTAGATTGGAATCCTTCCACCTATACTTGATTCTTTGAATCTAGGTAAATATAGGATTCACTTGTTACAACTATAATGCTAGAATTTAATATGATTTATTATTGATGCTTTATCGTATTAATTATTCTAGGAAAGTAATATAAGATGTATATATCCACTTTTGGCCTACAACTTTTTCAGTCTCTTTCTTGTAATTATAAGATGAATTAGAATGTATTGTTATATTTTGACATATTATAGTGGTGGATTTCAACTCTATTAACACATTCATCCTATTTGCATTCATATATTTTTATTATTTTTTATGTTTTCTATTTTTGAAATGGCCATATACAAAATTTTCTCATTATTAGTGTTTTATTATTTATTTATTTTTGTAAGAATTTAGATTTTTAGTTAGTTTTTGTGCTTTATTTTCTTTGTGTGATTAGCAAATAAAGGCGATCCCTCGTAATTATCGACTTAGAATGATATCTTTATTTACCAATACTACAGTTGATGACAAAATTGTTTAAGTCGTGAGCCACCTACAGTCACGCTATTAACAACCTCTAATGCGATCTATCTTGCTTATACATAAGGAGGTTGAGAGCACATGCTTTGATAAATTGAGGAGCCACATGGCCTTTAGGAGGAAAGAAAAACTAAGAAGCAAATACTCTTACAATCTGTTAAGTGTCCATTATCCAATTTGAGTAGTATTGTAACACCCCCAAATTTACTCCTGAAAAATTTCGTTTAATTTCAAAAAGTTTATCGGAAACAAAGATAAAACTTGTAAATTCAGGGGCGTTACCGCCACACTTAATACCAGAACGGTTCACTCCTACCATCCCGGTACTAAGTGCTAAGGCTAAAACAGATTAACCCAACAAATACGAGTTGTTAGCATAACACATTCATAGATAAAACCTAAGTAGTACAGAATCAGAGTGCGGAAGTTCAAAGTACAATTCAAGATACGGTTTAAGGTTTTTGAAAGTTGAAACGTCACACGCTTAAGACAAATAAACTTAAAATACATAAGAAAGGTGAAGTGATAACAGACTCCGGCCACGCCACTCTCGATCCCCAAGCTGGGTCCGAACTCAGCTCTCGGTCCCGCCCAACGCCTCATAAGCGTCGTAGGCATCAAATATAGAGTCACCTACCTGCACTAGATCAGTGGGGCCTTCTGCTCGTGGGAATGAGCAGCACCCATGAAACGGGTGGTCAGTACGCTTCGTACTGAGTAAGGTAACCGAATAACTAAGGCCGAACAGACAAAGTACACAATACAAGCATGATCATGTAGGCACATAAGACAATACAAATAGTGAGGCCGATTATGTTCCAATTAAGTCTCTTATTACCATGCTCAATTCCACATACTCTTTATTAATCCATGTAAGTGCGGGTGCCCCACTATTATAGCCGGTGGACCGGAGATATGTACAGGGCAGAACGCTCCTGACCACTATTATTTGCCGGTGGTTCGGTCTCCAGGGCAAAACGCTCCTGGCCACTATTATTTGCCGGTGGACCGGTCTGGCCCCGACTCACATGGTGTTCCACTATAAGTATTTAGTATCTTTCCCAGGTCTTATCGATTTTATATTTGGTTTGCTGAGCGCGGAAACCCCCACTATTATAGCCGGTGGACCGGAAATCATACAGGGCAAAACGCTCCTGACCACTATTGTTCGCCGGTGGCACGGTCTCCAGGGCACCCCGGCTCCTGGCCACTATTATTCGCCGGTGGACCGGTCTGGGCCCGGCTCAGCATCTTTCTCTTTAAGTGATTAGTATTTTAAGGTATCTTTTTCAACAAGTTTCCGCCCTAGACATGCATGGCTGACTTCAACTATGCTCATCCTCCCAAGAGGGCCCGACTCATATCTTGAGACCGCTGCGCCTCTTAACTTGACCAACATCCTTCCCTTACTTAGCTTACTCACTCCGGAACCCATCTCCTAAGTGTGTGGGTCTGGGCCTACCACCTTTTACCCCAAAGTCCACTCACTACCTTCCCTTAGGGTTTTCTCCAGAAAACCCAACTTGGGCTTATGTGGCCCACTCCCTTTCTACTTCGTACATCCGGAACCGTCCTAGCACCCCTACACCTCACGACCCTTCGGTTCAGCCCCCATTCCATGTCACCCTCATCCTCACTTATTATTTTAACTCTCCCCTTTTTCTTCTTGTCACCCTCTAGACTCTAGCCTAGTCTCCTGCGCACCCTTATTTTGGTCCACGTACTATTTTTCACTCGGAGCTCCCAAACACCCAATCAACACCTCTCTTACCTTCCACACACCCCGAGGTACCTTTCTATACGTAAGGTTTGCCCCCATGCAGACCGTAACCACCCCATGCAAACCCTAGTTCTCCTATTCCTTCTCTGACCGACTTATCTCCCCCTTTTGATAATTCTTTCCAAATATTTCCTTCCATGTCCCCAAAACTATGTCACCACACCAAACTCCCTAGCATGCATGTCCTAAGGCCATAACACATCATAAATTGGAGCACATTCATATTAAACATAACACATGTAATCACACAGACGTACCTGGATCCATGCTGCGCTACACGTAAGGCATATAAGATAGTGACATTTAAAACGTAACACATAAGTACATCACATGAGCATATAAGACATCCACAACCAGTAGTTCACATATCACACAAGTGGCCTTAGTTAGACCCTTACTTAGATCGGCGCCGGGCTTGGAGCACGCTCCTACGCCTCCCGAAAGTTCTCACTCGATTCACCTATAAGAGGGAAATACTATGAGTTAATCTCCCTCTATCGGGAATACCAAAACCCCTATTTTACTCTTATCATGGCCTAAAACTAAGGCTAATATTAATAACTAGTAGTTTATAAATAAAAAGGTAGGGTTATTATTATCCCTAAGATAATTAGTTAAAACTTTCCACTACTCGGAGTGGGCCTTATCATTTTTGCCGTATTATGGTAAGGGCTCCAATAATGTTATTAAAAGCATTAATAATAATAAGAATGCTAATAATAATGGTAGGAATAGTAATAGTAATCATAATGATAACTTTAGTGACAAAACAAATCATGATAAGGATACTAAAACGATAATATTAAGGACAATAATAATAATAATAATAGTAATAGTAATAACAACACGGTAGTGATAATAATAATAATGATAATAATAATAATAATAATAATAATAATAATAATAATAATAATAATAATAATAATAACATTAAGGATAATACGATGGTAAATACGGTTAGGGTCTTGGATATGGCGAACATAAAGATAACAATAATAATGCTAATAATAATAATAATGATGATGATGATGATAATAATGATAATAATATTAATAATAGTAATAATAATAACAATAATAATAATAATAATAACAGTAAGAGTAGTAAGAGTAATAACCATAATAACAAGAATAATGATAATAGTAGTAATAATAGTGATGATAATAGTAAGGATAATAATAGTAATACTAGTAATATTAGTAATAATAATAACTTAATAGGGTCTTGTATTATTTAATACTATTAATTAGAAGTTCTTAGGAATGACATTAGGACCTGCTAATAATAATAATAATAGTAATAAAGGTAGTACTAATAGTAATTATATTAATAGTATTAATAATAATTAGACTAATGATAATTATAATAACATTAAAAATAATAGTTAATAATAATATTAAAACTTATTAACCACTTCTATTATTCCAGGTCTAGGGTTTAGGGAATTGGACCACCTGGCTGGGGTGGTGGCACCGGCGGCGGCGCGGCGGCGGCGAAGGAGGAAGAATTGGGAAAGGTGGCTATGGAGGCTAAAGGAGAAGAGACTAGGGGAGAGTGGAGGTGTAGGGTGGTAGAGCAAGAAGTCCTGGTGTTTTTGGGGGGTGGTGAAGGTGCTGCAAGTGGCGGTACAGCCGCCGGCGGCGGCGCGAAGGTGGCGCAGGGCTGGAAGGGTTGTTTTTGGGGAGGAATTTTCGCACGGCCAGGGCGGCACGTGCGGCGCAAGGCAGGGAGTCTAAGGTGGTTGGTTGTGTAGAGGGAGGTGCAGGGAGGATCGTGGTGGCAAGGGTAGGCAGTAGGGGTGGCTGTCGACGGAGCAAAGGCCGTCTGAAGGCAGGGCGGCGCGCGCGTCTTTGCTCTGTTTGGGTTCCCAGTTGTCGAACCCGATTAAGGCGGTGAGGAGGGCTATTTATAGGCCAAATTGAACGGAAAACGACAAGCTTCGAAGTGGAGATTAGGGGGTAGGGTTAGGGTAGGTTGTCCGGCGTAGTTGGTCGGCGTACGGTCTGAAAATTTTCAGACCATGATTGCCCGGAAAATGGGGGATTTTCGTGCAGGAGAAGGGCTGTGCCGTTTGGTCACATCCACGGGGAAATCAACAGGGAGAAGAGGGGCGAAATGACCGGAGTTGGAGCTGTCGTTGCAGGCCTTTCTTCTCCGGCAGGATTTCGTGTTGCAGGCGGCGAATGACGACGGCACAGGGAAGAAGAAGAAGAAGAAGAAGAAGAAGAGGTTGGACCGGCGGTCCAGCGGAAGAAGGAAAAAGGAAAGGGGAAACCGGCCGGGTGGCGGCGGTTATTTCCCTTATTAATGAAACGCTGCGTTTTGGGTTAAACTTGAGAAAAACGCGGCGTTCGCGTCGGCCTGGCAACAGTTACTTTCTCCTTATGGCGACGCGGCGTTTTACCTCACGGGTGACTGGGCTCGCTGGGCCGCGGCGAGAAGAAGGAAAGGAAGGGGGGCGTTGGGCCGGTCGAGGCCCAACTTCGGCGGGGCGAGTAGGAAAAAGGAAAAAGAAGGAAAAGAAAAAGGGAAAAAGGGAAAAAGAGGAAAAAGGAAAAAGGAAGGCTTACTTAGGGTTTTGGGATTTTGCATAAATTATTTAGAATATTTTTGGGCTATTTAGAATATTAATATTTATAAGATATTAATTAAATTCCTTTTTTTTTTCTTTTTTTTTGGTTAGTTTAGGCTATTTTAGATAAATTTCCTTAACCTCCATACTAATTAGGAAAAATACCCAAATTTTCTTCCAATTAAATTATTTATAAGGTTTATACTAATTGAAGCTATTTTATCCCTCTTATCTTAAATAAAATAATTTACTTAATTAATTTCTAACATAAAACCCTTAATTATCTTAAAATACCAAAAGCCCTCCTACTTAGAATACTTATAAATTCCTTCTTGATTTATCCTAATTAATTCCCCTTTTCTTTCCAATAAAAGTAGTTTATCCTAAATAAATTTTCTAATAATTCCCTATTCGGCCATGATTTCCTAATTTAGGGTTTTGGGGTATTTCAAGTATGTTCTAACTCTCTTTTATATATCCTCTTTATGGCACAAATGATATTCCTATAAACACCTCTGACTAGGGACCATGATTCCTTCATCGTCGGTGGCTACATTTAGATGGCTAGATAACTAAGCCCGCATTTAAATATACTTATAAAAAATGGTTATCCATGATAATTAATTATTTTATAATATTTTATCCATTTTTTTAAAAATAAATAATTATACTATATAAATACTTTTTATAAGTAACTCCAAATAAGCTATAAGACATTCTACCTTCTTTTGTTTGCTTACCTTCATTTATATCTAAATTCAAGGTTATCTTACCTTGTACTACTTTTTTTTTTAATTTCTTCATCTTGCACCCTATACTTGTCCTGTAGCATTACACAACCTTAGTTTCTACTAGAATAATAATCTACTCATCATTATATTACTTGGAAGACTCTATACACATGCACATTGTGTTGGGGTTGTTCAATCACATTTTAGTGTGTCATTGTATAACTAAGCATCACATTATATCTATGTCTGTGTTTGTTATTAGCTACCACCAGTGTAATAAAACTAGGGCTTTGTTTGATGAATTTATTACTGACCTAAAAATGAAATGAATTAATATACATTAATAATATTTTTAGTATTACTTTTATAAATTCTTATTTATTAAACTATTTTAAGACATTGATAATATATTAAAACATATTTAAATTTCTATTTAAAATAATGAACCACATGAAATCAAATTAATAAGTTCGCAACATTCCTTTTCCTCTCCAAAATCTATGTTTGTTTCAAAAAATAACAATTTATCTTACATTTGTTAGATTTTTGTTTTCAAACATTATTTTAGTTATTTCTTATTATTGATGAATATCAAATATTATTTTAGATAATAATTTATAATAAAGTATACATTTATAGATTTTTTTATCATTTAATTCCTAAATAAATATTATCATATTCAAAAAAAGTTATGATTAGATATTTTATTTTTTATAATGCAAATTTTAATTTAAAAAATATTTTAGATATAATAAAATAAGGAAATACGGGGATGTATCTTATTTAGCCTAAGCTAGAAAATTAATCTTATTACATATGATGTTGAAAATGGACAAGAAAATGACAATACACAAAATCTAACATCATCTACTATACCATCTGTAACACCCCCAAAATTCACTACTATAAAATTTCGTTTAATTAAAAGAAAATTAGTGAAAGCAAATTAATAAACCGTGAACTTTGGGAGTATTACCGCCACACTTAGTACCAGACCGGTTCACTCATACCGTTCAGGTACCAAGTGCTAAGGCTAAAAGAGAAAAATACAATTTTACGAGAAACTTAAGCATTTAAAAATCAGAGTAGCACAGTAAATATTTTACGAGAGTAAAATCCAACAACGGTGGTTACAAAATAACAAATACATTGAATTTAAAAATAGACAAATTAAAACCCTAGAATTTACCGGATAGTACCTTACGCTCTTTTCCGATAGCCCACTTGAATAACACCTGAATGCGACCTGCAAGGGGTATTGTCCATTGAATAGGCAGAGGCCCCATGAAGGGAACCCTTCAGTACTACGGTATTGAGTAGCCCTTTAAAAACACACTTAAAAGCAGGCACGCAATGTAACACATGAAATACTACTACATTCGTACGTAACATAGGTGTAAACATGATATTCGGATCCATTTATTCACACATCCAACAATTCGATCAGATATTAATAGCGTATATGTAACATTTACTTTCGTACATTCGCATACTTAACCAGTTAACCAAATATTAATAGGCCATAATGAATATTCGATACTTTTCGGGCCTTAAGGTCATTAGTTCATCATTAATCGATCATCTCAATGACTATCATTTTTCCATAATTTATTCACATCCAAAAAAAAATTATTGAGCTCGGGACCCCCACTATTCTAGCTGGTGGATCGGAATATATATATATATATATATATATATATATATATATATATATATATCATCTAGGGTAAAATATCTTGGGCCACCATTATATCTGGTGGATCGATACTCATGAACATCATCCAGGGCAAAACATCCTAGGCCACTATTATTTTCGGTGGATCGGTACTCATCATATAAATTAACTGGTCCCGGCTCATTGATCTTTCACTTTAGCGATTAATACTTTCCCTTTTTATTCATCACAATAATTCCATTTATTTGCCTCGATAGGGAGATCAAGAACCCGGGACACAAAGGTACACCAGTCGCACTGGTACATAAAAGCCACTCAGTACCCTTCAACTGCCAACCCAGGGACGCAAAGGTACCCTGGTCGTACCGGTGCATAAAGCTA
The DNA here is from genome assembly GCA_030549775.1 of Tamarix chinensis. NCBI lineage: Eukaryota > Viridiplantae > Streptophyta > Magnoliopsida > Caryophyllales > Tamaricaceae > Tamarix > Tamarix chinensis. Next base: position 165,371,875 of record CM060171.1, on the reverse strand, counting down.
ACTTAGTACCCTACCGACAAGGACACCTAATCCTTAAGTATGTATGCCCCCTAACTAGATCCGTAGATCTAGATAGAGTATATATAGGGCCTCGCCAGGGCATAAAGGCACTCTAGCAAATACCAAATAATCGTGGGCTAAACCACGTCTTTAGGGTAGCGACCCCTAAAGAGCCACCATTCCCGATCTCGAGGTCTTTCTCTTTAAGTATTTGTGTCTTAATTAATGGTGATCACAAAAGCACAACAATCAGATAATTATCCACTTTTAATCGTTCAGATATCATTAGAAATTTCTTATTCAAATGGTTGTCCAAGGTAACACAGAATAATCATTAAGGCCATCCTAACTCATCTAATCTCGAATTAGAATTCGTTCTCGTGATACTCACTAATCATCAAATACTCCTACCTCACTAATCAGTATTATTAGAGTCATATTACGAATTCCACAATCACAACGATATATTAGATACAAACTACTCATTTGCCATTTACTTATAAAATCACTAAGTCATCCCTTCCTTATTTGATAAATTACCATATTATCCTCTTTGTTACAAAATCACCAAGTTACCCTTACTCGATTTAGGTTACCAAGTTATTATTCATATTTATTAGGTCATTAATCCCCCTTAATAATTATTACACTTAATATACTTTTCATTTAGTTGGTTAAATTACCACTTTGCTCTTTTTCCTTTATTATAATTAATAATTTTATCCTTGAGTTGGTTAAATTACCAAATTACCCTTCCTCCTTATCCTAATTACCAAATTAACCCTTTATTCAGTTAATTACCCAATTACCGTCCTCTATTATCAATGACCAACTACCCTTCTCCATTATCAAGATTACCAAATTACCCCTGGTTAGGGCTGTTCATGTTATCTGATATCTGCTTATTTGATCCGATATCCGAAGCGATCCGATCCGAAAAAGCAAATAACCGATCCGATTTTTTTTTTCAAATCAAATATCCGATCCGGTCAACGAAAAGTCAAACAAACCAAATATCCGATCCGACAAATACAAATAATATCCGATCCGAAGAAAAATATTTATACATTTTGATATAATTTTTTATTTTATATATAATTGTATATAAATAAATTTATATGTGTCTGAGTATAATTTTTACTTACTTTATTTATTATTTGAGGAAAAATTTAATTTAATTGAAATTATATTTTTAATACAATCTCTTTTTAGATATTTATAAAAATAAAAATAAAAATACTCTGCATACCGATAGACTCCATCCACTCCTTTCTTATTTTAGTTTTAACATTGGATATTTGTTGAGTAAGTCGGATATTTGTTAAGCGAATCAGATATTTGCTTAGTATTCGCTCAACAAATCGGATAATATGAAATATATTTGTCATTTGGTAATTTTTTTATATTTGAAATTGTATTCGGCTAATATCGGTTATATTTGATATCCGATGATATCCGATCCGAAAATTCAAATATCCGATCTTCCGGATATCCGAAGTTTCAAATCAAATATCAAATATCATTTTTAGATATCCGAAATTTCAAATATCCGACAATCAAATATCCGAAATATCGGATATTTGAACCGTGAACAGCCCTACCCCTGGTAGGTTAAATTACCGAATTACCCTTTTATATGATCATAATTACCAAACTACCCTTCTCAGTCATCAAATTTACCAAATTACCCCTTGGTCATTTAAATTACCAAATTGCCCTTCTTAATTGTCATGGTTACCAAACTGCCCTACTCCATTATTAAAATTACCAAAATACTCTCTAGTCGGTTAAATTATCAAATTACCCCTCACATTTATCATATTTACCATTTTACCCTTCTCAATTATTAAATTATCAAATTACCCTTTTAATTATGTAAATTATTATTTTTACTCTTCTCAATTATTATAATTACCAATTTACTCCTTTCTAATTTCCAATTTTACCCCTTTGATTTACAAAATTACCGTTTTACCCCTTTACCTTCAAATTTACCATTTTACCCCTTAACTCCCAAAATTTACCACATCGCCCTTTTACTTATAAAATTTTCATTTATCCTAAATTATGCAATTATTATCTTACCCCTTTTAATTTCCAAAGTATCATTCTACTCGTTAATCACAAAATTACTACTTTACCCTTTAATTATAAAATTATAATTTTACCCTTTTATTATAAAATTACTAAATTGCCCTTTTATTACAAAATTACCAACTTGCCCTTGTATTCCAAATTACCAAATTGCCCCTTTTTATTAAACAATTACAAAATTGCACTTTTATTACAAAATTACCAAATTGCCCCTTATTTACAAAATTACTATTTTACCCTCCTTACTTCTAAAATGACCAATTTATCCCTTACTTCTACAATTACCATTTGATCCTTTTATTAACAAATTTACTAATTTTCCCTTGCCTCAAAAATTACCATAATATCCCGCTTTACTAAAATTTACCATTATACCTCTTAGCACACCACTTATATTAAATTATTATTATTACTATATAAAATATTAATATTAATGCATCATCCACAACCGTTATGGTTAATACAATACTCATTAACACCCATATGTATATTAGGCCATATTCTTGTACAATGTACATTAATAAAATCCCCTAAGGCTCACAAAATGTTAAACATGTATTAAATATTACAATAGCATAAAACAGTATAGACAATACTTAATATTTTCCTTAACAACCAAATTATTACCTTAAATATTATTTCCGTACATATCAACAAGCTATCATGCTTCCTTTTCATCAATCAACACAAGAACCACATATCTCATATTAAACAACACAAACCGAGCATAATAATATATTAAAAATCCTAATGTGCTAGCATACGTTAATCATTGTGTTTAAATGGGATTTAATGGTTACCTCGATTCCCGCAAAACAACCTTATCGGTATTCCGGTTAAAGGTTCAACTTGATTTATTAAAACCAATACCTAAAAATAATTCAAGACTTATTACATTAGAAATAATAAATCAAAGTACAAAACTTTATAACACTTAATTAATCAAATAATTAAATTAAAATATATTTATACCTTAAAATTATTAAACCAATAGGTCAAGAAATCCAGAAACTCATGCTACTAATGCAGCATGAGCTGCATGAAAATAAATGGGAGGAAGGGATCAAAAGAGGGTAATAGGAAGAAAAATGGACCATTTCAGGTTAGGGTTTTTAAGCTAGGAAAAGAGGCATGTGGGGGTGGGTTTAAGGTAAAGGAAGGATGCAGAGGTGGAGAGGGGGTGTAAGTGGTAGTCGGGGATGTGTTGGAGGTGGCTAAAGGTGGCGGCAGTAGAGAGGCCGCGAAGAGGGGCTACTGAGAAGGGGTCGAGATGGAGGCTGGCGAGGAAGGAAAATGGGGAGGGAAAATGGAGGCTTTCGGTTGATGGTCTCAACCAAAGGAGGATTGGGGATGGTAGAGGGGGTTGCAGACTTGCAGGGAGTAATTAGGTGGCTTAGGTGGTGGCAGATGCGGCGGGACGACGGGGTATCGGGGCTTCATAGGGTGGTTGCCGAGAAGGCATGGAAGGGAGAGAAAAAGAAGAGAGGAGGGAGAATGGGGCTGCGGGGTGGCTTGATGGGGGCTGTGATGGCTCGAGGGTGAGGTAGAGGGTGGCAGGAGGTGGTTTCGGTGGTGGTTGAGGCGGAGGCAGCGGCGGAGATGGGTGGCGAAACCAAAAACAGAGGAAGAGAGGGGAGGAGAAGAAAGGGAAAAAAGGAGAGGCTCAGGTAAAGCATAAGGCTCGAAAAAAACACAGAGTGAGCATGGAAGGAGGAATAAATAGGAGAGGAAGAGAAGGGAAGGGATAGGGGCTCGAGGGGTGGCTATAGGTGGTAGGGAAATGGAAGTTGCAGGGAGAGGGAAAAGAAGGTGATGGCAGGGAGAGGGAGAGGGAGACAAGGGTCGGTATGAGGCAAGGAATGGTGGGAGAGAGAGAGTTAAGGAGGTCAATGGGGGAGAGGGAGTTGCAGGGAGTGGTGATGGCAGGGAGTGGGGAAGAAGAAAGAAAGGAGAAGGAGAATCGGGGTGCTGGGCATGCGAACAGACCAACTGAAGGAAAGAAGAAGCCGACCCGGTCGAGGAAGAAAGAAAAGAAAGGAGGAGGGGGTGGCCGGCTCGTGCGAAGTAGAGGAGAAAAGGAGCCGGGCTGGGAAAGGAAAAAGGAAAGGAGGGAGGAGGGGGAGAGAAGTGGGCTAGGCCCAATGTGCAGGAGGGGGTAAGGGCAGGCCGGTGGCCCAAAAAAGAAAAAGAAAGAGAAAAAGGAGAAAAGAAGGAAAAGAGGAAAAAGGAAAAATAAAGGAAAATTGGAATAAATAATTTAATTGATAAAATAATAAAATATAATAATTTTGGGTAATAAATTGATTTAATATTTTAATTTAAGATAATTAAAATATAAGGGTTAAAAAGGATAGTTTTTGTAAAATAAGGGTTTAAAAATTTATTTAAATAATAAGAGTAAAATAAAATAACAAAATATTTATTTTAATTTATTAAATTTTTATAAGAAATTTTAGATGCTCACAAATCCATAAAATAATTAAATTAAATAGATTTAAAGGCTAATTTATTCCAAATAAAATTTATTTATTAAAATATAAGCTTTTAAAAATTCGGGGCATTATACCGTCTCCCTTGTAAACTAACATGCTAACTAAAATTATTTTAATGACAAAAATTTTTGTTTCAAGAATTCTATACCAAAATTTTGTTATGTATAGATACGTACATTAAAAATAATACTTCGGTCTTTTCTTTACCAAATAGGCGAGTCTAACATGTTGTACAGATAAATTTATTATATGGTGTTTCTATTAAATAACCAACATTTGACGTGTATACCCAAAGTTATCAATGATTTGGTTTTGGAAATAGTTTTAAAGCATTATCATAATTATATTATTTTTTATATAATACTTCATTATTGTTAATGTCACGTATTCTTAAAAATGCATTTATATTTTATCAAAAGTATAATAAATATTAGTTAAATAATTAAATAAACACAAACACATATTACAACTCATTTTATTATATTATTTTCGAAGGATGAACAAATTGAAATCACCTAAATTTGACTTTTGGACATATGTTCCATAAAAAGGTGAAGCAACTTAAATCATAAGTTTATTTATTTTCTATAAAATCCTTGGCATGTTGAATTAGTAATTTTTAGTTCATCACGTGCCTCCTTCCCGGTACACCCAACACCACACCACATATCAAAAAGTCAAGAATTGAATAATGACCCACATCTAGTTAGTAAATACTTATTCCTATGTGTCACTGAAACATGTTTCGTGATTTACTTTATTAAAAATGTTCTACCGATGAGATAGTGGGGGCCTTGGGAGCGAAGGTTTAGCCTTTTAAAAAGATATAATTGTTGAATTCACACATAAAAAAAGTGCATAATGACATGTGCTTCCGACCTTATTTATGGATCATATTAGACCATTTTGTTAATATCATAACATATGCATAAAGTGTTGATAATAATTAAAATATTATAAACTCAATATCATAATTATGATAATGATAGTAATTTAACGATGACAATAGTAGGAATAATAATAAATATTAATTGTTAAAATAATAGCTATGGTATATTAAGAACATTAACACATATTTAACTTAGATAAGCAAAAAATCATATGAATATATCATACCTTAAGTGTTTAATTAGATACAAATTTCATTTAGGGTTTGTTTGTCACATAGAAGATACATGTTACTTAAAGTGATTAAATTGTATTCGTTTGGTTTAAAGTAGAAGGCTATATGAAGTTTTGCTTGCTTTTGACTCAATACACTAGTTATTTGCTTAGAAAGTTACTTATTCACTTACCCTTAATTAATGTTATGCTTTTGGTGATTTATGACTCATTTTAACAAATACTACTGCCATGTATATTTGGAATAGTGACAACTGTTGATGGTAAATATTGTTATCAATTTATTTACTTTATTTATAAAGTAAATTTACTAAAAAATAATATAAAATTTGAACAAAAATAATTTTTTGAGTTTAAAAAATTCACCAAAATATAAATCTAGTATGGATGTTACTTCATTGGAGTTTTATAAAAAAAATATTAATTAAAGAAGAAATGTCTAGGTTTGTTCCATTTAAGAGATAAATAGTTTTTTAATATACATTAAAGGAATAAAAGCTTGAATTTTGTTCAATTAAATTAACTTTTGTATTATATTATATTATTTTTGTATAAATATAATATTTCAAAGAGATATGTACATTTAATTCTACCAATACCTAGTTAATTTACTAATAAACGATAAATAGATTTAATATAATATTAATTCATTATTTTCTAACTTTATAATATTTATTATTATTATTATTATTATTATTATTATTTATTTTCTCTTACTATTTTTCATTTTTTGAAATTTTAAACAAAAAAAACTTGGAAAACTAAAAAGCTATAAAAAAAATAGTTATAAATATTTTTTTTGAAATTTAAAAAAATTAAAGAAATAGAAAAATAGAAAAAGAAAATAAATACAAAAAAACAAGGTAATAAAATGAAAAGTAAAAGAAAAAAATAACTTAATATTAAAACTAAAAATCAAAAGGTTAAAAAATAAAAAGAAAAAAGAAAATAATCAAAAAATAAATAAATAAAATTTAAATATTTAAAGATTTAAAATTTAAAATAGAAATTAAAATCAATAAATAATAAATGAAAAAAAGAGAAAAAGTCAAAATTATAGATTTAATAAAATTTTAAAAATAAAATATTCTATAAATTTTAAATGTAAAAAAAATAAAAAATTCAAGAATAAATTTAAAAAACTTAAAATTTTGAAAGAAAAAAAAGATATAATATTATAAGTTAAATTATTAAAATAATTGGTAAATTCATAAAAAATTAAATTCTAAACTTCAAAATTTTAAATTAAGTATTGAAATTTTTAAAATGAGAATTTCAAAACGCTAAAATTTTAATATTTATTTATTAAAATATCAAAAAATTTAAGATTAACTTTTCAAATTTTAATTTTAATTTTTTATTCTATAAAATAATATATAAAAGTGAAAGGAAAATAAATATTTTTATTAACATATATTATATATAGTAAAATAATAGTTTATATAATTAATTTATGTCTAATCACTATATTGAGTAAGTATTAGTTGATATAAGTGTATAAACGTATATATAACCCTTAAGATGTTATCGTTATATGAACATAATATTATTTTTATTTAAAAGTTATTTATTTATAATGAATTTAAAACATTTTATAATGTAAACTTGAATATTTTTCCATTAAATGAAATAAATGACATATTTTTTTTTATAATATTTTAATAAAGAGCCAAATAACATCAATTCATTGACTTTATATATATATATTGTAAGCCTACCATCTTCTTACACACCCTTTTTACTAAATTTACACTTATATAACCCTCACATTTTCTTACTTTCCAAAATTACCCCTATCATTTTCACTCCCCCTCCCAACCCTCCATCTCAATTCTCTCTATTGTTCTTCCTCTTTCATCCTCCATTCAACCCCAACAAGAATAAAGCATTCATTTAAACAAGTAATCATCAATCACTTATACACTCTTGATCTATAAATGTAACACCCCAAAATTTACTATTAAAAATTTTGTTTTTAGCGGAAGAATAATATTAAAATAACTGGGTGTCACCACTATACTTAACATAAGTCTAGATTATCATACCATCCTTACTTTGAATATAAGGCAGAATAATTAAGACTTAAAACATGATAAATAGAGAATAAGAGATATTCTATAAAGATTATATAAGAGTTTAGATATTTACTCTAAGTATTATATTAAAATACCTAAAAGGGATACATTTGGAGCTAATATTCCCAAAAAGTATCTGGAAAAAAAAAAATTAACCATTTAACATGACTCTACACTCAACCTTGATACATATGAATCACTCCTTAGTGCATAAGGCATCATATGCAACAAAATCTTCCAAATGGTCATTATCAACCTGTACAAAAACACTCGGGTCATCCACTCGTGAGAATGAGAAACATCTATAAAAAGAATAATCAATACACTAAATACCGAGTAAGGTAGCCATACAACCGAAGTAAGGGTACAAAAGAGATAAAGCATACGTACAAGTTAATAATAAGAAATGCAAGGTAACACATGTAATACCCTAAATTTTATCTAATCTTAATCTTGAGTATTTAAAATCTTAACCTAATTATAATATTTAAAAAATTATATTTTTACCTTACTCTAATTCCCTAACCCTAAATCTCAACTTAATCCCAATCTTTGTTCCAGATCATTAATATTTTTAGCCTAAACCCAGTCCCATATGGTTGATAATTAATTTTACCCTAATTCCCTAACCTAAATTATTTTAACCTAATTCTAATTCTAACCCCAAAATTATTCTTCCCTTTGTTTTTCCTTTCCTCCTCTTCTTCTTCTCCTTCACATTTTCTTTTCTCCCTCCTTATTTTCTTTTTCCTTCTTCTCCCTCTTCTTCTTGCATAAATCACTCCCCCTCCTAACTAAATCCCTTCTTCCATGCTTCCATAACCTATCTACCTTACCCTCATCATTACATCATTTACTCCGACATTTGGCATTCATAAGTTCAATTGAAAATTTTAACTCGATCGTGCCTTACCTCCCTTGCTTCTCTCTTTACCATTCCTCGAAGGCACGCAACGTGTATGCGCGATGGTGCACATGCGCTTACACACACATAAACCCTCCCAAATTTAGCCTCATTTAATGCTAAACTATCTCCATTTCTGTTAATGAAAACTGATTACCAAGAAGTCCTTCCTCTATTCCTTTTATCTTTGTCATCATAACTAAAAATGCCACAACAAGCCAACAATGCCACCTCCCACTATTCCTTCATCCCTTGAACCAACCATCACTATCATTCCTCCAGCTTTAGCATTTCCACCCATCACCGAAACCTCCCCTCACTTTTTGCCATTCCCACCATTCCTTACCCATTTGTTTCGGCCTCCATCACCAAAAACTCCCCTAGCCTTTGGCTATTCCCACCATTCCTCACCCATCCCCTTTATACCTCCTTGCCAATGCCCTGCCTATATACATGGCAGCCAATGTTGTCGATATCCCCTTGATGCAACATTAGTTACCATTCTTCCCTCCATTATGGCACAAAGATATATCGTTGCACCTTCAAGCCTTGCGATTCAGTTTATGTTTCTTCTTTCATTATTCATTACCTTGTCCTTTACTTGGTTAGATATATAAGTTCCAATTGTGTTTTATCCTTGTCTCTTAGGTGATTTTAGGGAGGTATCAGAGGATGCAGGGTAGGTTATACATGCCTAGAAACTAGTGTTTTTTTGGTAATAATACAAGTTACAGTTAAGGTTTTTGTGTTAAATGTTATGTATGATTTTTTTTATTGTCATATTTTTATGATTGTTTTTTTTTTAATATTATGACGTGTTAATATGGGAATATATAATGTAAATTAGGTAAGAATTAGGAATCATACAGTTATACGATATTGTTGTAATAATCCTTATGTTGTAAACCCTAAGTGAATTAGCATGATATAATGTATGGTAATGTATGTTTAAATAATTATGGTAAGTGGAAAATAATTACACTTTATATTTATGGTGATGAAATAAATTGAATATGGGAAAATAATGATATCAAACATATAAGGTTTTAGTTAAATAAGGGCGTTTAGCTATCCTTAAGAGCATTTTGGTCAATATGGGTTAAATATAAAAATTTTCGTATTTTAATATGTTAAATGGTTTAAAATATTCTAATAACACCATGTAATATTTGGAGTAACTATGAATGGAATAAATCCAAATAAATTGAGAAAAAAAATGCTTAAATTAGGAATAGTAATACTAGAGGTGGAGTTATTATTGTATGTATAAGACGTTAGAGTTATACCATGGTTTTTGGATATGTTGTGAACAATATAATTTTAATAATTTTTTATTAAATTTTGTGATTATATGAGTCTTATGAGGAAAATATTACCTAACTCTTAAAATTAGGGGTTTGTAGGGATTGTGAATAGTGACTTTGAAGATAATATTGTTATCACATGTGTACGGAATTGGAGTTAGAACTTAATTTTTGTATATTTTATAGTAATAATATTTGAGGAATTTATGCTAAAAGTGGTGTATAAATGAAAAATAGGGGGAGTTATGCTTATAATGTGAAATTAGGATTTTTTAGGAAAATTATGGACCTATTCCTTGATGACTGCCTTGATAACTGTCATTATGCTTTACATGTTTCAATTATGTTTATATATATATATATATATGTATGTATATATATATATATATGACTAATGAATGATGATATAACCAATTATGGATAAGATATTAATCATATAGAATGAAAGATCACGTGAGTCGGCTCGAGGTGTTTTGTGTGTCCGTTCCACCAAATGATTATAGCAGCCCATGTGTGTTTTTTCTTGATAGGTGCATTAGTTTATTCCACTTGATTAAGAATAGAGGGCCCATAAAATTAACATGTATAGGAATATGATTATAAGATAAGTATTAATGGATAAGACATTAATCACTTAAAGTGAAATATTACGTGAGTCATGACTAAGGTGTTGTGTTCATTCCACTAGACAATAATAGTGACTCAGATATGTTCTTTCTTGAGTTGTGTTTTAGATTGTTCCATCAGTTTAAGAATAGTGGTTTAGAGTGTGTTGCTATGGTATATATTGGTTTCATTCCACTAGATGATAATAATGACTTAGATGTATTTTTTCTACGAAGTTATTTAGTTTATTCTAACATATTAAGAATAGTGGGGTCTTTGAACTCAACATAAATAAAATAATGGATTGTAATAATATCTAGAATCATTATTTACCTTAAATAGATTTATATTAACACACATGCATGCTTATTCTCTGGTGTGAAGTCATATTTTCCGTGTAACCTTACTTTAGCTGTATTGTTACCTTACTCGGTATATAGTATACCAATCATTATTTTTATTGGTGCTTCTCATTCCCATGAGAAGATGGTCTAGCAATTTTTGTGCAGGTCAATGACGATTCATGGGAATATTTTTCTATGTATAATACCTTATTTGTGGAGGAGTGATCTTGTATATTGGGGTTGGGCATATAATCGTCTTATCCGATTATTATTTTTGGCTTAGATATTTTTTTAGACTCTTAGTTCCATGAGATTTCTTTTTATGTATTTTGATATTATACTTAGAGTTAATCTCCAAGCTCATATTTAAGTTTATGAAGGTTCTCTCATTTTATATTTTATCATGTAAATGTGTTTTACTTGTTTTGCCTTGTACTTGATGTAATAATGGTATGGTAAGCTCGAGTTATGTTAATTAAAGTAGTTACACCCAAATATTTTGTTATCGTGCTTCTACTAAATCAAAATTTTTTAGTAGTAAAATTTGGGGTGTTATAAAACATTGATTCCATGACTCATTATCAGATATAAACAAGATCAATTCTTTTATTTACAATGAGTTCGATGACCCCCACTATTCTTAATCTAGTGGAACGAAGTGAAGCGCCTCTTAGGGCATAACACATCTAAGCCACTATTAGTATCTGGTGGAACGAATCCAATATATACTAGGGCAATATTTTCCTTACCACTATTTTTAATTTGATGGAATGGTTTGAAGCACCTCTTAGAGAAAAACACACTTGATCCACTATTATCGTACTGTTGAATGGATACAAAACCTCATTCCTAACTCACATAATATTTTACTTTAAGTGATTAATATTTTATCCATTAATACTTATATCAAAATCATATTTCTATTCATATTGAGTTTAGGCCCCCACTATTATTAATTCAGTGGAATGGAATGTCACACATCTTAGGACAACACGCTCCTAAGCCACTATTATCGTCCAGTAAAACGGACACGACATATACCTTGGTCTAACTCACACGATCTTTGAATTTAAATGATTAGTATCTTATTTAGAGTTTTTTTTAATCAAGATCATAATGAAAGACTAATATAAATATTTACAACGCATAATTGAAAACATGTAAGGCAGAACCATATAGTTATGGGGGCATTCCCAAAGGAAAATATTCATAATTTTATAAGGTGAGCATAAATTTTCATTTTACTGTACTTATGATACTCATCATGGTACCAAATATCCCAAGTTTCATACTTAGATTATTTAAAATCAATTTTCCTTTTTGAATCGCCAAAATTTTATTTTTAACCCTCATTGATCAAAATGCCTTTCTTTTACCAAAAATCTCAAAATCTCATATTAGGTAACTTTTGTTTTAATCAACCATCATTTAATCACATTATTTATGAAATAATCGATAAAACCCTCAAAAACTTATCATGCCATGATTAATCCCCATATTATCATCAAATGACCATAATAACCTTATGATAGCTAAAATACTTATATTTTTCCAAATACCTTACGAATTCCAATATTAATGAATTTCAACTTTCAATATTTGTATGAAATACAAAACCCCATATATATATATATATACCATGTAGATAAATTTATGCCAATTAAATAAATAAACAAATAATACTTTCACAATTTTCTCGCCTCCAATATATCATATAAGAATATTTTTATAATAACATCATCCTTATAACATTACCAACATGATAGTGCATACAAAAACACACATTGCACCTAAAATTACTAACTATGACATATATCATTACCAAAAAGGAAACCAGTATATAAGCACGTGAGTCTAACCCATCTTCTTTGATATCATCAAAAAATACCTACGAAAACGAGAATAAAATATAGTTAGAATTTAAGAATACAACTAAGAAAAATTTAAGGGAAAGGAGGGTAGAAATGGGGATAACCAAAACAAGTGGAGAAGCTTGGGTTGTGTGGGAGTATGATGGAATATATGGTGGTGCTAAGTTAGTGTTAGAGTAGAGCATGAGGTGTGCTAAGAGGAATCATGGATGTGCCAAGGGAATGTAAGGGGGCACGAATATAGCATGTGACTCATGCATGGAACACACATGGATGAGGAGTGTTGGGTGTGTGTAAAGCTCATAGTTGAGAAGAAAGGCATGCACGGGTTGTGTGAAAAAAACATGTGTGGGTTGTGCTAGAGGGGTATGACAAGGGTGTACGAAGGTGCACGGGTGTGCAGCTCAATGAATAAAACATAGCATAATAGGGGGAAGGAAAAAGAGACAATGTAGGGTGGTGATGGTTGGGTAATGATGAGAGGGAATGATGGGGTGGTTGGTTTTCTAGGGGAAACAGTGATGGTTAGTGGTGGCGAGTGGTGTTGATAGTGGATGAAGACGATGAATAGAGTAGGAAAGGAAGGAGGCGAAGGAAGGGGTGTTTAGAATAGTTTAGCTCGATAGAAATGGAGGGAGTGAGGGAGTTAATTGAGACAATAAATGAAGCAGTTCTTAGGAGATGCATATATATACATGATGTGTATGGATGAGGTGAATTGACAGAGAAGAGAAGGCAAGGGGCATACACGTGAGATGGGGAGCACAATCAAGGAAAAGTTTGGCAAAATTTCAATGATATATCCCATAGATTGAGGGAGATGATGGCTGGGATCAAACTATGGTAAGTTTTAGGGGCAAGGAAAAAGAACACCCAAGGTAGAAAAATAAGAAAGGAAAATTAGGCGGAAGAGAAAAAGGAAAAGGAAAAGGATAAAGAAAAAGGGAAAAGGAAAAAGGAGGTAAGTGTGGTATTGTGGCTATGATTAGGTTAAAAATGGTGATTGACAAGAGTAGGTAAGATTAAAATATTAACCCTCTAGGATTATGGCTAGGTTAAATAGTAATGAATAGAAATAAATATTAGGATTAGATTAAAATTTAGGATTAAGGAATTAGGGTAAGATAGAAATATCAAATTTTCATGATTAAAATTAGGTAAAGATAGCAATTACTTGGGATTAAGATTCGATGGAAGTTGAGGTATTACATGAAGAGTGAGCATAGTTGTGCCCGAAGCACAAAATTGAGAAAGAAAGGCGCGCACATGCTTTTCATGAAACCATGCAAGGGTCGTATAAGAGAGGCACGAATGGGGAGTGCGAGGGTGCATGGTTGTGCACGCAAACAAAAATGAAACAGAGCATGATAGGGAGAGGGAAAATGAGATGGTGCGGGTGGTGAGGGTTGGACAATGACAAGAGGGAATGGTAGGGAGGAATTGGTGGTTGTTTCTCTAGGGAAATGGTGGTGCTTGGTGGTAGCAAGTGATGTTGATGATGAATGGCAATGATGCACGAAGCAGGGGGAAACGGTAGGAGAAAGGATGCTTGGAATTGGTTTTTCTCGACGGCAATGGAGGGATGGAGTGAGTTAGGTAAGGTAATTAATGAGGTAGAGAGATCTTGAAGGGGTATATATATATATAGTTGTGTATATGGTGAGGAACGACATAGAATGTAAGGCAGGGAACCCAGAGGGCGAGGGAGCATGATCGGGGGAAAATCTTAGGCAAAATTTTCAACAATAGATCCCATTGGTTGAGGGGGAAGATGGTGGTGATGATAAATTTAGGAAGGTAGGTTATAGGGGTGGAAGCTAATCACGAGGACTTGGTTGGGACAGGGAAGAAATCACACGTGAGGTAGAAAAAAAGAAGGAAAATTAGTAGGATAAAAAGAAAAAGGAAAAAGGAAAAATAGGCGGAGGGTGATTATTTGAGCTTAATGTTAGGTTAAAATATAAGTTACTCGGAATAAAGATTAGAATATAGTTAAGCTATTAATTATTTGAAATTAAGATTAGATAAAATTTAAGGAGTTACAATAAATGTCAATATGCATTTAATTTTATTGTTAATCATTATTTTTATATAAAATTACTTATTTTCAAACTTAAGTTAGTATGGATGATTTGGTACTTTATTTTTTTAATTTTAATATGTTATTTGCTTGAATTGGTTGTTTATATGTATAGAACCTACATTAAGTAATTTTATTTTAAATTTTCCATAAATTGAATACATTGCTTTTGTGTGTGTAAATTTTAGATCTAACAGGTGAATTACCCGTACCATATGACACCCCAACAAACTACTCATCCATATCACCCCATTCCTAGCGGATAAGTGACAAGGAAACCCCCCACTAACTGATCATTTACCCATAAGACCCCTAATCTTGTGGTTTAACCACATGTAACATTCCACAACTTATGAGTTACTCATCCGTTATTTGTTATTGTGAATGATTATTATTAATTAGTCATATTAGTTGTTATTATTATTAATTATGAATGATAAGATATTAATAATAATATGAAAATTATTATTAATTATTGAGAAATATATTATTATTATTATTATTATTATTATTATTAGTAATTAATACATTATTATTACAATTATTATATCTAATTAATATTAATCATACTTAATAATATAGTAATTATTATTATTATTATTGATTATGAATTATTAATACGATTGATAAAAAATAATATTAATATTAAATATTGTTAATAATATTAATGATAATTAATATTTATTTCAAGTATTATTAAAACTAAGAATTATTAAATATAGTTCATTATTAATGTTACTTACTATTATGAATAGTTGCTATTAAAGAATAATAATTAAAAATAATACCACATTTTTACATATCAATTACTATATATTATATAATAATTATTAAAAATATACTAATTATTAATAACATCTTTATTATTATTATTAATATTGATTTTTTTATGACATTACTATAAGTATTAATGATTATTATTTTGTGTAGTTTTTTTATTATTACATGTGGATTAATTATTAAATTTGATGTTAGATATTGTGTATTGAAAATTAAAATGTTGAATATTTAGTATTGAAAATTGAATGAAGAAAAGAGAGAAAAAAGAAGATAGATGTGTGAAATAAGAAGGATAATTTTGTCAAATAAAAGAAATGGGACGTGAACTCATAAAATGGATGCGCAACTAACAATTTATCATTTAAAAAGTATGGATTTATATTAAACATAAAATTTTATTGCTTTAATTTTTTTTTTCATGCAACTTGTTTTTTGAGAAGTATGGCTTCTTATAAAGATGTGGTTCCTTTTTTAATTTAGTGGAAGGAGCTTTGACTTTTGTTCACAAGGTCATGATTTCGAATCACAATATATCTGACAAGTGTCTTAGGTTTGAAATAATTGTGGTAATTCAAATAGTTATGGTTTAGGAATCTGACTTATGTTGGTGATAAAAGTCACTTATTGGAGGGCTAACTTTTTGTGAACGCCATCAATGCAAATAATATTACCTTATTTCTTTGGTCATATTGATTCAGGATAGGGTTAATAATTTAACCTAAAATAAACATATTATCTTTTAAGATAGTTTATTATGAACATTTTTTTTTTAACAAAACGAGCCCCTGCCATGCTTCATCCATTTCTTTCATAGTATTTTCATTTTGCCAATTTGTACCGACTTAGAAAAGAAGAGGCAATACTCACTATAGATTTTGTATTTGATAAAATTTGCGAAGGTTAAAGTTCACGTTGCGGATTCTGGATTCTAATTCCATGCATCCTTAATGCGTTCATATTATTGTTGGCTCATAATTGGAAAATTACTCACCCTGATAGAGGCAGGCGGCACTAGATAGTAGATACCATACTACTGCTGCTACTACTACTACTACTGCTACTACTACTTTGTGGAATCATAGATCTGCTGCTTAGTCCTCCTATTCGTTGACATTTGACTTCTTATACGCAGGGAGCATATTCACACTTTTTTTTTTTTTTTTGAGAAAGAAAAATTCACACCAAACTATTGCTGTTGTTTTGAAAAATAATTGAAGGTTATGCTTGTATTGCTATGTAGAGTCGATTAATCATACGCTGTACAGAGAAGGGTCTAAATCTTTTAACTTTCCAGTACCCTACCCGAATTCTTTCACCTTACGCATTTGATTGGACCCGCCAACTCTGTAGGCACTCCGGATTCCGGAGTGCTTTAGCTTTACACTTTTGTCTTTAGGTACGGATCTGTGCAAGCTTCGATATGAAGATTCGTTTCTCTTGGTTTAAAAGAATCCCCCCCCCCCACCATATAAATATAATTTAAAAAATTATCTTTTATTTTTGTTGGTCTCGTTTCCCCACAGTATTAGTGTATTACCAAAAAAAAAAAAAAGAAGAGAGAGAAGTAATAACCCCATGGACCAGACGTGATGAGTCACGTGACTCGATTCCTGACATGCTACTTCACGTTACGGGGGCTAGACCGTTATTCCATGGAAAGATCCACGCTCGCTCTTAGCTTTACTTGGCCTTATTTGGTTTGAAGAAAATTTGGTGGAAAAAAAAATATAGAGGAAAAAAAATTGAAGGAAAGAAAATAAAAGAAATTAATTTTCTTTCCTTTGTTTGGTTGTTGGAGAAAATTTTGTAGAAAATTGAATTCTTGAAAAATATTTTTAGTGTTTGGTATATAGAAAGAAAATTCTAAGAAAAATTAAATGTTATTATTTAAATATTTTTATATATTTAATTAAAATAAAAATATTATATTGATACAGAAAAAAATTACATAAAATTTCTAAAAAAAATTATAAAAATTCCATAAAATTAATACTAATTCTATTTTTTTTATAAAACTATTCTAAAATATTACAGTTAGATCATTTTATTTTATTTTTTTTATTAATTATTGGGCTTTAGTTAAGAAATTAAAGGCTGAATTTATTCTAACGTTAAATTTGTACGCGCATTGCATTCAAAGGTGCGTAGGCTAGTACTATTCAAGAAATCATTGAAGAAATATAGTGTAGTATAGTGGGCCTATTATTTCCCATTGACAGCACGAACACGGCAGAATGGTGAAAACTCCTGGTGGATGAAGTAGTTTTCTTTCCTTTTCCTTTACTTTTTGTAAGGAAATGAGTGTAGTATATTTTTCCTCATTTTTTTCTTTCTTATTTTCTTTACTCAATTTTTTCTCATCAACCAAACAAACAAAATTCATTTTCCATGTTATTTTCTTTTCTTTCCTTCTTACTTTCAGCAAAACAAACAGACTGTAAAAGAAATGAAAAATAAAAATTAAAAAGCTACTTTTTTTTTCCTGATAAAATAAATAAATAAGAAGCTACTTGGAAGGGCTTGTCCATTGCTGGCCCAATGCATATAAATTATCATTTTCAATGGGCTTGAGCTTACTCAACCAATGCAAATACGCGAACATAGACTACACACACCGTTTACCACAGTAAACTAAGGGTGGGTTTCAGCATTCAGGCCCAGCCTTTGAGGCCTATTTGCTGATCATGATCACTTCCTTTGCTCTACTGTTCTACTTTCTACCTTCCTCTGGAGTCTGGTTACAGACAGGGAAGAGCGCGAGGCTAACCCTAATCCTACACCGTTTCTCTCTTTCCGAGCACCCAACCCATACCTTTCATTCTGGTTCCTCCGTTGGAATATTTTAACCATGTCTGTAACGGCAGGTGTCAGCGATGCCGTTATCGCCATTAGGGAGAAGCTTCGGGGGAAAATCGGCCAAACAAAAGTGAAGCGTTATTGGCCCGGTAAAGCACCAGAATGGGCTGACGAAGCCGACGATGATGCGGATATTCGAACCGCCCGCCAGAAAGCTCTTGACCATGCTTTTCCGGTCATCGATGATTCCCATATTGCTAACAAGGACGACCCTAGGCTCCGGCGTTTGGCCGAAAGCCGCGTCGTCGATCGCGAGGAAATTCGAGCTGATCATCGAAGGATTAGACAGGCCGAGATCGTGTCCACAGCTGAGGAGGAGCATAGGATACAGGAAGGATTGGAAGCTGAGGAAGAAGATGAGGACGCTTTGGAAGAGAGGAGAAGGCGGATACGAGAGAAGCTGCTTCAGAGACAGCATGAAGATGCCGCACCACTGGAGGAGGAAGAGGAGGAGTTGGAGGAAGAGGAAGAGGAAGATTCCGAGTATGAAACTGATTCGGAGGAGGACGACATCGCTGGGATTGCCATGGTGAAGCCCGTTTTCGTTCCAAAATCGGAGAGGGATACGATTGCTGAGCGCGAGAGGATCGAGGCGGAAGAACGCGCTCTCGAGGAAGCGGTCAAAAGGCGGATGGAGGAGAGGAAGGTCGAAACCAAGCAAATTGTGGTGGAAAAGATTAAGGAAGCTGAGGAAATCCAGAAAACCATTGAAACCGAGGCAAATATTGCTGATGTCGACACCGATGATGAGCTGAATGAGGCAGAGGAGTATGAAAATTGGAAGGCTAGAGAGATCGCCAGGATTAAGAGAGACAGGGAAGACAGGGACGCAATGTTGAAGGAGAAAGAAGAGATAGAGAGGGTCAGGAATATGACAGAGGAAGAGAGGAGAGAATGGGAGAGGAAGAACCCCAAGCCTTCTGCTGCTCCCAAGCAGAAATGGAGGTTCATGCAGAAATATTACCATAAAGGTGCTTTCTTCCAGACCGATCCCGATGATCGTGGTGGAACCGTAGGTGCTTCTGAAATCTATACCCGCGATTTCTCTGCCCCCACCGGAGAGGATAAGATGGACAAGTCCATATTGCCAAAGGTCATGCAAGTTAAGCACTTTGGTCGGAGTGGCCGTACGAAATGGACTCATCTTGTTAACGAGGATACCACTGACTGGAACAACCCGTATGTACTCTTTCTCCACTCTTATCTTCTCACCGATTTAATTTATTCCATTTGCTCTTGGTGCGTGATTTTTCCCTATGAATATAGAAACAAGCTTTTGCCAAAAGGACCAATGTACAAAGATGATGTGAGGAGCCAAAACCCAGTTCAGAAACTCGAGGCTTTGTGAGTCATGGTCATGACCATCTGCTCATCGGTCCAAATTGCATGCCTTCTGCCCATGTTAATGTAGATTTAAGACCTTTTTTTTTGGGGGGGGGGATGAGGAGGTTAGGAACTGCTTCCCTTGTGTGGTATGGATCAAGTAAAAATAAGTGATTAATTCGCGAGTGTTCCCATCTGCCTGGTGTAATAACAATTATGGAGGATGCAGACGTTGTGAAACATGAACTCTTGCTCTGAAGCCTGCTCTAGATAGTGATGGATGTTGATCTCGAGGATTTTCTCTGAAACGGTATGCCATAAGGACTCGCAGAAATCTTGCTCAGTCTTAGTGATGCGATATATTCTGTGGAATTAGTTACACAATTCTATATATATAAATATAAAGTGAGTTCCATTTCCTATTTTGTCCTGATATTTGTGTGAAAATCAACACTGAAGCAATATTTTTTGTGATCATCAAGTATCATGAACATTTTCTCTGAAATATATAGGAGAGTATGGGGATATTATTATGGTAACTTGTGCTTCAAAGGATTGTATTAGGAAATTGTTGCAGTTGTGAAGAGCAAACAATCTATATTGGGAAACAGAATGCCTGCACACTTGGAAGATTTGAAATTTGGTTTCTGTTATGCTTTTGGGGTTCTGATGGATTGATCCATGAAAGGTTTCTTTGTTGTTCAAATTTGGATGTAATATGAACTTTCTTGGGTGTGCTAACTCACTATAGAAGGTTGTAGATATGTGATTATTAGATTACAGTACTGAAAGGTTCTTTTTGAGGAACTCCCAGCATTCTGTAGCAGATGCATGGGATCTCAAGAAAGATCTTGAATGGAATTGATTGTTATGTTCTTGGTGTGTGTAAATGCACTTCGAGGGACAGATACAAGACGCCAATCCAAAATAGAAGCAAAGAATTGTAGCAACTTTAATATAAAGATATTAGCAATCTAGTCTATTGAAGGAACACCCCCACCCCCAAATAAAAACCCAATTGTGTGGAGTAATAAAAGATATTGTTAATGATGGGGAGTGTTGCTGTGAAACCGTCTGTTAGATGTGTAGGTTTTCCTATATTATGGAGGGAAATGGAGATTGCTGTCTTAGCTCTTTCTCCAAAAAATAGCCTACCAGCTGTATTTAGAAGCCATATATATGTTTCCATCACCTCAATGAAGTTTTTGTTCGTGAATCCTCGAATAGTGTGCAAAGTGGCCTGATAAACCTGAGGCCAAGAATGGTGTTTGTCTTCATAACCATATCCCATGCTTTTAGTGCGTCTGTAGGATGTCTAGCTTGGTCCTGGTGCTGGCTGATACTATCATCTGCATCTGCAGCTTTTGCCATGACTTTATTCTATGCCCTGGTATTAGTTCTCAGATGATCATTGACTGCTAGAGCTATGCAGACCTCAACGGGAATAGAAACTCTGCTTGCATTTGATTTTTGCTGATATTTAAAGGGCCTCTTTGCAGGATTGCTAGTTAAATACATTTTCTTGCAGGCGTCTTATCTTCTCACGGAACCTGATCTGAAAGGCATTTACAGTGCTTCTCACTCCTGCTGTTTAAGTTTTTATCCTAGAATCTTGAACTCATCGATTCATCCATTTATCTTATTGTGCTCTGAGCTCAAGGGTTCATTTTCTCGCAATCAATTGGCCTAGAGCTTTTAGCTTCTGATATGTCTTTCAAGGCTATGCCCCAGGTTCCCAGCATCCCCCTAAGTTTTGCATAGATGTAGAGTTAAATATTTTGACCAGCAGGGTTTCATATATTTTTCTTGCCTTGTTCTAATTATTGCATATTTCAGCTCTCAATACAGTTATATATTAT
Organism: Tamarix chinensis; assembly: GCA_030549775.1. Classification (NCBI taxonomy): domain Eukaryota; kingdom Viridiplantae; phylum Streptophyta; class Magnoliopsida; order Caryophyllales; family Tamaricaceae; genus Tamarix; species Tamarix chinensis. The sequence continues at coordinate 165,350,165 of CM060171.1, read as the reverse complement.
GCTACAAGTCCCATCCCAAGTGCAAAAGAAAATAAAGAAAGTAAAGGAATCTTGTCATTTCCCCTCGAGTCCTTCCATGAGTGTACCCTTGCATCCTTGGCGACTCATCACAACAAAAATATTATAGCTACACTTAGTAGTGGTGTGGTTGTCCCAGCGTAAGTTTTTGACATACATGGGCATTAAAACCAGTCGCAATTGCAATAGCGGCTGTGGTTGTCCCTGCGTAAGTTTTTATTATTTTTCACAACAACAAATATTGGTCATATATCAGTCTATATCAACGATATATGTGTGAATTTTTTTCTTTGTTGTGTTTTGCTGAGATAGCGTATTGAGACTGGTTATTTTTTTGTATGGGCATATCTCTGGTTCGAACCAACTTCTAGATTATGTCCACTCAGGGACTTTGGTGTATACTTCTTTGAGAACGGAGTATATCGTTCTGTACTTTTAGATGCCTTTTTCATTTAAAATTGGAGCCTAATTGTGTCTACATTTTTCCAATGCTCAACATCTTGGCTTATATGGTCGATGCTATATTCTTCAACCACCTTATATGGTCATTAACTAACCAAAAGTTGGGGTGACGATGCAGGTGGACATACAATGATCCTTTGCGTGCCAAGTACAATGCCAAAATGGCTGGCATGAAGCCATTGGAGAAACCCAAGGGAAGCAGGAAGTTAAAAGACTGGGAGACGCGTTGAAATTCTTTGTAATTTAACTAGAATAACTTGGAGTCAACCTATATAGTTTGATTTTTGGGAAGATCCATTGTTTTAGGTTGGTTGGTGCAAAGATGAGGAACATTCTATAGAAAATTTACTGTAAGATAGGCAGTGGATTTGGCTTTGGCCATATAACAGTCAAAGACCGGAAATCATTTGTACAATCTGGTTCTTTGGTGTAGACTACTTGCCTGTGTGTAGCTTGTGCTTGAAATGCTCAGTATATACATAATTGTTGTTTTGGAATCGATTATTTCAATTGTAGCTTATTGCTAGATTTCGTCGTTGGCGGCGGTGGAGGGAGAAGAGAGGGTGGAAAGGTGGTTGTTTAGGATAGAAGAGAAGGAATGAGAGGATGATTGAAGTGGTGGTGGATGCCTTAGGTTGGGATGGCTGGAATGGTGGTGGTGCAGCTAAAGGGGCGGTGCAGCTAAAGGGGCGGTGCAAGCGGCGGTAGGTGTAGTGGTTGAAGGTGGTGGAGAGGGAGGCAGGGGGAAAGGAAGGTAGGGAGAAGTAGAGGAGGTTTTGCCGGTGGTTTTGGAGGGTAGGGAGAGTAGTGGTTTCAGCAGAAACAATGGTGGACGACAATGGGTGTGAAGGGGTTGATCGAGGAGCCATCTTTGCACGACCAAGGCAGCTAGTGTAGGAAGAGTCGAGGGTGGTAAGTGGTATAGTTCGGTGGAGGATGGTGCAAGGAGTGGTTTGGGAGATGGTTCGGGCGGTGGTGCTGGGTGGCAGTGATAGGGTGGTCGTCTAAACGGGTGGCGACGCAACAAAGGCGGAAATTTTTGGGAAGGGAAAAAAGACTAAATGGGGGGCAGTTGAGGGTATTTATAGGTCATTGAAGGGAGAAAACGACAGAGGGAGAAGAGGGCAAGAGAGAGGTATGCATGGCAGGTTGCCAGCCGGCGGCTCATGGCTGGTACAGGCCTACAAAGTTGTAGGTCTTGTCTGGTCGGGGAAGGAGAAAAGGAAGGGGGATAGGGGCACGCGTGAGGAGAGAAATGAGGGTTGATTGGGTCGAGCAGGGAGAAGAATCGACGGGAAAGAGAGGGGAGGTGGCAAGACGACGTGCGGTGTTACAGGGGTTGTATGCTTGCACAGGGAAGGAGTGGGGAAGAAGAAGAGTTGGGGAAGAAGGAAGAAAAAGGAGGGAGTGGACCGGCCGGTCCAGAGGAAAAAGAAAGAGAAAAAGGAGAGGGGATAAGGCAGCTGAGCGGGGGAAAAATTCAACGCGGACTAGGCCACGCAGGGGAGAGAAAAGATGGAGGAAGGTTTGGGCCGCGGGGGAGGCTGGCCCAAATCGGTGGAAGAAGGGAAAAAAAGGAAAGGAGAAAGGAGAGGAATGAAAGAAAAGAAAAGAAAAAAAAAGGAAAAAAAAAGATGGATTGGGGTATTTAGAATATTTTAGTATTTTTTAATATTTAAATTAATATCATTTTAATAAAATAATAATTAAATTTTCTTTTTAGATTAATTTAGGATATTTTGAATAATTTTTTCTTAATTCTATTTTAATTAGCATAACATCATAATTTTTTCGAATTAAATTATTTATTATTTTTCTCTTGATTTTGCCTTAATTACTTCCTTTTATTTTAATAAAATAATTTATTTAATTAATTTATCTAATAAATCTTTATTTAATCATAATTTCTTAAATTAGAATTTTGAGGTATTTTACGCTACCTATTGAATAGGTAGGGCCCACGAATGAAATCCTTTAGTGCTATAGTATTAAATAATCTTTTATATCAAACTAAAGTATAGGGCCTGCATGCAATGCATCATATTTAAACAGAAGTAAATACAATATCATATGTAAGCATATAATGATCATAGCCATGTGAGAGTGATTACACATGTCATCTAATAATAATGGTATAATACGAATTCCATTTACTTAACACCTCTAGCGCTTTCTAGGAGTGGCAGGTGCTACCAAGGCCATACTTATATCATATCAATAGATCATAAGGATGAAATTAACACTTTTGGTCTTAAGCCATTAATGAAACATCATTCAACATGATCTCTCGAATTATACCCATGTGAGTGTGGGAATCCCACTGTTATAGTGGTGGATTGAAAACACCCAGGACAGAATGCACCTTACCACTATTATTTGTCAGTGGATCGGTTTCTAAGGTATAAGGTTCTTGACCACTATTATAGCCGATGGATCGGTCTGGTCCCGACTCACATGGTGTTCCACTATAAGTGATTAGTATTTTTTCATGATTATTAACATCCATGATTTGATTTATTAAGCCCGGGATCCCCCACTATTATAGTCGGTGGACTATAATACACTCCAGGACAACACACACCTAGCCACTATTATTTGCCGGTGGATCAAAAATATATTCCAGGGCAACACGCACATGACCACTATTATTCGCCAGTGGACCAGTCTCTAGGGCAAAAGGCTCCTGGCCACTATTCTCGCCGATGGATCAGTCTGGTCCCGACTCACATGGTGTTCTACTATAAGTGATTAGTATATTTCCTGTAATTTTTTATCATCCAAGATTTGGTTTATTGAGCTTAGGATCCCTCACTATTATAGCTGGTGGAACATAATACACTCTAGGGCAATATGCACCTGGCCACTATTATAATCGGTGGACCGGTATAAATGATATAATCAATTTGGGTTCGGCTCAATAATCTTTCACTTTACGCGATTAGTGTTTTCCATTTAATTAGCACAACAATTCCATTTATTTAACTCGAGGGGAAGATCACGAACCTAGAAATACAAAGGTACACCGGTCATATTGGTGCATACAAGCAACAAAATACCCTCCAACCATCAACCCAAGGATGCAAATATACCTTAGTCATATTGGTGCACGAGGACACGTAGTATCCTACCGATAAGGATACCTAATCCATAAATATGTATATCCCCTAAATAGGTCTGCAGAGCTAGATAAAGTAAGATATAGGGCCTGGTTAGGGCACTAAGGCACACCAGCAAAAACCAGAATAATTGTAGGCTAAGCCACATCTTTTAAGTAGCAACCCCTAAAAAGCTACCATTCCTGATCTCGAGGTCTTCTACTTTAATTATTAGTGTCTTAATTAAGGTAACCACGAGAAATACAACAACCGCATATTAATTATTTCCATTTGTTTATGTTATTATTAAGTAATCCTTATTCATACGGTTATCCATATTAACTTGAAGAAACCACTAAGGTCATCCTTATATCATCCATTTTCCATTTTAGAATTTGTTTCCATTTATTCATATGCCATAAAGGGTAATCATATCATAATCATAATGCGGTCTTAGAGTCTAGTAGTTTACATCGAAGGATCATGGAACACTTAACCCTAACATGTCCTTCTATCACACCCAACACACATTACCATGCATAATTAATGATTAAAGGAATACCATATCACACCCTTAATTATCCATCAAATCCTATGTTATGCCATGCTCCTATGATATTCAGTGATTTATCAAATACCTTTTCTTTTTATTAAATATTATTTATGTCTTATTATGGAGACTCATTTAATCTATTGACATGTTATATGTAAGTTACAGATTTAACCCCATCATCCTTACAAAATTATTAAAATACCCCTTGTTTGTAAAATTAATAAATTCATCCCTTTTTAATTGCCAAATTATCATATTACCCTTCATGTTTGTATAATTACCAAAATATCCCTTGTATTTGTTAGATTACCAAGTCACACTTGTTAAGTTACCAATTCACCCTTCCAATTGGTTAAATTACCGAAGTGCCCCTTATACTTGTTAAAATTACCAAATTGCCCCCTCAGGTTTATTAAATTACCAAATCACCCTTTATAGTTGCTATATTTACCAAATTGTCCTTTTGGCTAGTTAAATTTCTAAATTATCGTTTATACTTATTAAAATTACCAAATTGTCCTTTTGATTGATTAAATTACTAATTACCCTTCATACTTGTTAGAATTACCGAATTACCCTTTTTGCTAGTCAAATTACCAAATTGACCATCTTACTTATTAAAATTGTCAAGTTGCCCCTTATCGTGCCAAATTACCAGAATGCCATTCTTATTTATTACTTTGCCATTTTACCCCTTTTTACTCACAAAATTACCAAGTTACCATTCTTTTATGCCAAATTACCAAAATATTCTTCTTACTTAATTTTACCATTTTACCCATTCTACTCACCAAATTACCAACTTATCCTTCTTTTATATCAAATTGCCAAAATACCCTCCTTACTTTTTTATGTTACCATTTTACCCTTTTTACTCACAAAATTACCAAAATACCCTTTCTTTATGCCAAATTACCAAAATACCCTTCTTCTTTATTAATTTACCAAAATACCTTTTTACTCACAAAAAATACCAAGTTATCATCTTTTCCATGTAAAATTACTAAAATGCCCTTATTATTTATTAATTTACCATTTTATGCCCTTTACTCTTACAAGTTACCATTTTGCCCTTATTAAACCAAATTTACTAAAATACCCTTTCCACACCAAACATTAACATCTATGATCCACATCCTCATCTAACACTACCAACTATTATTATTTATTATTAATACTCATTGGCACCTACCATGTATACTTACTTAGGCCACACCTTTTGCACAAGAAAAAATACGAAAATGCCTCTAAGGCTTATATTAACATTATCCATGGCCACATTAACTTATCATGTGATATATAAGCATTTAACATAGTCCTTAACCATAAGGCTCCTTCCTTAACTATCATTTCTACACATGACACATAAATTAACTAGCTTTTCATTTCAACAACTAACATATGCCACAAATTATATTATACTTAACATCATAAATCATGCACATAAACATATTAAAAACCCGAATATGCTAGCATACGTATATCCACGCATTTTAGTAGGATATAATGGTTACCTTATGTCCAAAAATAATTAAACCTTATCGGTACCCTGGTAAAATGTTTGAGCTTTGATAGTAAAAATTAATACCTAAAAATAATATAAAAAATTAGCATATTAGAAATAGAAAATCAAAAGAATAAAATTTTATCAAAAAATTAATTAATACATACTAATATTAACTATTTTTATACCTTAAATTTTTACCAACTTTGGCTCAAATAGATGCAGGACTCGTGATGCATGCACCAAACAAGGGGGAGTAGGGTTCAAGGGGGGATGGAAGAAGGAGAAGGGATGGTTCGGGTGAGGGCTTATGGAGGGGAGTGAGGGTGGTGGCTTGGTGCAGGGAGGGAGTAGGGGTGTAGGTGGTGGTAAGGGGTCGAAGGTTGGTGGCTCAAGGTGGCGAGGCAAGTGCTGCAGGGCTAGGAAAATGGGTGCAGGAATGGGTGAAGGAGAAGAAGGAAGGAAAATGAAGAGAAGAGGGGAGAGGTTGCAGGGGAGTTTCGGCCAATGGGAGGAAAGATGGCGGTAAAGGAGGTGCCAGGGGTGGCGGTGGAGGCAGCGGAAGAGGGAGAACAACGATGCACGATGGTGGTGCAGGGTGGAGGCTGAGAAGGAGGAAATAAAAATAAAGGAGGAGAAAGGTGGTTGTAGGGGCTTGTGGTGGTGTCTTGGTGGTGCAAGTAGGTAGTAGGGGGTGTTAGGGGGTAGTTGGTTGGGCGGCACCAGTGGTGGTTGGAGGCGACTAAACAAAAATAGGGGAGGAGGAGAAGAGGGGAAGAAGGGAGAAAAAGGGCTCAGCAAGGAGGGGAAGAAAATGGGCAGGAGAGAAGAAGAAAAAGAAGAGGGAGTGGAGGGGAAGTAGGGGTGTCGGGCTAGGTGGTGGCAGGGGGAGAGGTTGTAGGTCAATAGGTGTAGGGTGGCAAGGAGAAGAAGGGAAGAAAAGGAAAAAAAGGGAAAGGGATGAGAGAGGGGGGAGAGAGAGAGTAGGGCTGTAGGAGTTGGCAGGTGGTGAGTTATAGGCAAGCATGGGGGATGGACGAAGAAGGAAGGAGAAGGGAAGAAGAAGAAGAGAAAAGAAAGAAAGGGGCAGGTCCATCGGACGGGGAAGCGAAATAAGGTCGGCCTATGCACGCGAGGGAGAGGGGAAATATATAAAAGAGAGGGGGGTCACTGAGCTGGACGGGAGCAGGGAGAAGGGAAGAGAAAGAAGAGAAAGGGCCAGTGGCCTAGCGCGAAGGAGGTAGGCCAGCGCCCCAAAGGAAGAAGAAACCAAGAAAAGGAAAAAGGAGGAAAAAGAGAAAGAAAAAAGAAAATCGGGGAAAATAAAATTAGAGTAATTCTTGAAATAAAGGTATTTAATTATTTAGATAGATAAATTAATTTAATAATTTAATTTATTTAAAATTTAAGATATTAGTTTAAGAGGGTAATTTTAGTAAAATATGGGATTGGAAAATTATTTAAATAAAATGAGTATGATAAAATAACAAAATTTTTATTTTAATTTATTAAATATTCATATTCATTTTTATACACTAAAAAATCCATAGATTAATTAAATTAATTGATTTAAAAAATAAATTATCCAAAATGAGAATTATTTGTTAAATTTTAGGTTTTAAAATTTTGGGGGTATTACAATACCACCTATGAAAAATAACTAAATTCATGGTTAGGCTCGAAGAGTTAAATCGAATGAGAAACTAAGGTAAAGAGGGTAAAAATAGAAATAACCATAGTCAAATGGGAGCTTGAGATGTATGGATGTGTAGAGAAATGTGTGGCGGTGCTATGGTAAAATTTTGGTGGTTTTTGAACAAGGTTTGGGGGTAAAAATAGGGGTATACGACCAAAATTGAAAAGTTGCATGACTGTGCTGCAGGCAGTACAACCCTAGTCGAGAGAAAAGATCACGCACAAGCTAATGGTGCAAAGGTTGCAAGGCTGTGCTGCAGGAGATTTTATGTGTTGAATGGTCGTGTTGAGGCTGTGCACTCTACAAAGGTACGACAGACAAGAGAAAGAAGAAGGGAAAAGAGATTTTAAGTTAAGAGAAGAAAGAAGAAGAAGAAGAAGAAGAAGAAGAAGAAGAAGAAGAAGAAGAAGAAGAAGAAGAAGAAGAAGAAGAAGAAGAAGAAGAAGAAGAAGAAGAAGAAGAAGAAGAAGAAGAAGAAGAAGAAGAAGAAGAAGAAGAAGAAGAAGAAGAAGAAGAAGAAGAAGAAGAAGAAGAAGAAGAAGAAGAAGAAGAGTAGGAGGAGATGATGATGGTGTAACTATAATGTGATGATGATGATTGCGGAGGATGGTGAGGAGTAGGGTAGTAGTACCAAGGTGAGGGTGGTGATGGTTGTATGTATGTGTTGCATGAGAAGTAAAATGGTAGGTGGAGTGTGCACAGTGTGCGCATGGGGTGTGTCGATTAGGCAGGGATAAGGGAGTAGAAGGAGAAGAACAAAGAGAAGAAAGGAAATAAAGTGATGGGTGATAGATGCAGAAAGGTGATAATGTAAGTGGGTAGATGCAAGATGCAACATTTTTTAAATGTTGCGGCTTGGACTAACTGGAGAAGGGAGAAGAAAGGAAAGAAAAGGAAAAGGAGAAGGAAAAGGAAAAAGAGAAAGGTTGGGAGATTAGTTTAGGGGTGATTTTGGATTAACCTTAAGTAATTAGGATTAGTGATAATTTTAACAGGTTTTGATTTTGGTTTACAAATTACAATTTATCTGAGTCAAGGTTTTGGATTTGGTTAAAGTTTTCGAACTAAGGAGTTAGGTTAAGATTAACATAAGATTTATTGATATTAGAATCAAATTAGGGTATTAGTGATACGTGATTAGGTTAAGAAAATTTTTGAGGTATTACACATATCCATCTTCTCAGTTATTATGATTGGCTATAAGTTATGGAGTGATAAAGCTTTAGGCAACACTTTTTCTAATGAAATACATGTCATGTTTATGCTTTATTATTCAGTTAAATAATTAATATCATCTAGTTACTTACTAAAATCATATTTGGTTTTGTTTCATGTTGATGTTTTGAAGCCCTTTTGACCAAATTAATGGAGATTCAGGACCATTAACTTTAATTGATAATGATTAATACTTTAATTTGTGGCTCTTTTGATTTGGCTATATTTTTTAAATTGTCATGGATTTTTTTGGGGTTTGGATGACCAACATTCATTTTATCTTTCAGGTCTATGCATGATTTATATATTCAATATTAAAAATTTTATTGTGTTTGAATTTTTTTGTTCTAGTTCTATCATAGAACCTCTATGTATGATTTTATATGTTCTAGGGTTACTATACATGCTTAAGGTTTGTTGAGAAATTTTCAGGTTGGAGAGAAAAATGTTATGGGGAGTTTATTATTATTAGTTTTATTTAAAATGAGCCATTCGAGCCTTTCGATGAGCTAAAATGGCTCATGTAAAAAAATATTACATAAGCAAGCTTATAAATGAGCTAAACTTATATTTAAACGAGTTAAATTGGCATATGTAATAAAGATTACATAAATGAGCTTATAATTAACTGAGTGTATAAATGAGCTATTTTGGCTAGTTTATCATAAATGAGCCAAGCCGAGCCTCTCGCTAGCTTTCTTTCAGCGAAGCTCGAGCTTGGTTGGAAAAACTTGATTTGAGCTCGAGCTAAACTCAAGCCTTAAACAATATAAATGAGCCAAGTTCGAACTCGAAATATCTCAATTTGGCTCGACTAATTTATGATCCTATATATATAAGTAAACAACTAATTTAGCTTAATTAAACCTAATATATACAAAATATATTGAATTTAAAAGTTAGTGTTTTTGAAAATTTATATCAAACAAAACATTGTGAATCGAGGCGGGTGAAGACTAAGGAAGCTTCGTTGGAGGTTGGAGGAACATTCACTGATGGTCGACGACGCCGGAAGTGGTTGTGGTTGGTGATGTGACTTATTGTCACTACTCGCACCAATGTATTAGATCTCAACGGTAGGCAAAGTGGTAGTGGTTCGACGGGCTAATGAGAACGAAGATGAGGGAGTGGTGCGGTGGATGAAGATTGAAGACGGGGAAGGCAGAGGGTTGGGGAAGGGTTTTAGGGTTGGCTTCTGTAGAAATGAAAGGGTAAAGGAAGAGAGATAAGAGAAAAAAGAAGAGGGTGAGAGAAAATAAAGAGTGGGGGTAGGGTTTCAACTGGTTTGAATTTATTTTTAAGTCACTACACATATACATAGAAAAAGTATTAAATATCTAAAAATATTAATGGGTAATCTTATTTAAAACTCATTTAGCGAAAACCATTTTATAAAGATGCGGAAGTATAAAATCAATATAAAAGATGTTTAAAATATTTTGAAAAGCTTTTAAAAGAAAATACCAATGAGCGCGGAAATTTATATTATTTATGAAAATATATAATACAACCTTGAAAATTATTAAAACTATTTAGAAAAATATTTAAATCAAGTTATAAGGATCTAGAATTAATTTAAATGATTTTCGAAAAAGATATTCTATAAACCACAAAGGAAAAAATGGAAGAAAATTAATTTTAAAAATAAAGTCATAAATAAGTTACAAAAATCTTTAATTTAAATTTTTCTAAAGATCTAATCGACTTCGTTAAAACAGATAAATTTAGAGATAAAAATATTTTCTACGGATAAAGATCATTAGAATAATTTTACTATCTTTAAAGGGGATTTTATTAATTAAATAATTTATTTCGTTAATGAAATATAACTCTAAAATAAAGCTATAATCAAACGACTAAGTTATAATAAAAAAGATAAAAATATTAACACGAAGCACAATGTAACATAAATATATTTAAAAAAAATTTAAAATTATATAAATATAATAAAATTGTGGCCGTAAACAAATTTATCTAGAATGATCTGCAATGACAACTATTAATTAAATTATAATATAAATTTGAAAACGTCGATAAAACCATACAACAAATTAAAATAAAATAATTAATTTTTTTTTTATCAAATTATGTTAATAAAATTATTAAATTTAATAAAAATAAAATTAAAATTATGGGATACTACGTTAAGTGTCATTGCATGAAATAGTCGGACAATGACACACAACTCTAAACAAATAGTGGGTTCCAACGATGGACTGAGAAAAGAGTGGTGGTGACTGGTGGGAAGCTAGAGATAGAGAAAGTAAGAAGAAAGTGATCTAACGTATTTAGTTTCAATCTTAAAAATATTCAGATTCTTGATATCTAATATATAGAGTTTTTTTATATAAAATAATTAAGTTTATCATATAATTCATTTAAGTTTATAAATTATGTTAACTCTAAAGCGTTTAGGTCCACAACAAACAACTAGATTAATATTATAGACTAATTAGATTTATCACATAATAAAATAGCTATTGAAATGGTCCCAAAGACCAAACCAAATCCAGTGGGCTCAAGACGTGGACTTCAACTCAATCTGCAGTATAATAAGTAATAACGTATGAATAAGACGATGATTAAATACTTTTACCAATTCAACCCCCTGTCTTCTAGAGGACAAGCAAATTGAGATGCAACGCTTGTTAGGTTGTGAAAACTGTTCTTGCGGTAGTGGCTCAAATCCAAGAGAAACACTTACCATAAATAAATGCATCCCTGAGCTCCGTTTTATGAGGCCGATCAACATTCCTAACTAGCCTCTACATTTTTCGAGCTTCACCATACATCATCATCCTTCTTCGTGCCCCTTTAAGAAGGATGAAATATCCCCAATTGTGATTTCGTTTTTCTCATCATCCTCTTCTCAAAACAACCCACTCTAGTGCTTGTTTTCACATAAACTATTTTAAATATTTATTGAATCTATATTAAATTTTTATTGAATATATGTAAAATACTTATTAGATCAACCCATATTAAATATTTGCTGAACTTACATTATTTTTTTGCCAATTTTATATTAAATATTTGATAAATCTATATTAATTTTTTATTGAATATATATTAAATGTTTGCTATACCTATATCAAATTTTTTGTGAATCTATACGAGACTTTGAGCTAATAAACATAACACATCTTATATAATGTGTAAGGGTAATTTACATAGCAATCTTTTTACTCCAGAAGTATAATAATATGGTTGCCTATTTATCGAGGAAAAAATAGAAATGTTTTGGTCTTATTTTTTTATTTTTTAATAGCCTAAAATAAAAAAATAATTTGTTTTAAAATAATAAAACAAAGGAGGACCACATTATATATTAAAAAGAAAGAAAAATTCTCCCTATTTGTGTTATGCCTAGTAATTTTTAATTACCTATGTAACACCTCTAAATTTACTATTGAAAAATTTCGTTTAATTTAAAAGAGTTTAACGGAAACGAAAAGATAAAACTGTAAATTCGGGGACATTACCGCCACACTTAGTACCAGATCAGTTCACTCCTACCGTTTCGGTACTAAATGTTAAGGCTAAACCAAATTAACCATCAAATACGAGTCGATAATAAAACACTAGTCATTAGTAAAATACGAGTCATACAGAATTAAAGTGCGGAAAGTCAAAAGTACAATCCAAAGGTATAGTTTTAAGGTTCCAAAAGTTTGAAACATCGTACATCAGAAATAGACTAAATTTAAAGACATAAGAAAGATAAAGTGGACAATAGACTCCGGCCACGTCACTCTCGACTCCCACTAGGTCCAGACTCAACTCTCGATCCCACCCGATGTCTCGTAAGCGTCGTAGGCATCGAATATAGAATCACCAACCTGCACTAAATTAGAGGGGCCTTCTACTCGTGGGAATGAGCAGCACCCATGAAACGGGTGGTCAGTACGCTACGTACTGAGTAAGGTAACCGTATAACTAAGGCCAAACATACAAGGTACACAATACATGCATGATCATATAGGCAACGTAAAACAATACAGATAGTGAGGCCGGTTATGCTCCAGTTAGACTTGTTCTTTAAATCTCTTAACGACGTACTCAATTTCACACATACTCTTTATTAATCCGTGTGAGTGCGAGAGCCCCACTATTATAGCCGGTGGACCGGAGATACGTACAGGGCAGAATGCTCTTGACCACTATTATTCGCAGGTGGATCGGTCTCTAGGGCAAAACACCCCTGGCCACTATTATTTGCCAGTGGACCGGTCTGGCCCCAACTCACATGGTGTTCCACTGTAAGTATTAGTGCATTTCTTATGTCTTAATTTTATCTCGTTTTGTTTGTTGAGCACGGAATCCCCCACTATTATAGCTAGTGGACCGGAATCGTACAGGGCAACATGCTCTTGGCCACTATTATTCGCAGGTGAATTGGTCTCCAGGGCACCCCGGCTCCTGGCCACTACTATTCGTCGGTGGACCGGTTTGGGCCCGGCTCAACAATCTTTCTCTTTAAATGATTAGTGTTTTATTGTATCTTTTTTCAACAAACTCCGCCCTAGACATGCATGGCTAACTCCAGCTATACTTATCCTCCTAAGAGGGCCCGCCTCATATCTTGAGACCTCTACACCTCCTAACTCACCCGACATCCTTCCCTTAATCCGCTTGCTCACACCGAGAACCCGTCTCCTAAGTGTGTGGGTCTAGGCCCACCACCTTATACCCCAAAGTCCACTCACCGCCTTCCCTTAGGGTTTTCTCCAGAAACCCTAACTTGGGCCTATGGCCCATCCCTTTTCTGCCTCGTACAACCCAGACTTATTCTAGCACCCCTACACATCATGACCCTTCGGTTCAACCCTCACTTCATGTCCCACTCATTCTCACTTATTTTTATTATTCTCTTTTTCTTCTTTCCCCTACCCAAATTAGGTTTCCCTCTAAACTCTAGCCTAGTCTCCTGCGCACCCTTATTCTGGTCCACGTACTATTTTTCGCCCAAAGTCCCCAAACACCCAAACGATACTTCTCTTACCTTCCACACGTCCCGAGGCATCTTTCTGTACGTAAGGTTCTCCCCCATGCAGACCTTAACCACCCCATGCAAACCCTAGTTCCTCCTATTTCCCCCACTAGCCAACTTACTTCCCCTTGGTTATCTTTCTTTCCCAATTTTCTTTTTCATGCCCCCAAACCACATCACCACATCAAATACCCTAGCATGCATGTTCTAAGGCCACATCATATCACAACTTGTAGCACATCCACATTAATACATAACAAAAGCGATCACATGGACGTACATCGGATTCCAAGTTGTGCTACGCATAAAACAGGTAAGATAATAACATGTAAAACACGACGTATAATCATAAGAGGTATCCAAGGCAATTAGGTCACATATCACACAAGCAGCCTTAGCTATACCCTTACTTAAATCGGTGCCGGGTTTGGAGCACGCTCCTACGCCTCTTGAGAGTTTTGACTCAATTCACCTATAAAGGGGAAATACTATGGGTCAATCTCCCTCTACCAGAATTATCATAATTTTTCTATCTTACCCCTATCATGGCCTAATACTAAGGCTAATATTAATATTAGTAGTTTATAAATAAAAAGATAGGGTTATTATTATTCTCAAGATAGTTAATTGAATCACCACTAATCAAAGTAAGTCTTGGTATATTCATTGTATTAAAGTAAGGGTTCCAATATTACTAGTAATAATGTTATTAATAATTCTAATAATAATAAGAATACTAATAATAATGATAGTAATAATGATGATAATGATAATCGAAATCATAATAGTAGTAGTAACAATAATAATAATAATAATATTAACAACGATAATAATGATAATAATACTAATAATAATAATAGTGAAATAATAATAATAATAATAATATTAATATTAATATTAATATTAACAACAATAATAATGATAATAATACTAATAATAAGAATAATAATAAAGGTAATAACGATGATAATAATAGTTAGAGTAATAAATATAGCAAATATAACGATAATGATGATGATGATGATGATGATGATGATGATGATGATGATGATGATGATGATGATGATAATAATAATAAGAGTAATAATAATAATAATAATAATAATAATAATAACAACAACCATAACCATGATAGTAATACTACTAATAATGATAATAACGATAGTAATAACACCCTTAATAATAAGAATACTAAAATTAATAATAATAGTAGAGGTAATAACAATGATAATAACGGTTAGAATAATAAACATAATAATAATAATAATAATAATAATAAGGGTGATAATAATAGTAGTAGTAGTAGTAGTAGTAACAATAATAATAATAATAATAATAATAATAATAATAATAGTAATAATGATAACACAACAAGGTTTTAGTCTTAATTAATACCATTAATTAGGAACTCTTCGGAATTAAGGTTAGGACATAATAGTAATAATAATAGTAGTAGTAGTAGTAGTAGTAATAATAATAGTAGTAGAAATAATCATAATAATGATAATAATAATCATAATAATACTAATAATAATAGTTAATAATATTAAAAATCATTAATAGTTTTATTATTCAGGGTTTAGGGTTCAAGGAGGGGGGAACCTAGCTGGGTGGTGTGCCGGCGGCGCGCAGCGGCAGTGGCGGTGGAGGGAGGAAGAAGTGGAGAGATGGATGTGGAGGCTAAGGGAGAGGGAAGTAGGGGAAAATGGAGGTGTGGGGTGGTAGGGCAGGATTCCCTGGTTGTTTTGGGGGTAGAGGTGGCGCTGTAGGCGGTGGAATCAGTTGCAACTGGTGGCGCGAAGGCGGCGTGGGGTCGAATGGGGCTGTTCGGGGAGGCAATTTCATACGGCGGGGGTGGCTAGTGCAAGGCAAGGCAAGGATGGCTGGTGGTTGGGTTGTGTAGGGGTAGTGTAGGGAGAATTTTGTTGGTCGAAGCGGGCGGCAAAGGCGGCCAACGGCGGAGGAATGGCTGGCTGAATAAGGGGTGGTGCACGGTTTGGTTTTCTGGGCTGGCAAATTCCAAACCCGATTATGGCAGCCCTCGAGGCTATTTATAGGCCAATCGGGAAAGGAAAACGACAAGTATGCGTGGCAGAGTAGGGGGTAGGGTTATGGCGTCTGTCCGGCGAGAGTGGTCGGCGCAGGTCTGCGTGTGCAGACCGTGAGTTGTCGGGGAGAGAGGGAGATGGAGTGTAGGAGAAGGGAGGAGCGGTCTTGTCGAAATGGCCGAGGAGTCAACGGGGAGTAGAGGGGAGGAATGGCTGGTGCAGTTGGTGTGGGCGTTGCAGCCTTTTTCGGGTGAAAATCTCGGTTGCAGGCTTGAGCTGGAGGTTGAAGACGAAGGGAGGGCTGGACCGGTGGTCCAGGGGAAAAGAAAAAGAAAGAAAAGAAAGGTCGAACTAGCTGGGAGAGGGGAGGAGAGGTGCGGGAGTTGGGCCGCGCAGGGGAAAGGGTGAGGTTGGGCCAACGGGCCGGCCCAGGTCGGGGAAAAAGAAAAATAAGGAAGAGAAGGAAAGGAAAGAAAAAGAAAAAGAGGGGGAAAAAGAAAAAAAAAAGAAAAAGGAAAAGAAAGGAAATTGTGGATTAGTTTAACCAATATAATTTGGGTAATTTGGGATATTATATAAAATATAACTATTAAAATAATAATTAAATTCCCTTTTTAGGCTAATTTAGGGATTTTAAAAGAATTTCCTTAAATTCTATTTGAATTAGAAAAATACTCAAATTTTCCTATTTAAAATTATTTATAAATTTCTCTTAGATTTACCTTAATTAATTCCCTCTTATTTTAATAAAAGTAGTTTATTTAATTAATTTCCTAATAATTCCTTATTTAGCCATGATTTCCTAAATTAGGATTTTGGGACATTTCAACCTAATTAATTAATAATTAATTTGGTAGTTGTTGGAGTATATAAATAATGTGTTAGGCATAAAGTTAAAATAAATAATAATAGTTTTTGGATAATTCACCAAGTCTCATTTAATTTGGTAGTTTAATATTTATCTTTAGTTTAGTGAAAAATATAGACTTGGAGGCAAAGAAAATTTCAATTAATTAAATAATTCAAATTAATTAAGTAACATTTTATATCCTTACTGTTATGAATAACTAAGCTAACTTTTTAAAATTCCTATTATTATATCGTACCATCTATTAAGCCTTATACATTTCATATGTTGTATCATACGTGTAGTTAAATCAGCAAGTGATTGAGGAGTATATAAGAAATGAGAGTGAGAAGAACATAAAGAATATTAGGGAAAAGGACTTTGTAGAGCCATTTTGGAGGCAATCAATTAATTGTACCCGTTTTATTCATTTCTAATCAATTATGCATGCGTAGACTAGGAAAAGTGGAGGCTTCATTAGGCATAATGATAACATACGGATAGTAGAAGTTAGTAGATTTAACTTATGAGTACCCGATTCTTATTTCTTTTAGTTATTAGTTTTTTCTACAACATTTCTAGCCATGCTTTGAAAGTTGCACAGTGCAATTCCGTTCAATCTGTCAATATTTAATTATACTATTTTTACTCATGTATTTTAATTATTTATTTTAAGTTAAATTTTTGTACATCATAACTCTAGTCATAAAAAAATAAGTAAAGAGAAATGGAAGCTAGAGATCCTTTAACGGTCGTTACGAAACCATGTAAAGGGTCATATTATTTAATTAGTTGCAATAGTTGTGGAATACTAATCGTATGTGTAATATAGCCCTGTCAATCACTTGTTTAGATGAAAAATACTACACTTCGGTTTGTATGAATGCATGAGATTAACAAAATAACTACTGTGATGCACCTTATAAATTTTATTTGGTAGTGATTATGAATAGGGATGGCAAAAGATTGGGTACCCTCTATCCGTTATCCAAATCCGATTAGAAAACTTATACCCATATCCGTATCCAAATTCAGTGGGTATTTTTTTTCCTCATCCATATC
The DNA here is from genome assembly GCA_030549775.1 of Tamarix chinensis. Classification (NCBI taxonomy): domain Eukaryota; kingdom Viridiplantae; phylum Streptophyta; class Magnoliopsida; order Caryophyllales; family Tamaricaceae; genus Tamarix; species Tamarix chinensis. Next base: position 165,332,675 of record CM060171.1, on the reverse strand, counting down.
CATATCCGTTTAAATATCCATTGGATAAAACCCATCAGATTTCGGGTAAAATCCATTATGTATAAAGTAAAAATAATTTAATGTTAGAATTATATACTTAGATTGTTAAAATTTAATCATATCTTCACTTTTAGCCTTAGAAAATATACTTAAGGTTATATAAATGAAGGTAAAAATGTAATTTTAAATCGAGTAAATGGATGCGGGTATGGGTACGGATTTGAGGATCCTTTATCTATATCCATACTCAAATCTGGCGGATATTTCTTCACTTCCTCCATATCCATATCTACATCCATTTACACATCCAACGGATAAAACCCGTTGGGTTTTGGGTAAAACCCGTTCGATTGCCATCCCTAATTATGAATAAGTTTTAATGGATGTAGAAAATGATATTTATATAATTAATATAGTCGTGGGTGCTTGTTGCTTTATATATGTTTATTATTAATAAGATGTAAATAACTTGAAGTGGATTAGGATCCTTCACGGTGGCCTCCCAAAGTTTGGTTGTGCTGACTATCTAAATTGGGTAAGTTGCGTTTGTATATATTCCGCTTTTGATTTGGTTATGGTGACTAACTATATTTGGTCAGCTATGGTTGTATATATATTTTGCTTTTGATTTGGTTGTGGTGACTATCTATATTTGGTAAGCTACGATTGTAAATATTCCACTTTGGCTTGTTACAGATATACTCTATCTAAGGTCGCGATTTTAGTAGGAAGTGTGCACACTTAAGGATTGACACCGTTGGTCATCATCTTTGGCTTGGTCTAATGGGAAGACCCGGGTGTAACCTTTAGCTCCTGTTGTGGTTTTGGTTTGTTTGGTTTATATTGGTTATTTGACTATGGCCCTCAGCTGGGTTGCAATCCTTCGAGTCCTTACTATTTATCAGTTGACCCTTTTGATAAGTTGATTTCTCATATTCGAGTATTGAAAATAATATTCTGTACTATGTGGTTACTAAAGGAAAAGAGTAATAACATGGGGATTATTGGTCAATTTTAATATGCTGTAAAATATGGTTAGTTTGCATATTATCATCAAGTAACATATATATGTGCATGTGTACGAATACTATACTCCTTTGTATTTATATGTTACTTAGTTGTTCCCCTAACTAACTTGTTACATGTTTTAAATGGGGCTACAATGACCCATTATGATGGTGAATGGATGGCCTAATACAGGTAGTTAGTGATTATATTTCTTGTTTATGAGATGAATGGTGGGCAAAAGAGAGAAGCTAGTGGTCATTTTCATCATTTTATTTGTTGTATTGATCTCAGTAGACAATTTTTATCATTTTAGTTGTAATTGATATTTTCTTATCATTTCATTCTATTTAATTTTCATTTCAATGTACTTTCTTACTTAAATTGGCCTTAGCTTTTAGTGTAAGCAAGACACTGGAGTCTACTTACACTCGGTTCGTAATAATGCCCTCAATATTAGTTTTAGCTTCCACATATTTCCTTAATTTGAATGTTTTTGGTTTTGAAAATCGGCGGTGTTACAATTTGTTTTGTATAGAAAGTACCAATTTTTCTTCTTCTTCTAAATCATACTATTAGAGTGTGCCATGTCATTGTGAGGTGCTATAGTAAAAGAAAAAAAGTGTATAACATCTAGGAGTGGTAAAATTTCACAAAAATTAAGCAGTTTTTACTAGTACATAAAATAATCAAATTGAATTTGAAATACAAAATAATAAGCATTAAAAGGAAAGAAAAATATTAAAATCATTTTAACCGATAGAAAATATTTTTCTTTGTAACATAAATAAATTTGAAAGAAGAAAGATTAATCACCAACCTTAATTTGTATCATCCAAACTTTAAATACAACTCGTCGTGTTGCTATCATCATTAGACCCTTGTTGTTCATTGAATACTATATAGAGGTTGTTATTTGGACACCAAAAATTTCTTAGCCGACACCTTCATATATGTTTTTTTTCACTTGATCCATTTCTTCACCTCTCATTTTTTACACCACTTTCTTCATGCTCCCTCAATCCTCTCTTTTTTTTCTTAACCAATTTTAAAGCAAGAACTTTTAAAGCCAGTGAAATCAAAGTAAAACAATTATGAAAAGCCATGATTTTATTCTTTTTTCTAATGAAATATGCTTGAAATGTGCAAGTTGTGCATTCGGAGGCCAACCTAAATGCATGGAATGTGTGGGAGCTATATATTCCAGATGTCCATGGCATGTGATAGTTGGGGATAGAGCTGTTCAGATCCGATATCCATGTGATAGTTGGGGATAGATTCATTCATGTGATCTGATCCATGAGCACCCTTAGGTAAGGAGCTAAGATACTAAAGACATGTGACAAGTGGGGAAGCAAGACTAACGAACAGGGCGACATATGGTATTTTTGGAATTTTGGTCTACTTTTTAACTTAAGTTCAACAAAATTACTACAAAAATATATTACAAAGTCATTATATGTTGATCTATTGATTTGTAGACTTAAATCATCCAAAAAACCAAAGAATTTGAAAGGGGGTGAGAAAAGTTCATTTTTTGGCTTAGAATTAAATTTTTTCAATTTTTCAAGAAAAAAAATTATATCAATCAAATAACCCCTAAAGTAGATTATACATATCTAATTTGTTGTTCACTTATTTTATTTGAATTGAATAAATGAATAAAGTCAAAAATATGTTAGAGAGAAGTGAGAAGAGAGAGCAAATAGGGTGCAACGGTGTCAACTTAGAAATTTTAGATGTTTAAATACAATTACCTATTGAAGTTTGAGTTATTAAATGAGAATCATTTGCTCATTGTTGTTATTATACATCAAAAATTTTCATCAACAAAATTTGTAATCACTCTAGTATTAATTCTACAACATAAATAAATATTCTGATATAAAATACTTAAAAAATCATATTATACTATAATTTTATCCATAAATATTTGTATGAAGACAAGACACAATCAAATCAACAACATGACTTGTAATTAATTATTGCTACTAAATATACTCAACAACCAACACTCCTATTGAAAATATTATAATATTCTCCTCAATTTATTTTCATTTCCTATCAAGCCACATCAACAAATTTTTATAATAAAAAATATATAATAAATGATAATAATTACAATGATCATAATATTAGTAGTACTATTAATAATAATATATTTTTTTAATTTTTTAATCATGTCATATTATTTTATACCATATCAATAAGCATCAAACTAATACCCTATTTTCGTTGTCTGAATTTTTTGATGGTATGATAAAAATTAAACTTAAAGTAGCATGTTATTATAGTTATTATTATTATTATGGAGGAAAAAATTAGGGTTGCTGTCCAATTTGCCCCACAAACAACCTAAATACACCCTTATGCTCTAAAATACCCCAAAACCACCAAAGTTGCCTTGTCAAGTATGCTCGTATAATATTATTAATCTTTTGCACACATTTCTCGTTACTAAAGTCCTATATTACAGTTTAAGTTTCATAGTACATGTAGATCAATACCACATCCATCTAGGTGTCAATTTTGTCTTTTTTGCAAGAAAATCAATAATGCTCCACCCGATTTTGGTCAACCCATTGATTGTATAATTCAAGGATCTAGAATCATTATAATAAGAATTTTAATAACAAAATTGACATATATTATTAACAATAATGGTAAAGATAATTATCATTACCAAATTTCCAAAATGGCACGATTGGGTTTCAGAAATACCAAAATAGCACATGTGTTTTTTTTTTTATGAGTTTTGGTAACAAACACAAGAGGGTAAAGAAGCAGACCATGTAGCATAATCAGTAGTAGCTCAACCAAACAATAGGGAAAAGAAAGGAAGGAAAGCAAAGGAAGTTTTTTTGTGAGTTTTGGGATGATAATGAAGTATAACATGTGATTCATGTTGCTTTGGGGTTGTGTCAAAAAACTATGAAATGGAGTGCAACATTCTGGTTAAAAAAACATAAAAGAATCAGGTGGAGAAAAAATAGTAACCGATAGGTAAATCGTAAAAAGAAATAGGAGGGAAACTAATTTGAAATAAATTTTGCACGGGGAAAGTATGCAATGGATGAGGGGAATATAGTTGGTGGGGATCAACAAAATCTAGTAGATACGAGGGAGGATGTTTCTTCTAACACTCTTGAATGAAGATGTCAAGGTGGAGTGTGTATGAGGTTGAGTGTAGGTGGCTTATCACACAATAAATGATTATTGTACTGTTAAATAATATTTTGGTTGAATGAGAGTAACTAAGTTGGAATATTGATTTGGTTTAGTTTGATAGTTAAAGATTAATTTATAATAAAATTTGGCAATTAAATTGTAAGGAATGTTAAATAACATGTATTTATTTTTAAAATAGCAAATAAATCTAAAAAATATGAAAAATTATGGGAAGGTGTAAATAATTTGAGGAACTCATATATCTAAAAAAAAGGATATCAGAGTTAATTTGAAACTTGATGGATAGAAAATGAGTGAAAATAAATAATCCATAGACATATATTTTTTCGCAAATGCACTAAATATATAGTGTAATTTCCAAATAGGTATGGGTTGATGTGGAAATATTTTATAACATCAAATATGTAACAATATTTAATCTCAAAATTGGTTTGGTGCTTAAATGAATTGAAATGAGTAAAATACTAAAATTGTATAATTGTGCAAACGTAATTTTTTCTAATTTAAAGATTTAGAAATAACAGATGAATTAAAATTGAATGGAATGAATTTTTAAGCATCAAAATAATTACAAATGAGTTTTAAATTTTTTGACAAGTTGAAAATATATGAAAACTACTAAATTGAAAAAATCACAAAAAATTAAACTTTTTGCAAATGAATAAAATAAACCATCAAATATTCGAATATAAAACAAATGACCATGAAATCAATATCAAAATTTTTAGAAACTTATTATAACCCTAATCACCAAGTGGTTATTCTACATTCTCTTCCCATCTAAGTGGTTATTCTATTTTGGAACGTAAAAGGTGCGGAGAGTAAGTCCTTAGTGGTTTATTTCTTTCATTTGATGAAGGTAGCTAAGCCTTTTCTTTGGTTCCAATGGAGACCCATATTAGTAGTGCACTTGCTGACTTAATTATATATAAGATGGTATATCAAGGTAATGTTAGATTTGATGCTACGGGTTTTGCTGGAGGTGTTTGGCTTTTATGGAAGGAGGATATAATACAATTGTCTATATTTGGGGCTACAAGATAGATGATATATACTTTGGCTGCGTTAATTTTTCTTCTCCTTTCTTATTTTCTAGCGTTTATGTATCTCCCTTAACCTCCTTATGAGAGAAGTTTTGGAAAGATATGTTTTTAGTTTCTCAATGATATTGCCTCTTTAGATAAAAGTCATGGTGGCAATGCATCTTAGTTGAATATATGCATTCTCTTTAGCAATAGACTTTGTCATTTCCAATTATCAAATACAGGGTTCCATGACCCAAAATTCACCTGGCACAAGAAAGCTGGTGGTAGATTTATTATTTCCTTTATTGATCAAGTAGTTGCTACAAGCAGTTGCTGTTTGTTTTAAATTTTTGATGTTGTGTCCCTCTTGGTACACTCACATGGTAATCAACTGATTATCACCCACTTCTATTGAGCTTACATCTCAATGAGCATGGAAACTAAGGCACATCCTTTTGTTTTGAAGCAACTTGGCTCACAAACCCCCATATCCAAATTATAGTAGCCTCGTTATGGGAGGGTTAGGGTGAGCTTACTCAAAAACTCTCACTATTGTAGCAATCCTAAAGGTGTGGAACTATAATATCTTTGTTAATATTTTGCATAATAAGCATCATATTCAGGTCAGACTCTTAGGCATCCAAATAGCTCAATCTCTTTAGTTCTCTATTGGACTCAACAAATAGGGGAATCAGGTGATCAATGGGTATAATAATATCATCCTTTAGGATCAAGTTCACTGGTTCCAAAAATCTAGGATGGAAGCAATGGACCTTCAAAACCATAATACAAAAATGTTTCACCTAAATAATCTCAATTGGTGAAGGAAATTTTTTTATTATTACCTTCTTGATGCTGCTGGATAGTGGATTAAAAACTAAGAGACTTTGTAACATGTAGTTGTTGATTTTTGGATAAACTATGCATAGTCGAAGATACTATGATAAGCAACTTCCCCGTGTACAATAAGTTCTCACCTCTTAGCAGTGATGAATACTTAAATTTTTCTTGAGTAGTGACCTTGGAAGAAGTCAAAGTTGCATATTTTCTATGAGTTTGTAAGAGTCTAAATCCAAAAAAAATTCCATCATTTTTTTTATCAAAAAATTTGAGGGATGGTCGAAATTTATCTTTATAAGATGGTTGCTTCATACTTTAGCATAAGAGGTTTTGATAGTTAGTTGAATGAAACTCTCTTGTGTCTTAGTCTAAAATTGAATCACTTACAACTTGTCAAACAATTTTGACAAATAGAGTTGTGTAATGTGACATACATGGTTATTACTAAGGTTTTAGTCAATTGGCTTAATTATTTGTCTAGTTATCAAAATTAATCAAAATATCTTCCACTTGGGTAAATAAACAAGATATGCTAAGTTATACATACCATGCACGAGAAGTTGGGTGCTAAGGGGTTTATGATGTTGAAATTTGACTTAGAGAAAGCCTGTGGTTGACTCTCTTGGTAGTTTGTTGAGGATACACTCCCATTATTGGGCATACTTGACAAGCTGGTTTGACTTGTGTTTTTCTATATATCCTATCTAACCATAAGGATCTTATGGAAATAAGAATTTAGTGATGCTTTCTTACCATCCAAGGGTCTATATCTTCGTATTTTCTCATTGCTTACGTAGAACACTTTTCTCATATGATTTAGAACAATGTTTCAGCTTGAGTTTTGAAACCAAATTCAATTTCAAGGGGTGGTATGAAGCTCTCACACTTGTTTTTTTGCTTATGATATTATTCTTTTTCTCTCAATCTTTAGTTCATTGGAATGACGTTATTATGGAGGTACTAGATATGTTCAGTTTAGCCTCATGTTATAAAGTAAGTCTTGATAAATCTATGATTTATTTATTTAACAATGTCCAAAGATGCTTGAACCGGATAGTGACAACAATGGATGGTATCTCTTACTCCTCTTAATTAGGATAATATTTTGGGAATCCAAACTTACAATGGAAGAATCTCAAAAGGCAAGTTCTCAAATATGATTGGCATAATTCACAAATGCTTATTTGCATGGATACCTCAATTCTTCTCTCTTGTCTAATGAATGATGCTTGCTCAATCGTTGCCATCCCCTTATATAGCATGTAAACATACTTTCTTCTAGCTTCAGTCACCAATCAACTTGATAAAATAAGAAAAAAGTTTATCTAGGGTAACACAATCTAATGTTGAAAATTACACCTTATCGGTTGGAGTAAGGTACACTTTCCAAAAGACCAAGGTGGTATTGGCTTGAAATGGGTGCATTTGATGAATAATGCAGTGTTCTTAAAGCTTGCATGTGAACTTCTTTATAAAAAGGGCTGCCTCTATGTTTGAGTTTTTATTGGAAAGTATCTTAATTTTGGTAACATAAGTAAAGCGCATTGCCTTGTGGGATGTTTATCGATGTGGCAATAGATCTGTAAGTCGGTATATATCTTACACATGGGAATTCATTGGGGGATTCACAATGGATCAAACACTCAATTTTGGCTATATTGGTGGGTAGATAATGGTCCTCTCATTAACCATGTTATTAGACATCTTGATTAACTCGACCTATACCAACTATGGCCAATTTCATTGATCCAAATGGCTAGAATTGGCAATTGTTCCGTATCTTTTGCTAAACACATTTTTATCTAAAATTTCAACTATTCAGGTGAGTTTTGGGTACAAAACAAAAGATATTCCTTATTGGGGTAGGGGGTTTGGGGGGGATAGTGTTGACTAGTTTACTGTCAAGTTAGTTTATGAATTGTTGTAAGGTGATTGTGGTGTAACATCATCTAAATGGAAGCATATTTGGTGTCTTTAGGTACACCATAGGATTTGTACCTTCGCTTAGTTAGCTTTGCACAATTGCTTTCTCACCAACAAGAAAATGATTAATTTACCCCTTGATTTGGAGGCTTCTTATGACTTATGTGTTGAAGAGGAGACTTTATGACATATAATTAGAGATTACGAGCTTAGTATGAACTTTTGGCATAGTTTCTCACCTGCTCAACTTGGTTTGGACTTATTTGCTTAACCACTTCACAATTGGTCATTTAATAATCTTGCATAGTTGAGATAACTTCATCATAAGGCCCCACCTTGAGTTTTGTTCTTTGATACGACTACTTGGAAACTATGGAAGAATAAAACCAAGAGAATTTTATCTGAATATGAATTACCTCCTCATGTCCTTGCCTCGTATGTGTGCCAGCTTTAGACAAAGGATCATGTTGCTTGGAAGTTGATGAGGAACATCGGTTGCTTAGGGAAATATTATTATCAACATGAGGTTGGTTGGCTTCACTCGTTGGATGGAGTTATAAAATTAAATGTTGATGGTAGTGCTTTGGTTAACTTGAGTCATATCTTAGTGAGTGATGGGCATTAGCCTTTTGATTTCTTGTCTAATATTGGATTCTATAATATTTTGATGGCAGAGCTATGGACTATCTATTATGACCTACTACATGTAAATGATAATGGTTTTTGTTGGGTTTAAGTGAGTAGTGATTCACGTAATTCAGTTCAATTGGTCATGTCACTGATTTCCAATTCCTAGATCTTACCCTCACTCAAGTTTAGTGGAATCGTGCCAAGTTTTATCTTGGGAGTTCGATGGGTACACCTTGACTCATGCTTATACAAAATCTTATGCTATTATGGATAGATTGCCTCATGGTGGTCATTACTTTTCTTTTGATTGTTTAGTGTATGTCACTCCCCTTGATGTCCATTCATCTCTTGTGTTTGATTGGATAGGTAGTGCCCTAAGCCATTGTTGTAGCGAGCACATGTAGGGCTCATAAAAGAAGAAGAAGAAGAAGAGGAAGAAGAAGAAAAAAAGAAAAGAAAATGAACCCATTTAAGGTTGCAATCCCTTGAAGGTCTAAAATCTCTCTTGATAAAAAATAATAATTAATTGACTATTATTGTTGGTAGCGTCGTGCAAAAAATATAGGATCCAAAAGTTTGATTTAGTATCTGAAAAATGTATTATGATATTTAGAATATTCAATTTAGAATATTCAATTTTTTGACTGATTTATCTGATTGGATAAATAGTTAATATTTTATTGATTATTACAATAGTACATCATAATGTTGTAATTTTTTAGTTTTAAGTTTTTAAAATTTATTTATTTTTATAATATAAACTTTTATATTAATATATTAATAATATTTTTAGATAAAATAAGATATTTATATGAACATAGAAAAAATGTCTACCGATGTGTAATTTTTAATTTAAAAAATATGTAATTTTTAATTAAAATTCATAAAATAATAATTTTATATACATATTAGATATATTCAAGTCCCATCCATATTCTGCTAGTAGTTTTTAAATATTTGAAATTTTGAAATCCATATTAAAATAAAGCAAAGAGATTATCAAAAATAAATAAATATCCACTTTAGCAAAATCGGAAGTTATATATATTGGAGTAACATACTGTTAGCATCACGAGATCCATGCCCACTATCCTACTTTGTTGCTCGCTTGCTTTAATGAGCTCTGGCTGGCACCCATAGCCCGTTTGGTTATGGGGATAAAAATTATGGGAATAATTAATTGGGCATAGATTTAAGTATTATATGGTTTATTTTAAGGGATTAAGAATGAAATTTAACAATGCCAATTTCCAACTATTTACGAGGGAGCTGATATTCAAAGGGTGATAATTGAACATAGAAGATAAAAATATCAAAATAGTTTTTTACTTTGTATAAAATCTGTCTTGCTTCACTTGTTCAAAACTTCAGTCCATTTATTTATTCTTCATTATGGCTTCTTCTTCAATACTACTATTAATATTAATGTTAATAATAATTATAATAATATCAGTAATATTATTAATATTGATAATAATAATTATATTGATAATTATAATAATATTATTAATATTAATAATTATGAGAATTGTATTAATAATATTAATTATTATAATAATAATTATCTTAATAATAATAATAATAGTGATAATAATTATTATCTTTATAATAACTATATCTGTAATATAATTATCATAATAAATAATTATTATTTAAAATACAATAATAACTATAGTAATAATAATAATAATAATAATAATAATTACTATTATCTAACTTGATCGGATCTCATTTGAAATTAAAAAAAAACAGAGTCAAATATTAAAAAAACTTAATAATAATTATATATATACACATAACTAAAAATAATATAAATATAAAAAAACTTTTATCATCCGAGGCATCACTTTGCTCCTAAAGATGATCAGACCCTGAAATTGCAAACATCAACGGAGAGAAAGAAGATGAAGAACTCTAGAGTAGCAGAAATGGCACTTGAATTGCATGCAAACCATGAAACAAAAAATGAAGAAGATCTCTCTCCGGTGCCATTACAAATGTACCATCTACATTCCTCAGCAGGTACGAAGATGATCCGAAGGTCTTCACGGCTTTGCATATCGGAGGCTAAATGTTGTCCAGCTCAAAATGAAACACCAATTATGTGTTCGCATGCCGAAAATAGCTCGAGGAGGAAAATCTCGCGCCGTTCGCCTCGGTTTTCAACCACTCCAGGTGGGAATCGGAAGAGAAGCTGGGATGGCTTGAGAAATCTCGGTGGTAGACGAAAGCAAGTACTTTTGTTGTGTAGCTCTAAGAATCTTTCTCTAAGGAGATCGCCTAGACTAATGGCGGAGTCAGTTGGGGTAAAGAGCAGCGAACACAGAACTAAAATGTTGGAACAGTCGGATTTCTCATCGGAGAAGAGAGCTTGTGAGTTAATTGGGACTTGTTTAGGTGAATGTGATTCGGCAATCCTGAAACAGAAGTGCTCAAGATCCCACAAAGTGTTTGCATGCACATTGGATCCTCCTACCGTGCGAAAAAGGAAGCTCAATTCTAGTGGAACTTCTGGATTTGAAGAAAAAATGCAGGGGATCAAGAAAATGAATACGAGTTTGCCCAACGGCTGTTTGGTAGAGAAAGTGGATGCCAAGCTCCAGAATCAGAATCGGAGCTTGAGGAAATCACCTAGATTTTCTACTCCAACGAAATGTGAGTCATCTTCGCTAGAATCTGACGTGAAAATGCAGGAAGCGAAGTGTACTAGCCATCCGGCTAGATTTTCATCTTCTTCCGCTGAAAATGAAGATGATGCTGGTGTGGAATCCGTTCCCCTAGCGTTGCCACGTCCATTACAGGACGGACCTTTTATTATTACATCGAGTGGGAGCTCGGCCAGGGTATCTGAAGAGAGGGTCTTGAGGCGGTCACCGAGAACATTGTCGTCTCCTGCCAAAAATGACAATGAAGATGAAGATGAACTGCCTAAGCCGAAGAAGAAGAAACCAGTTAAGAAAAAGGATGTCCCTGATTCTTGTGATAATACTAAGAAGGCAAAACTGCGCTCTAAGAGTTTCTTTGTTGGTGAGCCGATTCCGGATGAAGAAGCTCGTGAAAGATGGGGCTGGCGCTACAAGTTCAAGGTGAAATACTAATTCTGCATCGGCTTTAGATTTGCTTTTGTTGTTAGCTACCCTTTGCTCTCATTTTGTTCTTTTGGACAGATGGCTTTGAAGCATGTCGTGTTTGGTCGGGAATCTAGTTATCAATCAGTTTGATTATATTTTCTGTTCAATGCCGTAATCCTAAGCTATGCGTTAGGTTTTTCGTTGTTGAATGTGACTGAACAAACTTGACGTAATTGAACTACTCATCATCTAATGATCAATTTACAAAAGTTAAGACCTTACCCCTGATTCAATACTCATATGTGGCCCCAACATTCCTTCCATAAAAGCAATAGCTTCTGCATGATGCATCCCGGTTGTTAATTAAATTTAATGGGAAACACCCTACATCGCCCTGCAAGTTGCTTAGTAGGACTTCACCGCTAGAACTTCACTGTTAATGAATCGAGTTGGAGATGATTTTATTTTTCAAAGAGCAGATCAGAGTTGTCTTGATCTTTGTACGCGTCCTTATAAACAAGTGGCCAAGATTATATGAAGCAGGGATTGAGGTGAGAGCCTAATTTTTCTTTTTGTATTAGATCCCAACTGACCAAGTAGTTCCCTCTTGCATGCTTTGGGTACCATCTTAACCTTAACTTATATCATGCTATTGCATGCTTCTAAGGCACTATATTTCGTTTAAATTTTGAGACTACACTACTCGCACATCCAACCAGGAAATTTCTAGAAACAATCTGCTCCGCCAAATAGAGCGATTGAAAAGGAGGAGACGGTGATGTTTAGTAGTGACAAATGTCCAAAAAAGGAAGGTGTGTTGGGGAGAGTGAGTACTAGACTAACGAATAACTTATAAAATTTGTTCCTGTTGAAAACTAGGAGACAAAGGAGTTGGAATTGCATTTGGAAAGTTGTGTGTCCATCTTATGCCGGCAATGTATCACATCCCAAAACAACAGTGCATCCATGCAGTGACAAAACATTATTTGGTGTCTATTTGGTAACCCATATATGATTTGAAGTAACAATGTGTCTAAAGTAATGAAGTAATAATTTGTCTGAAGTAATAATGATTTTTGATAGTTAGATCGTATTTATATCTGAAGAAATAATAGTTTTTGGTAACTCATCTGATGTAAATTGACAATTTTGGACATTTTATATTTAATAAATAGTGATTGTTGGGTATATTTAATAAGGGTATAAGGGTGATAGCATAGGATAGTTTAAATATTTAATAAAAAATAGTGGGGCTTACTCATCAAGTAATATATGGTATATAGGTAACGAGTTTCTAAAAATAATATGGAAAACAAATGGCCTAAAATCAATAATATAGATATGATGTCTACCAAATAGACACTTAATCTTTCCAACCAACTTCTCTTCAGTGACAGAAATTCTATCTAGGGATGGGGGGTTGAATTATATGTTTTTGAATGTTGGCTGCATATTTTTGTTCCAGAGTTACACTAAGAAATTTTGATATGGGGGGTTTCATTTGAATTCTAATTTGTGTATTGAGGCATAACTGAAAGAACAATGAACTCTGGACCACTAAGTTTTCCGTATTAAGTATTGGACAATAGCTTTACTTGGATTGGAGGGTCAACTTAGAGCAAGTAAACTAGACTTGATGTATAAGAAATGGTCCTTTTGTAGGTGTAGTCTCATGGCGATTTGCTTGCATTTGTATATGCACTTTGGATAAAAAAGCTTAAAGAGGAGATTGTGGCCGTAGAAGGAGATAGCATGTGATGATGGATTTTGAATATATTAATATGATAATTCAGCTGATTATTATGCTTGACAAATTTTCTCTTCAGCTTTTTCTATAATATGCTTTAGTTTTGCTTTATTTTTGTTTCTCAGTAGAATTTATTTGCTACTAAATTTTTATACTCTTGAGTTATGCAGAGCAGAAGTAAGGATCACAGGTCGACATTAAAGTATGTAATTTTTGCTAACTTGTTTCTTTACAATTACACTCTTTTCGTGGTGCTGTTTGTGCTTTGTTTTATTTTTTCTTGCTTTATTTACTGACAATTTGAATGTATGACTCAAAGTGTTGATGATGAAGATGAAGATAAAGTCATTCTGGATGTAAAATGCCATTATGCTCAGGCTGAAGCTAATAAACATAATTTTGACCTTGGAGACTGTGCATATATAAGGGTAAGCCTCTGAACTATGTTTTCCTTGGAGTATCTACCAGATTAGGTTCCATGTGTCCTTCTAGGACCCACATATGGGTGTTGATAGCTTTGTCTGATTAAATTATCAGTTCTGAAGAGCTGTATATTTGGCTCTGTACGAATCATTATCCTTAAATTGTTAAACCTTTTTGCTGATGAAAGAAGTTTGTTATTTTCAACTTTTTTTTTTGCTGTTCTCTTCTGATGTGATGCATTCATCGCACTGTGCTTGAGCCAAGTTATCACTTCAGCAAGCTCTGTTTGTTGAACTGAAATTCTCTATCTTCAGTAAATGTATCAACTTTCCACACATACTGAAGATGGGCCAAGCTATGGCTCGTCATCAATTAATATGTTGTTATCTTTCCCACTCCAAGTAGATGTTGCTGAAATACCAACTTCTATAAGTTGGTATCTAGCCCGGCATGCTTTGATGATTATCATCTTCCCAAGTGGACTTACATGTGAAGAAATATTGACTTGTCCTTTCACATGTATTTCCTACGTCTCTCTCCAAGAATCTAATGCATTGATGTCAGCATGCTCTTATTGGCTTCATGTTCATTGAGCTTGAGCTTTGAAATAAAAAAAGGGCACACTTTACTTAGTGAAGTGCAGAATACTGGAGTTGCCATGATGAATTCAGTGATGGCATAAGACTTGGATCACATCTTGGATATGTGTGGGGTATATTTGGCCTTTGATACTCCAGCCTAAATATCTAGCTCTTTCTTTTTTGTGTGTGACACATGTCCCAAGTTTCAAGCCTTACACTAATTACTCCTAACCACAATTGTGATAAAGTGGGTGGGAATGATTAAAAGTCTAGTGCAAATCAAAGCATGTTGTCACGCCCTAACTTCTTCCTAAGCCAACTGCGTGCGGCACTTAGTCTTTTTCCACCTCCTTGGATGACTAAGTCAGCCTTCACTTCAAGAGACCTCACTCTTGAATAAGAGAACTTTGCTTGGCACAAAGCCTTAAGGACTCACAAGGAGATACACAAGAGAGTTTGAGTGAATGAGAGCTTTATTGAGAGAATTGTAGAGAGCTTCCAACTTGTGGATGGTGGAAATGAGACCCCTCACCCCCTATTTATAGTTGAGGCCTCCTCCTCCCTCCATCCCAAGGAACATTCTAGAGTGGGCTAGATCATATCCTCTCTAGAATGCTCCATTTAGAACCCACTAGGTTACTCTAGAGAGTTCCATACAAGTGTGTACAAAAGAGGATGGTTCTAGAGACATCCCCTCTAGAACCATCTATACAATTGTAGAAGCCTCCTACTTCTTCTACACATATCTACACTTATCCACATTATTCTAGAATGTTCTAGAATATTCCGCAAAAATAATGGTGCTAAAAGCGGGCCGTGACAACCTCCCCCACCTGAGCCATCATCGCCCTCGATGATGAGAGAAGACAAGTATTGCTCAATTGCATCCTTGAACTGCCACAAGTCTTCTGCCTTCTCCCAGCTATCCTGACTTTCGGGTAGCCCCTTCCATCGAACTAAGTATTCTTTGTAGTTGGGCATGCCACGCTTCTTGACTATCCGATCGTCTAGGATCTTCTCAACCTCCCGATCAAAGGAAGTCACATTCGCGGGAGGAGCGCCGCTGGACTCCTTTCTCGAAGGATCTTCCATGTCTTCATGATAAGGCTTAAGTAAGCTCACATGGAAGACCGGGTGTACCTTGAGCTTGGGTGGTAACTCCAGCTGATAGGACACCTTTCCTACCTTCTTTGTGATAGGATAGGGCCCTTCATATCTCCTTACCAAACCTTTGTGGACTTGGCGATATGCCTTGAATACCTGCGGTGACAACTTTACCATCACCAAGTCTCCCTCCTTGAACTCCAAAGGCCTTCGATCCTTGTCTGCCCACTTTTTCATCTTCCTCGAAGCCTTCTCTAGGTGTGCCTTGGCTAGGTCAAGTTGTTCTTGCCATCCGTGCGCAAAGGTGTGTGCAGCTGGACTACTCCCCTTGTAGTTCTTGGCCACCGTGTGTGGAGTGAAGGGTTGGTGCCCCATGACTAACTCAAACGGACTATGCCCGGTGGACTCACTCCTTTGTAGGTTGTAAGAGAATTGAGCCACATCAATCAACTTGGCCCAATCCCTTTGATTGGCACTCACAAAGTGCCTTAGGTACATTTCCACTAAGGCATTCACCCGTTCAGTTTGTCCATCCGTCTGCGGGTGAAAACTTGTGGAGAAATGGAGCTCGGACCCCATCATCTTAAATAACTCCCTCCAGAACTTGGCAGTGAATCGGGGATCCCTATCACTGATGATGGATTGAGGCAACCCCCAGTACTTCACTACGTTCTTGAAGAACAACTGGGCGCACAAATCTGCCGTACAATCTCTTGGGGCAGGGATGAACGTCCCGTATTTGCTCAATCTATCGACCACCACCATTATCGATCCATATCCTTCAGACGTTGGGAGTGCCGAGATGAAGTCCATCGAGACACTTTCCCAAGGTCTTTCGGGAATGGGTAAGGGCTCCAACAATCCTGCGGGACATCTCTGCTCATTCTTGTCTTGTTGGCAAACAAGGCAAGTCCTCACGTATCCTTCCACATCATCCCGCATCTGCGTCCAATAGTAAGCTTCTTCAATAAGAGCGAGGGTGCGTTTCATACCTGGGTGTCTGGCCCATTTGGAATCGTGGCACTCCTTCATTAAGTCCTTTCGCAAGTTTCCCCACTTGGGTACGTAGAGACGGTTTCCCACGGTGTATAGTACTCCATTCTGCTCCCAGAATCTCCGAGTCCTCCCTTCCTTTGCCATCTCCATTAAGCTCTTGGCAAAGGCGTCATGCACCATTCCTTCCTTGACTCGTTCTAGGATGTCTCCTGTAGGACCGCTCATGCTGGCAAGCGTCGCCTTGCGACTTAGTGCATCAGCCACCACGTTAGCGCTTCCAGGTTTGTACTCCATCTTGTAGTCGAATTCTGCTAGGAAGTCCTGCCAACGGGCTTGTTTGGGACTCAGCTTCTTTTGGTTCTGGAAGTAGCTTGTTGCCACATTATCTGTTTTGATCACGAACCTACTTCCGAGAAGGTAGTGCCTCCATACTCGCAAGCAGTGAATGATGGCGGTCATCTCCTTGTCATGCACCGGATACCGCCTTTCGGTATCATTTAGCTTGCGGCTTTCAAAAGCAATCGGATGCCTTTCCTGCATAAGAACTCCCCCAATAGCATAATCGGAGGCATCCGTGTGTACCTCGAAATCCTTAGAGTAGTCGGGGAGGCTCAAAACCGGCTCTTCCATCACGGCCTTCTTTAGATCTTCGAAAGCCTTTGCACACTCCTCATCCCAACTCCATGGGACTTTCTTCTTTAATCTATTGGTGAGGGGTGTGGCCCTTCCCGAATACCTAGGCCTGTAAATGAGCCGAATCGAGCCGAACACTAATAAGCTCGGGTTCGGCTCGTTTATATTGTATGAAGCTCGAGTTCGGCTCGAGTTCGTTTAGAGTTCGATTACGTGTGTTCGGATTCGGCTCGTTTAGTATTCGCGAACTATTCGGCTCGGTTCGTATATCTTAATCGAGCCTTTTGGGCTCGTTTACTGCTCGTTTAAATGCTCGTTTGGGGCTCGAGTTCGTAGTCTGTTAATAGTTCGGTAAAAGCTCGTTAGGGCTCGTTTGAAGCTCGGTCGGGCTCGTTAATAGCTCGTTCGAGCTCGTTAATAGCTCGTTCGAGCTCGTTAATAGCTCGTTTACGCCTTATTTACAGGCTACAGCCCTACACTTAATAAATCAATATTTGACAAAATTCAGGCATAATTTATCTTGATTTTCCCCCTAAACAAATATTAACCTGTTTCAAAAAAAATCTGCAATGCACCAATTGCACTCAAATTTAGGTGCAAACTACAAAGTTTCTCCCTGTTTCAAAAAATGTTTACCATGCACCTATTGCATACAAATTTAGGTGCAGAATTTCTCCCCAAAACCTGTTTAATATTACAATAAATCCATAAAAACTAAATAATACAACTACAGATGTAGATACATCATACATCAATAAATTCAATACACAAACAAAATGGCTTCAAAGCTCCATATCCATAATAATCATCATAGGCAGCCACATCCATTTCCATTGACCATTGAGTAGTAATATGATAAAAATAACCTGCACCAAATTAAAAGTATAAAAATTATATTAGCATAGCTTAGAAGTTATGATATAATAAAAATTACTATAACAAATCTATATTTTCCCCCTCCCTCTTGTGTACACAGCACCTGAGAGCAAAATTAATTATACTTAATTTCTTAACAACTGTCCTGTTCCCAGTTTTCAACACCTGGTCTGCCTGGTTCAGAGCAGCCTGACATTTTATTTATTCTAACTACTTAATTGAATCATCCAGAAAACTGGTTCATCAGTTTTTGATTTGAACCAGATGATCCAATGAGGTTTTTAATACTAGGTACCAGATACCAGTTAACCACCTAAAACAGAATAACAAAAAAACATATTCCACTAATCAACCAATAGAAGGGGAAAAAAAAAACATATACGACCAAAATATTAGGAATATAACCACAGGTGACGAGATATAATATGTAACTCACTGCTTATTCACTGTTGCTCATTCAGTCTATTGGAAACACTTTCAAATGCTTCCCGCAATTACCTCAAATACATGAGTTATTTCTTCCCTGCTAATTCTGAAACTAACTTTCATTTGCATGGGAAATAATACTACTTTCACCAGATCCTTGACACAGAGTAATGTACCATGAGTACTGCCTCCACATATGCCCACTATATTATAATGATAAGAAAACCACATCCTACACAAAAGTATACATGGCAAAGCTCACATTGTGTTTGAATTTTTACTTTTCAGAGAGGACTCTGTAATGTAATGACATCAACATAATGTTCTTTTTCAAACAAAAGAAAAGAGGATATCATAGTGGCCATCAGGATATCTGGATATGTATATGAAAGGTTTTCAGCAAAAGGAAGAATGGAATAATCTCACCAGCACCTTGATATGCCAAGGAGCATGCATCTATGAAGCAAAGAGTGATATATCCTTTATCAGGACTACCTTGATTAAAATTGAAATAAGCTAACCAAAAAAATTGCAATTAAATATCAATGGTAGATAAGAAGAACATTAATCAAACTAGAATTTTTTTTCTTGATATCATATAACCCCAAATATCAGAACATGCATTACCGATCTTGTCAACATGGTTCAAAATAACTGAAGGAATAAGTACAAGAAAGTACTCAGGAACAGAGACAAAGAACAGGTCCAACTAACAGACTCCTCACAAAACCTTAAACTAGAATTTTCTTCATGTTCATCCTGCAACTGATAAACTACTATCTTATCCTTTTACAAACCAAAAGGAGAGTAAAACACAACTGATAAACTACTATCTTATCCTTTATCAGTCACAGAAAATTTGATATAAAGCAACTATGTAAAAAAATACACATGCGAGAAGAAAAGAGTCAACAAATGTATTCATGGTGAAATTTGCCTACTTTTTAGCTTCTAACTGATCAATAACAATTAGGTGAATGTTTGGAGGTGCACTAATAAAACTATAGCCCTGATGGAATGTATAAGAATATAATACCCTTTGTTACTATTGGCAGTTTAGAAATAAATTACAGAATATTAAACCTCCTCCAAAGGTCTTAGCTCACTCAATTACAGAATATTAAACCTCCTCCAAAGGTCTTAGCTCACTCAATTACAGAATATTAAACCTCCTCCAAAGGTCTTAGCTCACTCAATTACAGAATATTAAACTCAATTAAGCCCAAAACAAAGAGTGCTGTTGACATAATGATTTAATAGTACATCTAATGATTTAATAGTAAAATTATCAACATAAACATGACATAAGAGGCAAAGTTGACATAAGAAAGTAAAACTTAGGAGCATTTAATGCTTGTAATAGACGATGGATAATTAAAGAAGCAAATCTTGATTATACTACTACCTATAGAAATGGAAATTTTAGTTGGAACATCATAAAATAAAAGATGAATTATTAGGAACATATGAATTAATATTTTGGATCAGGTTCCTACATAGGCTGGTCTCAGAAGCCCTACAGCTATCTCAATAAGTTCATTTGTTGCATACCAAAAAAGTCCTTTTTAAGAAATACCATCAATATATATTGCTTGGCCTAGCTAAAGCTTTTTTATTCGTAGAGGCTGTTAACAAAGCTTGGCCAAATAGCCGCTAAGAAAAGGAAAGGTGTCATGCTTGGCATTATGTGCCTAATAAAAAGGGGAAATTTTCAGTTGTTGAGAACATTCTGAATCTTCACTACAGTTCACAATCATGAATATACAAGATCACCACATGATCTGCCATGTGATGAGCGTCTGAGTTAGATAGATTATGTTTCTTGATACATTTTATGAGGTACATTTTTCAACAATAGTTACAGCAAAGAGGGTGTCATATTTTCACCGAAGCAGCAACCCCTGGGCTTTGTTTCTGAAAATAATGTCTTATTTGGATATATATTCGCCTCTTTTATCTGTTTGAGAATGCTTTAACATAAATTGTGATCAAAAGTAAAGATATTTACTGAAATTTTCCAAAGAGTAAGGAATCACAAGGGAAAGCCAAACAATAATTTAGAGTAATCAACATCGTCAAAAAGACACTTGTTCTCCATATTTTTTGTATCTACTTGAATACAACTCGAAACCTGCACGTTTCCAATAGTGGTGTGAATGTACTAATTTGGTAGTTTCGTGTTAATTTAAACATTTATGGTGCCACTCGGAGGCAGACAAACAATGTGAGCCTATGAACAAACACTTTAGGCAATCATGCCTAAGGATTACCCAAAATCCATGCTTACCTACCTAAACCTGGCATAAGATATATTGAACAAAACCTTTATTACAAAACATTTTTGTCTCTAGAAGTTAGAATTTACCCATGAGTGCAAGAACTCAGGTGCAATCTTAGGCCAATCTATAATGACAGATATGTGTGAAATTCAGATAAGCACATTTCACTTTCAGCATGCAATGTAGCTGCAGTCGGCCACAAATAAATCTTTTTCCCTCACATTTTTAGTTCCCGTAGCTCTTACATCAGACAGCCTTTATTAATGTGCACATTCCCAGTAACCAGGCCAGAGGAACAAACACAGACTTATAGCTGCAGTACAGGCAACACCCTTGTTTGTAAAGATATAAATAAAAAACCCAGATAGTGGTGCCAATCTCATTATTGTGGTTCATAACTCAACAGCACTCTCAAACAAAATCTAGAAGCTACAATTCATACAATAAAATCATGGATAGATTCATACAATATTATGAGGCAAGCTGAACAAAGAGTTATTAACCTTTTCTTTCTTCAATTTTCCATTTCAATGTAGCCAGGTTGATATCAATCTATGTTACCATTCCTCAAGCCTGTTCCAAAAACAAAAAAGAAAGTGAAAAAGGAAAGATGATATAAAGAAGTTGTCGAGTGCAATTACTAATAATTCTACTATCTGTTTTGAAGCCACCTTTTTAAGTAGTCAAGCTATTCACAGAGAAAGAAAAAATATGACATACAGAAGCAATAGACTGCAACTACTAGGATTCCTACTACTGGTTTCAACTTACAGACCACAATAGTGATTCGATATACCAAAAAGACAAAAAAATTCCATGAAGCTGAGTATAGCAATAAAACAAACAAATAAATAAAATCACATGACCAATATAAATGCATTTTATATCAGTTTACGCAGCAGTTTCTAAACTGCCAATAGTAACAAAGTTTCAGTTTAGAAATTAATGATCTAAGTCCTCAGAAGTCAGAACAATTAATGATCCTCCAAACAGATTCCATCATTGGTTCACATGCCCATACAGATTACAGGTTGAAAGGCCTATAACAACTAGAATAACCAGGCCTTATATCCTCTATATGGTAATCAATTTTATGGGTAGGTCACAATTTCCTGAGCAAATGGCTGTTAAATGGATATTGCCTCATTTTTTTCTATAAAAAGAAAGGCTTCCTAGTGTTCTGTCTACAAAGAGGACATTGACAAATAATTAAGTTCTATAACTGAATCGTGGAAACTAGTATCCATTCGAAAAAAGAGTGCCTGACGATGGCACATTCACCTAGTTTTCTTAGCTCAAGCAGGCCAAAAAAAGTAGTAAAATGATACCAGCAAGGAATTGGGTAAAAACAAAGTAGATACCAGCATGGATAATCTAAATAATCTAAATTCAGCACAATGAGAATCATAATAGAACAATGTTACATGAATGAACTAGTTTTAGAAAACATACCATGATACCAAAATAAAGCATAACAAGACTTCGGTAGCCAACAAAAAAAGACACGATCCACAATCTGCAAAAACAAATTATTCAAATTATAGTCCTTATAGAGGCAAGTACTTTATATTAGAAGTTAGAACATTACCAACCAAATTATGGCAAATCAATTTCCTGCATAGCTTCATATTCTTGTGTGTGTGCCTATTTTTTTTTTTTACAAAAAAGGGAGCAAAAAAAAATTAGTAGCTGCACTTAAATTGAAAACATAGATTAAGTAACTAAATTTAAATAATAGTAAAAGAATTACCTTTTTCTTAGGCAAGTCATTACTACGAACCCAATCACCGGCGCAAAGTAAAACTTCGACAGTCTTGGGATCTAAAGAGGCCCGATATGGATCAATTACCCTCCCACCGGCACTAAAAGCAGCCTCCGAAGCAACTGATGTGATAGGAATTGCTAAAATATCACGTGCTACTTGTGATAATACAGGAAACTTCAAGGTATTTCCCTTCCACCAGTCGAGTGCAGAAAAAGGAGAACCTAAGCCATCTTTACACATATACACACCCTCCTCTAAATATATATCCAACTCTGATTTGCTCGATTGTTGGGTGCTAGCACTCATAACAAACTTTTCAAACCTTGATTTCCTAGATAACAATCCTTTTTCAATCACATTACTAGGCCCAACCTCATTCATGTCCTTCTCCAATGCAGTCTCAAAACTACTCACATAATGTCCGGCATAACAATCAAAAATCTCCCTCAAGGTTTTTTTTACCTCTCCAATATTTTTCTCAACCTCAGATTCTTTGTAAATGATAGGAAATGTATAATCAATCAACATCATTTTGTACCGAGGATCTAAAATAGAAGCAAGAGACATCAACATATTGCATTCACCCCAATACTTATCAAACTTTTCTTTCATTTTCATGGCCATTACTTGCATAAAAATGTCATCATCATTTACCTTCTCATCTAATGCCTCTTTTATCACCCAAATCTCCGAAAGATACAAATTTGATGTTGGATATTCACTTCCTGAAATAACTTTTGTAATCTCATTAAAAATAGCAAGAAATCCACACACACCCTCCACTTGTTTCCATTCTTCATGATTTGGTAACCATTGGTATCTCATATCTTGTTCAGCATATCTAGAAAATACATCTTTAAACTCTAAAGCTGTGGACAACATTGCATAAGCCGTATTCCATCTTGTTTTAACATCTAACACTAATTTTTTTTTTGTCAAACCCACTTGCTTAGCAATCTCACTAAATAACTTCAAACGTGCTTCAGAATCTGCTAAATACTTCACACTTTCTCTCACATTTGTAGTAATATCTTCAATACATTCAAGCCCATCTTGAACCAACAAATTTATTACATGGGCACAACATCTCACATGAAATATTTTTCCATCAAAACAAAGCTTATTCTTAGAAGCAAAGCTATCTCTTGCTATCCTAACAACCCTATCATTAGCAGTTGCATTATCAACGGTAAGACTACAGACTTTATCCTCAATTCCCCAATCCACAAAACATTTGTACAAAGCATTGAAAATTGTTACACCAGTACAAGGAGGGGCCAAGTGGAAAAAATTCAGGATATATTTACGTAAGACCCAATCATCACCAATAAAATGTCCGGTCACAACCATATAATGGATTTTTTGAGCATCCGACTTCCATAAATCAGTAGTGATACTAATCTTCTGCGTCTTATCCAACACATTCTTAATTTTTTTCTTGTAATGATCATAAACAGAAAAACAATCTTGTTTGACCATAGCACGTGACACTTTTTTGTAATGAGGAGTCAGGGTTTTTAAGTACTCATTGAACATTTCATGTTCAACCATATTAAATGGGTACTCGTGGACTAGAACGGCTTTAGCCCAAGCCTCTCTTGATTTTGCATGGTCAAAGCGAAAGCAAGTAGCAGAACTTACCCCCATTGATTTTGTTAAGGACAACTCTTGCTGACCTTTTGGCTTGCGGAGTGCACAGGTCGACAAGTGTCGTCTTAAATGGGAGGTAGTGCCGCCAGCGATGATGGAAAGCTTGTCACGACAATGATTACATTGCGCCTTCTTCGTTCCATCTTTTAAGACAACCTCTTTAAAGTCTTCCCATACAAGTGAAGTTTTCTTTCGAACCTTTTTCTTTATTGCACAATGCTCATCATCTTCGTCAAATCCACTACAAGCTTCAGCACCTTGCTCCCCATCCTCATTACAAGCCTCTTCTTCTCGAACTTCCACCATATTGTTATCGTCCTCTTCCATAGCTGGACTTGTTGCAGAAGATCGTGAATGTGTTGAGTTTGATCCTTGTTTAGAAGAAGAAAATTCTGAATATATTAATTTTGACATAATTAG
Organism: Tamarix chinensis; assembly: GCA_030549775.1. Lineage (NCBI taxonomy): Eukaryota > Viridiplantae > Streptophyta > Magnoliopsida > Caryophyllales > Tamaricaceae > Tamarix > Tamarix chinensis. The sequence continues at coordinate 165,308,092 of CM060171.1, read as the reverse complement.
AAGTTATATATGATAATTGAAAAAGAAAACAAAGAAATTTGGGAGTAGGAGCAATAGCAACGCTTATAACACTAATAATTTAATAAACAATCTGATTGTGTAATTTATACATACAATATTATTTTTTATTTTATTATACACGAGAACAAAACAAATAATATAATTATAAATATAAAAGAACAATTATAAATATAACCTTATTAAAACAAAACACATTCTAACTTTTTTTGTTAAAACTAAAAAGACAAAACATGATATAAAAGAACAATTATAAATATAAATACCATAAAACTAATATTGTTCTCTTATATAAATCAAAAAATTAGAAGCATCTATAACACAAAGTTCTTTATTAAAATAAAAATAAATAAAAAATGATATATTAAACAGGATTATAAATAAATATACCAAATAAATAAAAGTATAATAAAATAATTCAAAAAATAGGCGTTGCTACTACTACCTACTGACCAAATATTTTTGTTGACTTTAATTCTTCAACCATCAATGTCTGTTAACTTCTTCAACCTAAGACCAAATCAAAACAATATTATTCAGATAAGCTTTAATAAGTAATTTAAGCATTAAATGTTGATTATATATTTAATAAATACTTACGTCATAATTAAAAAATAAAATATATACTTTTACATCTTAGTTCTTACCTTGGAAGATGTAGTGACAAACAACACTAACATCAAAGGAGTTAAAACAAGAAGTTGACTGGAAAACTTAAGAAATTGATAAAGCAAGATTTTAACAAAAATTGATGCTGATTTGCAACATGGAGTAGAAGATGTTGCTGAGTTTTCTTGGATGCAAACGAGAGTGATGTACCAAAGATGTCTAATCGAATTCCAATAAATCTGAATGAAGTAGAAAGACAAACAGAAATGAAGCCACAGAAAGAAAGCAAGGAGAATTAGAAAAAAAAGGGGGTATTTTTGTCCTCTCAAATTTTCAAAACTTAATCTCCATATCATCCATCCCAACACAAATACTGACAGAAGAGTATGGAGTAACCAAAATGCTTGATTCATGATAGAAAAGTACCATACATAGAAATAGTTGTTGATGGAAAGTGCTAACTGCAAAGTTATGAAATGAAATTAACAATCAGAAAATCATCAAATTCAAAATAGGTGAAACAAACATATCACTTAAATTCAGATAAAAAAATATATTCTCATAGTACAATATAATTCATTTTACTACTTTATTTTAATTCCATGTTCTATAATCACTAGAAAATGGAGATGCCTCAAGAACTTGTCTACCTTCTATGCAGAAGAAGTCAAATAAAAATAATAATAATCAGATTCTTGTTCAGTTCAAATCAAATAAGCAAATTCAAACAAAGAGAAGATGCCAACCCAAGCATGAAGAAAACCAAAATTATAAGTTGTGCCAATAACATCAAGCATCATGCATGAAAATGCAAAATTCAATTAAATCAGTCAATCAAAGTGATAAAACCAAAGTTCCACGTATTGAACATTATATTATCATCAATAAACACTTAAATCATCCTATAAATTGACATATGATATCCAAAATATAGGGTAAATTCATTTCCTCAGCTAAAAATATATTACATATAAAAAATGGGATCAATTATCAAGCATAAGACCTAGAATTACCTCACTGCAAAATTAAGTCCACACTCCACACAGAATCGACAAGCCTGCAAGGTCTCGAACAGAATTGGGGGCAAAATTAACCTAGAACACTTCAAAATCAAATTAATCATCTAATTCATCAAAAATTGTTACACGATTCGAAAAATAAAGAAGGAAGAACACATACCTGGCGCTGGGAGCAAAATTGATGAACGCCGCACCTCCGCAAGGGTTTCAAAAAACACCAATTCACCTGCTTGCCGATTGGTGATTGTTGACTCAGGCAGGCTAAGATTCGACTTTCTAGTATTCGACTATATATTGTTGACTATCCAGTGTCGACAGTCAAGAATCGAAAAGAGAGATGGGGTGCGACAGGCTAAGATTCGGAGCGTAGGGCACTGGGACTGGGAGTCTGGGCGCTGGGGCTGTGATTGGGTCGTTCGGGGGTCGGGGGAGGAGAAATCGAGCAGAGCAGACAACACACACACAGGGCAAGACGGGCAGCAGGTGTGTGTAATTAAGGGAACTACCAAAACGCCGCGTTTTAATGTAAAACGCTGCGTTTTGGTTTACAACATTACCGAGTTATTAACGAGCTATTAACGAGCTTTTAACGAGCTATTAACGAGCTTTTAACGAGCTCTTAACGAGCTTTTAACGAGCTCTTAACGAGCTCTTAACGAGCTTCTACCGGGCTCTTAACGAGCTTCCACCGAGCCGAGCCGAGCCGAATATACCTATGCTCAAGCTCGGCTCGTTTAATAAACGAGCCGAATACGAGCCTTATTTTAAGCTCATTTAACAAAACGATCGAGCTCGAACGAGCTTTTAACGAGCCGAGCCCGAGCCGAGCTCGAACTGGCTCAGCTCGTTTACAGCCCTACGAATACCCTTGAATGAATCTCCGATAGTAGTTTACTAAGCCAAGGAAGCTTCGGAGTTCAGACACATTCTTCGGGGCTTCCCATTCTTGGATAGCCCGAACCTTGGCCGTATCCATCCCAATCTTTCCATCCTTGATATAGTGGCCTAGAAACTTCACCTCAGTGAGAGCGAATGAGCACTTCTCCTTCTTTACATAGAGCTCATTCTCCCTTAGGAGTTGGAAGACCTTCCTCAGGTGCTCAACATGGTCTTCCAAGGTCTCACTGTAGACCACTATATCGTCTAGATATACCACCACAAACTTGTCCAAGTAGGGATGGAAAATTTTATTCATGAGGGTGCAAAAAGTTGCGGGGGCATTCGTGAGACCAAAAGGCATAACAAGGAATTCATAAAAGCCATACCTTGTTACACATGCAGTCTTCGGCTCGTCTCCTTCGGCAATCCTCACTTGCCAATACCCCGATCGTAGATCCATATTGGTGAAGTACCTTGCCTTTCCAAGCCGATCGAACAAATCATCTATCAAGGGCAAGGGATACTTGTTCTTCACCGTAATCTTGTTAAGTGCCCGATAGTCCACACACATTCGAAGAGAGCCATCTTGCTTCTTCTGGAACAGCACGGGGGCACCGTGGGAGCTTTTGAGGGACGGATGAACCCAGCATCAAGTAGGTCCTTTAGTTGCTTCCTCAATTCCTCCAACTCGGGCGGGCTCATTGGGTAAGGACTTCGTGAGGGTGGTTTGGCTCCCGGTTCCAACTCAATGGCATGGTCCACCTCTCTCCTTGGTGGAAGCTTCTTGGGTAGCTCGGCGGGCATCATGTCCTTAAATTCATGAAGGACTTGTTGCACTTCCTTAGGCACCTCCATGGGTGGTGGGGACTCCTCCTCAACCACCGAAGCCAAGTAGCAGACTTCTCCCTTTTTAAATCCCTTAGAAAATTGCATAGCAGAAAGAGAGCGGGACTCTACCTTGGCTCGTGCTAAGGGCACCACATGGCTTTGCTTCCCCTTCGTAAGGTGCATGGTGCTATCCCCTGGGAATGTAAGTGGAGCTGCCACATCTATGAACTCCATCCCGAGCACTATCTCATAGTCATCCATCTCGGTCACGGTGAAGTTTACCCTTCCTTCCCATGAGCCGAGGGTGATGGGAACTCCATATGCCACCCCAAGAATGGGCCTTGCATTTGAGTTTACCGCCTTCATCCTCCCGGGCTCCTTGGTGACATTGAGATCCATCCTCCGGGCTTCCTTAGGGCTAAGGAAGTTATGTGATGCTCCGGTGTCAACTAAAGCCCTGCTTGTGACACCCTTCACTTGGACCTCCGCATACATCAACCCCTTAGCCTGTTCCTTCGGCTTGGAGTTGATGGAGTTGAGTAGGGTTAGAGACCCCATGTGAGTCTCACCCTGATCATCTTTCTCCATCTCGGTGGAAACCATGGCACTCAAGGCTTTCTTTTGCGGGCAATCTCGCAAGAAATGGTTTCCACCACACATAAAACATTCACGTTTGTATTTAGAGAAATCCTTACCTCCATGCTCCTTCTCCTTGTCTTTGCCCTTGGAGTCATGGTGCTTAGGACCGGTCTTGTGGGGCTTGCCTCCCCCACCTTTGTTTGAACCATCCTTTCGGCTCTTGTCCTTTCTCTCGAACTTGTACTCGATCAAGGACTCCGCTTCCCGATAGGCTGCGGGGAGGTCTTGGACATTCCTCCTCCTTAGCTCTTGTTCAGCCCACGATTGCAACCCGTCCATGAAGTACAACAACCTTTCCTTCTTGGGCATGTCGGATATCTTAAGCATCAACGAGCTATATGCCTTGATGTACTCCTTGATAGTTCCCGTGTGCTTGAGATTCCTTAATCTCCTCATGGCATCCAACTCGGCGTTAGCCGTATAGAAGTGCCTCTTGAGGTCCGCCTTAAATTCTTCCCATGTGTTTATAACACAAGCACCCCTCTCAACATCTCGGTGGCGAGCACGCCACCATAACATGGCATCATCCTCAAGATAGAGAGTGGCTTGGGTAATTTTCATACTATCATCAAGTAAATGAGTGGCGGAAAAGTACCTTTCAATGCCGTAAAGGAAGTTGTCAATTTCCTTTGCATTCCTCGAGCCCTTGTATTTGTGAGGCCGGGGTGTATCCAACATAGGAATAGACCCCCTTGAGCTTCCCGCACCGACCGAGATTGCCTCCTTGCAACGAGCACAATCCGCCTCAACACTCGTGAGCCTTTCCCTTAGTTCAAGGTTCTCGACCACAAGTTGATGGATTCGGTCCAACATCTCATCCATAAGTCTCTTGTTGGACTCTACCATCTCTTCACGGAGACGGGTGGCAAAAGCATTCACCAACCCGTGTACGTTCTCTTCGTTGGGCAAGGCCTCCACTTCCTTCTCCAACCCATCCACCCTTCCCTCCAAGGTGGTCACATCCTCTTGGCAAGCTTGGATGGATCTATCCATCCTCTCCACGACATCCTCTAAGTTGGTAGTAGGAACCTTAGAGGCGCCCTTGCCTTTCTTCTTTTTCTCAACATCGGCAACGTGAGTGACTTGTGAGCTATCGAGGACTTGGGCCATAGCAACACCTCTTGGTTACTCCTTCTCGTAACCGTGCTCTGATACCACCTGTCACGCCCTGACTTCTTCCTAAGCCAACTGCGTGCGGCACTTAGTCTTTTTCTACCTCCTTGGATGACTAAGTCAGCCTTCACTTCAAGAGACCTCACTCTTGAATAAGAGAACTTTGCTTGGCACAAAGCCTTAAGGACTCACAAGGAGTTACACAAGAGAGTTTGAGTGAATGAGAGCTTTATTGAGAGAATTGTAGAGAGCTTCCAACTTGTGGATGGTGGAAATGAGACCCCTCACCCCCTATTTATAGTTGAGGCCTCCTCCTCCCTCCATCCCAAGGAACATTCTAGAGTGGGCTAGATCATATCCTCTCTAGAATGCTCCATTTAGAACCCACTAGGTTACTCTGGAGAGTTCCATACAAGTGTGTACAAAAGAGGATGGTTCTAGAGACATCCCCTCTAGAACCATCTATACAATTGTAGAAGCCTCCTACTTCTTCTACACATATCTACACTTATCCACATTATTCTAGAATGTTCTAGAATATTCCGCAAAAATAATGGTGCTCAAAGCGGGCCGTGACAATGTGCTCTCTAAACTTATAACATCGAAATGTTATGATTCTAATTGTAAGTTTTGAACTTGAATATCACTTCAGATGTATGAGATTCTTAGGTGAGGTTTATAAGGTATTGGTCTCTCCAACCTCAATAGCCATCTTTCTGAGGTGTGGCTTTCCTATTGTTTGTACCAAATTTTGTTTGCCTTACCTTAGGAACTACCTTAGGCTTAGAGGACCATATGTGTGTCCTACTAGCTTTACACATCTTACCCTTAACCCATGGTGAGGCTCTGTTCTTTCATCCATCAACAAATGCTGGATTCAAAACCGTTCCTCCAACTGACTAACTGAGATATAAACACTGTTTCTATATAATCTTTGAAAAGAGTCAGCCAAGAATATTATATCAGGCTCCAATTTTCATTGCACTCTAGTATGATACAATTGCTGTTAATACATGCATACTATGCTTTGGTTGCATACATTTGATCTTCTCCGAAGTTATAGTTTTTATCAACTGAAAATTAGTTATAAATCTGATCAACAGTCGATGATTGCATACAATCATGCACACTGTTTGAGCTGTCTTCTTTAAACCTTTCAGGGTGAACAAGGGAGTAAACTCATTGGTAGGATCATAGAATTTTTCCAAACAACAAAAGAACAAGATTATTTCAGGGTTCAGTGGTTTTATAAAGCCCAGGATACTGTGAGTTTTTCTTTCTTAATTATACAGTTGGTCATCACCTATCATCAAGTTATTGCTGCCCTTTATTGCTGTAATTATTTCCAGGTTATGAAAGAAGCAGCTTCTTCACATGACAAGAAACGTGTATTTTACTCTTCTCTGATGAATGATAATCTGCTAGATTGCATTATTTCTAAAGTCAATATTGTGCAAATTGCACCGCTGGTACATGTCCAATCCTGATACTAGACAAATTCCTTTTCGGTATTTTTAAGCCAATGCTACAGTGATTATATGCTTTTGTCATCTTTTTGTCCCAATTTTCTGAATGACCGTTGTCAACTTTAATTTGGTTGAATGTGGCTGTGACAATTGTAGGAAGACTTGAATTCAAGTCCTATCCTACTAGCAGATTTCTATTATGACATGGAATATTGCCTGGACTATTCAACTTTTCAAAACTTACCAAAGGGTGAGAAGGTTGCCCTATGTTGCTTTGATAAGTTATTTTTTCTTATATGTGTTATTGTGTCTTCTCATGTTACACTCTTGCTCATTTAATGACATTATTATTTATATCTATATTGACATCACATACATTGCTTCTTCTCATTGTTGGTGAATGTTTCATTGTATTCAGTGTGAGAGAGGATAGATGATTTTCGACCCAAAATGGAAAAGTATATAGTGCTGTGAAGAGATTCTTGGTCCATATCATACTTATGGACAGTGAGCGACATAGACAATGGATTTTCTTTCTTTGTTTGATGCCTTTCAAACTACTTTTCTTTATGTTTGAACTTTCCTTCGTTACATTTTCTGCTCTGTCTTTGCTTTGTCCACTTGTAAGTGGGTAGTACACAGAAAATAATAATAAATCTGTAATGAACAAAACATTTTTGAACCAGCACGATTCGAACCAAGGCATGGGACATGGGCTAGGCGAAGTATCACCCTATCTGGATTCATTTGAATCCCCCCGCGCGCGAATTATAAAGTGACTAATTGGTTTCATTTTTGGAACAATCCTGGTAGCTGCTGATGAAAGCTCAGTCTGTGCTTACCCCATGGGATAGAGTGCCCTGCCATGGCCCCACCTTTTATGGCATGCAAATACCAGGCACGAACTGTTTGTGATCCTGTTAGATGAATGAATTCATGTACTTTACATTCAATCATCACGTGGAACCCTAATCACATGATATCATAACTTTATGCGGAATTTAATCTATCATATACATTATAATAATTATATAATGCGCACCTCTAGCCATTGATTTGATTGATTATGCCAGAAGATCCCAATTTCAACCCAAACACAAAGGAATGAATAGTTCTATGCCCTTCCTATTTCAACCTAATGGTGCGTGTAGGGACCTCTCAATTTTATCTTCTTTGTACTAGAATTCTCATTGGATTGCAAGAATAATCGAAGAAGAAAGCCCTCCTAGTAATCTCCCTTGTACAACATGTGTGTGTATATGTTCTTACATAGAATAGAGGAGGAAGAGAGTATCCAAAATTGATGTATTCTCAAATGAAAGTGCATGGCACCTTTTATAACCAAAACAATGATAATAGTTGGTTGTACTAACTTACTTTTGGCCCCTCTTTCAAACTTAGAATAGACTAGCAATTAAATTTATTACCATCATTTGATTACTCATTAATCCATTATCATATGCTTAACACTTACACATACACACACACACCCAATACTAATTTTACCATCAAGAATTAGTTGTAGAGATATAGGTTAGGCTAAATTATTAATATATGACCATGCTTAATAAAACTTTTTGGCCAATCTATATATCCAATTTACCACACTTTAGGGCTAATATATTGATAAAACATAAAAGCACTTTATATATGTAAAATAATCATAGTATTCGTACAAAATAAAAAATAATTAATATTTTTCCACTTGGTCCATATAAAGTAGATTCTTATCATGATATCCTTATGTTAGTACAAACTTTATAATGAAACTACTACATGGATCATGGTGACAAGATCTCATTATTTTGAAAGTTATCTTCCATGCATCACAATGCACTTATTTCACTCATAATTTAACTTCATGAATGAACCCAATCTTTAAATCCTCAACTCGATGATACATAAGCTTGTGATCCTTTGTATCTCTTAGGACCTTTATAACTTTCCTTGCACTCTTTAGTGGTCAATCAGGGGTTACCATAGCCCCAACGATAGATGCAATATTAGGTCCTGTGAGTACATAGGCATGCATAAGGCTTCCTATGGTAGAAGTGTATTGGAGGTCTCTTATATCAATAGTTTTTATGTCATATTTTGGGCACCGACTCAAAAGAGATTTTATCCTTTAACAATTGGAGCTACACTTAGTGAACAATCCTTCCTTCTATGTCTTTCTAACCCGAAAGATACTTAGGTATGCGTCACCTATATCCTTTTTGTTAAAATTGTTAGAAAGAATCTATTTCACTTCACTAAGCATCTCAATATCATAGCATGCAAGTAAACCTTTATCCATGTATAGCTTAATGAAAGACACTTTACTCCCACTAACCTTAGAGTCTATCCGCTGATCCATAATATTCTCTTCAAATTTAAATGAAGAGATAAGACCATGCAAATATAGATACCATAGAGGGGAAGCTTGTTTCGGTCTATATTTGACTCTCTTAAGCTTGCGTACTAAATTATTATCCTTACTAGAGGAGTAACCTTTGGGTTGTTTTATATATACATCCTCCTCTAGCTCACCATTTGGAAGGTCATTGATTGTAATTCAAAATTAAGATGAACTACAAATGCCATCAACATGTGAGCGAACCCTTAGCAACTAGCCTAGCTTATACCTATGGATGTTACCTTAATAGCCCCTTTTAGTCTTATAAACTTACTTATAACCAATAGGTTTTAGCTCCATTAGGTTGCTATACAAGGTTCTGGACATCATTGATCATCTTTTATAGCATTGTACCATAACTTAGATTTTGAACTACTTTTAACTTAAGTTGATGTTTTGGAATCATTGACAACATAAATGTCACAGGTTGGTGACGTTATTTTCCTAGTAGACCTTTTCAATGTTGGTACAACATTTTTCTATGGAGAATGCTTAACAACTAATCTACGGGAATGTCAGTAGCAAATTGTGGAGCCGCATTGACCTATTGTTCAACAATGATATGTACTTGAAGTACATTGTGAATAGAGATCAGTCCACTACATAAAGTGGAAGTCTTCACTACCATATGATCAATTTCAAAACTAGGTTTTTTGATTTGATCACTCTCATTGCTTAAGTTATGTTCAAAAACTTAAGGTTCATTGACTCCACACATCTAGTACTATTAGATGAACAACAAAACCAATGACCCTTAGACCTATTGGTATATCCAATGAAATACCCACTTATGGTCCTTGGGTTTGGCTTCCTATCTTGTGGTTATATACTCTCATTTACCTTGAACATGCATTTGTCTTGAATTTGGCTTGTAATCCTTAAATAACTCAAAGATGTTATAAACACAACTTTAGTTGAGATCCAATTCAAGAAACATTTATATGTATATAGCTGTCTTTAGTGGCTCAATCCACAAGTTAGAGTTGCTGCACATACTCTGCACTATGTCCAACAATGTCTTGTCCATCAACAATGTATCTATCATAGCAATCTTGACCTCTACTTAATGACATCCTTTATTTGTTTTCCATATTGTTTCTCTACCTCAACCTTAGACACTTTGATAGGCATCCAAACAAGTAGCGATACATATAACGTGAGTGATCTTCAACGAGAGATGAAACATCTTTGACCATGTAAATCCTCATTAGGATTTCATATATTAGTATGCCTAATCTCTAAATGCACTTCTGATGGCACATATCCTTGACTCGTTTGTCTACTTTCCTTTAATGTAGCTAATATGAGCATAAAATTAGTAAAATCTAAAGTACTAAGTACTCTATCATTTACCAACCTCATGCCCTTATAATCTAGATAGAAAAATTAATATTCATGACACACCACTGAGAACTAGTGTTCATTATATTCACAACATAGAAAAGTTAATATTCATCAATGGGGTAAGGACCTTATGACGATGCACCATACCATGTGCATCTAATGGTACAAGCCTTCTTCACCCTCTCATACATATGCAATAGTTAAATTGAACTACATGAATAGCAACTAGAACTAAATTTCATAACCTTTTAGTTCTTTCATTCCTTGTATAATATGTAAAGAGTTACGAACATAGATTATCGAATCAAAATCAATCTACCATGTGTTATCTTTAACATCAACTACATGAGATTCATAACATACTAGAGGGATTGTATTGCTTTTCATTTTTAGCTTACAATGCATTGAATGCAATCATTCTTCTATATCTCTCTACCTTTCATAGAAAAAACATTTTAACTGCCACTTTGATTTCACCTTGAGGTGGTTCTTTCCTTTTACTTGTTTTGGCTCGTAACCTTTATCATTACCCTTGGTGGCTATCACCACACTCTTCAGTAACTATTTAAAGCCTCTCTTCATCTTATACATACATACCCAATAATTCATAAATGGACTATTTTCCTTTATGCGTTGTAAGAGACTTTAAATGGAATATACTACCATAAAAGAGTGTTTAACCAAAGTGAATTAAGGATGCAACTGTCATACAACCCCAAAGTCCTTAATTGTGTGGTTAAGTCCCTTATTTACATTATACACTCTCCTAAACCTTTAATAATGGCAACATTTGGGGATGAAAAATTCATGATCAAGTTGCTTGAAAAGACTTTATCTCAATAGCCCTAATGAAGTCCTTGTGGTTCTAATGGTGATCAACAAAGCCCCTTGATAGCAAGAGATATCTTATCTTTCATGTTCATGATGCTTATGCTATAGAATTTCTTCTATTGCTCATGATTTGTCATCTCCATGGAATGCTATCATTTGTTAGAATGGACTCATCTTACTTGATCACCTCATCCAAATTAAAATAGTCTAATTATAATAGAATTATCTTTCAAAACCCTTTATTTATCTCCTCATAACTCGAGGAGCCCAACATCTTAATAAGACACGGTCATTTAACATGGACAAAACTTGTCAAGTAAACAAACATATACATGCTTATAATCAATTTGAAGTCAAAACACAAAATCATGCTTAGCGAATACAAAGCACAAATAAACCAACATGAATCAAAGACATGAAATTTTCCCGTGGGCTAAGAATTTAACTCTAATAGATTTGTTAAACCATTTATTAACACTATGAAGTCATCCTATAATTTTCATTCTTACAAATTGAAAATAATGACTCAATATCTTAATTTGATGTATTCCGCTCACACAATGAGTGGTCTTGTAGGACTACATCCATCGTACATATGTAATATATTACAATTAGTATCGTGTAATCTAGATGTGATCATAGTAAATAGATGAATGCACAATTATGCTTGATTAAGAGTGTTATCACCAAGTCCTAATCGCTTAAACCATGCTAACCACATAATTTACACATAACTAAGCCTCCAAAAATGACCTTAATATGCATGGGAACATAATTGTAGGTGGAAAAAGCCAAGAAAAATGTCTACTCCTATTGGGAAGCACACCCATGCTGCATAAATGGAGGAACCTGAAAAACTCCAAGCCGAAGTAAAGAAAAATAAACATAGGCCTATTGTGTAAAACAACACTCGGTATGTTAATCTACAACAAAAAATACTTTGCGATTTCATAGACTTTCAACCATTAGCAACACATTATAACTTTCACACATGTTAAATCCAATGAAGATAGATGCTAACAATGCTCTAATAGCAAATGTTAGACAAATCTATGGCTGAATCATGATCAAAACACAATAATTAACACGAATTCATGCACTTTACATTCAATCATCATGTGGAACCCTAATTACTTGATATCGATTATATATGTTATAATAATTATATAATGTGTATCTATAGCCATTAATCAGCTTAACTATGTTGGAAGATCCCAATCTTGCAACCAAAACAAAACGAACGAATGGTGTGTGTCCCTTACAAAAGAGACGGGAGTAGGTACCTCTTACTTTTAACTTCTGTGTACTTGATTTCTCACTAAATTGCAAGAGTAGTTGAAGAAGAAAGTCCTCTTAATAATCTTCCTTGTAATGTATATTTGTGTACATGTTCTTGCATAGATTAGAGGAGAAAGAGAGAATCATACAATTAAATATCGGTTCCGATATGTAATATCGACCGATATTTATCAGATTTTGGGTTAGCCAATATGCGAAATCGGCACGATAGTTTTAGAATTTTACATATTTTTTGGTGATATTTGCTAATATTTGTTATGCCAAAAAAAAAAATCATGCTATGACATATAAAATATTGTTAGCGACATTTCGATATTGCAACACCACGACCACAACCACAGTTTTATTTCTTGGAGCGTATCCAAAAATGATGTGTTCTAAAACAAAAGTGTACAACACTTTTTTTAACCAAACCAACGATAATCGCTGGTTATAATAACAAACTTTTGGCTCCTCTTTTCAAACTTAGAAAAGATGACAATTAAATTCATTACCATCATTTGATTACTCATTAATCCATTATCAAGTGTATGCACACTCAGTACTAATTCTACCATCAAGAATAGTTAGAGAGATATAGGTTAGGCTAAATTACTAATACATGACCATGCTTAATAAAATTTTATGGCCAAACTTTATACTAATTTCATATGGACCACACCTTAGGGTTAATATATTTATAAAAATATAAAAATACTTTATGAATGTAAAATAATCATAATAATATACAGAAACCATAAATATATTAGCAATCCCTGTCTTCAATATGGCAGGATTGGGTATAACAGAAAGAAAGCAGGTGGGGTTGGGGGACTGAAAATCATTGATGCTACCGTAGCAAGATAATTCATGTGGTCAATTCTCAGTGGCAGTGTCCAATACTTTTCCGGACATACTTAAGATTATTTTCACTCTCATCTGTCATATGAAATGAATCACTTCTTTCTGTTCTTAAAAGAACAATAGTTACCATGTCCAAAAGTATTTGCTTTCTTATTCTTCCATTGAACAAAAGCATTCCGATGGCTCAATCTTAAATGCTTTTGGTTTATCAAAGCAGATACTCATATGAAGAATCATATTTTATATTCACCTAAGTGCTTTGGTGCTATCGTCACCATTTCCAACTCAACTAATTTGGAAGTTAAGCCTATCAGCAAACCATACAGCACTGTATTGTCATTGTTGGATCTATATTCTGGTTGTGGAGCCATGTCAACTGGTTTATGCCTTGGTGCCAAACTTTCTGGTGTTAATATCATGACGGTAATCTTTCATCTGTTGTTTTGTATAATTGTTTGCAATGCTCATATTTGTTTCATACCCTGGGGCTTTATAGTTCATTTCTATCTTTCTTTCAGAGATGGGCTGTTGACTCTGACTGCTTTGCATGTGAAAGCTTAAGATTGAATCATCCAGAAACATATGTAAGTGGCTTGTGGTTCCTTCCTGGATTCCAACCACAGAAGTGGAGTGTAAATGTTTAAGGTATCGTCCCTTCTCGTGAATTTGTTTTTCCTCAGGTTAGGAATGAAGTCGCGGAAGATTTCCTGGAGTTGTTGAAGCACTGGCAGAAGCTTTGCATGAAGTATGCTGTCCAGGAAAAGGAAACACCTAAATATGTGATAGAAGACTTAGCCCATGCTGCAAATGATGCTAACATTGACTATGGCGAAATTCCTGCTGATGAATTGGAAGTTTCAAAACTGCTTGATATTTGCTATGGTGATCCAGATAAGTCAGGAAGTCGGGGACTAAAATTTAAGGTGCTAAAGAAGCTATGTAACTTTTTGTCATAAGACAGTAATAGTCCATTATCATTAATCCTAATCCTAATGTGCAATTGAGGGATTGATCTTTGGGTGCTAACTTTTTTTGACAAACTTAGTCAGGTGACATTGGATGAGAACTTCAATGTTGCATGTGGGAAGGGTAAATGTCAGTCTTTAAAAGTTTCTACAACTCCAAACATGTAAATTGCCCTTTGGAGAGTGTGAAAGAGAGAAGGGTGGGGGGTGGGGTGGGATAGGATGGGGGGGGGGGGGGGGGGTGTACTGTTTAGAAATCTAAAGCGGCTAAAACCAGAAAATTCATCTTTTCATTTCCTTTTGTGAAACATAGTTCAACTCTTATCATTATTTCCTGAGCTGCTACAGCTATTCTTGGGTGCTTTTAGCAGGCTTGCTCTTGATTTCATTGTTTTCTTCTTTTTAACCAACTAAAAGAGCCAAGACTGTACAGCCAGAACTGTGATTCTATTCAATTTAGTCTAGCTGGATATCTTCCTGATGCAGTGATCTAGAGAAAGTAGTAATCACATATGTCTAGGAATAAATGGGCTGCTTGTCCCATGCCTGAGGTATCTGTTGGCTGTTGCTTCAGCTCTATTAATTACACTATCCAGTGGGGTTAAGCAGATCCAAGGCTCCACTTAGTTATAAAATCTTAATGTTGTTTTCTTTGCTTGAAAATTTAACCATCAAATTGCAGTCTACTTTATTTTTTTGCTATGATTTGATTTTCCTGTGCGGTTGAAATTAATTTAATTTATAGCAGTGGTCTTTTTAATTATAAAGGAAAAAAAAAAGCTTGCAGAAGTATGTATTCTGATTTTTGTATAATTACTTAATGTGATTTAGGCATGTTTGGAATGAGGAACAAGTCCTTGCCTTATGAATGGTAGCTAGTTGATGGCTCATGTTTGATTCTTGTGTTAACTGTCTGTTGCCTCAGGTGCGTTGGAAGGGTTATGGTCCAAGTGATGACTCATGGGAGCCAATTGAAGGGCTGAGGTATTTCCTGACTGTAGTTGTGCATTATCCTCAACTATCATTAATCATGTTTTATGTTCCAAATTTGCCGTTTCTTTTTGACCGGTTCTCAAGTTTTGTAAGCTGAAACTCATCATGTGTATCATCTCCAGTAACTGTGAGGAGACGATACAAGATTTTGTAAAGTCGGGCTTAAAGAACAAGATACTGCCCCTTCCTGTGAGTAATGCTCCTATGTATAAAAGCTGAGTGTTGATGTGTTATTAGATGGTTATGTCTTAATGTACACTCCCTGAATTTGATAAGTTGGTATATCACAGGGTGATGTTGCTGTTATCTGTGGAGGCCCTCCATGTCAAGGGATCAGTGGATATAATCGTTTCAGAAGTATTGATGCTCCATTGGATGATGATAGGAATTGTCAGATATTAGTCTTCATGGACATAATAAAATTTTTAAAGCCCAAATATATTTTAATGGAAAATGTTTTAGACATCCTAAAGTTTGACAAGGGATCACTTGGGAGATTAGCATTAAGTCATTTAGTGCGTATGAACTACCAGGCAAGAGTTGGAGTGATGGCTGCTGGTTGTTATGGTCTTCCTCAATTTCGCATGCGTGTTTTCTTTTGGGGAGCACTTCCTAGCGAGGTGAATGAGCTGAGTGCCTTTCAAATAGAGTGTTTTTTCCTGCCTAATTATTTATCTATTTATTTTCCTTCTTGACATAGTAGTTGCTTGTCTCGAAGCTGCCTCTTCCTTAGCAGCTGGAAGCAAGTACTACACACTGGCTTCTCTTCTATTGTAACTCGATAGAAGGGTGAGGGTCCATCAACTCGTCACACCCCAAGTGGGCAGCTGCTCTGGGGGAGTGTTCAAATATAATACCACTTATTGGACCTTCTTGCATGGTTTGGATTTGCTTCGATGATGGGTAGGCTTGTTGTGCTTTGACCTTTCTGTGTGCTTTAATAGAGGAAATAGGCTTGATAGGCCAAAGTCTTCATTTGTAGGACTTTGTTGGATGGGTCTGTTGATTGCAGATCATTGTGGGCTCAAAACAACTTTTGTTAAGCCAGAAACTCTCCGCTTGGCCTATTCTGTTGGGTTTCAAGTAAGAAAGATCAGTCAAATATACTATATAAAATGCATGTATAGTATGTGTTTAAATCCTTATTTCATCACCAAGAGTTGGCTATCTTGAAAGTTCAAAGTAGCCATGGTATACTAGGCTATATAGTCTATGAGTGAAACTATCTTTTATGCTGCCATTAACGTTAGACTATTTGTTTTTTAAGTGTTTTCTATGCTTAAATGTTCCTTCTCTGGCTTTGCAGGAGCTACCCCAATTTCCTCTTCCCACTCATGATGTTGTTGTTAGATATTGGCCTCCTCTTGAGTTTGAGGTACTAATATCTCCACTGGATTATCAGAAACCAAGCTTTTGTTCGATAACATTTGTGTAACATCTTGACATCATATTGCAGCGCAACGTTGTGGCTTATGATTTAGGTCAAGCTGATGAACTTGAAGATGCAGTTTTTCTGCGTGATGCTATCTCTGACCTTCCTGCTGTAATTTGACACCCTTTAGGTCTTTACGTCTTTATATTCAGGACCATGTGTGCGTTTTATTTTTAAATACTTACGTAAGAGTGCATTTTAGGTCACAAATGATGAATCTTCTGATGAAATGCCATATGGAAAGCCCCCTGAAACAGAATTCCAGAGGCATATTAGATCATCAGAAAATGGTTAGGGCTTTCCCTTCTCTAGTATGGATGAATGCTTTCATGTGGCACATGGTTATTTCATGCTCTAGTGTATATATACATTGTTCCCTGGATGATGAGCTATGGCATTTTCAATATTTGGTCATTGATGCATTGTAGGTTGTATTTTTCCAAATTGATCTGATGGAACAGTTGCATTTCAGTTGTACTATTAAAATACCATACTAGATATCTATGAGATATGCTATGTTGTATTATCCAAAATTTTCCTATTTCATGTTCAATGTATGCAGTCTTGCTTTGCGGACAATTAAGAGGATTTCAGATAATAATGTCCCATCATTTGATACTTTTTTGGCTCCGTCATCATATTATTGCTGCAGAATAGGATTTTTGTAGAAAATTCTTCCAGCCTCTCGGCACAGATCCCATCCATGAGATTCTGCTGGTAGCCTTATAGATTTGTAGTGGCTAATGCTAAAAATTGCTGCCTTGTTACTCAGAGTGGTATCCTCCCCTAAAAGTGGCAGGTTCTGTATCTTGCAATAAAAAAACTGGGGACGTGGAATCTGTGCTTTATGACCATAGGCCCCACAAGTTATTTGAGGATGACTTTGTTCGTGTTTGCCATATACCACACAGGAAGGTCAGTGAAAAGCTTTGATGCTTAGACATGAATGTTTTACTTTTGACCTTTGATATTCTGTCTAACTAGTACATCTATAGGGAGCAAATTTCCGTGTTCTCCCTGGTATCATAGTTGGTGATGACAATGTGGCACGGCGGGATCCAACAAAAGACCCTGTGCTATTACCATCTGGAAAGCCAATAGTAAGTAGTTCATTGCGTTATTTCAGATGATTTGACTAATCTTCAAACTTATTTTATTCCACAATAAATGGAACCTAGCCTTCTTTCAATAAGCACAGGTAGTCAAATGGAAGTGTTATTCTAATCTGTTTTGAGGTATCTCCTGCACGAGCTCTGGATGGAGATATCCGTTGTAGTTTGCTTAGGCCTGCCTTGTGCCTTTTCTGTTTGATCTTCTCATCTTCCTATGTTTCCTCAGTGTGCTGGAGCCTGACAGTGCCTTTCTCTACGTTTGAGCAAACTATCTGATGAGTCTTCTACCTTTCATCATCTATTGGCACCGCTCCCATGAGTATCGTCGTTACTAATGCTATCTCTTTATTCTATTCATCCCGCTCCTGTCTTTGTGATTTTCATTCAGATGTACCTATTCATGCATTTTCAACGTTGAATGTCAAATATATATATATATTACGTACAATTCACTCCAATCAAGATGCAATATCAAGCCTGATCTTTCAAACCATTTCTGTCGACTTACATTGTACATTTTGTGTATTTGTTATAGGTCCCAGAGTACGCCCTTAACTTTGAGAAAGGAAAATCTAAGAGGTGAGATATGCTTCATTGCTATATTTTACAAGATTTTTGTCTAAGCAGCAATTCTGAAATCTTTGCTTAAAATTAGACCATTTGCAAGATTGTGGTGGGATGAGACACTGCCAACAATCGTCACTTATCCAGATTGCCATAGCCAGGTGTGTCTTTGCTTCTGTTCATGTCGTGAAAGTTTACTGTTCCCTGTACTTAGCAGGTAGTGATCTCTCAGGCAATACTACACCCAGAACAAGATCGAGTTCTCACTGTTCGTGAGTGTGCAAGATTGCAAGGTTTTCCTGATCATTATCGGTTCTGTGGAACAGTTAAAAAAAGGTATATCTTCTCATTTATCTGTGAATTGGATAATCATGTTTATTTGTGATGTGATTACAGATATCAAAGCTTTGACAAAAATAGGTGCTATATGTGATGTAAACCTGCATTTGCCTTCTGAGTGTTTGGAGTTTCTGTGTCGTGCCTTTCTTGTGGCATCTGGTTGCCATCTCTAGATGAAGCTCCTGAATATATGCAAAATAAGCCAGTATGTTCAACTCTGCTTGCTTAGTGGGGCTGTACTCTACCAAAAACCCTTTTTCTGAAGGTCCTCTCAATTACTGCACAAGTGAAAGCTTGACATTGGAAAAACGTCAAATTTAAAGCTTTAGATCCTTGTATAACTTACAAATATGATCAAGTAATAGTATATGTTACCTTCTATTGAATACATAAAATTTTCATGTCGTCCTTGCAAGATTGTAGGGGCGAGTCTGCCTATATGTGGACATCCCCATACCTCTTTGTCAAGATAAGGACCTTACTTTAAGACATGCTTTAGGACAAGATGTCGATGATATTATCAAGCAGGCTTACTTGCTAGAATAAATACATCTGATACTAAAAAGGGGGAAAGAACAGCATTTACAACCAAACTCTGCAGTTAGAAGTATCCCAATCCCATGCACTTTGGTCACTGGAAAACGAAACAGCCATAGAAGTGGTCCATAAATGTGGATTTGTGTTTATGACTCTTACATGTGATATTGTGGCTTTATGATATGTTAGATCAGTTATGGTGAGCTACAGCTTACTTCTGAGTTCTGATATGGGTGGGCACATTCTGTAAATAGTAGATATCACCGGAGGACCTGAAATAGCTGTATGTTTTTTATTTTATTTATTATTATTTTTTTTTTATGAAAGGTACCGCCAAATTGGAAATGCAGTGCCTATTCCAGTTGCTCGAGCCTTGGGGTATGCTTTAGGGATGGCATCACAGAAGCTGTCCGGAAAAGAACCGTTGATGAAGCTTCCCCCCAAATTTTCTTATCTCGATAGCTTTAGATAGAACGTATTCTACTAAGGACCGACTAGATTCCATTGTTCGGCTGAAGGACAGGTTGATTTGCATTCATCAACAAACGCTGGCGTATTGACGAAATTGTATTGGTTTTCTCGCTCTATGAGCGAAGAAATTGCTCTGCTTATGATTAATACCCGGTTTAGGGCAGTTGTGATGTGTGAGTGCACAGTTTCAAGACACATCAACCCATTGAAAAATGTTACCGAAAAGCTTTTAGAAAGTGATAAGCCTAGGCAGGATATGTTGGGTTTTTAGGGCTTAGGTTTAGTATGTTATTTATAGCTCACTTTTCAATGTGTAAAATGTGATTGTCGTCTTATTATTATTGACAGAGGTTCACAGAGAGAGTAAAAATATTGAAGGGGGATTATTATATATCGCAGACGTCAACTAACAAAGAGCGTGACGTATGTTAGATTAGGTCCTAAATTTGTTAGTACTTTTTTCTTTGGTAATTTCTTGACAAAAAAATTGGCCAAGTAGATGTCAGTTTGCAGTTCGCACCATGCTGCTACTAGTTGGAGGATAATTTGCACCATGCTACTAGTAACATCAAACATGTTCTTACTAGTAGTAGTAATTATTTTTTTTCCTCTAAAATTTTAAATAAAATTATTTTTAATGATTGTACGGAGATGGCACACAATACTAAAATTAAAATACAGAGAACTAGTAAGGAGGGTTTAAAAAGGACACAAAAGATACTATTGTATTATATATTTTTTGTATAATATATTTGTAAATTCATATTTTTCTGTATATGTATTTGGGAGCAAATATTTTTGAAGAATACACATTTTTTGTCAAATAAAGATATCTAATAACAAGGATATTCAATTAAAAAGAGTTTTTGGAGACACGATTTAACAAAATTGATGACCATTATATCTTATTTCAAAAGTAAACTTATTAAAAGAAGTATACATTTTAAAAATTTACTGAGATAAATGTTATGTTGAGGATTTAAAACACTTTTGAGAGCCATGTTTTAGAGCATTTGGGGGCAAAAGTCTCGGCTCCCAGCAACACTTTTTGACCATATATTTTGAAAACATATGGAAAATTTAATAAGTTTATTTCATAATAAAGTTTCAAAGATAAAGACAATGGCCAATGACTACAATCCTTCCTTAGACACTCAATATATAGTGTTAGAGAAAAGGGTAAAATACAGTAATTAATGTCTTTATAGACCTTATAATCAATTACTCTCGTATGGAAATGCCTTTAGCTAAGAATATAGACGGCTTATCGATTCAAAAATCGATCAAACATGTAAAGATATGACCTAATGAAAATAAAATGATTGAAAGGAGGTATACTAAAAAGCTCGGAACACCATCGTTGTTTTTCCATGGGTGTTGTTAGATACATACCCCAATTTCTAAGTTGCCACCACTCAAAAGGGGCTGGATTTTTTTTGGACTAATATAACCCTTTCATTTGTTATCTTCTCCTTTTTTGTTCTCTTCTCCTCAAATAATTACACAAAATGAAAATTTGACAACATTGAATACAATGAATGGGGATGAAGATTATGATTCTAATGAAATTTTCAGCAAAAATGAATTAGAAGAAATAATGGCAAGCTGAATTTTTTTTTGCGTAATTTTTTCAACTGGTGGATGGCTTAAGGCTCATGAACAGGCAACTCACCCGTCACAAAAGGTTCATGAACGGGTAACTCATCCTCCATAAATAATACTTACCCGCCAGAGAGGCTTAGTGACGGGCAATTCACTCGTTTCTGAATAAATCTGATGGGCAACTCACTCGTCAACTTATCATTTTTTAAAAATTATTTTTATTCATTTTTTATATTTATATACTAAGAATGTCATATTTTAAATATTATCTACAAAATCTAGATTCAATTAATACTTATTAGAGTGTATTATTTACAACATACGAGATTTTTAATGATCATGAGTTATTGATTGGAAGCCCATATAATATGGGTTTTGGTACTGAGAGATCAAAAAAAGGTAGGGTATGAATTCATTATGAAAGAGGAGGTGCTTCTAGAAGACAACCTTTCGTGAATTCGGAAAGTGTTCGATCTACCGGGACCAAAAAGTGTGGTGGTAAATTTAGGATTCGTGGAAGGAAAGATGTTTGTAGTGGTTGGAAACTAGTGGTAGAATATGGAATGCATAATCATAGATTGGGTATATATTTGTAGGGGCATTTATTTGCTTGTCGATTATCTTCAGAAGAACGCAGGTTGGCGGTGAAGCTAACACAAATAAATGTCAAACTAAGGGAGATTATCCACAAGTTCAAGGTATAGAGTTTGATGGGACATTCAATTATGCAACTGTTATTGCACTTCATGGAAATAAACGAATATCGTTTATGGCATCGTTGGTTTCCCAACTTTGATATGGTTAGTGATATTGTATTTGCGCACCTAGATTCTATAACTTTGTTGCATGCATTTTCGTATGTCATTTGTTTGGATTGCACATACAAAACCAATAAGTACAACATTCCTTTCTTGGAGGTTGTTGGTTGTGTGTTTAGTGGTAAAAATTTTATCATTGCCTTGGCATTTATGATAAATAAAAATGAAGATAAATACGAATGGGTGCTTGATAAGGTAAATAGATTGATAGAGCCCCATGAACTAAATGGGGTGATCATTGATAGGGAACTGAGACTGACACAAACTATGCCAAATGTCTTTCCTAATGCAATGCCCTTCTTTTGTGGATAACACATTAGTAAGAATTTTTTGTCACATGCTATAAAGAATTTGGGAAGTATAGTAGTAGAATAAAGTTTCCTAGGATGTTGGAGGAAGATTGTACAAGCTACTATAACTGAGACATATGAGAATGAGCTTCTACTGATGGGTGACAAATGGGGCAGATTTTCACATCTTTTACAATCTGTGTACTAGACTTGGTTGAATCCATATAAGGAAAGGTTTGTTTCATTGTGGGTCGATAAAATCATTCACTTTGGTACTCATACAACCAATAAGTATAGCATATTAGTTGTAAATATTCAATGTTTATTAACTTATTAAGCGTGTAACAATTAACCATTACTTATTTTTTGAAATTCATATTGTAGGGTGGAAAGTGAACATAGAAATATGAAGAAATATATAGCATCATCACAAATGAGTTTTGACACATTATGCTTGAAGATTGATACACTGATAAGACTCTAAATAAATAAGGTGAAAAAAGAACTGGAGAAATCATGGGTAATTATTCCACATTACTCTACAAATGACATATTGTTCAAGGAGCTCACATCTGTTGTATGTCGCAGAGCATTGGACTTGATAGAAGAGGAGAGTAAGAGGTCCAATATGGTTGGTTATGAATCCTTCGAATTCGGGTGTTACCTGAGGTTTACCGTGTGCACACAAGATTTTTTTATTACAAACATGATCATCAACCTATTCTCGTATTGGCAGTACATAAATTCTAGAAGACTTTCACTTTTGTCAAACCACAAAAAGAAAGGTTTACATTTGATGATTCAATAGTTGATCAAACCCTACGTTCATTTGCTTCTAACATTATGTCTAAGTTTCAAATGATGCTTGACTAATTGCCATCATGTCTACGTTTCTATTATAATCTTATTGATGAGATGCTCAATCCCGCCCAGACAAGTATGGTAGAACCGAATGTGTAACAAAGCAAAGGACGTCCCTATAATAGCACATAAAGGGAACTATTAAAGTGGGAGCAAACAAAGCGTACTTATTCAAAATCACCTAACGGCTGAGGTTGATCAGGTCGAGGACGTGGCAGAGGTCGCCCATCCCATGGTTGATCAGAACGTGCATCTCCTAATCAAGGTCTCTATTCCCTTGGTTGATCGGATCAAGGAAGAATTAGTAGTGGGAGGTATAGTAATGGGAGGAGTCGTAGACTCATCCATGATTTTCTGTGGTCTTATGATATTGAGCGACTCATGCTTCTATGGGTGGAATCTTGGTATGATGTTTTGGGCGATGGAAACTGTGGGTTTAGAGTGGTCACACTACAACTCTTTGGTAGAGAATCATCATGGTCAAATGTTAGAGCTGCAATGTATAGGAAATTGGTGACTCATGAAGAGTTATATGCTCTTGCTTTTATTGATCCTATTGCTGAAAATATGCAACGCTTGGTACATTGGAAGGGATCGGTGTAATACCCCAAAATTTTTTCTTAGCTTAATACCACGTTATCAACACCCTAATTTGGTTCTAATATCAAGAAATCTTATTTTTAGCCTTAACCTAATTTCTTAATCCCGAAAATTTAACTGAAACCAAAACCTTGATTTGGATAAACCATAATTCGTAAACCAAAATCAAAACCGCTAAAATTTTCACTAATCCTAATTACTTATGGCTAATCTAAAATCACCCAATCTAATCCTAGTTCCCCAACCCTTCTTTTTATCCTTTCCTTTTCTTCCTTTCTTCCCTCTTCTCCCCTTGGCCCAAGCCGTAAGGTTTGATTTTGTTGCAACTTGCCCTTCACTTGCACCATCTCCTATCTTGTCCTCTACAGACTTCCATCATCCATCAACCTTCCTTTCTTATCTTTTTCTTCTTCTCCTTCTACTCACTTATCCCTGCACACCCCACTCACCAACATCATCTCCCTTGCCACTCTTCTTCTTCTTTCACATCCTTACGCAACCTACACTCATAACCATTGCCATTACCTGTAATTTTATCACCACACTCAACCATCACCTCCACTATCACTATTTTTGGCCCTGCACCACCTTCACACGTCTCCCTTCCCCTTTTTTTTTTCTTCTCCCTAATACACCATACACACACGCACACATGACCATGTATATATATATACATACATACTATACTCTCATTCTTTTCTCTTTATTTGGCCTCCAATCTATCCTTTCTGTGTTAAAAATCAATTGCTCGAGTTCCGTACCTTCTTCTCTTATTCCCTCTCCTTCCTCCTTCTTTCTCTATTTTTGGCATTCACACCACCCAATCCACTACCGTGCACCATCTCGGCCACTACTTGCTGCCCTTTGGCCGGTGGACCAACCATTAAGGTCGCCCCAACCTTCCCTATCATTGTCGCTGGCCATCGCTGCTGACCACCTCCTCTTTTCCCTTCTTCTTCCCCTCATTCGTTGTAGTGTTACAGAGTGCACAGTCTGTGCACCGCCTACTGCAAGACCATTCAACACTTATAATCTCCTACTACACAATCGTGCAACTCTTGCATTACCTGGTCATGCGTCTTTTTTCTCTCGGCTTTGTGGTTCACAACCATGCAACTTTTGCACCGCCTGACCATGTGTTTTTTTTCTCTTGACCTGTTGTGCACTATTGTTGCACAACCCTGTAACTTTTACACTCCTTGCCGTGCCCTTTATTTTCTCTCGACTAGGAGCTACATAGCCGTGCAACTTCATTTTTTGGCCATGCACCCCTATTTTCATCCCCAAACCTTGTCTAAACACCACCAAAATTTATCCATAGCTCCATCACACATTCCTCTACACTTCCATACAATTCAAGCTTCTATTTGACTCCGATTAATTCTATTTTTACCCTCCTCTACCTTAACTTTCTCCTCACTTTTTAATCTTCAATCCTAATCGTATTTTATCTTATTTTTGTAGGTAGTCTTTCGGTAATCTCGGAGGAGGATTAGGATTTACGTGCATAGAGCCCGGTGTCCTTGTCGGTAAGGAACATGTCGTAGCTAGGGATTTAGAAAAACTTTCTCGTGGATTGTTGAGCTCTTAATAGCTCTTTCTCTTTCTCAATTTTCTTAGCTAGCTTCGGATTTAGGTAAGTCATTACTTACCTTTACTTATGATGAAATCTCAATGTATGTCTGTTTAGATTGGAAGGTGATGAGGATGCTTATTGATTATTTAATTATGTCAAGCATATGCTGTGTTCTATGTGGTAATTGTATGAATGTATGAATTTATAGCCTCAATGCAAACGCATGTTATTGAATATTGTATGTATGTATGAGTTATATATTTAATGCGAACGCATGTTAGTGCGCCTCTTGAGTATTATATATGTTTGGGTATGTGAAGGGTTGAGTATGATTATACTGTTAGTATGTCCAACTAATTATAAAAATGTTTGGTGATTCTAGAGTATGTTCTAATGTGCCTAAATTGTAATTGGTTTAGAAAACCGTATTCATGGTTGAGTATATATTGAAATTGTATGATACCGTATGCTGTATTTTATATCATGGAATTACTTGGCTCTAATGCCACCTGAAATTATTTGGCTTTAATTCCACATGAATCGGATCGGCTTTAATGCCTCTAGAATCGATCGGCTTTAATGCCACCGGAATCGGTTTGGCTTTAATGTCCTTGGAATCGATTGGCTTTAAAGCTGCTTGACTTTAATGCCACTTGAAATTGATTTGATAATGGAAATTCATTGTGTTGATGGATGTGAGCTAAGTCCTGTTATGTGGGCCTGATCTATGATTGGTTAAATCATTGAATAAAATATTAATCATTAAAAGTGAAAGATCTTAATTTGGGACTTGTATCACTCGGAGTAGCTATCCGAGTTAGGTTTGGTATTCACTTGGTACCATTCCGGTATTTTTCTATTTTGTGACCTCGGGTGCCTTACGAGGTCTGGAGAGGCCCTCTTCTACTCTATAGGTGTCTCAATATATTTCGGCCCTACAGGGGGTATGCATACTTAAGTGATTAGGTGTCTTATTTATTGGTGGTCTGGTTACATTTTTGGGCGGGCCAGCTAAGGCTAGTACCGTTCGAGTATTATATTAGTTGTTACGATCTCTTTGATTCTTTGTCCTCAAGATAATATAAACAAATGGTGGTGATCACAATAAAGGAATATAATAATGAATTATTCTCGTTCACTCATGGGATTTATATTTATTTTTCCTATGCATGTCTCTTGGTTGTCTCCTTTATATTAGTGATACTATATGACATATGTTCGTACCTAATTATCATATAATCTATTATTAAAATTGCATGTGGGTCTTATGTGTAGAATGATACCTTCTAGGATAGTGTGTGTTACTTAGCATGTGATCATGATTTTCTTGTACGCTTGTACCTTGTGTATTGTTGTGTCTAGCCATGTATTATAAGTATGAATCTATGACCCCATGTTTCATTGTATGTATCGCATGTATAATCAAGCATGAGTTATTATATGAGTAGAATGGTGTATATATCGCATGTATAACTGAGCATGAGTTATTATATGAGTAGAATGGTGTAGGTATTGCACGTGTAATTGAACATGAATTATTGTATGGGTGGAATAGTTCATTTATCATATGTATAATTGAGCATTAGTATTACAAGCTAGAGATTGCCATATCTTATATGGATCATATTTCCTTCCATGAGTTAGGTAGTTGTGATTTACTCAGTACTGGACCCGTACTGATACTACCTTGGTTAAATGGGTCCCGTGATGATCCATTGATGGTGGGGAGCATACCTCTTGTGCAGGTTTGAGATCAGATATTATTTTTAGGTTGAAGGTTTGGCTTGAAAGAGTAGGCAATTCGGAGTCTAATCAATTGAAATTTGTCTTTGTTTTTTGTATTTATTTTGGAAGTTTTCAAGTGTTGTATACAAATTTCAAGGGAGCTGTAATTGGATTTTAATTTTCCATTACTTTGATAAGCTTTTAAAAATCCAGGATTATTTCATAGGTTTCCACAGATTTATTAAGCGACGATTTTATTTAGTGAAATTGTTCACTTCCCATCTGCATGTGGATATCTCCTTGTGGGAGTTTATCCTCAGTGTATAGATGTTGGTTGAATTTTGTTAGACAGGTTTTAGCCTTGCATCTAGTATGAGATAGATGATGAATATTTATCTTGTGTTAGGTGTGGCAATAGCATTCTCCAAATTCTATTTTAGCTTTTGCATTATTCTTTTAAATGAAATTTTTTAGGATTGAAATTTGGGGGTGTTACAGTAGGTTATGTCTTCGACGGGTGAGTTACCCATTGCAAGTCGTGGCTGATGGGTAAATTACTCGTCGACCAGTATTTCGACCCTGACCACCATTTTTATCATTCGAAGCTCGGATTTTGCTAAGATAAATACAATCTGATCGCTAATACAAGTTCTATATATGTATATAAATCTTAAGTTTAGTTAAATAGACACCTAAATTCAATAAATTACATTATTAAACTATGCATTTTAACATTTTCAAAAATGATAAAAATTGACAAAAAATTAAGAAATCTTGCATACCTTTTGATGTGGAATGTGTAGAATTGTTGATTACAATTAGATTTGCTCGATTGATTGAAGATTGGGAAGGATTTAAGAAGAGTTGGGATGAGGGAGAAGAGAGATAAGAGAGAAAATGTGTTAGAAAAAATTAAGGAGTGATGAAATGAAAAGGGTAAAATTAGAATTAGTAAAAATATTAAGGGTATATAGGTATGTAGTTAGTAATTTTAGTACTTAAGAAGAGGTGAGTTTTTTTCCAGGTCCGCCCTTGAAGGGAAGGGAAGGGAAGGGAAAGGGACGGAAAGATTAGTTGGGGGGAAGGAAACAGCAGAATTCCTTCCAAAGAGATACGATATAATTTAGTGTGCCCTCCCCTCCCTCCCCTCTCTCCATTTATTCTAATTATATATATCGTAAAATCAAGCAGATGCATGTGATTATGAACATGGGCACCGTCCATTAGTCAATCTTTGGCTCCTTCCGCCGACGTGGCACGTGATTGTGTAATTTTCTGACATCTCCAATTATATATTCATGCCGGCATGCATTGCACTGCGTACATTCTGGTTCACTTAGTTCCCACAACAACTCGCTTTCCTATCGATACTTTCTCATCTCATGGGATGGATGTCCGTTTGATTTCCATCCAGCTGCCTTTGAGACATCGCCATGGCTATTCGAAGATCGTATCTCAGTAAGTTTCAGATTCGTCGCCGTCCTTTGCTCCGCATGTTCTGTTTTCCCAATTATTTAAAATTCCTATGCATTGTGTCTCTCATGGCCGTTTGAATAAGCTACCGTTTGTTTATTTTATAAAAATAAATAAACGGACGAATTAGGTCATTATAAAGTAGTGTTTTTCACTTGCATGAAGTCATTAAAAATCTTGTAATTTCATTTAATTTAGCCGCTCTAGGCTTTCTATATATAAAGAGATTACATTTAGTCCACAAAATACTAATTGTCAGAGAAAATTTCCTGTACACTACCCTCTTTTCAGGGTTCTTTGAATTTTGTGTTCTCTCTCCCTCCCTCCTGTGTCCTTGTGTTTGCTAGCTAGCGTGCGGCTACTATATACTAACAACTGCATTCGACTTGCGTGGGCTCCTGAGGAAATTAGGCAGCTGCTAGGCGGCCCTAGGTAGCTGTTTTAAGTACGGTACCACCTGTCTCACCGAAGAAATAGTGAGACTGGGGCGGGGCGCGATGGAATCAGGGAGTTACGGTGGTGCTTGTGGAGGTGCTGGAGCCTTTCAGTTTGGAGGAGGAGTGGTGATGACAAGAGATTCAAAACCACGGTTACGTTGGACCCCTGATCTTCACGAGCGCTTTGTCGATGCCGTCACCAAACTTGGTGGACCCGAGAGTATGTAAATCCATATATATCTCGTCGGTCAGGTTTAATCAGATTTGACTTCAGATTATTAGTTTCTTCCCCTCATATTTATCGTGTATATTTATTTCATGCCACGGTCCATGGAGGAGCTAGACTAGAGTGATATACATATATATATCGATTCGATTCTATTTGTCCGTCTGCGTGTGCAGAAGCAACCCCCAAGTCGGTGTTGAGGTTAATGGGACTGAAAGGTTTGACACTCTACCATTTGAAGAGCCATTTACAGGTAATTAATCAATTACACGGTCTTTGCTTTACCTTATCTTCCCCTTTTAATTACCAATTCAACTACGTACGTTATTGTTAATGTTAATTTGCCTCTTCTCTGCCTGCTTGACATGTTTAGAAGTACAGACTTGGACAACAATCAAAGAAGCAAAATAATGCCTCTCATATAAATAAAGAGAGCAAAGGTAAAACTGCTCTTAATTTTCATTCCCTCCTCCTCCAATAGTTGAAATTATAACTTTTGGAGTTCGAAATCGGACTTCCTTTGATTTATATGTTTTGTTATTAAATTTTTATGACTTCAACATATCTCAATTACGACTTCTTCCCTATCGTAAAAAAAATTCTATTATTAAATTTTTATATAAAAAAATATTTTAGAAAAATCAAGGTCTATATTTTTATTTTTATCCTTAATTTTTTAATTATATATATATATATATATTAAATATTTTGTTATTTTTAAATAAAGTATATTAGTATAATTTTAAAATTACTTTTATTATTATTTTTTAAAAAATGTGCTGCATTCTTTTTGATAAGGGGTGACTCCTAATAATTTGTAATCTCGTGACCAAATGTTGTCTTTTTGTGGATTAAGCAACAAGGAATTCATATACACGTTACAACCTGCAATATTCTCCGGAGCCAATTATCCGTTGCGCTAGTTCATCGAAAGGAAGTTGCCATGGGTACGTATTTTTTTTTCCGATTAATTAAATATATACAGAAAAATGTTAAACATATCTCTAATAATGATAATTTGAAACAGTAAAACTTAAAAAATATTGTTCCGTAATAACAAGAGCGTGTATTTGTCAGGCATCTTTTAAATCATTACTCAGTCTCTTCCCTGATTAAAAGAAGAAAAATGTTCTTCTGGTGTTTGTTTGGTAATGAAAAAAAAAAAAAGAAAGAAAGAAAAAAACCCTGCCTGCTGTCTGAATCATCCTGCATGTGGTGTGACCGAACAGGGATCTACCTATCACGGAGGCATTGAGAAGCCAACTTGAGATGCAGCGGAGGTCACAACACCAACTAGCGGTGCGTTTCTCTCAAATTAACCATACCCCCCCCCCGGGCATATATATGATAACGATCATCATCGATTCGTCTCTCAGTCCGATCCCATCCGACGCAGGTGGGGAAGAAATTAGAGCAAAGAATAGAGGCTGAAGGCAAGTATCTCCAGTCAATAATAAAGAAAGCACAAGAAAGGCTCGCCAAAGATTTAAGCCACCGGTCTGCTACAACTAGCACGAGTCTAGAGGCCGCAGCACCTGAGGCTCGACTAGCGGCCTCTAGTTTAGCTTTGAGGAGCCTAACGCTGACCAACACTACCGTTACTAGTACCGCTAATCGAGGACATGAAGATGACAACAGAGCTCAAAAACACAAAGTCAACGATCCTGCCCCCACGAACGCATTTGCTTTGCCGAGTAATAGAGATCCGAAAGGTTTTGGGGATAGCTTAAGATAAGAGGAGATTGCTCGTTACGATTGGATTCTAATTACAAAGACAGATACGATCATTATATTGGTCGTCGCTCCTCGAGCTGAATTCAAAAGCCTAGCTAGCTGGCTAGCTTTGCTAGTTAACATGATCGCGGTCAAAGAACGTGTACTGTACATAACATTACCGGGTCTGGAGTATTATTTCTTCAGCAGCCGGATTTATATCTGCATTATATACTTTTTTTTTGGTATTTTTATTATTATTAGAGCTTTTGTTAATCAAACAAATGACCATAACAGAAAAAACCTCTTTATTATCATTATTATTATTATTATTATTATTATTATTGCACTGTATATCAATGTTAGAAAGCTTAAGTGATCTAGAACCCCTGTTGCACGGAAACTCCTTTAACCTGACTTCTTTTTTGTTTCATCCCAAAAGCGTTTTCATATTTTTTGTTTTCCTGTCTTCTTTTCTTCGAGACATACATATATATATGCCCTTTGTATTTTATTGGGTATCGAAAATTGTGAACACATGGGATCTAATATGATAGAATTTGTGATTTCAAGATTTCATAAATAAAAACAATCAAGAACTCACTTAGGATATTAAATGATCTTTAGTATGTTTAGAGAATAAAAGTCCACAACCTTATAACATTTGAGCCACAACACGAGCACACCAGCATGCCTTTAATTATCAAGATCACAACTAAAATTAGAGCCCACAAAAATATGCAACCAACCAGTCAACATCTCATACTCCATACAAGGTAATGCCATTCACTCCAAATACCTCATAATCCGCTCTACACCTAGCTTAGTGTGACTCCACATGACTCACCATATATCTACTCCCAACACTCAAAGCTTGAGTAATATTAGGTTCGGTACTAACCACAACATACATCAAGCATATCATAACTCTAGAGTATGTAAATGTGGCTATATGCAAACTACCTCAACACCTTTATGTTTGGGCACATCCAAAGCCCTTAGCTTGCTCACTTTAGGTATATCTTTTGCTACAACAAACATATTGTAGACCCATAATAATATATTTCTGTAATATCCTAAATTTTAGTTAAACCTAATTTTATATAATTAATACTATAATCTAATTCTAATATCGAGAAAATTTATTTTAGCCTTACCCTAATTCTCTTATTCCAAAATCTTAACCTAAACCTAATCTTTAACCTTAGAAATTTATATTTTTTAACCTAACCTTAATCCTAGTTGAAGTATATCGTTAATCTTACCTATTTTAGCTCATCAAAATATAATCTAATCCTAACCTTAAGCCTTTTTTCCCCTTTTCCCTTTTTTTTCCTTTTCCCTTTTCCCTTCCTCCTTCTTGCATCAATTTCTTCTTCTTCTCCTACCTTACATGTATTTTCCTTATCACCTGGAACACATCACCATCACTTTCACCTATCGTCTCACCTTATCTCCGTTGAATTTTTCCCTGCCTTTCTCGTGCACTATAGTAACCATAGCCATCATTCCTTGCCATCACCCTCGTCCTTGTACCATGCTGATCACTTTCATCGATCATCCTCTACCATTTTCCCTTTTTTATGCCACTCTGTAGATCTATATATACTACCTTCTCCTCCCTCCCTCCCTCCTTTATTGTCTCATTTATTTCCCCATTTTTTCTCTATCGAGCATCACCTCCCTAAGCCACCTCTTTTCTTCTTCTTCCTCTTCTTCTTCCTACCTTATATTATCTATTTTGATAGATGCTAATATGATATTTAAAATAAAGTGAGGAGAAAAAGGTCTTACTTGTTTTATTTTATTTGTTGTTATATGAGTTACATATAATTTTTTAAATCAAAATTTATTAAGAAGATAGTTTATTAATGTTTATGTGGTAATTTATATGAAGTAAAATATCATATTTGTGGATTGAATTTTACTTTAGTTTGAATCAAGTTTGGAATTCTAGTTGGGTATGAGTCAAGTGCTTTTCAGATTGGATAGCTTTAGTTTGGGTCATTTGGGTATGGGTCATTATTAGGTTGGCTGAATCTAGGTTAGTTTCATATTTGTTCAAGTTGTTTCATATTTTTTGGTTGAGACTGAATTTCAATTTTTGGGTCCAAATTGGATTTCAGATTAGGTTATTTGGGTCATGTCAACTTTGTTAGGTCTAATTAGTTTCATTAGGCAAAACACATTTGATTTGCTCATGCTTTCTAAAATAACTAAAAATAAACCCATACTTCGTGATACTTCGTGAAACCTTCCATATTCACATCACAAACACACATGCTTCATAAATAAACACTTAAACAACCTAATTACACACTAATAATGTTACATTCAACTCCATAGTTTCTCATACAAAACAACCAAAACTTATCATTCTCATAAGGCTAAATTCATGCTTCCAAACACTTAAACATGCTCTTGATCATATAAATCTATTCATAGATTCATGTTGAAAACAAACAAATCAAATATCATATAACACATTATTCTACACATATAAGTTTTAGCCAAGTTTATCATCAAAGCAAGTCTTCAAGCAAAGAAGATCACGTGCAAGCACTAAAAGGCCTAGGATTATTGCTCACCTATCAATAATCAAAGAAAAATATTTATTGAAATACATCAAGAGATTAAAATAGATATATCATAGAGCAAAAGAAAGAGTAAAGGAGAATCAATCCTTCTCAGAAGAAGAAACAAAGGACCCACTTGAATGTTTTCTTGCAAAAGTAAGGAGAATGCTTCAAGATATTGGCTAAGGTTCAATTGTGCACAAAAATGAAAGGGAGAGGAAGACTATTCAAGAAAAAGAGGCAGGGGAATAAATAAGGAGTTGGTCACTAGAGTATGGGAGGGTAAGTGCAAAATTGAGGGTTAGATGTATAAGGAAATGATTAAGGGGCTATAAAATCATATATTGAATAAAAAGGGAGGTGAAAAGGAGGTTTTGAATACAAAAGTTTTTTGAATGGTGTAAACATGAGGAGATGAGAGAGAGTAAACCAACTAAGAGTAAAATAAGGAAAAAATGTGCCTTTGTGGTAAGGGATCATGTTAGGCAAATTAAAATTTGAAAAGAGTTGTAATGAGAGTTTAAAATCTCTAAAAACCATTTATAATCAAAGTATAACATATCCCTAAGGTTAGGTGAAGATCGGGAAGAGGACCAAATTTAAATAGAATTTTTATCACAAGTTCTAATAGAGCCAACAAAAATAAATATAAAGCTTACCAATAGATTACTTTTCCATACCAGTCCATTGGTCCCCTAGTTTGAAACTCATTTTCACAATTCATTTTAAATATTATACATATATATATATATTTTCATATATAGGGTATTACACTCTTGCACACAAAATTTCCCTTAGGTAACAACACTCGGGGGGTGGGGTGGGTTGTGTTCTTCAATGTAGTTGTGTCGGTCAACATTAGATGATATTGTTAGCATATAACTCCTCCATTTTTTTTTTGCCATTTTTTATTTGAAGCTTCACACAGACTTGTATATCAATACTAGTAACCAATATAACCCTCTACACATAATCATCCTTGCTACACAACACATCAAATATAAGTCATAAGCTCACATTTTTTTTTATTTTATAAAAGTATTGTTTTTTCCTCCTCATCCCCACGTAATCTTATCTACATCATATCTTAACTTTAGAGAAAATTCATATAGTTTTTTCACTTCAAGGACACTTAATATATATATATATATCAATTATGCTACTATGAGACAATGATAAGGTATTGTAGATAAATTCACTCACTCACTCACTCATACATACATATATACATACACACATACATATATATGTATATGTGAGAACTATCTTTCTTAGTGATAATTAAGAACTAGTACTCTCACTTGAAGAATTTACCCATAGAAGGTGGCAAAAACTACTCTTAGTAGGTGGTAAAAACTGCTCTTAGTAGGTAGAGGAAGCTACTCTAAGTAGCTTAAGAAACTATAGTATTTTAGCATTAGAGAAAAAAGGGGTAAAATTTTTGTAAATATTGTGTATTTATATTTAAAGTTGGAAAACTACTAACAATAGTGGATGGAAAGTACTCTTAGTGGATGGAGAAAATTGCTATAAGTCTTTTAGAAAAGTATAATATTTGAGTGTTCAAAGGAAAAATATGTGTCATTTTTGTAAATATTAGATATTTACATTTTAGGTTAGAAAACTACATAAAATAAATAGCATAAACTACTTATAGTAGGTAAAGGAAACTAACATAAGTTTTTTCAAGAAATTGTAGTATTGGAGTGTTAAGAAAAAAGGTGGTAGAATTTTTATAAATATTAGACATTTATGTTTTAAGTTAGAAAACTACCTATAGTAGGTGGTAGAAAATATTCTCAATAGGTTGAGAAAACAAATAAAAGTAGCTTAAGAATTTAGTACACTTCTCTTTTCTCACCGTATAAGGACGATTCTCATTAAATACACACACAATGTGTGTTGAGCTAAATATTGGCACATTATTTTTTTAAAGTTTTTATGATATTTTTGTGATAACCCAAAAAAAAGAGAAAAGAAAAAAAGTGAATAATGATAATGATAATGAGTAAATAAATAAATAAATATTTAAAATAATAATATATAAAATGGTATAGTAAATGAGTGATTTAATAGATACATTTATAAGCTAGCCATATCTTCACTTTCCTTGAATTAATTTCATCTTCTTTAATTATTTTGATAAGTGAAGAGTTGCTTGATTAAGTATATGTTTGGAATTACTTATCAAAAGTAGTTATCTATGATAACTACTTATTTTAATTTTTTTTTAAGCTTAAACTGACCATTGAACCTTACCATCGTATACCATTCTTCATATTCCATCGCTTTAGATTTTCTTCTATTCCCGTGGTTAGTTCCCTTTTTGCTGCCTATTTTCTTCTTTGACAGTGAACTATTCTTTTCTAAAGGCAAAACTTTGATTTCTATTTTATACACATATATAAGGGTGTATGTATTTATTCTATACCAATTTATTAAGAGTATATTATTAATACTATAGGATTATCGATCAGATTAGGATCGGCGTTGTCTTTGGGATTGGCGTATCAAGGTAAGCAACTAGCTTATTACCTTTATCGTTTGTGTGTATTATTTCTATCGTTCGTAATAATTTTCTTATTATTTTTATTGTTTCATAAAATATTAGTTTATGAATAACTTACCCCTTAGCCATTCCTTTTATAAACCTATTATTTTGTAATAAGCTTTTACTACTTATTTTTTATCAAATAATATTTCTTAAAATGATTTATAGCTAAAATACGATTTATTTCTCGGTATTTTTAACTAAATTGGGATAAAGTATTTTATTGATTATACCTGATTATTTTAATCATCTTTGACGTATAATTGTTTATATAGTATTCCTATTAGTAGGACATTTTGTTTGTTTTGTAACTTTGCCCCAAAGTTCGGGGTAAGTCCTTATTAGCCTATTTAGAAGTGTGAGATTGCTAATTGATACTACTAGTAGTGCATTATGTAGGATATCCTATTGGCCTTCACCAAACGATAGAGAGACTATCGATTAGTAGTCGTTATTGTTTTCTAGCCGTAGGGCCCCTAGCGGCCACAATTACTTTGTTTATTGGTTGTTATAGATTGTTTTATTTTTGTGATTGGTTATTGAATTAATTATTGATCCTAGTAATACTTCATGGTTTTGTGATTAATTAGTTCATCCACGGTTTGCATTGCCTACTCTTGAATGCTTTTAATGATCATTTTATGAACACTTGTATTCTTATTTTTTATGGTTATTCCTTTCATTATTCATTAATATTTTATAAATTTAATTTGATATCTACTTTGGCCGGTGGGGCCAATTACTTGGTGAGTTGTGGTTTTCTCACCCCTTTAATAATGTTAGGTGAGTTGTACGGGACATGATCTAAAGGTTTGGAATCAAGTATATTGGTACTTGGCTAGCTGAATAGATTAATAAAGAGTTTATAATAAGAATGTAACATTTGTCGGATTAGCTTTATTTTGAATGGAACCTTATTTGTAATCTTATTAGAATCTCTTTTCTATGCAATATTACAATTAAAAGTTCTTTTTTCTTTGTTTGTTTTCTGTAGCCTTGCTAGTTATATGAGTTTCTTATGTAGTTGAGGGTGTGTAACACTTTACTCCTAGGTCGTGGATTAGAGGGTGTTACAATTTTTTTATTTATAGAGAATTCATATACATTATTATTGATTATCCTAAAGTATATTTTCATCGATCAACCATTTTTCCAACATTAAATTATTTCCAATTATATTACGTAAAGTTCTAGTTTGATGGTCAATATTATAATTTGAATACTTTCTAAAGCTGATCTTCTCTATTTGCGATATGCATTGTTTTTGTTTTATGTCAGTAATTAGGATTTCTTTGTGCTTTGGTACCAGGGCATACTACATTTGTTTTCCTTTATCTTTTTAGAGTATGCTTGGCATTTCATTTGTAATTTTAGAGTATAATTGGCGTAATAAGTTGAAAGCTAAAGGTTGAAAACAAAAGGTTTAAGAGTTTTAGAAACTACTTTAACAATAGTATAAAAAATGACGCTTTAAGCTAAAAAAAAGGTTTTAAGTTCAAAAATATTTGTCACCTAGGTGCATCTAAAATTGATCAAAAAAATTGGCCAAATGAGCTTTCTTAAAGATCAAATACTTTACAATTTAACTGAAATTATTTTCCAAATGCATATAAATTATGTGATTGAACTTTGTATTTTTTGAATTTTACCAGACGGTGTCCCTAATAAATTTATTGCTTACACTAAATAGATCATGACATTTGGTACTAGGGATATAGGTGCCATTTTATTTTGAAACAGATGTTTTTTATTCATAAAAGCTCGTAAAAATTAGTACAATTCATCGTATGGATGTAATAATCACTATAAAGATGTATAAATATCAAGAAGATGAGAGATTCAAACGATGATCTCCACCCTTCCTAATAATATTATATATAAGCAAAATGCTGGCTAACTACTCACAGATAGCGCCTTAAGTAATCGACCATTCTTGTGTATTGTACTTCTGGATATAAATTTGAAGCTTCTTGATCGTCTCCAATTTCAAAACTGGTCAAGCAACCTTCATAGAATATGTGATAGAAATGCCCTACGCCCACTTGCTGTGCAAAGTCCAAATCTTCCAAAAAAAAATTGTGAAAAATAACCAACCAGATTAATTAGCAATCCTAGCTAGCTAGCTATAGTAGCTAATAAGTAAATGGTTCTAAGGATTTGAGATATACCTTTCATAAGGCCAAGACATTGTTCCCCAGACATGGTATGTTTGATTAGTTTATTTCCACTGAGATTTTCCCATATCTCTATCAATTCCCTCTGAGATTGAATGTTCTCTGGTGGCCTCAGATATATAGTCTTGTTCAATGTCCGTGGATCATCTAGAGTCTTTACTGCATAAGTCGCAATGTCATCTTCATCCATGAAAATCACTGCACGTACTTATTGTTATATTTCAGAGGAAGAAGATCACAAAATTTTAATGACAGATAAATGAGAGAACTTGAACGCTGTTCTTCTTAATTGAAATGATGAGCAATACAGTGCTTAAATAGAAATTACTAAACTTAGCTAACTAAACTTCCACCATCCACGACTAACAACTGCCTAAGCTAGTGGCATAAATCTGACTCAAACTGAAACGTAAAATGCTCCTAACCACTAGCTGAAAACCAGTAAACAGAATTGACAAAGTCTTCCTAAAAACATGCTAACAAATTCTAACTTATTTTGCATGAATACGTGTACTTGCATGAGACTTGAATTATATTTCAACACCTCCCCTTAATTCAGACTCATGAATACCAATCTTCTCCACAAAGAACTGATGTTTGGCTTGAGCAAGAGATTTTGTGAACAAATCTGCATTTTGGACATTCGTGCTGCAAAACTTCAGAACCACTTTCTCCTCTGACACAAGCTTTCTGATGAAATGATGCTGAACTTCAATGTGCTTGGTCCTTGCATGAAACGCAGGGTTTCTTGTCATAGCAATTGCAGATCTGTTATCACACCATATCTCTGTTGCATCTTCTTGCTCACAACACAGATCCTTCAACAACTTTCTCAGCCAAATTGCTTGTCTTGCTGCAGCACCAGCAGCCACATATTCTGCTTCAGATGATGATAGTGCCACCGTTTCTTGTTTCTTTGAGCTCCATGTAATAGCTCCAGAACCAAGACTGAATACAGACCCAGAAGTACTCTTCCTGTTATCCAAACAGCCTGCCCAATCACTGTCAGTGTAGCCAACTAACTTGAACTCACTAGCATGCTCATACAGAATCCCAAATTCAACTGATCCTGCAACATATTTCAGGATTCTCTTTGCTGCACCAAGTTGTTGCTTTGTTGGAGAATGCATATATCTGGATACCACACTCACACTATGAGCAATGTCTGGACGTGTGTGAGTGAGATAATTCAGGCCACCCACAAGACTCCTGAATGTCTTCTCATTAGCTTTCTCTGTGCCATCCTCCTTTTGCAACTTCTCATTGGTATTCATGGGAGTTTTAGCTGTTTCACCTTTCTCCACATGAAATTTCTTCAGCAAGTCAGCTGCATACTTCCTTTGGCACACAAAAATGCCATTTTCTCCCTGCTGAACTTCCAAACCCAAGAAATACTTAAGAGTTCCCAAGTCTGTCATCTCAAATTGCTTCATCATAGACACTTTAAACTCATCAAGCATCTTCTGACAGGAACAGAAATAAATTATGTCATCGACATATAGACACACCACTAGGAATTCAGACATACCTCCCTTCTTCACGTAAAGAGTTGGTTCATTCTCACTTCTGTCAAAGCCATTTTGAAGGAAGAATGAATCAATCTTGCTATACCAGGCTCTTGGAGCCTGTTTTATCCCATAAAGTGCCTTCTGTAGCTTGTACACCTTATGTTCCTCTCCTTCTCTGACAAAGCCAACAGGTTGCTCCACAAATACTTCTTCTTGCAAGTCTCCATTTAAGAATGCAGACTTTACATCCAACTGAAACACTTCAAGTTTCCACTGAGCAGCCAAGGCAAGTATGATCCTCACAGTTTCAAACCTTGCCACAGGTGAAAATGTCTCTTCAAAGTCCACTCCTTCTTGCTGAGCATATCCCTTGGCAACCAATCGAGCTTTATGCTTCAGGATGCTCCCATCAGTGTTGAACTTTGTTCTAAAGACCCACTTGAGACCAATCACATTTTTCCCTTCAGGAAGCTCAACCAAATTCCAAGTGTGGTTCTTTTGAATGGCTTTGATCTCCTCTTCCATAGCACATTG
Source organism: Tamarix chinensis (assembly GCA_030549775.1). Taxonomy (NCBI): domain Eukaryota; kingdom Viridiplantae; phylum Streptophyta; class Magnoliopsida; order Caryophyllales; family Tamaricaceae; genus Tamarix; species Tamarix chinensis. The sequence continues at coordinate 165,267,732 of CM060171.1, read as the reverse complement.
CCATTCAGTTCCATTCTTAGCCTCATCATAGCTAGTTGGATCTACAGCAACTAAGGCAAAATCGCAGCTTTCATATACTTCAGCTAACGACCTAAATCTCCTTGGAGGTGAGTCACTTGATGTGCTTGAACCGCTTGAACTGCTTGAACTTCTTGAATTGCTTGAATTGCTTGAATTGCTTGAAGATGATGATGGTGATGAGGGAGGACTTGGAAAGTGTTGATCATTTCCTAGCACATTCAGTTCCTCCCTTGAATCATCAACTCCAATTGCTTTGTGCTGAGTTCTGTCATAACTCTCCCAATTCCAGCCTGCATCTTCATTAAATACAACATTCCTACTAACAGTAATCTTGCTAGTAAGAGGGTTATATAGTCTATATGCCTTAGATTGAGGAGCATAGCCAATAAACACACATTTCACTGATTTATCATCAAGCTTAGATCTTAAATCAACTAAGGCATAAGCTATACAACCAAAAGTTCTCAAATGACTTACAGAAGGTTTCTTCCCTCTCCATGCTTCCAACGGTGTCATATTCATGACAGCTTTGGTAGGAGAAATATTGAGAATGTACACAGCAGTTGCTACAGCTTCACTCCAAAAACTGTTTGGTACACCTCTTGCTTTTAGCATGCTTCTTGCCATCTCAACCACAGTCCTATTCTTGCGTTCAGCCACTCCATTATGCTCTAGTGTATATGGAGCTGTCAATTCCCTTCTAATTCCATTCTCATCACAGAACTTGCTGAATTCTTGTGACAGAAACTCACCACCACGATCTGTTCTTAGTGCTTTCACAGATAAACCTGATTGTTTCTCAACCATGGCTTTAAAACACTTAAAGTTTTCAAATGCCTCAGACTTAGCTTTCAAAAATTAAACCCAACTCATTCTGCTAAAATCATCAATAATGAGAAAGAAATACTTACTCCCACCTAGTGATTCTGTTTGCATTGGACCACATAGGTCTGCATGGAGCAATTCAAGACACTCACTTGCTCTCCATGCCTTTCCAGATGGGAATGCTCCTCTTGAATGCTTCCCATAGATGCAGCCTTCACAAAGCTCCAATTCACCTACTTTAGGTAATCCTTGCACCATTTCCTTAGAGTTCAGCAACTTCAGTCCCTGAATATTCAAGTGGCCATACCTCAAATGCCATAACTTAGCATCATCATCTCCTTTTACTGTCAAAACCCTGCATACATTGTCTGACAGATCAAGTGGAAACATTCTATTGCGTCCCATAGAGATCTTCATCACAACCTCCTTGGACTTCTTGTCACGGATCACACAAGACTCATTCTCAAATAGGACAGAATAGCCAGAATTCAACAATTGTCCCACACTTAGCAAGTTGTGAGCTAAGTTTGGAACATACTGCACATCACATAAGAGTTTGATGTTACCTTGCTCACTCTTAACTGCAATTGTTCCTTTTCCTTGGACTTCAAGCTGTTTCCCATCACCAAGCCTCACTTTGCTCTTCACAGATTCATCCAAATTTCTGAACAAGGATTTTGCACTTGACATGTGGTTAGAACACCCACTGTCAATGTACCATAATCCACCTGCATCATTACTTGATGCATGTTGTGCTAAGAACAGCTTTTGCGCCTGCTCCACAAAATTTGATTTGTGGTCAGTTTTCTGCTCATCCTCCTCCTCCTTCCAGCAACTGGCCTCTTTGTGGCCTGGCTTCTTGCAATAGTAGCACTTGATGGGGCCTTTATAGGACCGAGAAGACTGCTCCCTTCCCTCATTGCTTTGTCCTCTTCCACGCCCCCTTCCTCTTGATCCACCTCTTCCTTTGCCTCTTCCATTTGACTGTCCTGATCTTTCCTTGTTTGAGGAGTCTCCCTTAACTTGAAATGCCTTCTCTTCTTTCTTCTCACTTGATCTGGTGAGCCTTTCTTCATGAGCTTGCAGAGAGCCCATGAGTTCATCAAAGGTATATTCAGCCATATCCTTTGATTCTTCAATGGCTGTAACAACATGATCAAATTTACTGGTGAGACTCCTTAGCACCTTGCCAACCACATGCTGGTTAGTCATTGTTTCTCCATATGACATCATCTGCTGCACCACACCAGAGATTCTTGACAAGTATTCCTGCACTGATTCCTTGTCCTTCATGAGAGCAGTTTCAAACTCTCTCCTTAGTGATTGTAATCTCACAGCAGTCACTTTCTTATCTCCAAGATACTCCTGCTTGAGAGTATCCCACGCCTTCTTTGATGTGGTTGCAGAGGCAATTCTGGGAAAGATTTCATTATCCAAATCTTGCTGAATTAGGAACAACGCTTTGGAATCTTTCTTCCTCTTTTCTCTCAACTGTTGATCAGGTTCAGTCGGCTGTGAATCCTCAAAACCATCTTCAACAAATCCCCACAGCTCTTGTGATTTGAACAAGGTGGTCATTTTCAGACTCCAAAAATGGTAATTGACCCATTTGAAGATTGGCAACTGAGGATTGCTGTTGTTTCCAGTTCCATTGTTCATCATTTTGAACAATCTCTTACACTCACACCCGTGTTTCCCTGTGTTTGAGTTTTCTCTCTTATCTCACACACTCCCTGGATTGAAACCCGGAAAATATTGTTAGCTCTGATACCAAATGTTATATTTAAGAGGAAGAAGATCACAAAATTTTAATGACAGATAAATGAGAGAACTTGAACGCTGTTCTTCTTAATTGAAATGATGAGCAATACAGTGCTTAAATAGAAATTACTAAACTTAGCTAACTAAACTTCCACCATCCACGACTAACAACTGCCTAAGCTAGTGGCATAAATCTGACTCAAACTGAAACGTAAAATGCTCCTAACCACTAGCTGAAAACCAGTAAACAGAATTGACAAAGTCTTCCTAAAAACATGCTAACAAATTCTAACTTATTTTGCATGAATACGTGTACTTGCATGAGACTTGAATTATATTTCAACACTTATCCAATATGTCAGTAATTTCTTTGACCAGATACTGGTCATATAATAGAATCTTATTTGATTTATAAATGGTCGGATTCTTTTCCTATTAGATTGATTTCCAAGCCTGATACAGGAGCTAGCGATCCAGGTCTAGGCGCAGTAGAAACAAGAACCAGCCTCAATATCTGAAGGACTACAGTACTAGCTAATTCTAGCCCAAGAGTATCACCGGGAGATTACTAACATCTTCTAGAATCCTTAACATCTTTTAAATATATTTTCTGTTATTGCAGTCACTAGTGACGTGCTTTTCTATTATAGTAATTATCTAGACATCAATGATTGTGGTGTTGAGTCATGTGAGACTATTAGTAGTGCCATAACCATTAGGCCTTACTAAGGTTAATATGGTCATTATCCGCACATTGTAGCTCCTATAAGAGAGGGTTGTAATCATTTATACTCTTAAGATAATAGTCTCTTCAAGAGCTACCATTTGATGCTCTAGTTGAGAAGCGCCAACCACGGCTTAGCAATTTTCCTTCAGTTTAGATGAAGACGCAGTCGATTACCCAAAAGAGGAGGGAGAAGAAGCTGAAGGGTTGGCACAGGAGAACGTTAAGCATGAAACTTCCCTAAAGGTGCTAACCTGAATGCCGAATCCACGCACCTCGTGGCCACAGCTACAATCAACAATTACGCGGTGGTGGTGCTGGTGGATTCTCGCAATACACATAATTATATCAACAGCCGGCTGCCGCACCATCGCCTACCTCCATCTACCGATTGAGCAAGGGCTTCGGTTGACTGTTATTGTGGGTAATGGAGATAAGTTGAGAACAAAAGGGCGATTAAAGGACGTTGATGTAACGATTGAAGGCATCTTTTCCCCAATAGACGTCCGTGTTTTGACCTTCACTGGAGCCAATCTTATTCCACCTTTACTTCTGAAAATTCATTATTGTCTTCTTCGAGGACATCTCAGTCTACAACCCAAACTCATCCTAACACATTAATCACGCCTGTGTTGGCCTCAAAATTATACTCTCCAACAATCCACCCCCCTAAATGTCCAATTGCTCTTTTTGCTAGCTTAGTGTTGAATACTCGGGTTACATAATTACAACGCTCCCGGGGGGGGGCGGGGCGTGCAAGTAGACCGAAAAAAAATTGAGGCAGTCCTTAACTGGGTATTACCGACGATTCATCATACATTATGCACATTGGTTAGCCCGTTAATTGATCTTCTCAAACATAACCCTAGCAACACTTTCTCCCAAGCCTCACCAGCCCAAGAGGCGTTTAATCTTCTCAAATACTCCATGACCTCATGCCCTGTATCGTCTCTCACCAAATTCAAGATCCCTTTCGTGGTGGAGACCGATGCATCCACCATCTTCATTGGTGTCTCCTCTCACAAAAACACCACCCTGTCACCTTCTCAGAAAAAGCTCCTTTCATCATAGCTATATTGACCACCAGAGCCTTAAACTCCTTGATCAAACCATCCAAACTCCCGAGTAACAACATTGGGTTACTGAGCTACCAGGTTACTAATTTAAAATTGTCTACAAGTCTAGGTGCTCCAATCGCACTGCAGATGCTCTATCACGATGGCCGGCGAACTCCACGGAGGCCGAATAAAGGGTTCTCTCCACTCCTATTATAGGTCTGCTTTATTCCATTAAGCAAGTCACTTTTTCTGATCCCCTACTATGTGTTGTTTGTTATAAATTGTGGCACAGAAAAGGATGAAGTCGATGGCTGCAGCCTCAGCCAGATCGTCCTTTCACACTAGGGGCGAGTTGTAGTTCCAGATATTGTCGATCTTCGCATGCGAATTATTGAAGCCTACCATAGGTCTTTAATTGGCGGCCACTTGGGAATTTATTTCAAAGATCACAACTTGCATTGCCATCAATTTCGTTTGGCCTTTCCTAGCCAAAGATGTGTGTGAGTTTGTTCGAAGCTGCGAAGTATGCTTATAAGTCAAACCAGAAACAAGGGCTTCAAAGGGTCTTTTACGGCCATTGCAAGTAGCAAACTGTGTATGAGAGGACGTTGCTATGGATTTTATTACCTGACTTCCAGCTTCATTAGTTAAAGAGATAGTATGGATCATGGTTGATCAACATCCTAAATACGCTCACTTATGTGTTATGCCTCTTGGTATTACTGTTGTTCGCTTGTCTGAGTATTTGTTCCTAAGTTAATATATAATAATAATAATAATAATAATAATAATAATAATAATAATAATAATAATAATAATAATAATAATAATAATAATAATAACATTTTGAAAAGCTGAGGTTCCAAGTAAAATTTGTTAATTATTAAACTTGCAACTCTTATCCTAATAATTATTATTGGTACATGTATCCTTGAATTTATTTTATATTATGTTTCATGTATCTAGGAGTTGGTGATTCATGAATCAAGTAGTTCATGAATTAGTAATTAATATAGAGTTCATGAATCAAGTAGTTCATGAATTAGTAATTAATATAGAGTTCATGAATCAAGTAGTTCATGAATTAGTAATTAATATAGATTCTGAATCCATGTACCAAAACTACTATAAATACCTTTGTAGTGTTGAGATCTTTTTCAGGGTGAAAAGTAAGAAGTCATTTTTAGAAAAATCAAAAGCTTCCTCTTCTTCTTTCTCTATTTGGTTTGTGAGTGTTGTGCCCCACCACCTTCCAACAAAGTGGTATCAGAGCTAGGATGAATTCCAAAGCCTCCCTTTCTTTCCAATATACATGGCTCACCAAGCTCAATTATGAGAATTGAGCACTTAGGATGAAGGCCATACTTGGTTCCCAAGGAGTTTGGGAAATTGTTGAGAAAGGCTATGAAGTACCGGAAGATGAAAGTGCTCTTCTGCGAAACGAGAGGGAAGCGTTGGAGAAGGAACGAAAGAGAGATCAATATGCCCTCACGATCATCCATCAAGGCTTGGATGATGATATTTTCGAGAAGATTGCAAATGAGACCACCTCTAAACAAGCATGGGAGACGCTTTGTAACTCCGTCATGGGAGTCGAGAAGGTGAAGAAAGTTCGACTTCAAACTCAAAGGGCAGAGTTTGAATCACTTTGCTTGCAAGAAAGTGAATCAATTCAAGACTACTTTACAAGAGTCTTGACGGTGGTGAACCAAATGAAGCAGCTTGGAGAGACCATGCAAGATGTTCGTGTGATCGAGAATATTCTCCGCTCTCTAAATAAAAGGTTTGACCATGTGGTGGTAGTAATTGAGGAGTCAAAAAAATTAGAGACCATGACCATTGATGAATTGAATGGATCGTTGCGAGCCTACAAGGAAAGGATGAATTGTGGCAACCAAGAGCAACCGGAACAAGTCTTGTAAGCAAAGACAACTTTCAAAGGAGATGGTGGTAGAGGTCGTGGTCAAGGTTATGGAAGAGGGCGAGGTTGCGGATGAGGTCGTGGGCAAGGAAGAGGACGAGATGAGCAATCTTCATCAATTGAGAAAAGAGGGCAACCATTTATGAGGGGCCGTGGTCGAGGAAGAGGAAAAGGTGACAAGCATAACAAATCCCAAGTTGAATGTTACTCTTGTAACAAGCTTGGTCACTATGCATGGGAATGCCAATCCAAGAAGGTTGAGGAGGAGGCCAAACTTATAGAGTACAAGGAAGACATCGTGGAGGAGTCATTGCTTCTAGCTTTAAAGGCTGATTCATTGATGAGACAAGCACCTAGTATCTTAACAATGGTGCTAGCAATCATATGACGGGTGATAAAAGCAAATTTGTGGAGCTTGATACAAGCAAGAAAGGCTTTGTAAGTTTTGGTGACAACACAAAGGTGGAGATCATGGGCAAAGGTAAAGTTTTGCTTGAGACAAAAGATGGAGGCCATAAAGTTCTTTGTGATGTTTATTACATTCCAAAGTCGACTAGTAATATTCTAAGTATTGGTCAACTTTTGGAAAGAGGCTACAAGATTCACATGGAGGATTGTATGATTTGGCTTAAAGACCAAGAGTCCAAACTTGTAGCCAAAGTGCCAATGACCAAAAATTGGATGTTCTTGTTGAACTTGAAGAATGGAGGTGCCAAGTGCTTGAAGAGTTGTGTTGATGATCCATCATGGATTTGGCACATGCAATTTGGTCACTTGAATTTTGGAGGACTTAAAGCCTTGGGAGATAAGAAGATGGTTAAAGGCATTCTGGTGATTGATCATCCCAATCAATTGTGTAAAGCATGTTTACTTGGCAAGCATTCAAGAAGAAGCTTTCCAAAGCAATCCACCTCAAGATCTACCAAGCCACTCCAACTTGTTCATGCCAATGTTTGTGGACCCATCAAGCCTCAATCTCTTGTTCCCAGGTCACCCCAAAAAAATGGAGTTGCCGAAAGGAAGAACTAGACAATTCTCAACATGCCAAGGAGCATGTTAAAGTCAAAGAACATGCTAAAGGAGCTTTGGGCTAAAGCGGTTTCATGTGCAGTCTATCTTTCAAACCGATGCCCAACCAAGAGCTTGAAGAATGTGACACCACAAGAAGCATGGAGTGGACGAAAACTGAGTGTTTCTCATTTCAGAGTCTTTGTATCCATTGCTTATGCTCATGTTCCTGAGCAAGAGAGGTCCAAACTTGATGATCGAAGCAGAAAGCTTGTTCTCATTGGATATGATGAGAATTCCAAGGGATACAAGTTGTTCAACCCGGAGTATGGAAAGATTGTGATCAACAAAGATATGGAGTTTGATGAACATGGATCATGGGATTGGAGCTCCAAAGAGGAAGAATCTTATGATTTCCTTCCTCACTTTGAAGATGAAGAAGCGACAGTCCAAGAAGTCCAAATTGAAGCTACTCCACCAACCACACCAAATTCATCATCGTCATCACTATCATCGTCTTCAAATGAGAAAACTCCAAGGCACCGAAGCCTTGATGATCTTTATCAAACAACTCAAAGGTTAGATGATAATTTGTATTGCTTATTTGTTGATTCTGAACCTTTAAGTTTTGAAGAAGCCATGTGTGAGGAGAAATGGGTTCAATCCATGGATGAAGAAATGAAGGCCATTGAAAAGAATGATACTTGGGAGTTGGGATCTCCTCCCTCTAATCATCAAGTTATTGGTGTAAAATGGGTATACAAGGTAAAGAAAAATGCTAGAGGTGAAGTTGAGAGATATAAAGCAAGGCTTGTTGCCAAAGGCTACAAGCAAAGACAAGGCGTTGACTATGAAGAGGTGTTTGCTCCAGTTGCTCGTATGGAAACAATTCATCTATTGATCTCCCTTGCTGCCCAAAATCATCGGAAGATCCACCAATTAGATGTGAAGTCCGCATTTCTTAATGGCTATCTTGACTAGGATGTCTACATCGAACAACCAGCGGGGTATGTTGTCAAAGGCCATAAAGACAAGGTATTGAAGCTAAAGAAAGCGTTGTATGGGCTCAAACAAGCTCCAAGAGCCTGGAATAGTCGAATTGACAAGTATTTGCAAGGAAATGGTTTTTCCAAATGCCAACACGAGTATGCCCTCTATGGAAGAGAAGAAAATGGACATATTTTATTTGTTTGTGTCTATGTGGATGATCTTATCTTTACAGGTGACTGTCCAAAGATGTTTGCAGACTTTAAGGAGGCCATGGCTAGAGAGTTTGAGATGAGTGACATGGGCCTCATGTCCTATTACTTGGGAATCCAAGTAAATCAGATGGAGGAGGGCATCTTTGTTTCACAAGAAGTCTATGCAAAGGAGTTACTCAAGAAATTCAACATGATTAATTGCAAGCCGGTCAACACTCCAATGGAGTGTGGAGCAAAGTTGTCCAAGATGAAAATAGATGAAGAAAAGGTTGATTCTACCATGTTCAAGAGCCTTGTTGGAAGTTTGAGATACTTGACTTGCACAAAACCTAATATTCTTCTTTCAGTTGGGGTCGTGAGTTGTTTCATGGAGGTTCCTACTGAATCTCACTTGATGGCAGCCAAGAGGATACTTCGCTACATTAGAGGTACTCTTGACTATGGGATATTTTATTCATCCTCTAATGATTTCAAGTTGATGGGTTACTATGACAGTGACTTTGTTGGAGATATTGATGATAGAAAAAGCACTACTGCTTATGTGTTCTTTATGGGAAATAATGCAATCTCTTGGTGTTCAAAGAAGCAACCAATTGTAACACTCTCCACTTGTGAAAGTGAGTATGTTGCAACCAACATGCTATATGGCTACGAAGATTGTTGAAGGAGATTCATATGGAGCAAGGGGATGCTACGAAGATCCTGATTGACAACAAGTCAGCTCAAGCTTTAGCTAAGAATCCTATGTTCCATGACCGCAACAAGCACATTGACACCCGATATCACTTTATTCAGGAATGTATTGAGATGAAAGAAGTGGAGCTCGAGTATGTCAAGTCTATGGACCAAGTTGCTGACATCTTTACAAAGCCCTTAAAGTATGACAATTTTCAAAGACTTCGGTTGCAGCTTGGAGTTCAAAAGTGTGCAAGTTTAGGGGGAGTGTTAATTATTAAACTTGCAACTCTTATCCTAATAATTATTATTGGTACATGTATCCTTGCATTTATTTAATATTATGTTTCATGTATCTAGGAGTTGGTGATTCATGAATCAAGTAGTTTATGAATTAGTAATTAATATAGAGTTCATGAATTAGTAATTAATATAGAGTCTGAATTAATGTACCAAAACTACTATAAATGCCCTTGTAGTGTTGAGATCTTTTTTAGGGTGAAAAGTACGAAGTCATTTTTAGAAAAATCAAAAGCTTCATCTTTTTCTTTTTCTATTTGGTTTGTGAGTGTTGTGCCCTACCACCTTCCAACAAAATTATTCAAAATCCCGTTAGCAGTAAGAGATTAGCTTAAAAATATATATATATATATATATATATATATATATATATATATTATTTGTACCTTTTGCATTGCCATCTCCATAAAGGCAGACATTTTCTTTTGGAGGTACCAGTGTACCCATCTGACAAAGGTTACCAGCAAAGTAGCCACCAAAACAATTAGCAGAGACGTACGTGAAAGGGATTTTAGCATCCTCAATCGCTTTCCTCACTACCATTTTTTCATCGAATGATACTCGTCCTGGCTCAAGGGCGTGCTCCATCTGTGCTGGATCAATACCGAATTCTGATGGTAGGAACCGCTGCACAGATATAATATTAATATTATTATTACTACCTAATAATAATATTAATATTCATGATGATAATATTATTAACCTTATTAGTATTATTACTAACTACCAATTAATACTAATAATAATTTTATTATTAATGTTAATATTAATAATTATAATATTATTTTTTCATTAATATTAATATTAATATTAATATTAATTAATAAATATATTAGTATTAAAATTAATGAAAATATTAATATTAATGTTAATAATAATAATAACAATACAAAAAATATTATCAACTATGTTAACAATAATAATAATACAATTAGTATTATTTTATTAATATTATTATTGATATATATTAATAAAATTAATAAACTTAATAAAATATTAATAATATTATAACTATGATTAAAAGCAATAAGGATATTATTATTATTATTATTATTAAGGATAATAATATTAATTTTATTATTAAAAATATATAGAAAACAAGGACATGCATTTATATGAAAAACTCAGAAAATATAATATATATATATATATATACACTGATTTTCTTCATAAAATTATAAAAAAAAAATCATATTTTTTTATTTTTTCAATCCGAAAAAAGAAGAAGAAGTTATGAACATGTTTTTTAAATTTCTACAAAATAGGAAAACATTTTCCAAAAAATATCTTTTTTTTTTGAAACTAAAAACTCCTTAAGGCTTTCTATCAAATATAGTAAATCATAATTGTTTAGTTCTTGAATTTCATCATGATGGAAAGTGTAGCACAGGTAAAAAAAAAACAGAAATAAAAAGAACCCAAAAAAATGATAGTTTATATTTGTGTATATTTTAAAAAAGTAGGGTCACAAAAATGAAAATTAAAAATTATTTTCGGAACGACAGGTCAAATAGAATTTTACGGAATCTTGGAGAGGAGGCGAGAGATGATATGGAATTAGTACACTCCCTATTGCATGTCATGCGGGAGGGAGAAAACATGTTGCAGCGATTTGACCAAATTCAGAAGTGGCAACTTACGTCCGTCCGTGTGCTAGCTCTTTAAAGACGAACGCAGATGCTGGGAGAGACGAGGCAGGTGGTGTTGATTGATTGATTCAAAATAGTAGTTGCTTATCTTTAGGAGAATGTGGTTAAGTGTTGTTAGTAGTAGTTATTTGAATTATTTTATTTGTTGAGTCAGGCACTAACTTAGATTATGGGTTATAAGTGGCCCTATTTTCTAGCATTTCTAATTCCTCTTAGTATTATTTAAAGAGTTGTTTACCTGTCATTTTGTAGGCAAGCAATAGCAAGTTCACTACGAGAGTCCATTTGACGTGTTTCTATTATAAAATAGTATTATATTGCTTCTCCCATTTACCAACGGGTGGATCGGATTGAGGATCGCTTTTGATGAAGAAGGGATAATACGTATGGCCGGACAAAAGCTGTTGAATGCTGAATGGAGCGTAACGGCATAGGCGATACGTTTGTTTTGGCTTGGAACAAGAACGGGAACCGGAGGGTGCATCTATTTTGGTTTGAATCGGATAGGATATCGTGCAGGTGCAGGTGATCATTTCGAACCCTAAACATCGCAGGAAATGCTTATCCAGAGTTGGCTTCATCTATAGCAAAATATACGAGTCTGATGCTGGATTGAGTTGTGCGAGCCATGTCCCAAGAATGTGCTTCAGAGTGGCACATGAAGGGACTGAAGATGCGAACTGGTGGTGCGATGAATATTTAATACTCGACGACGACGTAGCTCTTACTGACATCGATTAACAATACTCGTCTCATTTAAAATATATATGCTGTGATGTATTTTAAGTTTAATCATTAGTATTTTTTAATACATATATTAATAAACAGTATTATAAAAGTATTTGTTTTAATACAAATATAATATTTATATTTTTATATTATGATGTATTATACTTTAATAAATATTAATGATTTTTTTTCCTTAAAATACTTGATTGGTTCTGATGTCTCGGTACCCTTCCTAAATTATACTATATTTGAGCGACGCCCAAACATCCAAAAATAATATGATCTTGAATGACCTTATTGAGCTAAAGCATCAGCCAAGAAATTAGACTCCCTAGCATTACATGAAATCACGTAATATTTCTACTATTTCAAAGATACCACAGGCTTGATTAAATATTATTCTATAACGAAGTTAAACTCTAGATATATAGGTGTGCTTATTTAACTCCTTCGATGGAAATTAACATACCCAAAATAATATATATATATATATATATATATTAACCGGCAGTAGTAAGTTTATTATCATATTATGCATCTGACTTTTTGATAAAATAACAGCTATCCAAAAATATCATCCACTGCCACTAGGGCTGTAAATGAGCCGAGCCGAATACCCTTAGGTTTGGATTCGACTCGTTTAACTAAATGAACCTAAAATGCTGTTTGGGCTTAGCTCGTTTAACTAAACGAACGAGCCGAACTCACGAGCCAAAGCCAAAAAGTGAACTGAACCGAGCTTTTTCGAGCTCGAGCTCGGCTCGTTTAATTAAACGGACGAGCCGAAACGAGCTTTTAACGAGTCGAGCCGAGCCGAATAGCGAACTAGCTCAGCTCATTTACAGCTCTAACTGCCACATTAGCAATTCAATCACACATACATATATTTATGATTAATTTCTGCCATCTTATCGTCATCAAAATAAAATTAACAGCCTGAGACGGATACCTTAATGTTTCCTGCCTCTTTGATGGCATCAACAAGTTTGAGCTGCAACAATATATTGTGACTCCTGAAGTGGACGCCGGACATGGTGCATATCACGACATCAACTTGCTTCACGGCATCTACAAGACTCTGATGGTCCGAAAACGAGCCTTCGACCAGACGAGCACCGTCTTTCTTGAAGGAAAGAAGCATTTGAAGTTTGTCAATATCAAGACCTATCTCTGGCCTTTGAAGGACAAAGGTTTCATACCCTTGTTTTAAGCTTTCCCTCACGATTCTCCTCCCAACATACCCAGTTCCTCCTACCACTAGCACCTTGCTCTTCGCCATAACCGCCTCGGTCTTCCGATCAATTACTTAGTCAAAGATTTTGATTGTGAGCTCAATTATGCTATAGCGAGCAGGTATGGGTTTATACCGACCAATGAAGTGTAGCTCACTTCAAAAGTTGGAGTACATGTATAGTTTTTCTTGAATTTATAATATTATTTGATCGTGGTAGTTGGTATATCTTTTTTCATTTGCCAACCACTCGTGACCTGCTAAAAGGCATCAATTTTTGTCTCGTAAGTTTACTACCAGGGACGAAGCCAGGATATAAAATGCATGGGGTTCCAATAAATAACAAGCATATATCTAAATATAAAATAATAACAGAAATTATAATTATAATAATAATATATTTAATATTATCTAAATTCATACATAGATATTCGTTTACAATTGTACTCGTTGAGGTTTCATATTTTGAAACTGAGCTATAATAGTCTCATTACTAATGGTATCGGATACATATTTTTCTATATATGACATTAGACAATTATGTACCCATTCATCACACATACGATTTCGCAACTTGTTTTTGATAAAACTCATTGCTGAAAAAGCTCTTTCAACAGTTGAAGTAGCTACCGGTAAAATCAAAGCCAACTTCACAAGCATATAAACCAAAGGATATGTAGTGTGCTTTTTTGTTTCCACTAACTTCCTTGAGAGATCACCAAGTCCTTTTAATTCAGAAAATCTTTCATCAGATCGAACATCCAAAATATAATTCTCAAGCTGATTATCCAGTATCACAACATCAACATCAGAAAAATCCTCAGGATAAAACTTTGTCAACCTAATCAATGAATCTTTGTCAAAAGCAGAAAATAGTTCCGATGGATTCAAAGATGCTACACATGACAACAACGTAGTGCCTATCACATCAAAACGTGATTCGAGCTCCTCTAATTGCAATTCTAATATGCTGTAGAAGCAATCAAACTTGTAATGATGCATATTTGTAAGAAATGGATCCAACCATTGTGATTTGTTTTCCTTAACATACCGATCATCCATATTTGCAATCACAATATTCTTATCGTGGAAAAATAAAGAAACTTCAACAATAAGATCTTCCCATCCTTCATCCCTCATCGTTTGGAGGCGTTGTTTAGCAAGTTGAACAAGTCTCATGGCATTTACAATGTCTTGATCACTCTTCTGCAACATTAGAGATAAATCATTCATGATACCTAGAACCTTCTCATCAAATGTAACATGAAAACACACTCAAAGGACATTAGTAGATCTTTGAAAGCTCTAGCCTCACCTTTCTGTCTACTTTTTGAATCTTTTTTCAAAAAATCAAGTACTTCAATAACCGAAGAAAATAACTTAACCAAACTTGAAAGAGACTTAAGATGTGACCCCCAACGAGTATCTCCAGTCCTTGAAAAGGCTGATTCTTGATTCAATCCACACCCATGTTCGATCTTGCCTAGATCAAATGCTTCTTCTAATTCAAGAGCACGTTTATCTCGAAGCATATCTTGACGTTTGTTAGATGATCCAATTACATTAACAACACCAGTAAGGATAAAAAACAACCAATCAACATCTTCATGAGACCTTGCAACTGCAACGAGTGCCAACTGAAGCCGATGAGCAAAACAATGAATATAATATGCTAAATTATTTTCAATATGAATCAAAGTTTTTAAACCACCATATTCTCCTCTCATATTGCTTGCTCCATCATAGCCCTATCCTCGTATTCTTGATATGCATAATTTATATTTCACTAACATTGTCTCAAGTGTTGATTTGAGTGACACGACAGTTGTATCAGCTACATGTGCAATACCAATAAATCTTTCCATCACAAAACCCTTACGATCCACATAACGTACAACAACAACCATTTGTTCTTTCCCAGATATATCACCAGATTCATCAATTAATATGCCAAAAACATCATCCCCTATCTCCTTAATAATCTCATTACTTATTTCAGTTGCACAAGCACAAGCAATATCTTTTTGAACATCAGGAGAAGTCATCTGGCTATTTCTCGGGAGCATTTTTCAACATAAAACTAGTCAGAGATGGATTAATTTCTTGTAATATTTTTAGGAGCTCATAAAAATTACCTCGGTTTTTTGAACTATCCGATTCATCATTCCCCCGAAATGCTAGTCCTTGTCGAAGAAGATATCTAATAGCAATGACTGGTGCTTCTAGATGAATATGATACTCAGATTTCACTATTTCAGATTGTTTTGACAAAGCAGCTTGAATGCCATACTTTTGATTCATCAAAGTATCACATTTTTTCATAGCCTTGTTATGAGGACTATCACAATTACCAACATGAACTTCAAGCCTATCCTTTTTATTCCAGCCCCCAAAACCTTTACCCACAAAATGATCACCACTGGCTTCAAATTCTTGTTTAAACAAGTAACATGGTAGGAAAAAAGCAGCATATTTTGCTATACTATATTCTAACCAGTCATAATGATCAAACCAAGATGCAACAAATCTTCGATTTTTTCCGGAAATAAGCTTAATTGGAAAATTGTGTGCACGAGGTTGGAAAGGACCAAGACGAATATAAGCTCTCCTTACCTCAGCTTGCTGATTTGGATGGAAATCTGAATTTTTTTTCCTTAGACCTGGATCAAGTTCCAGAGAATTTAAATCCACCCAATTGCGTTGTGTAGCTTGAGACTGATGAAGATATGAAGAAACTTGTTCATGAATTACAGGACTAGGAACTGGATTAGAATTGTTCCCATTAGCTCGTTCTTTGTTTTTAGGCCGCTTTTGAAGATATTTCCACATGCTAATTTAATAAAATCAAATCTGCAATTATGAATACAATAATACAATTATACAAGATGTAGTGAAGAAATACTCAACTAATTAGAAATACAAACTATTCCAATTTCACATATTCACAATTATACAAGATGCAATTAACAAATCTCAATACAAACTATTCCAATTTCACATATTCACAATAAAATTAGAAATAAAAATACAAACTAATTCAATTAACAAAAATACTCATACTCAACTAAATCAACATTACACAATAATAATTCATACCATACTAATTCAAAATTAACATAACCTAATTCAAAAATATACAATAATCAACTAATTAACAAATCTCAATACAAACTATTCCAATTTCACATATTCACAATAAAATTAGAAATAAAAATACAAACTAATTCAATTAACAAAAAAGGATATTATATTTCATCTTAAATACAATTAAAAAAAACCCTCACCCTCTTAAATCTCAATCTCTCTGGACTCTGGCTCTCGGGGCGGGCAGCGGGCTGTTGTGTTGCCTTGCCTGTTTGGCTAATTCGTTGCCTGCCTCTGTTGAGAGTTGAGACAGACAACAGAGCAGCAGACAGTGAGAGTGTGAGACAGAGACAGTGAGACACACAACAACAGGTCGGCGACGGCGAGGCAAGACAGCAGGTCAGCAGCGGCTGTAGTGTGCGACTGGGCGGTGGGTGCCTGGCGCCAGGCGGCCACCACCAATCCTGAGCGAGCGAGCGCGGCGGCTGACGGGGTAGGGTTAGCGGCGCGACACTTGTCTGCTGGAGCCTGGGGTTGAGACTCGACGGGAGAGAGCAGGAGTCAGGGAGACGGACGAAAATCGAAAGGGAGAGCAACGAACCAGGAGCAACCAAGCAAGTCAGCCAACGAGTAGTAGTCAACGACCCTGTCAAGTGTGAAATTAGAAAAAAAAATAGGGTAAAGTTTTGGCAAAACTGGGGTTAGAACCCAGGACCTCAGAATACACTTAAAGTTTTTTGCAACTCTTTAACCACCGGTCCAGAATTATTTTCCGTCTCTTCTGTTGTATATAAAATATATATGGTTTTCATAAAATCCATGGGGTCAGGCGACCCCATGTGCTCTGAATTGGCTCCGTCCCTGTTTACTACTATACTAAATCTATCGTAAGCCAACATGGTAAAGGTACATCGCACCATATATCTTAAGAATATAAAAATTACATATTTGCAATTATAAATGCCTACAAAGAACTGACCCTCAACTAAAAATTAAATTTTCACACTACAGTGCCTAGATTATTGCAACCATTTTATTCTAAAACACATTATAGATGTTGAACACTTCTTACCATTATGTTAGACGCTCTCTTAAAGGATGATAGATTCCCTCTCAAAGGGTCCATACACCTTTACGAGATAGACTTTCTTTCAAAGAAGGATATATTTCAACAAAAAAACCTGACATGAATTAGGGGAGACTTGAACCTGTGACCTCCAAAATAACATGGTTATGGTATAACCGTTAAAATATGAAACAATTTTGTTTGCATAGTTTCCGCGCTACCTTATAAACACAACCCACTATGTTAGACTTTCACATTCTAATTGCCACTTACATGGCACCACCATGTCAGACAAGCACACCGTTTAACTAGGTGCATAAAATAATTTGCATCTCCATTTGGAATAAAATTGTAATATATGTGTATAAAAAGTATTTTTGTATAATATTTAAAAGGAAAAAATCTAAAATAAATTGTAAAAATGAGTTTCAAATAGGAAACTTAGTCAAATGGTATGACAAACCTAATGAACGAGTCCATTGGTTCTACTTGAACTTATACTATCTATCTTGTCTAAATCTAATTTTCTTCCCAATCTTCACCTAGCCTTGGGGATATGTTATACTTTTAAAAAAAATCTGGTTGAGATACTTTTAATTGGGATACAAAATAGGGTTTTAATTTATGAGTATTACTTAAAAAAAGTGTAAATTTTGGGGTGTTATAAAGGTCGATGCCGAGGTGGATGTAATACTCCGTATTTTTCAAATCCAGATTTATTAAGTTTAATGATTTTATTAGCATAATTTGACGTAAATAATTAATTATTTTAATTTCGATTCGTTTTACAGATTTATTGATGTTTTCGAATTCATAATTGAATGTAATTAATCATTGTCGTTGCGAATCATTCTAGACAAATTCGTTCACGACAATGATTTTATTATATTCTTATGATTTTGATCTTCGGTTAAAAATATATATTTCCATTCTTTCTCGTATTTTGGTTTTTAATATTTTAATTCGTTTTCGATTATATCTTCGTCATGTGATTACGACTTTGTTTTGAAGTTATATTTCGTTAACGAAATATATTATTTAAATTACAGAATTTCTATTTAAATAGTTAAATTTATTTTAATAATTTTATCAATAGAAAATATTTCCCACTTTAAATTTATTCGTTTTCGGTAATCGTTAATATTTTTGGGAAGTTTTAAATTAAAAAGATTTTCGGAATTTATTTATGAATTTCTTTCTGGAATTCATTTCCTTTCGTTTTATGCTTTTTGGGTTGTGGAAAACGGATTTTGGAAATTATCTAAATTAATCTTGACTTATTAGAATTTGACTTAAATATTTTGTTATATGCTTCTAAATGAATTTTTGAGGCCTTATAATATATTTCCGTAAACAATATAAATTTTTATGTTCATTGGTAAATTCTTCTGAAGATGTTTCCGGAATTCTTTAGATAGCTTTTTATTAATTTTAAGCTTTCGGATCCGTTCGAAATAAATTCTCGTTAAATAAATTTTAGACAAAATTCTTCCAATAATAAATTTTAAATAATTATTATTTTATATTGTGCTTGTGTTTGTAAAAAAAAAAAAACCCAATCGGCCCCCGACCGGCGCCCCCCCTCCCTTCTTTTTCTTTCTCTCTTCCCTACCCCGACCCCTCTCCTATGCGTCGCGTGTTGCAGCCTGAAGCCCTAGCCGACCCAGCCTCCCTCTCCATCTCCCCAGCTCCTCCTCGCCAACCACCGGCCAACCTCCAACCCCGCCTGCCCTCGTCGCCACCAACTACATGTAGGCGCGCGAAGCAGCCACGCCCAGCAGCGCGCAGGAGCAGCAACGGCGGCGGAGTGCAGCAGCAACGAGCCGCAGGCTGCGCCGCCACCGTCCGGCCACCGACGAGCCACGCTGACCACCGACGAGCACTATTCGACCTCCAGCGGAGCTTCCCCGACCTTCCCTTGCCCCGATTCATTGATTTTCGTTTGGTATAATTTCCGAAAAACCCTAACCCTGGTTTTGATTAATTGGGTGTGATTAGCTTATAAAAAGCTAAATGAGTTGTTTGATTATGTATATATATGCTGTAAGATTGATTTGGATAGGTTAATTGTATGGTTATGTTGAGATTTTGGAAAATTTGGATTTTTAGCCGGGTTATGCCCAAATTTTTCGAATTCATTCATTTTCGCGGTTTTGGACAAATTAATTATACAATATGTTTTAAAATGTATCCAATTTCATTTTGGAACCGTCAATTTGAGAAATTTATGCAGGTTTTATCGGAATTTGATTCCTAGGTCAAATTTTGGGTGTAATGAAATTGGGTCGTATAATTGAGTCGTTCCGCTCAATTGATTTTATAATATTGTTTAAAATATATTTAATTTTATATTAGAAGTGTTGAATTGGGAAAATTGTGCGTAATTGACCGGAATTGGATTTTTAGGTCAAGACTCCCGCGGGTTTAAATTGGTTTGGGTAATCGGGTTATTTTATTCAATTGACTATATAAATTACATTAGAATATGTTTAATTACATTTACGAACCGTCAATTGATATGTTTTGGCAAGAATTAATCAGATTTGCGTTCCGGGCTCAAAAACCCTAATTGGGCTAAATTGTGTATTTCTTTCGTCGGTTTTGAGCAATTGATTATTTGATATGTTATAAAATGTATTTAATTTTGATTTCTAAACATTCAATTTGATTAAATTTATAGAATTTTACCGAATCATATTTTCGGGCTTAAAACCCTAGATTTTTAAGTGAGATTATGAAATTGGTTATTTGTATAGTTGTTTTCTAAAATTAAATTTATAAAAGTAGTTGAAATGAGCCTAATTGTATTCTAATACCTTTAATTAGAATTAATTGATTTGAATTACCTATGTTTATGTCGTAGACTCTAAAACCCTAATTTTGAAAATTGATCATCTGAAATTGATTTATCGGAAGATCGTCTGTTGAATTTGATTGTCTAGATTTATCTAAAATTAGTTTAATTGTGTTTTAAACTATCAATTTGAGGTAATCAAAGTGACTTGGCCGATTTGTGGTTTAAGTATTAAAAACCCTAATTTTCGGGGATGATTTTATAAAATTGATTTTTGCTATGTGTATTTGTCTAATCGAATTTTATCTTTGGATTTTAAACCATTTAAATTCTGTTTTAACCTAATCGGTTTGAATTTGGTTCTATGTAAACAGTTGGATTACCTATTTAGTTATAAAATCTAATAAATAAGTTATTTTCGATAAATTAACTTATGATCGATTATTCTTTTCAGGCTTTCCAAATTAAGTTGAAGTGTCCCAAGGGATATTTGTATTAATCCGTTTTTATTTAGTTTTAACCTTAAATCTTAACAAAGCTATGCTTTTAAGTTCTAAGCTTTGGACACGTTTTCTAAGAGAGATCATTTGTGTTGTTTGTGCGTATTTAATTAGAGTATGTGAATTATTGATTGATAGGATAGTTTCTAATTTAGTTTTCGATTTCTATCGGGTCTAGGAAAGCTTTCTCGTGGATCCACGAGCTAGGGATCTCTCTCCCTCTTACGTCGCTTAGCTAGCTTCGGATCCAGGTAAGTCTCTACTTACCTCTACTTGTGGGTGTTTAGTAAGGGATGAAACTATGGCCTTGTGCTTATGTGTTGTAATGTGGGATTGAATGATGAGCATGCCATGACTTATATGTGTTACGCATGTGTTGTGAAGCACTTGTTTATATAACATAGCACGGACAATGTGGTAATATGTATGTGTGTGCATCGTACATGACATGTGTTACGTTGTTATTTGATATTGATGATATGACATGATATGGCCCTCTAGGACATGCATGCTAGGGTTAGTAGCGTGGGATGATAATGGAAGAATACGGAAAATGGACCTTGTGGGAAATTTGCATGGGGGGGGGATTAGAGCTTGCATGGGTATAATTCTTACGTTGGAAAAGGGGGATGAGGGTGGTAAGTGAGGGTTTGGAGAGTCCAAGGGATGGTTGGAAACTTGGGGGTAAAATATTACATGGGCCGATGTAAGGGCGCCCAAGAGCCTGATTAGGGTTTGAGAGGGAATGGGTAAGTTGAAGGGTACCAGGGTGAAAGTAATCGAGGGAGGATGGAGTAAGGGTGTTGAGAGTGCGAATCCACCTACATAATGGACGAGTATGGGTTTTTCTAAATGAGGGGAGAAGTTCGGGGGTGAAAGAGGGGGTTGCTTGTTGAGGAAGTAAAGTGCTAGGGTTTTGGCCGGCCAGCTAGGGTTTTGACGGACAACTGGGTTTGTCGATCATATGCGAACCAGGGAGAGAAAGCATTGCATTGGGAAATCTTCTAAGAAGAATGAGGGCGAGATGGAGGATGAAGCGATGTTAGATGAGTAAGAAAGGGGTCGGGCCACATAGGCCGATTAGGGCATCCGGGGAGGGACCCTAGAGAGACAAGGGCGTACGGAGTTGATATCCTACGTGTTGATATGGTCTATAGCCTTGGGGAATGGTGACTTATGGCAAGCTACTCTGCCTGAGTCTACGGGGGATGAATGTCGAGTGAACGGGAAGGTATGGGTCCCAACATATGGGACGGTCCTTCTGGAGGGAAGAGGTAGCGCATTACCAGCATGCATGTCAAGGGTGTGACGTGATTTAATAAGATACGAATAAGACATTAATTACGTAAAGCGAAAGACTGATGAGCCCGACCCAGTCCGTTCCACTGGTTAGAATAGTGGCCAGAGGTGTTTTGCCCTGGGGGTTGATTTTCGGTCCACCGGCTATAATAGTGGCCAGAGGCGTTTTGCCCTGGGTGTGTATCTCCGGTCCACCGGCTATAATAGTGGGGGAGTTCGGGCTCGACAAACCCAAACGAATAAGTTAATCCACAGGGAAAATACTAAATACTTACAGTGAAACACCATGTGAGTCGGAGCAGTCCGGTCCACCGGTTAGAATAGTGGCCAGAGGCGTTTTGCCCTGGGTGTTGATTCCGGTCCACCGGCTATAATAGTGGTCAGAGGCGTCCTGCCCTGTGTGTTTATTTCCGGTCCACCGGCCATAATAGTGGGGCTCCCGCGCTCACATAGACTAATAAAGAATGCGTCGAATGAATCTGAATGAAGTAATCCATAGGAAAAATACTAAGTACTTACAGCGAAACACCATGTAAGTCGGGGCCAGTTCGGTCCACCAGTTAGAATAGTGGCCAGAGGCGTTCTGCCCTGGGTGTTGATTCCGGTCCACCGGCTATAATAGTGGTCAGAAGCGTTCTGCCCTGAGTGTTGATTTCCGGTCCACCGGCTATAATAGTGGGGTCCCCGCGCTTACATGGATTATTAAAGAATATGTGTGGAATGAATATACTATTTTGAGAATAAAGAATAAGTCTAATTGGACCATGACCAGCTTTTATTGTCCATATTACCACATGCTGTTTATGTGCATAATGAGTCACTTATTATTTCGGTTATTCCACGCTTATATGTTAAATGGGATGTTGCATATGTTTTATATGTTACTATGAGTGTATGGCAAGATTCATGCTGTGGGTTGTGAGTATGTATGATATTGTATTAACGTATTGTACTATAATTTAATATGCACTTGATGATATCTCTCCTATAAGGTAGGGTAGCGAGACTTACTCAGTATTGGACCCGTACTGATACTACACTGGTTGAATGGGTCCTGTGATGATCCACCAATGGTGGGGAGCAGATCTCTTGTGCAGGTTGATACTGAGTTGGGGTGGAAGACTTGCCTTGAGTGAGTAGGCGATCCGGATTTTTATTCTTCGGGATTTGTTTTGTTTAATTGTATTCACCTTTGGAAGTTGCAAGTATTGTATTTAGATTTCTAAAGGTTTTGTAATTGACTTTAAATTTCTCGTACTCTGTTAAGTTTTTACTATTCGGATTTAATTGTTTGACAGATTTTAGCCTTACATCTAATATGAGATAGATGGTTGACATTTATCTTGTGTTAGATGTGGCGGTAACATTTCCCAAATTCGCTCCTAGCTTCCGCTTTAATCTTTCAAAAATTTTTTTTTCAGGAGTGAAATTTGGGGGTGTTACAGTGGAGATGGCTGAGAAGGAAGGAAAAGGGAGGGGAAATGAGGGGCTACAAGGGTTGGATTCGACCAAAGGAGGTGAGGGGGTAGTAGGGGAGGTTGCAGGGAGTGGGCTGGTGGCGGCAAACGGAGGAGGTGCAGGGTGGCTACCGAGAAGGGAGAAAAAAGAAGAGAAAAAGAAGAGGGGAGGAAGAAGGGCTGCAGGGTGGCTCGAGGTGGGCGGCCTAGTGGTGCAGGGTGGTAGCAAGGGAGTGCAGGAGGTGGTGCAAGTGGTTGGTGAGCGGAGGAAGCACTACCCCAAAAAGCAGTTTTAATAACGGTTTTCAACCGTTATTAAAACGCCCATTATTAAAGATTTAATAACGGTTCATAACCGTTATCAAAAATATAAAAAAACCCGCCAATATGAGCATAAAATGCATGTTTAATAACGGTTTTTTAGAAAAATCGTTGTTAAAAAATACATTTTTAATAACGGTTCTGATGACAACCATTATTAAAACGTAGGTTTTAATAACGGTTTTCATAAGAACCGTTATTAAAACTCCAGTTTTTTTTTAGTTTTTGCAGTTTTGTTCCTGCCCACATACACAGTTGTATGTTCAAATAATTTTCAAATCTGCATTGTAAAACAACATCAATTGATAACAAATATGCAATCACACCATAATTTCAATTAATCCCTTGTTAAGACACCGAACATATATACTCAAGAATCAAAAATTAGTAGGCATACTTAATAAATCTAGCTTGGTAGCTCTACACCCCAAAGAAAAATTTTCATAAATCTAGCTTAGAAGACTTAAAGACAGGCAAAGTACAAACCTGAACATGCATGTAGAATATATAGATCTCTACCTAATACCGAATGAATGAGTGCACATGCTTGGCCCATTCCTCTCTCACTTCATCAATTTCTTCAACATTGTATTGCTGGCCTTGTGCATAATCATCGGTGAAAAACTACAAATCCCAAGTTTTGATTAATATACAGTTAGCACTCACGTCAAGTACCAAACATATATGTCATGATTCATTAATGGAAAAATATCGAAAAGAAAACATACATGGCTTGGATCTATGTTGACCGATCTATTTTGGACTATCAGATCCATTGCTCTACATACATAGTATCCACAATCTTTGTTGTTTTGCTGTTGTGGACACTGTCAAATAAATTCATTTAGCTCTCTAAGTATTAGATATTAATTTTAATTAAAATAAAATACGAAATAGTTGCCTTCTTACTTACTATGACAGGCTCGTATTGAACATTCTTTGTGTCTAGGACACCATTCCCACCTCTCCTTTGATACGCTATCCGTAGTGCCCTAATAAATAGAGTTGGATACACAATATTGTAAGTACGGATATATACCTCAAATAATGAAAGCTAGGCGAATATATGTATAAATAAGCTAATGAAGTAAGAAGTGAAAAGTATACTAACATGTCGATAAATTTCTTCCCACCACGACGAGCGACTCACTACAAAATAATTGACTTTTGCTAACAGAAACTTAGGCACCGATACTTTTTCTGTTGGTAAAAGTAACTAATACCAACAGATAATTTTCTGTAGGCAATAATGTAGTTTTTTCCCACAGAAATTTTTTATTTGTTGGTATTTATATGTTATGCCAACAGATCTTTTACCATCGCTTATATCTGTAGTTATTAGTAGTATTATACCAACATAACTAATACCCACTTTTACATTTGTTGGTATTAATGTTTATGAAATTCAACAATAATATTTATTTTTATATAATTTTAATAATGATTAATTCTATTCTTTTTAATATAATAATATAATAATAATAATTAAGTCATTAGTCATTATTAGAAATAATAGTTTACATATATTATTATTAATTATTATTTTATTTCTAATTTTTTATATTAATATTGTTCATAATGGTGTCTTTTAACAATTATAATGAAATAATATATATTATATCTACTACCATTTACTATTAAATTAAGTTATTATTAAATACTACCAATTATCATTCAAATCTATATTATCTTAACAATAATAAATATTATCAATAATCATTCACATTATTAATAATATATTAGTAATTATTAGATACTATTATTAATTTATTTAAAATAATGATTCATATTATTCTTATTAATATAATTCTTTATTAATGATTACTAAGAATAGTTATTTTAGGACATTATTATTAATATTTATATTATTCATATTTGTATTTATTTCCCATTATTGATTATTTTTAATAATAATTATTATTTTATTATAAATTATGATTAATATTATCTTAATAATACATTATAAAATATTAATTTTGATTAAATTTAATATATTTAAAATTATATTTTTGACATAAATTATTTTAAATATTTGAAAAAGAAAAAAAATACGTCGGTCGATGCACGCTGCTACCCACGCCCCTTATTCCCTTTCCTGTTTGACTATCGACAACAATAACCACATATCTTCTGTCTCGACGCCTCCGCCTCCCAACTTGGTTCCTGTGGTTCGTTGTCGAGCAACCGTCCACACTGCCTCGACGCCGCTCGATCGTGCTGCCACAGCTCCCGATCGTCTCATACGGCAGCATCAGGGGAGCAGCAGCGAGGCAAGAAGGGCAGCAGCGGGGAAGAAGGCAGCAGCGGCGCGCCACCGACCGGACATCTCCAGCATCTGTCGGCCACCGACGACTGCTCCTCTCCTACCGACGAAGCTCCACCGCCCTTTACCTGCATTGATTTGGCTTATTTCGTTTGGTATAATTTTCCGAAACCCTAATTTTTTGTTTTGATTAATTATGAAAGAATGTGCTTTAAATAAGCTAAATTAATTATTTAATTAAGTATATATGTATTGTATGATTGAATTGGATATGCTAATTATGTGATATATGTTGATTTCTGGAATTTGTGTTTATTGACCCGGTTATGTCCGGATATGTTGGATTCAGTCGATTAAGTTATTTGGGATGATTTGATTATGTATTATACTTTAAAATATACTTAATTTCGTATTGGAATTGTCAATTTAAGAAAATTGTGTGAAATTATTCAGAATTTGATTTTTAGGTCAAATCCTTGCGGATTTAAATTGAATTGTATAATTGAGTTATTTTATTAAATTGATTATAAATTTTGTAATAGAATATGTTTAATTTCATTTGAGAACCGTCAATTTAAATATTTTGGCAAGATTTGACCGAATTTATAGTACGGGCTCAAAAACGCTTATTATGTTAAATTGGGTATTTTTTTATATTTTTTTTAATCAATTGAGTATATAATATGTTATAAAATAGGTCTTATTACATTTCAAAACATTTAATCTAAATAAATTAATAAAATTTGACCGAGTTGTATTTTTTTTTCCTAAAACCCTAACTTTCAAATAAAATTATGTAAATTATCATTTGTATAGTTTATTCTAAAATTGATTTTATAGAATTATTTAAAATGACCTTAATTGTATTTTAACACGTTCAATTTGGGTTAATTGGTTTGAATGATCCAGATTTGTATTTTGGACTTTAAAACCCTAAGTTTTGGGAATAGATTCTGAAATCAATTAAATTGAGTTAAAATCAGCTATCTTTGATTTAAAATCAATTAAATGAAGTTTTACGTTACCGTTTGGATAAATTTTATGAAATTGATTGATTTGATATTTTGGGGTTGTAAGCCCTAATTGTGTAAGTGATTTTTATTAAAATTTACTCACTTTCTATTCTTTTATGTTTGAAATAGTTTTTCTAATTTAGTGTTTACATTTTCTATCGGTGATCTAGGAAGACGCTGTAATGGATCCGAAAAGCCCAATATGTATACTAGTTAATTTATAGTTTTTTGGTTTCTCTTTGGTCATTTTGCTTGATTTGGACTAACAAAAAAATAATCAAATACAAAGATAAAATGGCTAATTATCGATGCAAATATTAATAAGTGACAATGATAAAGAATGATAAAAACAATAGTAAAATATTCATACTATAATAGTAAAACAACGATGGTAATAGTAGCAGTAGTAATAGTAATGGAAGATGAGTAGTAATAATTATAAACATCTGGTAATAGGATAAAATATAATAACTATAATAAAATACGAAGACAAATAATAATAAAAAATACGAAGGAACTATAGTGATAGATGAAGATGACCGTTGTAAAACATGAATACAATACAAGTGATAAATGAAGATGACCGTTGTAAAACATGAATAGAATGCAAGTGATAGATGAAGATGACTGTTGTATGCAACTATGGAAAAATACCACAAACTAGTTTTTTTTCTCCAGAAAACACCACAAATAAATTTGGTCAAATATAATAACAACTAAAGTAAAACAAGAAGGTAATTTTGGTGAAATATAAATACTACTATATTAAAATATAAGGATAATCATGGTAAAATATTACAACTATTTTTGGTTAAATCTAACTATATAATTATTAGCAAATGGAAAACAATTATAGTAATGATGGTGAAACAATTGTAATAATGTAAAACATCAATATTAATAATGGAAAAATATTAATAGTAATAGTAGTGAAACTTTAATGGTAATAATGGTCAAACATCAATGCTAAAAATGGGAAATTATTAGTTTAATGGTATAATTAATTATACAATAAAATACCATAAAAAAATGGAAAAACATAATTATAAATATCATGAAACATATAATAATTTTTTAAATTAGAAGCACATCAATAAGAGTCTCTATTCGTAGAGAAAGTTTAAAGAAATATAAAGATACATATTTTTAATTATCCTAATTTAAGATAAATTAACTCAAAAAAAAGAGAAAAAATAATGTGCACCTTGTAGTCGCCTACACCATTAACCTATTGCTATTGTGTCGACTACACCACCCCAAATGTTGTTATCCAGCTAGTAGACTAGATCTATCTGAAATTTGAACATGGAGAGGTTTGGTTGATATAGATATAATTTTTTAAATAGATATGAGCACAAATATGGATGAAGATTTGATTTGGTGATAGGTTTCTTGTATGATTTGTGGGTTTATGGGTCTTTTCTAGGGCTTTTGAGCTACAAGTGTTCAAAGCTAATGCTTTATAGCCTAATGTACTTGGTTTTTCCCTTTTATGCTTATAATGGCCTAACATTCTTTTGGTTATCTCTAAGATTTTGTGTTAATGTAGCTATATTTTTAAAAATTTAGAAAGTAGGTATGAAAGAAAATGATAAAAATATTTATACGTGTGCGCACACTTGCACGTATATATTATATATTTTTTTAATAAAAATAGACCAAATCTACTAAAATAAAGAGAGAAAAATAAAATAAAAATTATAAAACTATTACCTATATTAGTTGTCTAGTCAACGCTCTTTCTCCGATTAATGTCTTTATCTAATCACTGTCCTTACTCTTGTTAACCTATCTTAGCAAACCTATTGAAAAGTTCTAAGTTTATGTCTCGTTATAGGTTCTCAAAATATTTATTAGACGAGGAATCCTAGTAAATTATTATAAATAGTTAAATATTAAATAAATTATGCAATCCAAACCTAGAAGATAGTTTCCGTACCAATCTTATGCAAAAACCTAAACAAAAAAAACTTTGGATGTGTATATACTCAATTAAAGAGTACAAACTCTCATCATCTAGCTTTTTGATATGAATTTAGATTAATATGATTAAGTTAATTGTATATATATTTTTAGGGAAAACATGTTGACGATTATTATCAAATGGAGGATGACGAGAATGAAAAGGATGACACTGAAGAGGAAAATGAAGAAGATGATGTTTGATGCGTTTTTATAAAAACGCTTTTGTAAGTCGGCTTATGAAGACGGTTGATGCTTTTATTTGTTAGCTTACGAATATGATTGGTATTTTTGTATATCAAATTATGAAGATGCCCGAGGTTTTTGTATATATGTTAGCTAATGAAGATGCTCGGTGCTTTTGCTCGTAAGCTTACGAAGATGGTCGATGATTTTGTATATCAGCATATGAAGATGTTTTTGTATAATAGTCGATGATTTTGTATATCAATGTATGAAGATGTTTTTGTATAATAGCTTATGCTATAAGTCATTTATATAGTATTGTACTTAAAGGACTGTTATGCCTTTGGGAGCTAAGCAAATAATTATTTTGTACTAAACAATGATAATTATATATGGTGTAGTTAATTATATATATATAAGCATAAATTGTTACTACAGGTGGATATTGGATATTTTATATTTTGTATGTTTTGGCCGGTACAGGTTTTAACTATACACACACACACACACACACACACACACACACACATACACATACAGGGTTAATATGTATATCCAACAATATATATATGTTGGTAATAAGTTTTAGTAACAGATATAATATTGTGGTTATTTCTTTTTATCACAGATATATTTTTGTGCCTAATACTGCTAGTCACAGATATTATTTTGTGGGTAATAGTTTTAGTTACAGATATTGTTTTGTGGGTAATTCTTTTAGTCACATATATTATTTTGTGGTTAATACTTTTACTCACAGATATAAGTGTGGGCATAAGTTTTAATAACAGATAAATATTTGTGGGCATTATCAATTATTCCCAACAGATGATACATATCCGCGGGTAAAACTCACAGAGTTTTTACCCACAGTTTTGTCACAAAAAAATATCTGTCGGTAAAAGCTTTTGCCAACAGAAAAATAGCTTTTACCAACAGATAAGGCCTTGTTGGCACAAATCATTTATTTTGTAGTGACTTCAAAAGGCACGTCATAGGTTCGAAGGGAATCAAATACATAGACTTTATTAAGATCAAATCGGACGGCGTACAAAACCCAATGTTCAGTTGCGAGGTGAGGAATGAGATAGAGCTTGTTGTGTCCTTCAATCAAAATGCGATCCGCTAAATATTTTATGTGCCTACCCTCTCTTATTGTACTACCGTCAGCTATGTAGTATGGGCACACAAACACAATAGAGGACAACATTCCCTCCATCGCAGCTCGAGTAGCTACCAACCTATGGATGACAAAAACAATGCATATTTGTTAATAAATAATAACTCATATAAGAGGTCATAAAAATTCCAATTGTATAAGTTAAGAGTACTAAAATCTCAAAATGAAATAATACTTACGTGACATAGACGACGACACTTATGGTTGACATCCATTCTTGATTATAAATGTCACTTATGTCAGCTGTCGATACCATGTAAGTAGCATCGGCCCTCTCAACATACTCAGGACGACAATCAATGAAAATATAATTGTCCCTAAGGTAGTTTTGGGCATAAATATAATATAGCTAATGTTGGTGGAGGTTGGATTTGCTGATCTAAAGAAGGAATATTTTGTGGGGCAACTGATTTTTTAGATTTAGCTCTATTTCCTTTAGCAGCGCCCTGTTTTGTGTTGCTCGTTCTGCTAGTACCTCTCTTGGTTTTACTAGCAAAAGCAGTCTTCTTTTTTTATTCCTTAATTGATAATATTAAACAAAATATATATTGAGCATATAAATATATATATGAAAAAGGTATATATAGTGTAACTACTAAACAAGGTCTAATGAAGATGTCAAATGTCAATACCTCTTCAGTAGTGAGACGTATTTGATCCGCAGGCCAAGCCATGAAGCTTCCATGAGCTTCTAGTACTGTGGTTTCCTCGTCGCCCTCTTTATAACAAGGCAAGTGTGCACTGCCAATGATTGGAGTGTCAATACTCACCAGCCCTGTATTTAGGGCTAAATTGTACCCGTGGATTGTCTACGTTTTTGTACTGTCCTTTCGCCAAAATTGTTGAAAGGTCATTCGCTAATAAGTCACATTTATGAAAACCCTAAACAAAAATATTACACATTATTAATAATTTATTACACCGAATACATTTAATAACAATTCATAGTTTGTAATGCTTACCTCGGGAAGAGTAGAAAGAAATGCATCAGCTTCACAACTATCTCTGATGCTATTTACATTAGGTATGTGAAGCTGATCATGGTCTACTGAATCGGATGACTTATACCCTTGAGATTTAATAAATGATAACTCTTGCTCCATTGTTGTCATCTGTTCAAATGCCACGTTCAATTTTTGGGTGAGGATGGCGACTTGATCATTAGTGCTACGAGAACCACGAGATTGACCACATATGCTCGTTCTTGTAACACCCAATCCAAGGCCCCTGTGTCTTCCAGGGTGTTCTACAATTCCTGTAGCCTGGGACACAATGTTATATTGGTCCACCTCCTCACCTTCTGACGTTTCAAGATCGTCCTGTAAATTTAACTTATAGGAATAAGCATAATATAATAGTTTTCTAAAAGAAAACTAAGTAGGGTTCTAGATATATAGAAACTTAAATTTTTTTTTTGGCTGCAACATCAACATATTCATTAACATATCCATCTCTTGTTGCTCTAGCTTTCTTCCATAATGTACCAATATTGATGGACGAGGTACATGGGTCCAAGTCTTGGGCTAGGAGCTACAAATCAAAAAATATTCTTAATTAAGAATATTATTATAAAATTCAACATTTACATGTAAATAGATAATCACAAAATGCATACCAACTCCTCTTCAAGGCCCGCATAGCCTTTGCGAGCCATATTATGCCGGTATTTATTTTGCTTGGCAATCTCTTTATTTTGGGTACTTTTTTCCAATGTGACAAGCCAAA
Organism: Tamarix chinensis; assembly: GCA_030549775.1. Taxonomy (NCBI): domain Eukaryota; kingdom Viridiplantae; phylum Streptophyta; class Magnoliopsida; order Caryophyllales; family Tamaricaceae; genus Tamarix; species Tamarix chinensis. Next base: position 165,235,778 of record CM060171.1, on the reverse strand, counting down.
ACATAATGACATAGTTATTTCAATATTAAGTATAATACTGGGATTGATACAAAAAGTTTAATTGTTATCTAACAAGTACCTTAAAATCCCCCGTAAGACAATAAGCAATGAATTGGTTCCAACTTTCTTGATCAATGAAACCATATCGTTTGGGTGGGTTCTGTTGTAGAGAACCATCCCTCTTTCTATACATTTTTCTATGAGCTAAATATGAACTAAAGGTTCTTAGACGCTCCCCACAATGTCTAAGAAGCCATTTCTTCCTACTCTCTAGGACATTGAACACTCTTTGCAAAATAATACATGTAGATGTATACCGATGTTAATGTAATAAAATTAATAACATTTGACATACAAAAACGATTACATAAAATAGCATATTTACCATGATTTCCTGCCAAATATGCTCCTTATGATCCTGTGGAACATGCTTCCAATTATTATAGGAGATAGAAACACGGTTACGGGTCACAAGTGAAATGTAGGTCAAGAACATATTTGCGTAAGGGCCGATGGGAAGATTGTAAGTATTCCATCCCAACTCGACTACTTTTCCTCTATTCCTCATGTCTATGATAATTCTCATAATCGTAGGTCCTCTCTTCCCTTCTTCATCACTGCTATCCCTATCAATGTTTTTGTTGGCCATATCTCTACAAAAAAAAAATAATGTTAGAATGTTATGTATTGAGCATAGTAATGTACCATTATATTATCGATACGAATCATGCTTAAAAAGAATTAATCTCAAATATATCATGCTATTCTATATATATATATATATATATATACGAATCATGCTAACACGTTTCCAAAAAGATATTAATACTAACCCAAACCCAAACCCAAACCCAAATTAACCATAATAAACGATAAACCCTAACCCTAACCCTAGCTAATTAACCATAATTTATTATAATAAAACCTAACCCTAAACCACAAAAAACCCTAATCCCTAAACCTAGCTAAATGTAATTAAAGCATAATATATAAATCATATTATTATTATTATTATTATTATTATTATTATTATTATTATTATTATTATTATTATTATCATACACAATTATTTCTCTCTATTTAATTATTCACTTTTATATATTCCTTATTCTCTATATCTATTTAATCCTCATCAAATAGCAATCATTAACATATGCATATGTAAAATATATTTGCATTTCATTATATGACATTTCCTATATCTTATTGCTAGTCTCCTATACTTATTAATGAAAATGTGTGTGTGTGTGTGTGTGTAGTTTTTATGAGTGAAAATGTATATAATTCTACACTCACATTAATATTATATATATATGTAAAGGTCTCGGCCAACACATGCATTTGTTAATATATAACAATAACGCAACAAATTCAACAACAAACAATAAAATTTTCAGCCAACACATTCAACAACACATTTTCAAATGACAAACCACAATATTTCAATAACAAACAAATGAAACCCTGTAGCAACATGCATGCATTTATATATATATATATATACACACACACACATATATAAGTAGATAAAAAGTTACGAGAGGAAGAACAAACACATACATAAAGTGAGCTATCTACAAACACGACGGTGAGAATGTTGAGAGAGGCAAGGGCTTCAAACACGAAGGAGGATGAAGGCGCAAGTGCTAGCTAGCTTCGGAATAATGACAGCACACACATGCAAAGCCGATAATGGCAGAGACATGGTGGAGAGTTGGCGGTGCGAGGGTTTCCTTTACTTGAGAGGAGCCGATGTGGTGGTGCGAGTTGGTGGTGCATGGTGTGGTGGTGCGAGGGTTTGCAAGGAGAAGGAAAGCAAGAGAATGAAGGTGCAGAGAGTCTGAAAACTTTGGCATGAAACAGAACTGAGCGAAATAAAAGTTTGATTTTGGGTTTATAATAACGGTTCCTGAGAGAACCGTTATTAAAAAGAGGATTTAATAACGGTTCTTGAGAGAACCGTTATTAAAACATCTTTTAATAACGATTCTTCTAGGAACCGTTATTAAAAGCTTCTGACTTTTGACAACGGTTCTAATATGAACCATTATTAAATCCTCTTTTAATAATGGTTTACATAAAACCGTTATTAAAACATTCGTCCAAATTTTAACGTTGCCCTTTTAATAACTGTTTTTAACTAGAACCGTTATCAAAACTCTCCTGCACATTAATTTTCACGCGTTTGACAATGGTTTTCGAACTACCGTTATTAATGTCCCGTTATTATTTCCCATTTTCGTAGTAGTGAAGGGTAGAGGGAGGTGGCGGTGCAAAGCAGGGATGGAGAAGAAAAGGAGAGAAAGAGGTTGGGGGAGGGAGAATGGCTGGAATAAAAATGGGGTAAAAAGGGTCGGTGAGGATAAGAAAAAGGAGAAGGAGAGACAGGGGAGTAGGTGGTCGGTCGGGGCGGCAATAGGGTGGCAGGGGTGGTGGTAGGGAGAAGGAAGGGAAGAATAAGGGAAAAATAGGGCATGTGGGGAGGTTTTGGTTCGAAAATGGGAAGAAAAGGATGGGGAAGAGAGAGGGAGAGAGAGAGAGAGAGGGTTGCAATGGTGGCAGGGAGAGGTTGTAGGGCGGTGGTCGGGAGTGGCATCGAGGGACAGGTTGGGGTTGGAGGTAGAAGAAGAGAGAAAGGGAGAGGAGGGGCAGGCCAGACATATGGGGGAGAAAGTATAGTGGGTCAGTCCGGTTTAGGAGGGAGAAAGGAAAGAAGGGCAGCGACATTGGGCTAGTCGATGTGAGCAGGGGAGGAAGGAAAGAAAAGTAGGGCTAGGCCTGCGATGTAGGTGAAGAAGGAGAGGAGGGGAGAGAGAGAACGGGCCTACGACCCAAGAGCATAGGAGGGGAGAAAGGCCAGCCTAGCGGCCCAAAGCCAAGAAAAAATAAGGAAAAAGAAAGAAAGGAGGAAAAAGGAGAAACAGAAGAATGAAAAGAAAAAGGAAGAAAAGGAAAGGAAAATAGGGGAAATTAAAATAATTTAATTTATAAAATAATATCATGTACTATTTTTGGATAATAAATTTATTTAATAATTTAATTTAATATATTGGTTTAAAAAGGATAGTTTTAGTAAAATATTGGCTTGAAAAATTATTTAAATAAAATGAGTATGATAAAATAAAAAAATATTTAATATTCCTATCCACTTTGATATACTCAAAATCCATAAAATAATTAAATTAAACATTTTAAAAAGCTAATTTATTCCAAATAAAAGTTATTTATTATACTATAGTTTTTTTTTTAAATTTCAGGGGGATTACAATGTTATTTCCTTAAGTATGTTTGTGAGTAATATTTGATAGCATGTTTGAATGTATCACATGTTTTTACAGGTTTTATGGCATGTCCTATGTGTTGTATGTTGCCTTTATAGGGGTTTCCTTGTTTATTGAGTACATAAATGTGATAATACTGCACTTGCATGTGACCTATTATGGATAGCAGATAAAGAGGACATTGATTTATATCATGAAGTGTCTGAGCATGAGTTACTACATCTTGTTGGGGATTTAGAGTAGGAGCTATCCAGTGATGTCATCAGGATCTTTTGTGATCTATATATTTTTTTACTTTTGCATCTTGTCCCCCCCCCCTTTATATTTTTTGGGAGTTGATCGCCATAAAAGTTATCTTATTGTAGTATCTTACTTTTGTTTGTTGTTTCTATTTCATGAATTATTTGTGAATAATTTTATTTTTTCCCTTAGAATGAGAATGATTAAAAATCAAACTCATGTTGAGAGCAATGGTAACATTTATATTTTGGCTTTTGCTTCCACAATTAAATCTATAGTTTTATATGAAGTTTTTTCACCCGAAAAGTTGGAATGTTACAAAAAGAGTATTAATGTATGTAGATGTAGTCGATATTAATACAATAGTATAGCACTATGATAAAGAATTAGTAACATGATTCTCATCTCACTACTTTCCCTGTCATTCCTTATGAATAAATATATAAATCCACTCACATTGAAATAGTATCTAGTTATGAATATTTTAATTATTGTGGATAACTTTAGATGAATAAATTACTAAATTCATATATATATATAAGAAAAGTATCAATTTTATACTTTAGGAAAAAAACATGATACTAAAAAAATTCATTGGCGCATCAAAAAGACTTATATACAAACACTCATTTTGTCATAAAAATTGCATGTATTCTAAGCGAGGGGATGTTGCCAATCATTTTCTAGACTTTATAAAGGTGTATTAGAGAGAATAAATAAATAAAAATGGATTTGTATGATTTATTGGCCATTTAAATTTATTTTTGAAGGTTGAAATAAGACCAAACTAATGTATGGTATTTGGATCCATCAAATAGGGTTGCAGAGTATTTCTTCATCAAATCAAAACTAAAGTACTCTTCTAATTCTATTGTTGTACTCAAATATAAATGTAGTGAACCGATTCAAGCCCAGAGTATATTATATCATCAAAATCAAAGGATTTTTCTTTAACTGATTACCCATTTTTATTTAAACTTAAAGAAAGTAGCAGAATTATACCTCTTTGAACCCAAAAGATGAAAGGATTGGGTCAAAGAGGTCAAAACCATAGTTAACTACCAATGAGAATTTCTATGATAATGTATCATCATCTAGCAAATAGTAATCAAAACTAAGCATAAGGAAAATAGGTTAATTATTAGGCCCGAACTAGTTAAGGCTAAGTAAGTCCTTATCTAACAAAAAAAATCCTAAAATCTATCTATAAAATCAACATAGTAATTAATAAAATAAAATAAATATAGAAAGATTTATAACTTAATATAATCGGACCAACATTTCATTTCATATAACATATCATAAAAGGCACATTGATATAAAATGAAAAGAATTGTTTGACAACCTTTGTTTCCTATATAAGCATTTGATGGAATTCTATTCATGCGTGATAACATGCTACCATGCATTAATATTAATTATTGCATTTTGATAACCATTCCGTTTCATTTTTCCCAAAGAGTTTACTAAGGCCGTATTTGATTCTATGAAAGTTGAAGGGCAAGAAAATTAAAATCAAAATACCTTTCTTCAAATTTTTCTCAAAGAAAACCATATAGTTAATCTTTAGCCAATTTATTCCTTACTTTTTTTTTCTATTTCATTATCTTATATAAACCAAACAAAAAAAATATTTTCCTCTTTATTTTCTTTCTTTTCTTTAAAACTTTCTATGAACCAAATGGAGCATAAATATTTGATCATGGCGTCCATAGATAAAAAAAAACAAAGTGGGTGGCCAATTAATAAATTACTCAATTGATAACATCATACTATGCGGTAATATGATTTTTTTGTTGACCTACAAGACCTATAGTATATGTATCATATTTTAGCAACATTTGGTGTTTATCAAGACAATATTGAGGTTTTTGTTACAATGGTGTTTATTTACATGGACGATCTTCATCGAGCAAACCATTGGTCAATAGTTTAGAATGGTTATTGGGGAAATTGTGCAGGAGCATTAGTTTGTACCAAAATTATCTACATCAACTAGATAATTAAGAATATATATTGAGGTTGATGTATTTGTAATATTTATTTTTGAATAGTAGATAGTTATGTTTTTATGGTGCACATTTAGTGCCTATAAAATTATATGTTATAATTTTTAGGTAATGTTGTACTTTCTTATGTAATTTATTAATATACTTAACTCTTATTAACCTAAATTCTTATAAAATAATAACATTTTATTTAAAATTTTAGTTCAAATATATAATAACTGTTCACAATTAAATACATTCAATAATTGAAATGCATATCTTATAGTATTCTATAAAATTGTTGATATTTCATTTTTTTTGTTTTTATGAACAATAGTTTTATTTTTTCCAAAAACTATTTATATGTACAATTAGGTTTATCGTAATAATCTTAATAATGCCAATGCATTAGAGTGATTTATGTTGTAACAATGATTATTCGTGAATCACACATATACAATACAAATATGTCAAATCAGATAGATCCCAATATATATACATGTTCAAATTAGGAAAGTTTAGACATATAATAATTAAAATCTCTGTAGTGTATGGGTGCAACATTAGTTACTATAAAATATATTTTGCATATTCAATCCAACTCTTTAGATATAGTATTGCCCAAAATTGAGTTAAGTCAAGATATTAACATGCACAAAATTAAGAAAAAAACACATTAATTACTAGCCATAAATGATAATTTAATATAAAAAAAATAAGGGTCCAAGATTTGTATGAATAACTTATTTATTTATCAAAAAGATCAACTTCAAACTTAATAGTTTTCCTTAAATCAAGTAGATAAATATTTTTTAAGTATAATAAAACAACTCAACAATTCAATTGGTTGAATTTTTTTTAGGACTGGGTACACCTGTGAGAGAGGGGAGACACTGATCTATTTGATGAAAATTGACACCCCCATGTTATGAAAATGTTGCAGGGCACAACTAGCAACTAGGCTAATGGATTTTTTTTTATAAGTTGTATTATTTTGATACATCATGAGGTGCAATGATTCCTAACCTTGATATACATATGTTGAGAAAGTGAAAATTCTGTGGCAACAATACATAGAGGTGTATTATCTAATGGGTTGACTGGAAGGAGGTTAATGTAAGTAACTAGAGGTTAATTTTTTTGTTTATCTAGTCTCTTATGTTTAATATAAAGGTTAATTTAATCTGTTTTAACTTAAGTTTATCTTGAAAGGTTAAACACCAATTCGATGGTTAAAGTTAATCTTTTATTAAAATTTTGTATATTCTTCTTTACTTACTTCAAAAAAAAATTGTCACTTATTCACTTAGATTAATTAAATAAATATTCAAATAATACTTTAAAATATTTATCTCTACTTTCATCTAAAAGTTTACCTACCTAATATAAATTAGCCTAAACTCACTTTAAGCCAAACATACACTAAAAGAAATGAGGAGAGGTAGTTGTGCATTTAGTTAGAATTTCATTAGGTATTAATATTATTACCCTTTATTGCTTGAATAAACATGTAAAAAGATAAAAGGGGAATTAGACTAGCTTAATATCAAAGGCCAGCCACATCCTATCCTCCGGTGGAGGATAATGTCAATGTTTGATCCATTTTTCTTCCTCCATCTTTTAGTAACCTCAATTTTTATATGTTATTATATAAAGTAATAATCATGTCCGATAAAAATATATTATTTTAATATAAAAATAATTAATGTAATAATATTGTTTGACAAGTTATTTAATATGAAATGAATTACTATATATTGATAATTTAAGATATTTTATTTATTTATATAATATATAATTTTTATAAATTTTCTTGTCTATTAATTTCATTTTAATAATAAATATTAATTAATAGTAATAATTAATATTCATAAATAATAATTCATATTAAAATAATTCATAATAAATAATTAATAATAGTATTAATTAAAAAATAAATTTAAAAACAAGATAGTAATTATTATTATTATTATATTATTAATGCAAAATTTAAAGTTAATATTATATATTATTAATTAATAATACCCTTAATTAATGTTATTAATAATTTTTAATAATCTTAAAAATTAATATGTGAAATAATAATAATAATAATAATAATTAAGCATAATAATATTAATAATTATTATTAATCATAATTAATAAATATAAATAATTCATATTAAGAACTAATAAATATTAATATATAATATCTATATATAATTAATAATTAATATGAATACTTATTAATTCTCAATTATTAATTATTCATAATTAATTCATATTAATATTTCAAAATATTAATAAAAGTTAACAAATAATAATAATTAATAAATAATATTAATAATAATTTTTTTATTAACATTTAACAATAAAAATTTATAATGATAATTATTAATAAATATCAATAATAAATAATTCTTATTAATCAGTATTCATAATTAATAGTTAATACTATTATTAATTAATCATTATTAATAATGAATATTAAGTATTAATAATGAATAAAAATGATTAAGAATAAATATGCACTTAATAGTTAATAAGAGTAAATAATAATTATCCATATTAAGATTAATAATTATTGATTAATAAGTGTAAAATTATAGGATTGTTTAAATTTTTAATAAAAGATAGTTTGACCTACTCATGAAGTAATAATATATAGTAGATAATATATATATATATATATATATAACGAGATTATGAAAATAATATACAAAAAGAATGGCATGAAGTAATAATATGCAAATAATTTCAATAATGAGGTATTACGAACACTACTTACATAGGATAACATTGTTATTTTAGCTTGGAAAAATTTCTGTTCTTAATTAAAGTAATTCTCTTTTAAATCACAAAGTAAACTAACTTATCAAGTTACAATATAGTATATTATTTCTTGGCATATTATTTTTGCATACTAAGTTAATTTTGATATATTTTTTATGGATAAAATTAATGTCTTGTTTGCCTCAACTTATTTTATGACTTATAATATCATATCAAATTAAATAAACACCAATAATATCATGTAATATAAAATAATACCAATATAAAAATAATAGCAGCAAACATGTAGTAATAATAAATAATGTTCATATTAGTATTAATAATATTAAAATAGTTATTGAAAATAATTGATATTATTCTTAATAATAATAATCATTAATAATAAATAATATTATTATTACTAATATTCATAAATAATGATAATTATTAGTGATAAGCATTTAATCTAATAATAGTTAATATTTAATGATAATCATTAATAAAAATAATATTAATATGAATAATAATTAAAATACTATTAGTAGTAGTAGTAGTAAAAGTAGTAGTTTAATAATATAAATAATGATCAGTTTTCTAATATAACTAAGTGCCATAAAAAATGATAATGATGATAATGATTTATAATAAAACAAAAAAATTATTTATAAAGTAAAGAATATTAATGATAATAATTTATTTCCTTATATAAAATTATTATCAGTATTATTCTTAATAATATTATGAATAATAGTTTGTCATATTAATTGTAATTTCATTGTTATATAAATATATCAATAAGATCTTAAAAAATAAATAATAATTATAATTTTATTAATGTTAATTTAAATTTTAAATAATAATTAATAACTATTATTATCAATTATAATAATAAATATTAATGATAAGAATTTAATGATAATTTTTTAATTATAAAAGTGTTGAAAAAATAAATTAATAGTTAATATACATTAATGATATAAAGCATAATAATTATAAGATATTTGATATTAATAATAACTTATTTATGTATTTATTTATAGTTATGATTAATATTACTCTTAATAATATTAATGATAATATCAGACAAATACTAATAATATCAAATCAAATTAGATAAACACCAATAAGACAGACAAAAACCAATACAATCGTATCATATCAACAAAAGTAAGTTAAGGAAAACAAAGCCTAAATCTCTGCAACTTATAATCAAGCTATCATAAAAATTATCATCGACCTCAATTCCAAACTATGGCATCCATACAAAATTGAAATCAAATCAATTACTTTCATTACTAATACAGAGTTCATGACTTTCTCAGTTTTTGAGGTAATTTTTCATAAAATATTTTACATAAACTCATTAATCATTAATATACACAAAAATGTTTTACATAAAATCATTAATCATTAAAATATATAATTTCTAAAACATGCAAATTTTTTATTTAAAATTTAAACTACATTGTATTTTTTTAATATAAAATAAACTAAATCCAAACTAATTCTATGAATACCTTGGGTCTTACTCCATGACCTATTGAACAACACTAATATATGAACAACATATACATTATGGTAATAGAACGTAAGCTGTTACGTTGGAATATGTTTTTCATGTGAGGGAAAATTTATAGCAATTAATTTATTAGATCAAATATATTACATATACTAATTACTAACTTTTCTCTAGGGTGCTTTCTTGTACATGGTAAGCCAAACAACATCATTTAATTTCATAGTCAACTTCAAAAGTAGCACTTTTTTATATGAGAACCATGAAAACTTTCCTAAATTTATATATTACTTTATACCATAAGTCGTCAACAATAGAAAACACAATACTCATAAAGTTATAGGATTTTAAATTAGAGTTGTGTTATTGCTTACTTTTTCAAGTATGAAATAATATTTTTGACCATTGATCATGTTCCTGGGGATATTACTATAAATTCCTATGGTTATCTTATCTAAAAATCTACGTTCATCGATTACTTTTATTATATAGAAAGCAGAGTAAAAATACATACAATATATATATATATTAATCAGCAAAAGCAATAACAATATCAATATTTTGTGAAGATTTGGAATATATTTCTAATATACATCACTATTAGGCATATTAAGATAAAGACTAGGATAACTAAATATGCACATCCACACATCCATTATCAAACATGAGTGGACCATAACTATTATACACTACATAATTCTACCAAATTGGGGGGGGGAGTGATGTTACAAGCAAATGCATATTCCACACAAGAATGGCAAGTCATAGAAATCAATTAGAACAATTAAAAGTAAACATAAAACTGTGAAGACTTACAAGAGTAAAGGCAATTTGTTAGTTAGATAATTTCTTGAATGTTACGGTCAACTACATAGATTTCAGATGTAATTATACCATACTTGAAATTCAATAACTACCATTAAAAATGGAACAAGACTTAAAAAATTAAATTTTGTGATCAATGCTTTCATAGTTAAGAATTATTTTAGGATGGAGGATTTTTTTTAAACTATAGAACCAGTTCAAATAAATTAGATTTTTTTAATAACTCACGTTTTTACAGCTTATAAAACATGCAGCATATAAAAATAACATATGCTTCTTCACTAAAAACTATGGCCTAATAACTTTCACATATAGGTAGTCTGAGGCATTTTTTATTTATTGGATATATTAAGGTTATATAACTTTCAAGTTCTTTAGTAAAATATGAAAAACAAGTTTAAAAACACATAATAATAACCAAACATTTTGTGGCATACACCACAAATCTAAAAAGATAAAGACAAAACAATATTGAATCTGTTAGAATAAACTATAGCCTAACAACATTTACACATAGAACGAATGATTTGTCATTTTTTTTACTAGATCTTTTATGTCCATATATTATCAAAAAACTGAGTCACAAATTGAACTAATAAGAAGTATGAGGGAGTCAAACTGTCCTAGTTCTCGATCAAACTATATACTAGACACTCCATCATTATTGAATCGCATAGCTGGTTGTAATAACAACAATGAACAAAACAAGATTGAGCAAATTAACAAAAAAAAATCAATGAAAAACTAAGTAAATGCATTGCCTCAATTTTACCTTAATTTTTCCTTTAAAAAATCAAACATACATAAGCAAAGATTAATTGATCTAAAACCAAATCAGAGTAATCAATAATAAAAATCAAACACTTAATTGAAATGAGGAATTGTCCATTTTTTTTGCTAAAAAAATTAAAATCGAAAACAAATGAAGCAAGGCTAAAAAAATATAGCATGAAAAACAATTCACCTCCAAGAGCAATGCTCAACTCAAATTTTGAGATCTGAGATTTTAGCTAAAGCATAACAAGTTGCACGGACCATCAAGTGGCAATAATGATACAAGATAACCCAGATCCAAAAAAGAAAGCATTTAAATCAAATATTTAGCCCCATAATCTTTTAGATATGAGGCAAGGAAAACTAAAATAGGTTTCTACACAAGACCCATCATGAACCATAAGATAGAGGATGATAGATTTGAATAGATATGGTAAAAACATGATGAAGTTTTCAGTCCTTGGGTGTGTTGAAAAAAACAACAACAATTCAAGGTTTCCTTTTGGACATTACATCTATAGATGTAGGTTTCAAACCTTCAAACTAGGGGGTTGAATGAGAACTTGAAACATTCTTCTTCTTGGGAAAAAAAGAAAAAAGAATCAAATCACTAGGATAGGAAAAACATTTGTGAACGAGGGTCACAAGAGGCGATGACTAGGTAGTTGAAAATTGTGGAGGGTTGGTTGCTAATATATTATCAAAGGATAAGAAATGAGGTTTTCTGATACAAGGAGTGAAGTGCTTAATTTGGCTTCCCTTACTTCTCTTTAGTCGGTTTTAATAATGCCAGAGTTTTAATAACGATTGATCTATAAAACCATTATTAAAACCTAAGTCTTAAATATGGTGCCAAAAAATTGACGTTTTGATAATGGTTTTTCATCAAAATCATTATTAAATCTTACCGCCCAAAATCTACACATTTATATTAATGGTTTCACTGCTACCGTTATTAATGTTGTGTTATTAAAACTAGTTTCCATAGTATTAGGTACATTATAATCAAGCACAACACTCCCCAAATGTTATTATTTAAGGTTGTGTGTTACCCAACATTCATAGAAGTTCATTAGATTTGTAGATCTATAAACCTAAATAGGATAACTAGGTCAAATTGTAAATCATCTTCCATAAACAAAGAGATGAGTGGTTATAAATAAACACATGGAATATTTATAATCCAAAAGGCAAATCAATTATTGAACCTCTATAAATTATGTGTCAAAAATTTTAAATTTTTCATCACCATTCGTAATACCCATATTCCCGCTTCTAGGTTCCTTCATATAATAAAAATTAGCACCCTAAAACCGAGAATGAAAATTATAAATTGATTATATATGAATATATATACCACAAATCTAGTGAAATCCATCAATTTCTCCAACTCAAAGAGTAAGCAAGCAGATCAAGATGCAACTACAAAGATCTCGATTAGTATCCGATGTGCATAAGGAAAAAATTGAAACCAAATAGCAAAACACAAAAGCATACCTAGATGAAACCAACTTAGATCAGAGTGTAAGGTTGCATATGCAACAAATCTCATACAGGTGATAGACGTCTCAAATTGGAAAAGAGTTGCTCAACCGAGATGAGAATACAAAGTAGAATTGAATCAGTAACATTAGTACCAATACATGAGATCCTTACAAAGATTATTAGAAGATAAAAAGTGAGATTTGTATATCCTATTTGAAATAGAGTTAGAGAATCTAAATAGGAAAGATTTTAGTTCTACTATTGCTTAAGGGTCTAACTATGTAAAATTAAATAATATTAAAGTTTCGAGTTTTTTTTTTTATATATATCATCTTCATTAATTACTCGATAAGGATAAAGTCTAATTTCCTTCCTAATATAAGTAAATATAATGGATTATTCATTAAATAGTCTAACTATGCTAAATTCATTAATATTAACTTTTTTACCTTCAATTTTTAGATACGAACTAGTAATTTTTTTTGTAAAACATTTTTACTCATGAAAAATTTTAATTATTATAATAACATCAGATAAATATAGACATTCAATGAGAATTAAAAGAAAGGATATGCAATTGGTAAATGATTAAAGAATAATTCCCTATATGTACCAAGTAATATCATCACCAAATCTTAATCCCCTGTCACCCTTTCATATGAACTAGGCATTTATGAAGTCAAAGTGGTCACAATTACCAGCAATCATGACCAGCATAAAAGTATCTTTCATGTCTACCTATTTTTTTCTTCTTCCATTTCTAATTATTCACTTTCATGGTTAATCAGTCCTACAATATCTAGGTTCATTTATAACTGGTAATTATTCTATATGGTCAAGACATCCTAAATAATTTTTTTAGTATTTTTCGATCACACAAATATATTGGTTATACAATTTCTCGAGGATCTAACTACATATAATTAATTAATATTATAAAAGTAAAATTAATTTCATTTATCTTCAATAATTACTCTCTAAGGTGAATATTTCTATAGTTTCATATAGTTTTTGATATATTGGCATCATTATGTTTATTATTATACTGAATGAAAATGAAAATTTCTAGCAGCTTACCTTTTATCTTAAATTTATTTATCTTATTTTTTAGAATTTACTTTTCACACACCATGGACCAACATTATATATTTATAATTTCCACCTTACTAATTAAGAAGCTAATTAGATAATCTAACATTCTTACATACTAAGATGCTAATTAAACACAAAATCTAACAAATACTAATTAAAATCTAACATGCACACCAAAAAATTTTGAAATTACATATCACGCAATTTAATGTGTGCAAACATGATACCATAAAAACTTACACACATAGTATGATAGATGCATGCTCACGTACATATTAATTGCAAATTTAACTTAAATATTCATTTTACTTTAACATACTAATATTTATTTTAATCTAACATGCATACTAACAACTACATACAATAATCTAATTATTCACATAACCTAACAACAATAATCTAATTCACAAAGTTATTTCAATTTATGTAATACACAAAAATTAACATAAAATAACAAATAAATACAAAATAATATCACCACCAACAAACTAACAACCCTTAAATAGATACAAAAAAATTAATGTATAAAATACTAACGATATTTCAGAATCTACAATGATTTCTAATGAAATAAGCATTCCTCCGTCATTAGTGGTTGTGTATCAGTGGTTCCACGTACAAATTAATAGTTAACTAACTCTATACCAAAAAACACAAAAGAAATAAAATCAAGACTAAAACAAACCTTGAAAATGGGAAGAAATTTATGGAGAAAGTTTGAAAAGGGAAAATAATGGAGGAGAAAATTGAAAGAGAAGGAGAAAAAATGGTGGAAAGTTTCAAGGGAAAGATTAAGGATGGATGATTGAGATTAAAGTTGAAGTAGGGAAATGACAGGTTAGAGTTTGTGGATAGCTTACAGATGCCCCTTAATATTGGAGGCCTTTATTGTTGGTACTAAGGTTTATATCGCGAGTATTAAGCCCATAAGTCAAACAATGTCATTTTGATTTGGCTTTAGAAAAAAAAAAGCCAAAAAGTTCTTATTACTGAGGAAAAAGCCGTTGATATTAAGCATAGTTTTTTTCTCCCCCTTCCTTGGTGGCAATTTTCCCGTGAATTTTTAGACAAAAAATTTGGAGAGAAATTTTGACACCTCTTAATATCGATGATGATTAATAACTTCATACAAGATATGTAAGTTACAAATTTGGTGCCAATGGCAAATCACAAGTTGTGCCTCCTACTACAGATAAAGTTTGGACTATTTCGTAAGTTTTTTTTTTCCAAAAATTGGCTTCATTGCTATATTAATATTTCATTCAAGCTTCCTTCAAATTAGTTGGTGCTCAATATATACTATGTATACAATAATGGGGGTTGAGATTTAGAATTAGGGAATAGATATAGTGGGAATAGGAGGAAAATTAGATTTTAGGATAAATAGACAAAAAAATTATATATAGTATATATGTATGTCCTAAAATTCTACTTTTGATTGTAAGATTTTACTATTCCTACATAGGATTGTAAGATCTCACGATGACTAGACCTAATAAAGTTGAACGAACCTGAACAACCCGATCTACACCCAAAAATTGAAACCCGATATCAACCTAAGCCAAATCCAATCTTATCCTTAGTTTTTAGACCTGAATTGAACCCAAATCCAAAGAAATTTGATGGGTTAGGCTCGATCTAACCCGATCATCTTGTGATTAGAAATGATTCAACTTAACCTCAACATGACCCGATTCATCATTACCCAAATTAAACTTAAACTTGGAGGATATCAAACAAGGACTCAACCCAGACCCGATTGCATAGCCGACCGATTTTATTCCAACCCAAAATAGACCCATATGACCTGTTTGTCACCTTTAATCGTGATTCTATTATCTTAAAATTTTATCTAAGATCGTGAATCATTTAAAGGTTTGTGGATATATAGTGAATTAAATTGTAGTATTGGAATAGAGAAATTGACAACGTAACTATAATATTATTACAATAATATTTTAAAACATTCATTTTGATTTAGTACCTTCATCCCTTTTTCCTAGATAAAATTTTAATATATATTTACCATTCCTTTAATTCATTTTGAGTCAAAACAGACTATAATGGTAGTGTACAAATATGGAGAGAGAATGAATTCAAATATGAAATATATCTTACGCTAACAATAAAAATAGTTGCTTTTATTTATTCATATATCATAGGTGGACTTAGCAGCATAGCACATATTTACTTTTTACCCACACATACGCGGCCGTACAAGATAATTCGTGACCGTATAAGTAGGTCGCTTCCTTATTTTTATTAGTATGTTTGGAGCTACTTATAAAAAGTAGTTATCTATAATAACTATTTATTTTATAAATTTTTTAAGCTAAAAATTTCTAATATAAGTAATTATTATACATAATTACTTTTGATAAGTAACTTCAAACAAGCTATATATAGTGGATCGGAGAGACAGATACATCATACAAGCATGACGCCGATTGCTCACAGATAGCACCTTAAGTAATCAACCATTCTTGTGTACTGCACTTCTGGATACAATTTTGAAGCTTCTTGATCATCCCCAATTGCAAAATTGGTTAAGCAACCTTCATAGAATATGTGATAAAAATGGCCTATGCCTACTTGCTGTGCATAGTCCAAATCTTCCCCCACAAAGAAAAAAAAAGTGTAAGAAATTAACCGACCATATTAATCAATTAGAAGTCCTAGGTATTGTAATACGCAGAGTAGGGATGACAAATGGTTCGGGTCCAAATATACCCAGATCCAGACCCGTTTATATCACCTAGATTCATATTCGATCCAGACTTGTCGGATCTCAAAAGTTCAGACTCAGACCCAGATCCACCGGATCTAGCGGATAAACGGGTTCGGCTATTTTAAAAAAAAAATAATTAATAATCTATACTAATACAAATATATTTATGTTTAATATAACTTAATATGTATTTTTTTTAAAAGAATCATTCAAGTGAAAAAATAAATATATTAAAATGGTTGCGTTAACTTTTCAAATGGTATTTTAATACTTTTAGAATACAATATTGTACACATTGCTTATAAAGTAAGCATACAAAAATAAAATTAAAAAAATGAATAAGGAGTTTAAATAAGATTAAGGCAATAATGGCAAACATAATATTAGTATATATTTATATATGTATATATATAAACACACACATATATGAATATTAAATGAGTTTGACGGGTCGGGTCTGGGCCTAGAACCCCTGGACCCAGATTTAGATCTTTTAAGATATATTTGGATTTAGACCGAGATCCATCAGGTCTAAAATTAATGGACCTAAACCGTTAAAAATGAGACGGATCTAGCAGATTTGAGTTAGATTTTAGACTCATTATCATCCCTAACGCAAAGTATCCCAATTAAGGAACTAATTCAGATATACCTTTCATGCGGCCAAGAAATTGTTCGCCGGACAAGCTATGCTTATTTAGTTTCTTTCCACTGAGAGTTTCCCATATCTCCACTAGCTGCCTTTGAGACATAATGTTCTCCGGTGGCCGCAGGTATATAGTTTTGTTCAACGTGCGTGGATCATCAATAGTCTTTAATGTATATGTGGCGATGTCATCTTCATCCATGAAAACCACTGCACGTAGTATCCGATATTAATTTCTTTGGGCAAATATTGATCATACAATCCTTTTATACATTTTTGTTTGGAGGCGAGGGGTGGTGCGGACGAATACGTACCTTTTGCATTGCCATCTCCGTAAATGCAGACATTTTCTTTCGGCGGTACGAGCGTAGCCATCTGACAAAGGTTACCGACAAAGTAGCCACCGAAACAATTGGCAGAGACGTACGTGAAAGGGATTTTAGCTTCCTCAATCGCTTTCCTCACTACCATTTTTTCGTCGAACGTTACTCGTCCCGGCTCAAGGGCGTGCTCCATCTTCGCTGGATCCATACCAAATTCCGACGGTAGGAACCGCTGCAACCATGCGGCGTTGATCACGCAGGGCCACACCAAACAAAATTATATTAGGCACGCCTGAAGTTCAATCTTAGCTACAAATTAAAGAAGGTATAATGTCTGCGTATATGAGGACCTTTTGGAGCCTACAAATTTAACAAGGCTAGAAATTAGTTAATCACTTGATTGACTAAAGAATTTTCTATTACTATTTGTTTACTATAATAATATAGCTCTAATGTCAGTATCCAGTAGTAAATCACATTCACACACACACACACTTGATGGGCTACTATTATCATTTAGTCTTAACTTAGGCCTCTACTAAAACTAAAACTCTATTTTTTTTTCTATTTGAACTTTGATCTTATTTAAATCAATAATAATGTTTGCTAGACACGCTTTATTAATCCCTAAAGCGATAATGATATTTGATAATATATCTGATATGAAATAAATGTATATATATTAATAATTTTAAACATTTTTCATTTTAATCACGTATATTCTTCTAATATTTTTTTATTTGTTTACAAAATTAATTTTAATAATAAATATTAATTAATGATAATAATAATAATAATTCATAAGTAATCATAATTAATAATTAATAATCACATTAATAATTCATCACTAATAATTAATAGTATTAATAATATTATTAGTAGTTCATAATTAGAAATTAATAATAAATAATATTTATAATTTAAAATTAATAATTATTAATAATATCAGTAATAAGTAACTAATAATAACGATGTATAATTAAATACTATTATTATTATTATTATATATACTTTTAGTGATTAATTTTGATATCTTGGTAAATATATACCACGTAGTTAAATTCTAGTTATATATAGGGTTACCAATTTCCTTCGATGAAAAGTAAGAGTGCGAATAACAAAAATCAACCAGTCGTAGTAAATTTTATCTGATTTTATTTTTTAGTAACGTAACAATTATTAGCCCAAAAAATAGATAAAAAAAAACGTCTATCATCGTAAAAATGAAATTAACAGCCGTACGTGTACCTTAATATTTCCAGCCTCTTTGATGGCATCAACAAGTTTGAGCTGCAACAATAGGTTGTGGCTCCTGAAATGGACACCAGACATGGTGCAAATCACGACATCAACTTGTTTCACGGCATCTACAAGGCTCCGATGGTCGGAAAATGAGCCTTGGACCAGACGAGCACCGTCTTTCTTGTAGGACAAAAGCAATTGAAGTTTTTCGATATCAAGACCAATCTCGGGCCTTTGAAGGACGAAGGTTTCATGCCCCTGTTTTAGGCTTGCCTTCACGATTCTCTTCCCAATGTACCCAGTCCCTCCTACCACTAGAACCTTGCTCTTCGCCATTAATTCCTTCTTCTTCCTTCTGATCGGCTTAATTAATGTTTTGACTGAGAGCTTAGTTATGCTAGAACGCGCTGCACATATGAGCTTATATAGAAATAATGTTATGATGTTGATTTGGTATTTGATTGAAGGTCTGGGACTTATCTATCACGTTTCACAATCAATAAATACTGAACAGTGAATTGCAGCTCTCCCCAAAATTTGGAGTTGGTATGTTGATTTGGAGTTTTTCTTTGAGTTTGAATATTATTTCATCGTGGTAGTTGGCATGTTTCTTTTCGCTACCGACTGACGTTCATCTCAGTCTTCACTTCGTAAGACCACCACTACCTGGCAGTGATTCTCGTTTTACTCGCTTTGCCGCTCAACGTCAATCAAGATCTATATAATAATAAAATATACAATCTAATTAATTTATATCCCATTAAATTTATCTAATTCAATTATTTTTTAATCTCTATCCTTCCTTCATGTATTTTTTATTATAAATTGATGAATATATTAATTTTAAAAAATCAATAATAATTTAAAATCTGAAAATGATAATAATAATTTTGAAAATAAAATTAATAATGACATAAAATTTTAAAATAGTTTTAATCAATTTTTTATAATTAAAATGATATACTAGCTTCATAATATAAAGAAAATAATTTTATTGCTTGCTGAACTTCTATCAACAATAAAAAAAAGCATAAATTCAATTTAGATTCTACAATATTTGATCTAATATTTTATAGATATCATGTATTTTAAATAATTTCACTTAACCATCTCTATATTTCAAATTATTATCACTAAGATATATTGTTTACTAATAAAGTTAGATTATGTCAAGTTCGGTATAATTAAGGTGATATTTTATAATAAATAAAAATAAATAAAATTATAAAAATTAGTAAAAATATAAATAAAAATCTAATTCTGTTAATATTCAAAGAAATTATTTAAAAAAAATGTAATTTTAGAAGTTATATATACATATGATATGATATTTTATTTTTTTAAATGAGAATTTCTTTAAAAATCTAATTGTTGTTTAGTCGAGGATTTTATTTCTCCTTGAAATTTAGAGAGACAAGGACATGACATTGGGGAAGGAAAAGCGCCCATTGTTGAAGTCCATCCGAAGCAACCAAAAAAGAAAAAGGAAAATGGTGTTCTTAACTATAATTTTTAAAAATAAATCGGTTATTAAATTGATATTATAACAGATTTATTGATTTCGTGGTTGGATTAGTAGTATATATTAAGTCAATAAATATAATATATATATATATATAATTAAACTATACATAAATTTGATTGATTTCTGATTGATTTTTTAGCCGGATCATCTCGTCAATTTTTTAACCAATTCACCAATTTTTCTTAATCTAATTAGTTTTTAACTGATAGTTTTAAAATCTTAAGAGTCGGTATATAAAATATGACCGATAACCTAATCAAATTTCCATTGATCTGGTCTATTTTTAAAACTATCCTCTGGAAGAAAAGGATGGATTAAATTGGGATTCTAAGATTAACTGCATTGTGGGTTTCATAGGGAGCAAAACAATTTTTTTATGTCACATCCCTACTGATAGGAGAAGAAAAAAGGCATCAGTTTTGCTCCGAGGCTCCTTGCTGTTTCCTCATAATGCCAGAGCAAAAAGGTGTTGTCCAACAATGCGGGGCCAAAGGGAAAAAGACAGGGAAGAAAAAAATGGTCAAAAAAGTAAAGGGTAAGATTTAGTGCTCATTTGATATAAGGATAATAGAAGTAAAAAAGTTATTCTCATATTTTATATAATCTATTTAAAATTAATTTTTTTTATTCTAATAGATATTTATTTTAGATCTTACTTTGATCGAAAATGGATACTTTATTAAAAATATATTTATTATTATTAAATACTTAATATAAAAAATATAAAATAAAGAAAAAAAATTTCATCCCTATTATCCCCATACCAAACAAGCCCTTAAGAGAGAGTTCAGCATCTGAAAAAGAAAGGGAGCGGGTAGGTGGGGTTTTGGTTTTTTGGTTTTTTATTCTATAGGTTGGTAGAATTATATATTATAGTATGAGAAATAAATACGGAGCTAAATATATAAGAAGAAAAATAACAGCCAAATATTATTTATTATGTTGATCAGTGTAATAAGAGATAAAATGGAAAGTAGGTTGTGGATACTTTAAAGAATTCTTAATGCTTTTATTTTAATAAACAAAAAAAAACACCAAGATAATGGATTAGGTTGACAACTTTTTTTTTCTTTGAAGAAGAAATTGGAT
This sequence comes from Tamarix chinensis, assembly GCA_030549775.1. NCBI lineage: Eukaryota > Viridiplantae > Streptophyta > Magnoliopsida > Caryophyllales > Tamaricaceae > Tamarix > Tamarix chinensis. The sequence continues at coordinate 165,214,273 of CM060171.1, read as the reverse complement.
TATATATTTTCCAATCCAAAGGATGAGAGGATTTGATCAACGTTGCTAAGAGTCTATTCTAATAGCAACGGAGTTTTTTTATATAAAAATATATTATCATTGACTATTTTCAATCAAAATCAAGCAAAAAAAATGAAAATACACTTAGTGAAGGAAAATGAGTAAGTTATTTAACTCGATTTAAGTCCTAATAATTATTCATCTAACTAGAAATCCTTAAAATTTTAAAATATACTTTTGATCTTCAATCCAACTCTTTTGAATCCACAACACTGTCCAACCACTACAAAATAATTGACTTTTGCTGATAGAAACTTAGGCACGAATACTTTTTCTGTTGGTAAAAGTAACATATAATTTTTTTGTGAGCAATAATATAGTTTTTCCAATAATTTTTTTTTATCTATTGGTATTAATATGTTGTACCACCAGATCTTTTGCCTCTATAAGAAGCTGGTGCATTAACAACCAATTTAGTGACCAAAATTTTTTTGTGGTCACTATTGATATATTATTATTGGTATATCTATTGCGACTAATGTAATTTTTGATTGTTAATCATTAATTTTTTTGATCGCTAAAGGCGTTTAAGTCTCATGTATATATATATATATATATATACTTATAGTGGAAAAAATTTAATAATTTTATCCGTAGAAAATATTTACATCTATAAATTTATTTATTTGTATTAGGTCGATAAGATCTTCAAAAATTTTCATATTTAAGATTCATGCAAATTCCTTATAATTTTTTTTTATATTTTTTCTATTTTCATTTATGGAGGAAATTTTTAGAAATATGTTAAATTATTATTAATCACTTAAACTTGTATAAAAAAAATTATTCCTCGAATCTTTACCCAATGATTTTTATTAAATAAAATTCAGACAAAATTATCCTTTATAATATTTTAGACACTTAACAAAAAAAATTACTCAACCACCCCGTCCCCTTTTCTTTCCTTCTCTCTATTCCTTTCCCATTGTTTTTCCCTACTCTAAGGCCCGTAGGCCCTGTCCCCTTACTTCCTTTCTCCTTTTCTTTTCCTGCTCCCTTCTCTATGTGCATTCTTTAGCCACCATCACACCACCTCACCACTGCAACAAGACCATCGGACGACGGCAGCACACGAGCAAGGCCACAGCAGCTGTGGTCGGATGAGCAGTGCGAGCAAGGAAACAGAGTGGGTCGCTCGAATAATGTTATGATGTTGATTTGGTATTTGATTGAAGGTCTGGGACTTATCTATCACGTTTCACAATCAATAAATACTGAACAGTGAATTGCAGCTCTCCCCAAAATTTGGAGTTGGTATGTTGATTTGGAGTTTTTCTTTGATTTTGAATATTATTTCATCGTGGTAGTTGGTATGTTTCTTTTCGCTATATACCGACCGACGTTCATCTCAGTCTTCACTTCGTAAGACCACCACCAGTACCACCAGGTCCACCACCTGGCTGTGATCCTCGTCGCTTTGCCGATCAACGTCAATCAAGATCCATATAATAATAAAATGTACAATCTAATTAATTTATATCCCATTAAATTATTTTTTAATCTCTATCCTTCCTTCATGTATTTTTTTTTTTATAAATTGATGAAGATATTAAATTTAAAAGCCAATAATAATATTAATTTTAAATAATAATAATAATTTAAATTTTGAAAATGATAATAATAATTTTGAAAATAAAATTAATAATGACTTAAATTTTGAAAATAATTTTAATTAATTTTTTATAATTAAAATGATATACTAGCTTCATAATATAAAAAAAATAATTTTAAGATATTGTTATTCGGAAACGGACTATTTACTTTGTAGAAAAAGTGTGGCGGAAATATCCTTAAACATCGGTAAAATGTGCAGTAAGTCTGGCCTGTCAAAGGCAAAAAATGCTGAAGGCCTCCCATTACCAATGGCATAAATCACCGAAGCTCAAATTGACCTTTTTTTATTAGATCTATAATTTGGTTATATAATAAAAAAAATTAACTTACACATTTATAATTAAATAATTTTTTTGTCTATAATAAAAAAAATTTATATACTAGATTTATAATATAAATTATAATACTACAAAAAAAAATTTAAACTCACAGATTTACAATTACATAAAAAAATTTAAATAAATAATTTTAATTAAATTCATAAATTTATAACATAAATTTAATATATTTTATAATAGAAAAAAATTGTTAACCAAAAAATATTAATTACTCCTCTTATGTGAGTGTCGTTACTTACAATAAAAAATTTCCTTGTCTGACGTGTTGAAAAGAGAAGGGAGAGAAGGAACATGGGAAAGAAGGTAAAAGAAAATATGAAAAAAAAGGTTTTGGTAAAGGAGTAAAGGAGAGATAGGATAGTTTTGGTAGTTCATGTGATAATATTTTTTAAATAGTAATTTTTTATTTTCTAAATAATAACTGCGTAATTTTATTACTTGTTGAACTTCTATCGACGATAAAAAAAACCATAAATTCAAGTTAGGTTCTACTATATTTGATCTAATATTTTATAGATATCATGTATTTTAAACAATTTCACTTAACCATCTCTATATTTAAATTATTATCACTAAGATATATTGTTTACTAATAAAGTTAGATTATGTCAAGTTCAGTATAATTAAGGTGACATTTTATAATAAATAAATAAAATTTAAAAATTAGAAAAATTAGTAAAAATATAACTAAAAATCTAATTTTGTTAATATTCAAAGAAATTATTTAAAAAAATATATAATTTTAGAATTTATATATACATATGATATAATATTTTTTTTAAATGAGAATTTCTTTAAAATTAATCTAATTGTTGTTTAGTCAAGGATTTTATTTGTCCTTGAAATTTAGAGAGACAAGGACATGACACTGGGGAAGAAAAAGTGCCCTTGGTTGAAGTCCATCCGAAGCAACCAAAAAAAGAAAGAAAGGAAAATGGTGTTCTTAACTATAATTTTTAAAAATAAATTGAATAAATTGGTTATTAAATTGATATTATAACATATTCATTAATCTAGTGGTTGGATTAGTAAGTATATATTAAGTCAATAAATAATATATATATATATATATATAAACTACATATAAATTTGATTGATTTTTTAGTCGGTTCAACTCGTCAGTTTTTTAATCGATTCTATATATATATAAACTACATATAAATTTGATTGATTTTTTAGCCGGTTTAACTCTCTAGTTTTTTAATCGATTCATTAATTTTTTCTAATCTAATTAGTTTTTAATCCATAGTTTCAAAATTTTAAGAATAACCTAATCGAATTCCCATCGATCTGGTCTATTTTTAAAACTATCCTCTGGAAGAAAAGGATGGATTAAATTGGGATTCTAAGATTAACTGCATCGTGGGTTTCATAGGGAGCAAAACAATTTTTTTGAATTTCACATCCCTACTGATAGGGGAAGAAAAAAGGCATCAGTTTTGCTCCGAGGCACCTTGCTGTTTCCTCAAAAAGCCAGAGCAAAAAGGTGTTGTCCAACAATGCGGGGCCAAAGGGAAAAAGACAGGAAGAAAAAACAAAAGGGTAAAAAAGTAAATGGCAAGAGGAAATTTGACATCGGAAAAAGAAAGGGAGTGGATGGGGTGGGATTTTTTTTTAGGATTTTTTTTTATAGGTTGGTAAGCCTATTAGAGGGTAGAATTATATATTATATTACGAGAAATAAATACGGAGCTAAATATAAAAAAAGAAAAATAAGAGCCAAATATTATTTTATTATTATTTACTATGTTGATCAGTGTAATAAGAGATGAAATAAAAAGTAGGGCTGTGGATACTTTAAAGAATTCTTAATGCTTTTATTTTAATAAACAAAAAAAAAACACTTAGATATTAGACTAGGTTGACAACTTTTTTTTTCTTTGAAGAAAAAATTAGATTATATATTTTCCAATCCAAAGGATGAGAGGATTTCATCAACGTTGCTAAGAGCCAATTCTAATAGCAAAAGAATTTTTTTATAAAAATATATTATCACCGATTATTTTCAATCAAAATCAAGCAAAAAAAATTAAAAATACACTTAGTGAAGGAAAATGAGTAAGTTATTTAACTCGATTTAAGTCCTAATAATTATTCATCTTACTAGAAATCCGTAAAATTTTAAAATATACCTTTAATCTTCGATCCAACTCTTTTAAATCCACAACATCTTCCAACCACTACAAAATAATTGGTATGTTTCTTTCCGCTACCGACCGATGTTCGTCTCAGCCTTCACTTCGTAAGACCACCACCACCTAGCAGTGATCCTCGTTTTACTCACTTTGCCGCTCAACGTCAATCTAGATCCATATAATAATAAAATATACAATCTAATTAATTTATATCCCATTAAATTTATCTAATTCAATTCTTTTTAATCTCTATCCTTCCTTAGTGTACCTTTTTTTATATATTGATGAAGATATTTGTTAGAATATATTCCTATATATTCTGATTGGTGTTAGAATATATTCCTATATATTCTGATTGGTCTACCAGATATCAAATTTGTTCCTAATTTGTAGCTAATCAGTTTAATTTGTAGTTAATCAGTTTGGCAATTCCAGCCTATCTTTACGCATGTATTGCTGTATATAAACCTATGGTGATGAATGGAAACGACAGGGAATTCATTATCTTTCATGGTATCAGAAGGTTACGACCTTGGCTTCCTTCTCGTCCCGAACACACAACCCTTCTTCTCCTTCTCCTTCTCCTTCTTCTTCTTCTTCTTCTTCCGCTGCATCATGTCTACTCTTCCCAAATTCCATCCCGCTTTGACTGTCTCCAATGTCAAGTCCCTCGTTCCCGTCGAGTTGGACACCGAGACTGGCATGTATCACTCTTGGGCTGCTCTATTCAAAGTTCTTGTTCGGGTTCATGACGTGTATGACCACATCATCCCACCCACCGAACCAGAGGCGGTCGCCACTTATGAGACGAAAAAGGCTACCTATTTGTCTCTTTGGAACCGCCTTGACGCGGCGGTTCTTCAGTGGATATACGGGACTATCTCCTCCACTCTTCTCCATGCAATTCTTCTCAAAGATGACACTGCTCAAGGGGCGTGGGCTCGTCTCGAGTCCATGTTTCAAGACAACAAGGCTTCCCGGTCAACCCACCTTGAACAGGAATTGTCTGATCTCCACTTCGATAATTTCACTTCCATTGATGGCTACTGCAATCACATCAAGTCGTTGGCCGATCGTCTTGCCGATGTTGATGCTCCTATCCCTAATAGCCGCCTTATACTTAAACTCACTGGTGGTCTCCCTGAAGCTTACTCTGGCACAGTGGATTTCATTCAAAACCAAGAACCGCTTCCATCATTTGAGAGTTGTCGGTCACGCCTGAAACTTGCGGAGCGAACCATTAAAAATCGCCTGGCAAAGGAGGGTGGCTCCGGTAACCGCGCTCAGGCAGCTCTTGTGGCTTCCAATGGCGGCCAGCAGACCAGTGAGCCCTATTCGTCTCGCCCACCTTCTCGCCCAAATAAGCCGAACAAGAAGTCCGGCTCTAAAAATGGAAAAGGGAAGCCGCCTGGCACGGGGAACCAACAACACGGGTCCAATTCGTCCCCTGGCCCAAACTGGCCGCAGCAACCATGGGCATCTTGGGCCCCGTGGCTGTCTCACTGGCCTGTACCCCCACCTTGCCCATATCCGACCACCTCTTGGGCTCCTCGGGCTGCCCCCACAATCGGTCCAAGACCTGCTGGGCCTGGAATTTTAGGCCCCCGTCCACCTCAAGCATACAATGCAATGGGTTCTTCGGTTAGCTACTCTCCTACGGATATCGAAGCCGCCATGCATGCTCTCTCCTTTACTCAACCGGACGGAAATTATTATATGGACACCGGTGCAACGTCTCATATGACTGCGGATCACGGTATTCTTTTCCCTTATTTCAATTCGAGCATTAAAAATAACATTGTTGTTGGTAGTGGTGATTTACTTCCGATTGTTGGTTATGGTAGCACTACATTACCCTCTCCTTTTCCTCCTTTTACCTTAAAAAATGTCTTACATGCTCCGAAATTGATTAAAAACTTGATTTCAGTCCGCAAATTCACTACTGATAATATGGTTTCCATTACTTTTGATCCTTACGGGTTTTCAGTTCGTGATTTACAGACGGGAACCATACTCCTGAGATGTAACAGTACTGGTGATCTCTATCCTCTTTTCTCCAACACTCGAGCCTCTCCTCCAGTCAATAATTCAGCACTCACTGCTATATCATCCGATCTTTGGCATAATCGTTTAGGGCACCCTGGCGCTGCTGTTCTTAGTTCCCTTCATAGTACAAATTTAATTAATAGTGCTAAGACTCGTATGTCGTATTGTTCTTCTTGTCCTCTTGGCAAACATATTAAATTACCCTTTAATGATTCTATGTCTCGTACTGTTCTTCCTTTTGACATCATTCATAGTGATCTTTGGACGTCTCCTATTATTAGTTCATCTGGCCATTGTTATTACCTTTTGTTTCTTGATGATTACAGCAAATTTTTATGGACTTTCCCTATCTCCAGGAAATCTGAAGTTCCACACTTATTTAAATCTTTTCATTCCCTTATCCATACACAATTTGAACGTAACATCAAGACCTTTCAATGTGACAATGGCACCGAATATCTCAATCGTACCTTTAAAGCGTTCTTTGATCAACATGGCATGCTATTCCGTCTTTCTTGCCCCCATTCTTCTCCTCAAAATGGAAAAGCCGAACGACACATAAAATCCATAAACAACATTGTCCGGACCTTACTTGCCCATGCTTCTTTGCCTCTCTCTTTTTGGCATCACGCATTAGAAATGGCCACATATCTCCTCAACATTCTCCCAACCAAAATCTTAGGATTTAAGTCTCCCACTCAAATTCTTTATCAACGTGATCCTATATATTCGGATTTACGTGTTTTTGGTTGTCTATGTTTTCCCCTTTTTCCTTCCACTACTATCAATAAGTTGCAAGCACGGTCCACTCCTTGTGTCTATCTTGGCCCCGCTAAGAATTACCGAGGTTCCAAGTGCTATGATATGTCAACCGGGAAAATCATTGTTTGTCGCCATGTGAAATTTCTTGAAACCGAATTTCCCTTCTCTAAACTTCACAGTCCTCCTAAACATGATTATGATATTTTTGCTGTCAATCCCATTTCCCATCATTTACATTCTCAACTTAGCACTCAAAATCCACACCAGGTTGTGGACACTAGGCCCCACGAACCTAACTTGGACTCTGCTCACGGGTCCACTTCTCTAGGCCCACCTCCTACCTCTTCTTCTTCCTCACCCACTGTTGCCCACTCTCAGCCGCCCGGTCCCACCACATCTCCTAACTTATTTCGGTCTGGGCCTCCCCTCCAGTCTAGCCCAACCACATCCCACATACTAACGACACACACTCCTTCTGCCCACACTATTCCTAATTCCCATCCTATGACAACTAGAGCTAAAAATGGCATTTTCAAACCAAATTCCAAATATTTTACCAATCTACATGTCACGACCACTCCTAACATCTCTCCCTTACCCAAAGACCCTGTTAGTGCTATTCGTGATCACAATTGGAAAAATGCCATGATAGATGAATTTAATGCTCTAATTGCTAATAATACATGGGAATTGGTACCTCGGCCTAAGGATGTGAATGTTATTCGATCTATGTGGATTTTTCGTCATAAGCGCAATTCTGATGGTTCTTTTGAGAGGCATAAAGCCCATCTTGTAGGTGATGGGAAAACTCAACAGCAGGGTGTTGATTGTGATGAGACCTTTAGTCCGGTTGTTAAGCCGGCTACTATTCGTACTGTCCTTAGCATTGCTATTTCAAAATCTTGGCCCATTCATCAGTTGGACGTCAAGAATGCTTTCCTCCATGGTCATCTCAATGAAACGGTCTATATGCATCAACCAATGGGGTTCCGTGATAAACATCTCCCTGATCATGTGTGCTTACTAAAGAAATCTCTCTATGGCCTAAAACAGGCTCCTCGGGCCTGGTATCAACGGTTTGCAGATTTTGTGTCCACTATTGGATTCTCTCATAGCAAATCTGATCATTCATTGTTCATTTACAGACAGGGTTCGGATATGGCTTACATACTATTGTATGTTGATGATATCATTCTTACCGCATCTTCTGTCCGTCTGCGGGAGCATTTCATGTCACTCTTGGGCTCCGAGTTCGCCATGAAAGATTTGGGTCCTTTGCGTTATTTTTTGGGGATTGCTGTGACTCGTAATGCTCATGGTATGTTCTTGTCTCAGAAACAATATGCCTCCAAGATTTTAGACAAAGCCGGGATGTCTAACTGCAGTCCTTGTCACACTCCTATCGATACTAAACCTAAGCTCAGTACCTCTAAGGATTCTCCTTCTGCAAATCCTACTACATATCGCAGACTTGCTGGTGCCTTGCAATACCTTACTTTCACTAGGCCCGACATCTCTTATGCCGTCCAACAAGTTTGTCTTCATATGCATGACCCTCGGCAAGAGCATATGAATGCTCTTAAGCGTATTTTACGCTATCTTCAGGGCACTCTATCTTTTGGGTTACACTTATCTAAATCCTCTCTTAACCAACTCATTTCTTATACTGATGCTGATTGGGGCGGATGTCCGGATACCAGGCGATCTACTTCTGGTTATTGTGTTTTCCTTGGTGACAACTTGGTCTCTTGGTCATCTAAACGCCAACCGACTTTGTCCCGTTCTAGTGCTGAAGCTGAGTACCGCGGGGTTGCAAATGTCGTTTCTGATTCCTGTTGGCTTAGAAATTTGTTACTTGAGTTACATTGTCCGATCCAGAAAGCTACCATGGTTTATTGTGATAATGTGAGTGCCATTTATCTATCCGGGAACCCAGTGCAACATCAACGCACTAAACACATTGAAATGGACATTCATTTCGTTCGTGAAAAGGTGGCTAAAGGTGAAGTACGAGTTTTCCATGTTCCTTCTCGATATCAAATTGCTGATATTTTTACCAAGGGCCTTCCTCGTGTCTTATTTAACGACTTTCGGGACAGTCTTCGCATTCGTGATCCTCCCGCTACGACTGAGGGGGTGTGTTAGAATATATTCCTATATATTCTGATTGGTCTACCAGATATCAAATTTGTTCCTAATTTGTAGCTAATCAGTTTAATTTGTAGTTAATCAGTTTGGCAATTCCAGCCTATCTTTACGCATGTATTGCTGTATATAAACCTATGGTGATGAATGGAAACGACAGGGAATTCATTATCTTTCAATATTACATTTAAAAGCTAATAATAATATTAATTTTAAAAAATCAATAATAATTTAAATTTTGAAAATGTTAATAATAATTTTGAAAATAAAATTAATAATAACATGAAATTTGAAAATAATTTTAATCATTTTTTTATAATTAAAATGATATACTAGCTTCTCAATATAATGAAAATAATTTTATTGCTAGTTGAACTTCTATCTACAATGAAAAAAGCATACATTCGATTTAGGTACCGCAATATTTGATATAATATTTTATAGATATCATGTATTTTAAATAATTTACCTAATCATCTCTATATTTTACTAATATGTATTTTTTTTATAAATAAAGTTAGATTACGTCAAGTTTAGTGTAATTAACGTGATATTTTATGATAAATAACAAAAAAATAAAAAAATAGTAAAAATATAAATAAAGGTCTAATTTTGTAAATATTCAAAAAAAATTATTTAAAAAATATGATTTTAAAAATTATATATACGTATGAATATTTTATAGGCAAGAGGAAGTTTGACATCGGAAAAAGAAAGGGAGCAGGTGGGGTGGGTTTTTTTTTGGAATTTTATTTTATATATTGGTAAGACTATTAGAAGGTAGAATTATATATTATATTAAGAGAAATAAATATGGAGCTAAATATAAAAGAATAAAAATAAGAGCTAAATATTATTTTATTATTATTTAGTACGTTGTTCGTGTAATAAAAGATAAAATGGAAAGTAGTCCACCTATGTTCGTGTAATAAAAATGCGTTTATGTAATGGCCTTGAATAACATGTTCGTGATTAAAGTGAAAAGATAAATGAAATTATGTGTTATCTTTCTGTAGTGGATTAGTTGGTGGTTTTAGTCCACCTATATTTGAGTTGTGCTTGATATCTAGATTGTTTAAGTTGGTGGTAGACAATTCACCTTTATTTGAGCGACACTTACTATTTATATTGGATTAATTAGTATTAGATAATCCACCTTTGATTAAGATCCACTAACTATTTATATTGGGTTAGCAGGTGGGAGACAATCCATATTTATTTGAGTTACGTAGGCAATCTATATTGGGTTAGTTAATGGTAGATACTCTACTTGTGTTAATTATATATATTTGTGCTAATTATCTACATCGGATTAGATAGCGGTAGACAAACCACTTAATTGTGCGCGAAATTTGTATGGTTATGGTATATGTTATGACATGAGAATGGGTTATGGAATGTATAATTAAGAATATGTTTGTAACACCCCCAAAATTTACTATTAAAAAATTTTGTTTTATTAAAAAAAATAGCGGAAGCAGAGTATCAAACTGTGAATTCTGGGGATATTACTGCCACACTTAGTACCAGATCGGTTTACCCCTACCATTTTAGTACCAAGTGCTAAGGCTAAGAGAATGAAATACATATTGCTAGAAATTGAAACCATATTGAAATCAAAGTAGCGTAAATAACATTTCATAAGAATAGAATCCACCAATGGTGGTTACAAGAATATCGATTACATTTAAACCAGGGGTTAAATGAGAAAGGGTGAAACCCTAAAAGTCAGAATAGTTTCCTTATGCTCTTTCTATTTCCCACTTGAATAACACCTGAAATGGACCTACAAGGGACACTGTCCATTGAATAGGCAAGAACCCTTCAGTACTATGGTACTGCGTAATCATTTAAAACACATTTAAAAGCATACCCGCAATACAAAACATGATACAACACTATATACAAATATAATGAAAGGTGCTTACATAATATTTGCATTCATACATTCACATACTCAACAAGTCCATCCAATGTAAATGGGTTAAACGTACTCTCAATACTTCTGGGCCTTAAGCCATTAGTCCATTATTAATCAATCATCTCTCAGATTTTATATTCATGTGAGTGTGAAAACCCTACTATTATAGCCTGTGGACCGAAATACATACAGGATGGAATGCTCTTGACTACTATTATTCGCTGGTAGACCGGTCTCTAAGGTAAAACGCTCCTGACCACTATTATTCATCAGTGGATCGGTTTGGCCCTGACTCACATGGAGTTTCACTGTAGTTACTTTGTGTCTTTCCCATGTCTTATCGTTATTACTTTTGGTTTGTTGAGCACGAAATCCCCCACTATTATAGACAATATACCAAAAATCATGTAGGGCAAAATGCTCCTGGCCCCGATGGATCGATCTAGGTCCGGCTCTATAATCTTCCTCTTTAAATGATTAGTGTCTTATTCATATCTTATTCAAAAGTATTTTACCCTCGACATGCATGTCACTGACCTCTACTTCTATCCTTCTGAGATGACCCATCCCATATATTGAGACTTCTACGCCTCTTATCACACCCCGACATCCATTCCTCCTTACCTTTACTTATAATGAAAACCCAACTCCTAAGGGTGTGGGTTAAGGCCCATCACCTTATGACATTCAAATTCTCTCACTATCACTCTCTAAGGTTTTTCCTTGAACCAATAATTGGACCTATGTGGCCCAACCTTTCTTTTATTGTCCAACACCTCATCTCATTTAGATTCAACCCAAACCCTATCACTCTACTCACCAATTATACATGTGACTGTGAAACCCTAGTTGGCCGCTCGAACCATAGTACCTTTCTTACGTAAGGATCTTCCCATGCAGACTCCATCCACCCCATGCAAACCCTAGAAATCTCCCATGCAAGAGTCACATCACTCATTTATTTTGATCATAACCTCCTTTTATTTTTCCCCTCATGGATCATGAGATAATAAAGTCAATCTCATGTCCCCTTAGTCAACTTACTTCCCATTTGTTCCTTTTTATCCTTTCACCCCATATTATATTATAAAACATCTTATCATGTATGTCCTAGAGGGTCACATCATATAGCATCGTAAGCACAATACATATCATCATGGTACACATGCCATAAGGAATTCACATAAGCATACCTCAACTCCAAGCTACGCTACAAGTAATTAGTCATTGTAATCATAAAGTACACAACATGGCATAACACATGGCACACAAGACACATAATACATACATAATTGTTCTTAGCCACATCCTTACTCGGCTTAGGCTACCAAGTCATCTCCCACACTTATTAAGTCACCAACCACTCTTCATAATTGTGACACTTATCTTATTTCCCATTTGGTTGGATATATTACCGAATTTCCCTTCTTCATTATCATAATTACCAAATTTCCCTTTAGTTGGTTAAATTACCAAATTGCCCTTCTCCATTATCATAATTACCAAATTGCCCCTTTAGTTGGATAGATTACCAAATTGCCCTTCTTCATTATCCTAATTACCAATTTGTCTTTTAGTTGTTGAAATTGCCCAATTGCCCTTCTCCATTATCATAATTACCAAATTACCCTTTAGTTGGTTAAATTACCAACTTACCCTTCTCTATTATCATAATTACCATTTTACTCTTCTCCATTGTCATAATTACCATTTTATCCTTCTCCAATATCATAATTACCGTTTTGCCCCTTTACTTCCAAAATTACCATTTTACCCTTTTACTTATCAAATTACCATTTTTCCCTTTACTTCCGATTACCATTTTACCCTTTACGTCCAAAATTACCATAATACCCTTTATTACACCACCTTTATCAAATTATCACCACTATATAAAATATTAATATTAATACTCTATTCTCATCATCCAATTCCACCAACTATTGTATTTCAACATAATACTCATTAACAACTACACATATTAGGCTACACTCTTGCAAAAGACATATTACTAAAATGTCTCCTAACTCACAATAATATTATTCATGCATTGATGGTCACAATAACATAATATAGCATGGATAAGTACTTAACATATTCTTGAATAACAAATCTCCTTCCTTAAGCATTTCTTCCATACATAGCATATAAACTAGAATGCTTTTCTTTTTATCAATCAATACAAGATACTACATATGTTATATTAAACTATATATATAAAGCATAATAACATATTAAAAACCCTAATGTGCTAACATACGTTTATCTATACGTTTAAGTGGGGTTAAAAGATTACCTTAATTCCCACAAAATCAAACCTTACCAGTATCCAAGTTAAATATTCAAGCTTTAATTAGCAAAACCAATACCTAAAAATAATATCAATACTTATCATATTATAAATGAGAAAACCAAAGCATAAAACTTTATAAAAACTTAATTAATGAAATACTTAACTTAAATATTATATCTTGAAATTTATTAACTAAAATAACCAAAGCATACAACAGCTCTTCCTTCTCAGGTAGCATGAACTGCATGCAAAACAAAAGGAGAAAGGCTTGAAGGTGGGTGAAAGAAAAGGAGGAAGTGGTGTTTTCGGGTTAGGGTTTTGGGGCTAGCAAAGAAGGTAGATAGGGGAGAATTTAGGGAAAGGGAAAGGTGCATGGGTGAAGAGGGGGTGTGGGTGGTGGTTGGGGATGGGTTGTTGGCGGCCAAGGGCAGCGGTGGATGCAGCGGCAAGGCGGCGAAGGTGTCTGCCAAGGTGGAGATGGCTGAGAAGGAAGGAAAAGGGAGAGGGAAAATGAGGGGCGGCAAGGGTTGGATTTGGCCAAAGGAGGTGAGGGGGTGGTAGGGGAGGTTGCAGGGAATGAGTTGGTGGCTCAGGTGGTGGCAGAGGCAGTAGGACAGCGGCAGACAGAGGAGGTGCAAGGCGGCTACCGAGAAGGGAGTAAAAAGAAGAGAAAAATAAGAGGGGAGGAAGAAGGGTTGTAGGGTGGCTCAAGGTGGGCAGCCTAGTGGTGCAGGGTGGTAGCAGGGGAGTGCAGAAGGTGGTGCAAGCGATTGGTGAGCGGCGGAAGTGGCAGAGGGAGGCGGCGGTGCAAAGTAGGGATGGAGAAGAAAATGAGAGAAAGAGGTTGGGGGAGGGAGAATGGCTCGAAGAAAAATAAGGCAAAAAGGGCTGGTGAGGATAAGAAAAAGGAGAGGGAGAGATAGGGGGATTAGGTGGCCGGTCGGAGCGGCAATAGGGTGGTAGGGGTGGTCGGGTGGTAGGGAGAAGGAAGGGAAGAAGAAGTGAAAAAAGAGGGCATGCGGGGAGGGTTTGCAGGGGCTAGTTTGGTCCAAAAATGTGAAGAAAAAGATTGGGAAGAGAGAGGGAGAGAGAGAGAGAGGGTTGCAGTAGTGGCAGGTGGTGGTAGGTAGAGGTTGCAGGGCGGTGGCTGGGAGTGGCATCGAGGGACAGGTTGGGGCTAGAGGTAGAAGAAGAAAGAAAGGGAGAGGAGGGGTAGGCTAGGCATAGGGGGAGAAAGTATAGTGGGTCGGTCCGGTTCAGGAGGGAGAAGCGAAAGAAGGGCAGTGGCGCTGGGCTGGTCGATGCAAGCAAGGGAGGAAGGAAAGAAAAGTAGGGCTAGGCCTAGGATGCAGGAGAAGAAGGAGAGGAGGGGAGAGGGACAACGAGCATGCAGCCCAAGAGCATAGGAGGGGAGAAAGGCCAGCCTAGGGGACTGAAGCCAAGAAAAAAAAGGAAAAAGAAAGAAAGAAGGAAAAAGGAGAAAAAGAAGAATGAAAAGAAAAAGGGAAAAAGGAAAGGAAGATAGGGGAAATTAAAATAATTTAATTTATAAAATAATAGAATGTACTATTTTTGGGTAATAAATTTATTTAATAATATAATATAATATAATATAATATATTGGTTTAAAAAGGATAGTTTTAGTAAAATATTGGCTTGAAAAATTATTTAAATAAAATGAGTATGATAAAATAAAAAAATATTTAATATTCATATCCACTTTGATATACTCAAAATCCATAAAATAATTAAATTAAACAATTTAAAAAGCTAATTTATCCCAAATAAAAGCTAGTTATTATATTATAGGTTTTTTTAAAAAAAAATTTCAGGGGGATTACAATGTTATTTCCGTAAGTATGTTTGTAAGTAATATTTGATAGCATGTTTGAATGTATCACATGTTTTTATAGATTTTATGGCATGTCCTATGCGTTGTATGTTGCCTTTATAGGGGATTCCTTGTTTATTGAGTACATAAATGTGATAATACTGCACTTGCATGTGACCTATTACGGATAGCAGATAAAGACGACGTTGATTTATATCATGAAGTGTCTGAGCATGAGTTACTAGATCTCGTTGGGGATTTAGAGTAGAAGTTATCTAGTGATGTCATTAGGATCTTTTGTGATCTATATATTTTTGTTACTTTTGCTTCTTGTTCCCTTTTTAATATTTTTTGGGAGTTGATCTCCATAATAGTTATCTTATTGTATTATTTTACTTTTGTTTGTTGTTTCTATTTCATGACTTATTGTGAATAATTTTTTTTTTCCCTTAGAATAAGAATGATTAAAAATCAAACTCGTGTTGAGAGCAATGGTAACATTTATATTTTGGCTTTTGCTTCCACAAATTTATAGTTTTATATGAATTTTTTTTCACCCGAAAAGTCGGAATGTTACAAAAAGAGTATTAATGTATGTAGATGTAGTCGATATTAATACAATAGTATAGCACTATGATAAATAATTAGTAACATGATTCTCATCTCACTTTTTTCCCTGTCATTCCTTATGAATAAATAAATAAATACACTCACATTGAAATAGTATCTAGTTATGAATATTTTAATTATAGTGGATAACTTTACTTGAATAAATTACTAAATTCATATATATATATATATAAGAAAATTATCAATTTTATATTCTAGGAAAAAAAAACATGATACTAAAAAAATTCATTGGCTCATCAAAAAGACTTATATATAAACACTCATTTTATCATAAAAATTGCATGTATTCGAAGCGAGGAGATATTGTCGATCATTTTCTAGACTTTATAAAGTTGTATTAGAGAGAATAAATAAATAAATGGATTTGTATAATTTATTGGCCATTTTAATTTATTTTAGTGAACTGATTCAAGCCCAGAGTATATTATATCATCAAAGTCAAAGGTATATATTTGGTGTCCCATTACACACACACATAGGGGGGAGAGAGAGACTTTACACAAAAATAGGGGAGGAAGTATAAATAACAATTAAATAAATAAATAAATTAGCCTCATATTTTGGGTTGGATATTTTATTTCTCCTTAGGAAACAAAGAGAGACAAACAATGAATTAAATAAGGAGGAGGAGAGCCCGAGATTAAAGAAGAGCATAAGCTAAAAGGAAGCAACACACCCAACAAAATAAAAGGGAGGACGGGTTTAGGGTTCTAAAGAAAGTATTCTTAGCTCATTTTGTAAAAGAAAAATATGACATATAAATGACTAGGCCAAGACCTTGACAATGGTCCAACCTCAGTTTGATCTAATGAAAACAAGAGAGGATTTTTCTTTAACAGAATACCCATTTTTATTTAAACTTGGAGAAAGAAGCATAATTATACCTTTTTGAACCCAAAACATGAAAGGATTGGGTCAAAGAGGTCAAAACCATAGTTAATTATCAATTGGACTTTCTATGATAATGTATAATCATATAGCAAATATTAATAAAAACTAAGCATAAGGAAAATAGGTTAATTATTAGGCCCGAACTAGTTAAGGCTACATAAGTCCTTATCTAACAAAAAAAAAACCTAAAATCTATCTATAAAATCAACATAGTAATTAATAAAATAAAATAAATATAGAAAGCTTTATAAATTAATATAATTGGACCAACATTTAATTTCATATAACATATCATAAAAGGCATATAGATATAAAATGAAAAGAATTGTCTGACAACCTTTGTTTCCTATATAAGCATTTGATGAAATTCTATTCATGCGTGAAAACATGCTACCATGCATTAATATTAATTATTGCATTTTGATAACCATTCCTTTTCATTTTTCCCAAAGAATTTACTAAGGCTGTATTTGATTCTATGAAAATTGAAGGGAAAGAAAATTAAAATAAAAATATCTTTCTTCAAAATTTTCTCAAAGAAAATCATATAGTTAATCTTTAGCCATTTTATTCCTTACTTTTTTTTCTATTTCATTATCTTATGTAAACTAAAGAAAAAAAATATTTTCCTCTTCATTTTATTTCTTTTCTTTAAAAATTTCTATAAACCAAATGGAGCATAAATATTTGATCATGGCGTCCATAGATAAAAAAAACAAAGTGGGTGGCCAATTAATAAATTACTCAATTGATAACATCATACCATAAAGTAATATCATTTTTTTGTTGATCTACAAGACCTATAGTATATGTATCATATTTTAGCAACATTTGGTGTTTGTCAAGACAATATTGAGTTTTTTGTTACAATGGTGTTTATTTACATGGACGATCTTCATCGAGCAAACCATTGGTCAATAGTTTAGAATGGTTATTGGGGAAATTGTGTAGAAGCATTGGTTTGTACCAAAAGTATCTACATCAACTAGATAATTAATAATATCTATTGAGGTCAATGTATTTGTAATTTTTATTTTTGAATAGTAGATAGTTATGTTTTTATGGTGCACATGTAGTCCGTATAAAATTATATGTTATAATTTTTAGGTAATGTTGTACTTTATTATGTAATTTATTAATATACTTAACTCTTATTAACCTAAATTCGTATAAAATAATAACATTTTATTTAAATGTTAGTTCAAATATATAATAACTGTTCATAATTAAATACATTCAATAATTAAAATTCTTATCTTATAGTATTATGTAAAATTGTTGATATTTAATTTTTTTATGTACAATAGTTTTATTTTTTCCAAAAACTATTTATATGTACAATTAGGTTTATCATAATACTATTAATAATGGAAATACATTAGAGTGATTTATGTTGTAACAATGATTATTCGTGAATCACATGTATACAATACAAATATGTCAAATCAGATAGTTCCCAATATATAAACATGTTCAAATTAGGAAAGTTTCGACATATAATAATTAAAATCTGTGTAGTGTATGGGTGTAACATTAGTTACTATAAAATATACTTTGCATCTTCAATCCAACACTTTAGATTTAGTATTTCCCAAAATTGAGTTCAATCAAGATATTAACATGCACAAAATTAAGAGAAAAAAACACATTAACTACTAGCCATAAATGATAATTTAATATATATAAAAAATAAGGGTCCAAGATTTGTATGAATAACTTATTTATTTATCAACAAGATCAACTTCAAATTTAATAGTTTTCCTTAAATCAAGTAGATAAATATTTTGTAAGTATAATAAAACAACTCAACAATTCAATTGGTTGAATATTTTTTTTAGGACTAGGTAAACCTTTGAGAGAGGGGAAACACTGATCTATTTGATGAAAATTGACACCCTCCATGTTATGAAAATGTTGCAGGGCACAACCAGCCACTAGGCTAATGGAATTTTTTTTGATAAGTTGTATTATTTTGACAGATCATGAGGTACAATGATTCCTAACCTTGATATACATATGTTGAGGAAGCGGAAATTTTGTGGCAACAATACAGAGGGGTGTATTATCTAATGGGTTGACTGGAAAGAGGTTAATGTACATAACTTGAGGTTACTTTTTTTGTTTATCTAGTCTCTTATGTTTAATATAAAGGTTAATTTAATCTGTTTTAACTTAAGTTTATCTTGAAAGGTTAACCACCAAATCGGTGGTTAAAGTTAATCTTTTATTAAAATTTTTATATTCTTCTTTACTTACTTCAAAAAAAAAATTTGTCACTTATTCACTTAGATTAATTAAATAAATATTCAAATAATACTTTAAAATATTTATCTCTACTTTCATCTAAGAGTTTACCTACCTAATTTAATTTAGCCTAAACTCACTTTAAGTCAAACAGACACTAAAAGAAATGAGGAAAGGTAGTTGTGCATTTAGTTAGAATTTCATTAGGTATTAATATTATTACCCTTTATTGCTGGAATAAACATGTAAAAAGATAAAAGGGGAATTAGACTAGCTTAATATCAAACGCCAGCCACATCCTATCCTCCACCGGAGGATAGTGTCAAAGTTTGATCCATTTTTTTCCTTTATCGTTTAGTAACCCCAATATTTATATGTTTTTCTATAAAGTAATAATGATGTCCTTTAAAAACATATTATCTAAATATAAAAATTATTAAAGTAACAATATTTTTTGACAATTTATTTAATATCAAATGCATTACTATATATTAATA
This sequence comes from Tamarix chinensis, assembly GCA_030549775.1. Classification (NCBI taxonomy): domain Eukaryota; kingdom Viridiplantae; phylum Streptophyta; class Magnoliopsida; order Caryophyllales; family Tamaricaceae; genus Tamarix; species Tamarix chinensis. Next base: position 165,194,866 of record CM060171.1, on the reverse strand, counting down.
ATTTAAGATATTTTATTTATTTGTATAATATATAATTTTTATAAATTTTCTTGTCTATTGATTTCATTGTAATAATAAATATTAATTAGTAGTAATAATTAATATTCATAAATAATAATTCATATTTAAATTATTCATAATTAATAATTAATAACAGTATTAATTAAAAAAATAAATTTAAAAACAAGATAATAATAATTAATATTATTATATTATTAATGAAAATTTTAAAGTTAATATTATATATTAATAATTAATAATACCCTTAATTAATGTTATTAATAATTTTTAATAATCTTAACAATTAATATGTGAAAAAAATAATAATTAAGCATAATAATATTAATAATTATTATTAATCATAATTAATAAATAAAAATAATTCATATTAATAACTAATAAATATTAATATATAATATCTATATATAATCAATAATTAATATGAATACTTATTAATTCTCAATTATTAATTATTCATAATTAATTCATTTTATTATTTAGAAAAAATAATAAAATTTAACAAATAATAATAATAATTAATAAGTAATATTAATAATATATTTTTTAATAATATTTAACAATGAAAATTTATAATTACAATTATTATTAAATATCAATAATGAATAATTCTTATTAATCAGTATTCATAATTAATAGTTAATAATATTATTAATTAATCATTGTTAATCAAGTTTATTAAGTATTAATAATGAAAAAAATAATTAAGAATAACTATATACTTAATAGTTAATATGAATAAATAATAATTATCCAAATTATGATTAATAATTATTGATTAATAAGTGTAAAATTATAGGATTATTTAAATTTTTAATGAAATATAGTTAGACCTACTCATGAAGTAATATATATATATATATATATATATATATATATATATATATATATATATATATATATATAATGAGATTATGAAAATAATATTCAAAAAGAACGACATGGAGTAATAATATGCAAATAATTTCAATAATGAGGTATTACGAACACTACTTACATAGGATAACAATGTTATTTTAACTTGGAAGAATTTTTGTTCTTAATTAAAGTAATTCTCTTTTAAATCACAAACTAAACTAACTTATCAAGTTAGAATATAGTATACTATTGTTTGGCATATAATTTTTGCACACTAAGTTAATTTTGATATATTTTTTATGGTTAAAGCTAAGGTCTTATTTGCCTCAACTTATTTTATGACTTATAACATCATATCAAATTAAATAAACACCAATAATATCATATAATATAAAATAAGACCAATATAAATATAATAGCAGAAAACATGTAGTAATAATAAATAATATTCATATTAGTATTAATAATTTTAAAATAATTATTGAAAATAATTGATATTATTCTTAATAATAATAATAATCATTAATAATTAACAATATTATTATTACTAATAGTCATAAATAATGATAATTATTAGTGATAATAATTTACTCTAATAATAATTAATATTTAATGATAATCATTAATAATAATAATAATAATAATATGAATAATAATTAAAATACTATTAGTATTAGTAGTAAAAGTAGTAGTTTAATAATATAAATAATGATCAATTTTATAATATAACTACGTGCCATAAAAAAGGATAATGATGATAATGATGAATAATATAACAAAGAAATTAGTTATAAAGTAAAGAATATTAATGATAATAATTTATTTCCTTGTATAAAATTATTATCAATATTATTCTTAATAATATTACGAATAATAGTTTATCACATTAATCGTAATTTCATAGTAATATAAATATAACAATAAGATCTTAAAAACATAAATAATAATTATAATTTTATTAATGTCAACTTAAATTTTAAATAATAATTAATAACTATTATTATCAATTATAATAATAAATATTAATGATAAGAATTTAATAATAATTTTTTAATTATAAAACTGATGAAAAAATAAATAAATAGTTAACATACATTAATGATATAAAGCATAATAATTATAAGATATTTGATATTAATAATAACTTATTTATGTATTTATTTAAAGTTATGATTAATATTACTCTTAATAATATTAATGATAATATTAGACAAATACTAATAATATCAAATCAAATTAGACAAACAACAACGAGACAGACAAAAACCAATAAAATCGTATCATATCGATAAAAGTAAGTTAAGGAAAACAAAGCCTAAATCTCTGCAACTTATAATCAAGCTATCATAAAAATTATCATTGACCTCAATTCCAAAATATGGCATCCATACAAAATTGAAATCAAATCAATTACTAACATTACTAATACACAGTTCATGACTTTCACAGTTTTTGAGATAGTTTTTCATAAAATATTTTACATAAACTCATTAATCATTAATATACACAAAAATGTTTTACATAAAATCATTAATCATTAAAATATATAATGTCAAAAACATGCAAAATTTTTATTTAAAATTTAAACTACATTGTAATTTTTTTTAATATAAATTAAACTAAATCCAAACTAATTCTATGAATTCCTTGGGTCTTACTCCATGACCTATTGAACAACACTAATATATGAACAACATATACATTATGGTAATAGAACGTAAGCTTTTACGTTGGAATATGTTTTTCATGTGAAGTAAATTTTATAGCAATTAATTTATTAGATCAAATATTATTGAAACAGATACTAATTACTAATTTTTCTCTAGGGTGCTTTCCTGTACATGGTAAGAAAAACAACATCATTCAATTTCATAGTCAACTTCAAAAGTAGCACTTTTTTACAAGAGAACCATGAAAACTTTCCTAAATTTATATATAACTTTATACCATAAATCATCAACAATAGAAAACAAAAAACTCATAAAGTTATAGTATTTTAAATTAGAGTTGTATTATTGCTTACTTTTTCAAGTATGAAATATTATTTTGGACCAATGATCATGTTCTTGGGGATATTATTATAAATTCCTATGGTTCTCTTATCTAAAAATCTATGTTCATCGATTAATTTTATTATATAGAAAGCAGAGCAAAACTACATACAATATATATATATATATATATATATATATATATATATATATATATATATAAATTAATCAACAAAAGCAATTATAATATCAATATTTTGTGAAGATTTGGAATATATTTCTAATATACATCACTACTAGGCATATTAAGATAAAGACTAGGATAACTAAATATGCACATACACACATCCATTATCAGAAATGGAGTGGACCATAACTATTGTACACTACATAATTCTACCAACTCGGGGAGGGGGCGGGGGAGTGATGTTACAAGCAAATGTATATTCCACACAAGAATGGCAAGTCATAGAAATTGATTAGAACAATTAAAAGTAAACATAAAACTATTAAGACTTACAAGAGTAAAGGCAATTTGTTAATTAGATAATTTCATGAATGTTGCGGTCAACTACATAGATTTCAGATGTAATTATATCATACTTGAAATTCAATAACTACCATTAAAAATGGAACAAGACTTAAAAAATTAAATTTTGTGATCAATGCTTTCATAGTTAAGAATTATTTTAGGATGGAGGATTTTTTTTTTAACTATAGAACCAGTTCAAATAAATTAGATTTTTTTAATGATATACAATAAGGCTTAAACTAATAACTCACATTTTTACAGCTTATAAAACATGCAGCATACAAAAATAACATATGCTTCTTCACTACAAACTATAGCCTAACAACTTTCACATATAGGTATTCTGAGGCATTTTTTATTTATTGGATATATTAAGGTTATATAACTTTCATGTTCTTCAGTAAAATTTGAAAAACAAGTTTAAAAACACAAATAATAAAAACCAAACATTTTGTGGCATACCTCATAAATCTAAAAAGATAAAGATAAAACAATATTGAATCTGTTAGAATAAACTATAGCCTAACAACAATTACACATAGAACAAATGATTTGTTAAATTTTTTACTAGATCTTTTATGTCCATATATGTAAAACATATACCTTTACAATTATTCTATATAACATATGTAGGGACAATTGAAATGCCCCAAAAATTTCTAATTTTAAATATTATATTTAAATAAGGTTTTTTCAAAAAATTTAACTTAATAAACTATTTTTACTAAAATAAAAGAAAATTCATTAGGGCAAATTAATAAGGAATTTTATAAATATGTTAATTAGAGGAAATTTGGGTATTTTAACTAATTAAATATTTTAATTTAGAAATTTATTTAAATAAATTATTTTATTTAAATTAAGAAAGAAAAAATAGTTTCAAATTAATGTTAATTTTATAAATAATTTAATTGAATAAAATTAGAGTGATTTATTAATTTAAAATAGAAGTTTTGGAAAATCTTTTAAAAATCTTAATTTAGCTTTAAAAGGGATTTAAATATTATTTTATTTAAATATTATTATTTTTAAATGTCCTTAATATTTTAATTTTATCTAAATACCTAATCTAATTATTTTTCCTTTTTCCCCTTTTTTTCTCTTCCTTTTTCCTTTCTTTTTTCTTTCTTTTCTCTTTCTTTTCTTCCTTTTCTTTTTCCTCTCCTTTCCCCCGTTGGGCCTGCCCACTCCTGCGGCCTAGTTCCCCCTCTCCCTCCCTTCCTTCGCGCTGCCCAGCCCACGCAAATGTTCCCCTTCTCCTTCCCGTCCCAGCGCCGTGTTTTAATTGTTTTAACCATTGAAACACGTCGTTCAATTTAAGCATCTTAGCCCTGTGCCGAACCACTTGGTTTCCTTCCTTTTTCTTTCTTTTCCTTCCCCCGAACCGCCGGTCCAGCCCACCTTTCTTCCTCCTCCTTCCTTCTTCTTCCCCGACGCCATAACTACAACCTCCCACCTCCCCCGAAAATGGCGTCGCCGGCCACACGTATCGTGACTGGCCTTTCTCCCACCCATTATCTTCCCCTCGGCGCACACTTCAATTTGAATTGTCCCACTAACCTTTTCTTCTCCAAGTTTTCTTCCCATTTCCCTCGCGAAGGTTAGGAAATTTTTGAAATTTGTGCTGGGCGATCAACGGCATAATCGTCCCATTTCTCATCGGATTTAACCTCCTAGTAACCTCCATAACTTGAGCCTACCCTCCACCACTATAAATACCCCTCGTTTGCCCTGAAATTAAGGTTTCTTTTCCCCAAAACCCTAAGTATAAGTTTGTGTGCCACTGCCACTTTAGACACACCGTCCTCCACCGTTAGCCAACCTCGCCGCCTCTTCTTCCTCCCAAACTCTTCCCTGCAATTCCCTCTAATTAATTAAACCATTATCATCCTTCTATTCTTCTTGCATGGGTCTCCATAACTGTGCAAAGTTTGCTGCTCATCTCCCTAGAATTTTTACCCCAAAACCTTAAACCACCGCCCACCACCACATCTACCGCTCCTACTACCCTTTGAACCACTCAAAAACTCTTGCTAATCCTTCTCCGCTGACCCATAAATTTTTTTTCCTTCCCCCTTCCCTCTTTTTCTTCATTTTTACCCCTTTTAGATCATTTTTCCAGCTACCTCCAAGCACCACCGTTGGTGCCATCCATCCCCGGCAACTCAAGGTGAAACCCTAGACCTTTTCAACACTTTCCTTCGATTTATTGAAAATTATTCTACTTATATCCTAATTTTTAATGTTAATTCAATTTTAATTATTATTATTATTATTATAATTATTATTATTATGGTTATCAACTGTAACCTAATTGTTAAATGTTTTTGACAAGTTTGGGAGTATTCTTGAGTTAGATAAATTATTATTCTCAAATTTTTGTTATTTAATATAATTATTACATGTTTACTATTATTATTAATAATATTATTATTAGTATAATTATTTATTTAATATTGTAATTATTTCAGGGGGTTCAAAACCTAAAATTTTAATTAGATCTTGTACCCTTACTTTTTATTACTATTATTAGCATTTTTTAATATTATTACTATTTATATTATCATTATTATCTTTATTAACTTTTATATTATAAGTATATATAGTATTAATATTATTATTACCATTTTCTAATAGTATTATGATCAAATGGGGTGGTTTCGAAAGCCACCTTGTAATTTTAAGATTTATGGTATTATTAATATTAATATTCTACTAATAAGAGTATTATTAATAATATTTTACTTTTATTATTATTATTATTATTATTATTATTTTTGTTGTTATTATTATTACTACTACTACTACTACTACTACTATCACTAATATTATTTTGGTGAAGGGTACAAAGCCTTATATCACCACTCATTTCAAATGAAAATAGTAATTTATTTGTATTTTCAAGTAATATTTTGTATAGTTAATTATAGTGTAATGTTGTGTTAATTAAAAACCATGTCTTAGAATAAGTTAGAGAACAATAAAATTTTAGGAGGGAGACTAATTCTAGTACATTTTTATATAATAGGTGAACCCAATCAAATTCCTCAAGTGGAATAGGAGCATGCACCAAGACCGGTGTCGTTTTAGATAAGGGTGTTACTAAGGCCATTTGTGTATTTATATGCATTATGTGCTTCATATGCCATGTATTTTATGTTTATCATTATTGATTATTTCGCATGTGGTATAAAGTGGAGTTGAAGTATGTTGGTGTGAATAAATTGTGGCATAAGAATTATGTGTATACTTATGTTATTATTATTGTATGATGTGGCCTTAAGACATGCATGTTAGGGTTGTAAAATAATGATGGGGAGTATAACCATGTAGTGTTAGGGTTTTGCATGAAAGGGCATGGTGCTAGGGTTTTGCATGAAATGGTATGGTGTTAGAGTTTTGCATGAAATGGCATGGGTTAGAGTTTTGTATGAATGGTATGGTGCTAGGGTTTGCATGGAAGCATGTCTACATGGAGCTAGGGTTTGCATATGAATTATGGTTTGCATGGGAGTGTGGTATACGTGGAGCTAGGGTTTGTATATGAATTAGGGTTGCATGGAAGTGTGGTCTACGTGAAGCTAGGGTTCGCATGTGAATTAGGGTTTGTATGGAAGCATGTCTACGTGGAGTTAGGGTTTGCATGGGAGCTAGGGTTTGCATGGAAGTGTGGTTTATGAGGAGTTAGGGTTTGCATGGAAGTGTGGTTTACGAGGAGTTAGGGTGTGCATGGAAGTGTGATTACGTGGAGTTAGGGTTTGCATGGGAGCTAGGGTTGCATGGAGTTAGTCATGCATGTCTGGGAAAATGTTTGTGAATGGAAAATGTTTATGAATAAAATATTTAAGTCAATAATCTCTTAAAGTGAAAGATAATTGAGCTGGGTCCAGACTGATCCATTGGTCAGGAATAGTGGTTAGGGTTTTACCCTACATGCGACCGATCCACCGATTATAATAGTGGTTAGGACATGAGATCCTATATGTGATTGGCCCACTGGTGATAATAGTGAGGTGACTCGAGCTCAATAAACACAAACCAAAATTGTTAAAGCTCTTAAAAGATATTAATTACTTACATTGGAACACCATGCGAGCAGGAACCAAACCGATCCACCGGTCAGGAATAGTGGTTAGGGTTTTACCCTATATGTGACCGATCTACCGGTAATAATAGCGGTTATGACATGAGGTCCTATGTATGACCGACCCACTGGTTATAATAGTGGGGTGTTCCTTCTTTCATATGGATTTGATAAAAGGCATGGTGTGTATCGTTTTATGATGAAAGAAAGATTAAATAATTAATCTGGACCTTTTTGGGCCTTATGTGTGGACTTGTTGATTATAAGTTATGGATTTCACTTTATGCTTTTATGTATCATATGTGTGGGTTTGTAATTGTATGCTGATCATCATATTTCTGCATGATTTAATGTGTTATATGTCGGCCTTAGAACTTGGTTTCCTTACTCAGTACGTAGCGTACTGATCACCCGTTTCATGGGTGCTGCTCATTCCCACGAGTAGAAGGCCCGTCTGATCTGTTGCAGGTAGGAGATACTTACTTTGATGCCATCGATGTCTATGGGACATCAGGAGGAGCAAAGTGATAGCTGGGTTGGATCAATCTCTAGAGTGACATGGTCGTTTCCTTCTTAAATTTATGACTCATGTTGTCTTTTGTTATGTTTGAATTGTCAAAACAATTTTATTAATGTTGTTAGTTATTATCTAGAAAAACAATAGTTGGTATTTCAAATTATGTAAGACTTGCGCGTACTCTGATTCTCATTTTTATAAATTTGGATTTGTATGGTATTATTAATAGTGTTTTCTTAGCCTTAGCACTTGGTACCGAAACGGTAGGAGTGATCCGGTCTGGTACTAAGTATGGCGGTAACATCCCCAGAATTCACGAGTTTTAAATTAAGTATTTAAATTACTTCCGCTTTAAAAAAATAATAAAATTTAGGGTGTTACAACAATCTTATGCCAAATCTACCTCCCAATACTCGCCAAAAAAATTGTAAATAACAAATACTAGTTCTAATTTTTTTTTTAAATAAACAGTCATATTATTTATTAACCAAGAGCCAAGAGCTAAGCTAAAAACTTACACACTTCAGATGCTAAGTCATCTATTTTTCCTTGGTTTCCTACAAAAGATTTACTAATACTACAACTACTACTATTTTGATGTACTTATCAAAAATGAAAGGAAAAAAAATAGAAGAAAAAAGTACTAATATTGGATGGAAAATGATCTCAAACCTTTAAGGTACCTACACCTAATTTTATATATATATATATATATATATATATATATATATATATATAACTTTGATCTCCTAAGTCAAGCAATGTCTTAATCATTAGTTTGATTATAGAAAATGTATTTAACAGATCAACTTGTTTTATTTAAGTATGTATAGACTACATTGATTACAAGGATGACAAATCCTCCTAATCCAAATTAACCTTCAAATGCAATGGCTTACAAAAAAATCTAGCTTCAAAGTACACTTAACCAATCTATATTTCAAGTGTAACATTTAAAATAGCAATACAGTTTTAAAGCACATAAGAATATTGCATCAAGACACCAAGACTCAAGACATCAATGTTTATACTTTAAGCCTTATGTTAATTTGTAAGGTTGTAAGAGCACTAACACTTTTGATTTTAATATCTTGGGAATTTTTTTATAGAATTTATTTTATATGAATTCTTTTTTGTTTTAAAATCCCAAATATTTTTCAAATTTTTTTGTTCCATCCATAACTAGTCGCCCAATTTCACAACCAATCGACTGTTTTGTATTTTCAAAACCAAAATTCTAAACCTTAAAAAACTCTTAAAACCGATCAACTCGTTCTATGGATCTTTAGTCCTATGAAAATTGGTTTGCCTCTGATTGAACACTTCAATTATTTCCCTTTGGTTCTCAAAACTAATTGACTAGTTTGATTAACCAAGATATAGGTTGAATGCTTGCAGAAATCTATTTTACCTTTGTTTGATCACTTTAGCTGACTTTCTAAATTGATCTAGTTTGACTACCTAGCTTAAGGGTTTATTAGCTTACCAAAATATTTGACTTTCCATAAATATTCATAAGAATAAACATGTAAATTATAAAATCAATTCATTTTCTCCAATAATTGATTTATTTTCTTATGCAATGGTAAAATTTTTACATCAAGTCTAAACACTTTCATTTGGTTGGTTCCCTAAACCAATCAACTCATTAACATTAAATAATGAAATTTTGTATGTTGCTAGCACAATGATTACATGCTTTTTACTCCACTCCAATGACAATTGTTGGCCAGTATAAATAACATTTATCAGGCAGAATAGCAAATAACTCTTGAACTCTAATTAGTTACACATTTATTTCTCAACTCTCTCTTGTAGTTATTTCTCAACAATACACTTTCATACTCAAATTTTAATGAGATAGTTTCAAAAGTGTTTTTGTTTATTCTAAGGAATCAGTTTCTTGATTTTAGTATCTTTTATTTCAAACTAGATTACACTCACAAATTTGTTTTCTTACACTTTCAGATTTGTATCATATGTAAGGTAACTACCATGAAAATGAGTTTTAATAATAGTTATCTTTCGGCTTAGATAGGTTTTCAACCATTATCAAATCATTCATTGTTAAAGCTTTAATAATTATTAGAAAACAGTTATCAGAATTCCCTAAAAACATGTTGATGGCCGACTTTTCATAATGGCACCTGGCCAGAATCATTATCAAAACTCATTTTCATTAATAGTTCTCGGTCAGAATCATTATCAAAACTCACTTTTAATAACAGTTTCTGGCCAAGCTAATTATAAAAACTCACATTTAATAACACTTTTTGTCCAAAACCATTATTAAAAATTTACATCTCTGCAATTTTTAAATTTAGATAGAATCAAACAACATTATCAAAAAATTGAGTCACAAATTGAACTAATAAGAAGTATGAGGGAGTCAAACCATCCTAGTTCTCAATCAAACTATATAGTAGACACTCCATCATTATTGAATCACATAGTTGGTTGTAATAACAACGATGAACAAAGCAAGATTGAGCAAATTAACAAAAAAAAAATCAATGAAAAACTAAGCAAATGTATTACCTCAATTTTACCTCAATTTTCCTTTAAAAAATCAAACATACATAAGCAAAGATTAATTGGTCTAAAACCAAATTGGAGCAATCAATAATAAAAATCAAACACTTAACAACTAAAATGAGGAATTGTCAATTTTTTTTGCTAAAAAAATTAAAATCGAACACAAATCAAGCAAGGCTAAAAGAAATATAGCATGAACAACAATTCACCTCCAAGAGCAATGCTCAACTCAAATTTTGAGATTTGAGATTTTAGCCAAATAATAACAAGTTGCACGGACCATCAAGTGGCAATAATGACACAAGATAACCCAGATCCAAAAAAGAAAGCATTTAAACCAAATATTTAGCCCCATAAGCTTTTAGATATGAGACAAGGAAAACTAAAATAGGTTTCTACACAAGACCCATCATGAACCATCAGATAGAGGATGATAGATTTGAATAGATCTAGTAAAAACAAGATGAAGTTTTCATTCCTTGGGTGTGTTAAAACAAACAACAGCAATTCAAGGTTTCCTTTTGGACATTACATCTATAGATGTAGGTTTCAAACCTTTGAACTAGGGGGTTGAATGAGAACTTGAAACATTCTTCTTCATGGAAAAAAAAAGAAAAAAGAATCAATTTACCAGGATAGGAAAAACATTTGTGAACGAGGGTCACAAGAGGCGATGGCTAGGTAGTTGAAAATTGTGGAGGGTTGGTTGCTAATCTATTATTAAAGGATAAGAAATGAGGTTTTCTGACACTAAGAGTGAAGTGCTTAAATTTGGCTTCCCTTACTTCTCTTTGGTCGATTTTAATAATGCCAGAGTTTTAATAACGATTGATCTATAAAACCATTATTAAAACCCAAGCCTTAAATATGGTCCCAAAAAATTGACGTTTTGCTAGCGGTTTTTCATCAAAATCATTATTAAATATTACCGCCCAAAATCTACACATTTATATTAACGGTTTCACTGTTGCCGTTATTAATGTTGCGTTATTAAAACTAGTTTCCATAGTATTAGGTACATTATAATCAAGCACAACACTCCTCAAATGTTATTATTTAAGGTTGTGTGTTACCCAACATTCATAGAAGGTCATTAGATTTGTAGATCTATAAACCCAAATAGGATTACTAGGTTAAATTGTAAATCGTTTCCCATTAAGATCGTATGCTTATAAACTAAGAGATGAGTGGTCATAAATAAACACATGGAATATTTATAATCCAAAAGGCAAATCAATTATTGAACCTCTATAAATTTTGTGTCAAATTTTTAAATTTTTCATCACCATTCGTAATACCCATATTCACACTTGTAGGTTCCTTCATATAATAAAAATTAGCACCCTAAAACCAAGAGTGAAAATTATAAATTGATTTTAAATAAATAAATAAATATATATATATATATATATATATATATATATATATATATATATATACACACACACACACACACCACAAATATAGTGAAATCTATCAATTTCTCCAACTCAAAGAGTAAGCAAGCAAATCAAGATGCAAATACAAAGATCTCGATTAGTATCCGATGTGGATAAGAAAAAAAAATTGAAACCAAATAGTAAAACACAAAAGCATACCTAGATGAAACCAACTTAGATCAAAGTGTAAGGTTGCACATGCAACAAATCTCATACAGGTGATATATGTCTCAAATTGGAAAATAGTTGCTCAACCGAGATGAGAACACAAAGTAGAATTGAATTAGTAACATTAGTACCAATACATGTGATCCTTACAAAGATTATTAGAAGATAAAAACTGAGATTTGTATACCCTATTTGAAATAGAGTTAGAGAATCTAAATAGGAAAGATTTTAGTTCTACTATTGCATAAGGGTCTAACTATGTAAAATTAAACAATATTAAAGTTTTGAGTTTTTTTTTTTATATATATCATCTTCATTAATTACTCGATAAGGATAAAGTCTAATTTCCTTCCTAATATAAGTAACTATAATGGATTATTCATTAAATAGTCTAATTATGCTAAATTCATTAATATTAACTTTTTTACCTTCAGTTTTTAGATACAAACTAGTATTTTTTTTGTAAAACATTTTTACTCGTGAAAATTTTTAATTATTATCAATAACATCAGACAAATATAGACAATCAATGAGAATTAAAAGAAAGGATATGAAATTGGTAAATGATTAAAGAATAATTCCCTATATGTACCAAGTAATATCATCACCAAATCTTAATCCCCTGTCACCCTTTCATATGAACTAGGCATTTATGAAGTCAAAGTGGTCACAATTACCATCAATCATGACCAACATAAAAGTATCTTTCATGTCTACCTATTTTTTTTCTTCTTCCATTTCTAATTATTCACTTTCATGGTTAATCAGTCCTACAATATCTAGGTTCATTTATAACTGGTAATTATTCTATATGGTCAAGACATCCTAAATAATTTTTTTAATATTTTTCGATCACACAAATATATTGGTTATATAATTTCTCGAGGATCTAACTACATATAATTAATTAATATTATAAAAGTAAAATTAATTTCATTTATCTTCAATAATTACTCTCTAAGGTGAATATTTCTATAGTTTCATATAGTTTTTGATATATTGGCATCATTATGTTTATTATTATACTGAATGAAAATGAAAATTTCTAGCAACTTACCTTTTATCTTAAATTTATTTATCTTATTTTTTAGAATTTACTTTTCACACACCATGGACCAACATTATATATTTATAATTTCCACCTTCCTAATTAAGAAGCTAATTAGATAATCTAACATTCTTACATACTAAGATGCTAATTAAACACAAAATCTAACAAGTACTAATTAAAATCTAACATGCACACCAAAAAAATTTAAAATTACATGTCACGCAATTTAATGTGTGCAAACATGATACCATAAAAACTTACACACATAGTATGATAGATTCATGCTCACGTACTTATTAATTGCAAATTTAACTTATATATTCATTTTACTTTAACATACTAATATTTATTTTAATCTAACATGCATACTAACAACTACATACAATAATCTAATTATTCACATAACCTAACTATAATAATCTAATTCACAAAGTTATTTGAATTTATGTAATACACAAAAATTAACATAAAACAAAAATAAATGCATAATAATATCACCACCAACAAACTAACAACCCTTAAATACTTACAAAACATAAATGTATAAAATACTAACAATATTTCAGAATCTACAATGATTTCTAATGAAATTAGCATTCCTCCATCATTAGTGGTGGTGTATCAATGGTCCACGTACAAATTAATAGTTAACTAACTCTATACCAAAAAACACAGAAGAAATAAAATCAAGACTAAAACAAACCTTGAAAATGGGAAGAAGTTTATGGAGAAAGATTGAAAAGGGAAAATAGTGGAGGAGAAAATTGAAAGAGAAGGAGAAAAATGGTGGAAAGTTTCAAGGGAAAAAGTAGGGATGGATGATTTAGATTAAAGATGAAGTAAGGAAATGACAGGTTAGAGTTTGTGGATAGCTTACAAAGTCCCCTTAATATCGGTGATCTATATTGTTGGTAATATGGTATATATCGCGAGTATTAAGCCCATAAATCAAACAATGTCATTTTGATTTGGCTTTAGGAAAAAAAAACAAAAAGTTCTTATTACCGAGGAAAAATTCGTTGATATTAAGCATAGTTTTTTTCTCCCCTTCCTTGGTGGCAATTTTATCGTGAATTTTTAGACAAAAAATTTGGAGAGAAATTTTGACACCTCTTAATATCGATGATGATTAATAACTTCATATAAGATCTGTAAGTTACAAATTTGGTGCCAATGGCAAAGCACAAGTTGTGCCTCCTACTACAGATAAAGTTTGGACTATTTCGTAAGTTTTTTTTCCAACAATTGGCTTCATTGTCATATTAATATTTCATTCAAGCTTCCTTCAAATTAGTTGGTGTTGAATATATAGTATGCATACAATAATGGGGGTTGAGATTTAGAATTAGGGAATAGATATAGTGGGAATAGGAGGAAAATTAGATTTTAGGATAAATAGACAAAAAAGTTATATATAGTAAATATGTATGTCCTAAAATTCTACTTTTGATTATAAGAGTTTACTATTACTACATAGGATTGTAAGATCTCACGATGACTAGACCTGACAAAGTTGAACAAACCTGAATAACCCGATCTACACCCAAAAATTGAAACCCGATATCAACCTAAGCCAAATCCAATCTTATCCTTGGTTTGTAGACCCGAATCGAACCCAAATCCAAAGAAATTTGATGGTTTAGGCTCGATCTAACCCAATATTCTTGTGATTAGAAATTTATTCAACTTAACATCAACTTGACCCGATTCATCGTTGCCCAAATTAAACTTAAACTCGGAGGATATCAAACAAGGCCTCAACCCATACCCGATTGCATTGCCGACTGATTTTATCCCAACCCAAAATAGACCCATATGACTTATTTGTCACCTCTAATCGTGATTCTATTATATTAAAATTTTATGTAAGATCATGAATCATTTAAAGGTTTGTGGATATATAGTGAATTAAATTATAATATTGGAATAGAAAATTTGACAACTATAATATTATTAAAATAATATTTTAAAACATTCATTTTGATTTAGTACCTTCATCCCTTTTTCCTAGATAAAATTTTAATATATATTTACCATTCCTTTAATTCATTTTGAGTCAAAACAAACTATAATAGTAGTGTACAAATATGGAGAGAGAATGAACTCGAATATGAAATATATCTTACGCTAACAATAAAAATAGGTGCTTTTATTTATTCCTATATCATAGGTGGACTTAGCAGCATAGCACATATTTACTTTTTACCCACACATACGCGGCCGTACAAGATAATTTGTGACTGTATAAGTAGGTCGCTTCCTTATAATTATATCGTGGATCGGAGTGACAGATACATCATGCAAGCATGACGCCGATTGCTCACAGGTAGCGCCTTAAGTAATCAACCATTCTTGTGTACTGCACTTCTGGATACAATTTTGAAGCTTCTTGATCGTCCCCAATTGCAAAATTGGTTAAGCAACCTTCATAGAATATGTGATAAAAATGGCCTATGCCTACTTGCTGTGCATAGTCCAAATCTTCCCCCACAAAGAAAAAAAAAAGTGTAAGAAATTAACCGACCATATTAATTAATTAGAAGTCCTAGGTATTGTAATATGCAGAATAGGGATGACAAATGGTTCGGGTCCAAATATACCCAGACCCAGACCCGTTTATATCACCTAGATTCAGATCCGATCCAGACTCATCGGATCTCAAAAGTTCAGACTCAGACCCAGATCCACTGGATCTAGCGGATAAACGGGTCCGGCTATTTTTAAAAAATAATAATAATTAATAATCTATACTAATACAAATATATTTATGTTTAATATAACTTAATATGTATTTTTTTTTAAAAGAATCATTCAAGTGAAAAAATAAATATATTAAAATGGTTGCGTTAACTTTTCAAATGGTATTTTAATACTTTTAGAATACAATATTGTACACATTGCTTATAAAGTAAGCATACAAAAATAAAATTAAAAAAATGAATAAGGAGTTTAAATAAGATTAAGGCAATAATGGCAAACATAATATTAGTATATATTTATATATGTATATATATAAACACACACATATATGAATATTAAATGAGTTTGACGGGTCGGGTCTGGGCCTAGAACCCCTGGACCCAGATTTAGATCTTTTAAGATATATTTGGATTTAGACCGAGATCCATCAGGTCTAAAATTAATGGACCTAAACCGTTAAAAATGAGACGGATCTAGCAGATTTGAGTTAGATTTTAGACTCATTATCATCCCTAACGCAAAGTATCCCAATTAAGGAACTAATTCAGATATACCTTTCATGCGGCCAAGAAATTGTTCGCCGGACAAGCTATGCTTATTTAGTTTCTTTCCACTGAGAGTTTCCCATATCTCCACTAGCTGCCTTTGAGACATAATGTTCTCCGGTGGCCGCAGGTATATAGTTTTGTTCAACGTGCGTGGATCATCAATAGTCTTTAATGTATATGTGGCGATGTCATCTTCATCCATGAAAACCACTGCACGTAGTATCCGATATTAATTTCTTTGGGCAAATATTGATCATACAATCCTTTTATACATTTTTGTTTGGAGGCGAGGGGTGGTGCGGACGAATACGTACCTTTTGCATTGCCATCTCCGTAAATGCAGACATTTTCTTTCGGCGGTACGAGCGTAGCCATCTGACAAAGGTTACCGACAAAGTAGCCACCGAAACAATTGGCAGAGACGTACGTGAAAGGGATTTTAGCTTCCTCAATCGCTTTCCTCACTACCATTTTTTCGTCGAACGTTACTCGTCCCGGCTCAAGGGCGTGCTCCATCTTCGCTGGATCCATACCAAATTCCGACGGTAGGAACCGCTGCAACCATGCGGCGTTGATCACGCAGGGCCACACCAAACAAAATTATATTAGGCACGCCTGAAGTTCAATCTTAGCTACAAATTAAAGAAGGTATAATGTCTGCGTATATGAGGACCTTTTGGAGCCTACAAATTTAACAAGGCTAGAAATTAGTTAATCACTTGATTGACTAAAGAATTTTCTATTACTATTTGTTTACTATAATAATATAGCTCTAATGTCAGTATCCAGTAGTAAATCACATTCACACACACACACACTTGATGGGCTACTATTATCATTTAGTCTTAACTTAGGCCTCTACTAAAACTAAAACTCTATTTTTTTTTCTATTTGAACTTTGATCTTATTTAAATCAATAATAATGTTTGCTAGACACGCTTTATTAATCCCTAAAGCGATAATGATATTTGATAATATATCTGATATGAAATAAATGTATATATATTAATAATTTTAAACATTTTTCATTTTAATCACGTATATTCTTCTAATATTTTTTTATTTGTTTACAAAATTAATTTTAATAATAAATATTAATTAATGATAATAATAATAATAATTCATAAGTAATCATAATTAATAATTAATAATCACATTAATAATTCATCACTAATAATTAATAGTATTAATAATATTATTAGTAGTTCATAATTAGAAATTAATAATAAATAATATTTATAATTTAAAATTAATAATTATTAATAATATCAGTAATAAGTAACTAATAATAACGATGTATAATTAAATACTATTATTATTATTATTATATATACTTTTAGTGATTAATTTTGATATCTTGGTAAATATATACCACGTAGTTAAATTCTAGTTATATATAGGGTTACCAATTTCCTTCGATGAAAAGTAAGAGTGCGAATAACAAAAATCAACCGGTCGTAGTAAATTTTATCTGATTTTATTTTTTAGTAACGTAACAATTATTAGCCCAAAAAATAGATAAAAAAAAACGTCTATCATCGTAAAAATGAAATTAACAGCCGTACGTGTACCTTAATATTTCCAGCCTCTTTGATGGCATCAACAAGTTTGAGCTGCAACAATAGGTTGTGGCTCCTGAAATGGACACCAGACATGGTGCAAATCACGACATCAACTTGTTTCACGGCATCTACAAGGCTCCGATGGTCGGAAAACGAGCCTTGGACCAGACGAGCACCGTCTTTCTTGTAGGACAAAAGCAATTGAAGTTTTTCGATATCAAGACCAATCTCGGGCCTTTGAAGGACGAAGGTTTCATGCCCCTGTTTTAGGCTTGCCTTCACGATTCTCTTCCCAATGTACCCAGTCCCTCCTACCACTAGAACCTTGCTCTTCGCCATTAATTCCTTCTTCTTCCTTCTGATCGGCTTAATTAATATTTTGACTGGGAGCTTAGTTATGCTAGAACGTGCTGCAGATATGGGCTTATATAGAAATAATGTTATGATGTTGATTTGGTATTTGATTGAAGGTCTGGGGCCTATCTATCACGTTTCACAATCAATCAATACAGAACAGCGCCCATTGTTGAAGTCCATCCGAAGCAATCAAAAAAGAAAAAGGAAAATGGTGTTCTTAACTATAATTTTTAAAAATAAATGGGTTATTAAATTGATATTATAACAGATTTATTGATTTCGTGGTTGGATTAGTAGTATATATTAAGTCAATAAATATAATATATATATATATATATATATATATATATATATATAATTAAACTATACATAAATTTGATCGATTTTTGATTGATTTTTTAACCGGATCATTTCGTCAATTTTTTAACCAATTCACCAATTTTTCTTAATCTAATTAGTTTTTAACCGATAGTTTTAAAATCTTAAGAGTCAGTATATAAAATATGACCAATAACCTAATCAAATATCCATTGATCTGGTCTATTTTTAAAACTATCCTCTTGGAAGAAAAGGATGGATTAAATTGGGATTCTAAGATTAACTGCATTGTGGGTTTCATAGGGAGCAAAAAAAAATTTTTATGTCACATCCCTAGTAATAGGAGAAGAAAAAAGGCATCAGTTTTGCTCCGAGGCTCCTTGCTGTTTCCTCAAAATGCCAGAGCAAAAAGGTGTTGTCCAACAATGCGGGGCCAAAGGGAAAAAGACAGGGAAGAAAAAAGTGGTCAAAAAAGTAAAGGGTAAGATTTAGTGCTCATTTGATATAGGATAATAGGAGTAAAAAAGTTATTCTCATATTTTATATAATTTATTTAAAATTAATTTTTTTTATTTTAATAGATATCTATTTTAGATCTTACTTTGATCGAAAATAGATATTTTATTAAAAATATATTTATTATTATTAAATATTTAATATAAAAAATATAAAATAAAGAAAAAAAATTTCATCCCTATTATCCTCATACCAAACAAGCCCTTAAGAGGGAATTCAGCATCTGAAAAAGAAAGAGAGCGGGTAGGTGGGGTTTTGGTTTTTTGGATTTTTATTCTATAGGTAGGTAGAATTATATATTATAGTATGAGAAATAAATACGGAGCTAAATATATAAGAAGAAAAATAACAGCCAAATATTATTTATTATGTTGATCAGTGTAATAAGAGATAAAATGGAAAGTAGGTTGTGGATACTTTAAAGAATTCTTAATTCTTTTATTTTAATAAACAAAAAAAAAACACCAAGATAATGGATTAGGTTGACAACTTTTTTTTTTCTTTGAAGAAGAAATTGGATTATATATTTTCCAATCCAAAGGATGAGAGGATTTGATCAACGTTGCTAAGAGTCAATTCTAATAGCAACAGAGTTTTTTTATATAAAAATATATTATCACTGACTATTTTCAATCAAAATCAAGCAAAAAAAAATGAAAATACACTTAGTGAAGGAAAATGAGTAAGTTATTTAACTCGATTTAAGTCCTAATAATTATTCATCTAACTAGAAATCCTTAAAATTTTAAAATATACTTTTGATCTTCAATCCAACTCTTTTGAATCCACAACACTGTCCAACCACTACAAAATAATTGACTTTTGCTAATAGAAACTTAGGCACAAATACTTTTTCTATTGGTAAAAGTAACATATAATTTTTTTGTGAGCAATAATATAGTTTTTCCAATAATTTTTTTTATCTATTGGTATTAATATGTTGTACCACCAGATATTTTGCCTCTATAAGAAGCTGGTGCATTAACAACCAATTTAGTGACCAAAATTTTTTTGTGGTCACTATTGATATATTATTATTGGTATATCTATTGCGACTAATGTAATTTTTGATTGTTAATCATTAATTTTTTTGGTCGCTAAAGGCGTTTAAGTCTCATGTATATATATAT
Organism: Tamarix chinensis; assembly: GCA_030549775.1. Classification (NCBI taxonomy): domain Eukaryota; kingdom Viridiplantae; phylum Streptophyta; class Magnoliopsida; order Caryophyllales; family Tamaricaceae; genus Tamarix; species Tamarix chinensis. The sequence continues at coordinate 165,174,542 of CM060171.1, read as the reverse complement.
ATATATATATATATATATATATATATATATATATATATATATATATATACTTATAGTGGAAAAAATTTAATAATTTTATCCGTAGAAAATATTTACATCTATAAATTTATTTATTTGTATTAGGTCGATAAGATCTTCAAAAAATTTCATATTTAAGATTCATGCAAATTCCTTATAATTTTTTTTTATATTTTTTCTATTTTCATTTATGGAGGAAATTTTTAGAAATATGTTAAATTATTATTAATCACTTAAACTTGTATAAAAAAAATTATTTCTCGAATCTTTACCCAATGATTTTTATTAAATAAAATTCAGACAAAATTATCCTTTATAATATTTTAGACACTTAACAAAAAAAATTACTCAACCACCCCGTCCCCTTTTCTTTCCTTCTCTCTATTCCTTTCCCATTGTTTTTCCCTACTCTAAGGCCCGTAGGCCCTGACCCCTTACTTCCTTTCTCCTTTTCTTTTCCTGCTCCCTTCTCTATGTGCATTCTTTAGCCACCATCACACCACCTCACCACTACAACAAGACCATCGGACGACGGCAGCACACGAGCAAGGCCATAGCAGCTGTGGTCGGATGAGCAGTGCGAGCAAGGAAACAGAGTGGGTCGCTCGACCCTACTCTAGCGCCATTTCCACGACCACCTCCAGCAACGTCCACCATCGATGGATGTTCCTAGACCTTTGACAAAGCTCTAGTACCCTTTATCTGCCCTATTTTGGCTGATATTATTTGGTATGTATTATCCCAAACCCTAGCTTATATTTTGATTAAGTTTCTATGAATTAGCTTTGATTAAGCTAAATTATCTACTTAATTGAGTATGTATGTATTGTATGATTGATTTGGATGGCCTAATTATGTGGTATATGTTGGATTTATGGAATTTGAGAATTTTGACCGGTTATGTGAGGATTGTTCAGATTTAAGAAGTTTGTATTTTAGTGATTTTGTGTTTGAACTACTTTAAACTTGGTATTTTGTCAAAATTAAAAGAGTTAATGGGCATAAATTTGAAAGAAATATATATTTATTTGATACCTAAAGTCGAATGAGGAGGTAATGACCTTTCTCCACACACACACACACACACACATATATGAAATGCCCCAGAATTATTTATTTTAGGAAATAGAATTAAATGAGGTTTTATAAGGAAATTTATTTATTTATTTGGGATAGAAAAGATTTAATTAGGGCAAATTAATAATATTTTGTAAATATTTTTATAAAGAAAAAAATTGGGCTTTTGCTAATTAAAAAGGGATTTAAGAGAAATATTTTAAAAAACCCTAAATTAGTCTAAAAAGAAAATTTAATATTATTTTTAATTGAATATTTTATTCTAATTACCCAAAATATTCTAATTAAATTATTTAACCCCAAACCACTTAAATTTCCTTTTTCCTTTTCCCCTTTTTCTTTTTCTTTCTTCCTTTTTCTTTCTTTTCCTTCTTTTCTTCTTTTCCTATTTCTTTTTTTCCCATCGGATTGGGCTTGGAGCGCGGCCCAACCCGCCATCCTTCCCTCCCTTCTCTTGTGGCCCAGCGTCACTCCCTTCCTTCTGCTTCTCCTGACGCGGCGTTTTATTTCTTATTCCCCTGAGATGCCGCATTTCATTAAATGCCTTACAGACCAGCCAAACCTGCTCGATTCCCTCTTTCCTTTTCTTTTCCTTCTTTCTCCCCCGACCGCCGGCTCACCTCCTTCCTTCTTCTTCCTCTCCCCACCATTGTCGAACCTACAACTTCCATCCCCCAAAAATAGCGTCGCCGGCCACACGTGTCGTGACCGGCCTTTCTCCCACCCATTCTCTTCCCCTCGACGCACACTCCAATTTGAACTGCCCCACTACCCTTTTCTTCTCCACGTTTGCCCCCATTTTCCCCTACGAAGGTCGGGCACGATTTGAAATCGTGCTAACCGATCAACACCATAACCGCCCCATTTCTCACCAGCTTTGACCTCCTATTAACCGCCAAAACTCGAGCCTACCCTCCACCACTATAAATACCCCTCGTATGGCCTAGTTTCGAGATTTTTTTCCCCGAAACCCTAAGTACAAGTCTATGCGCCACCGTAGCTTTAGACTCACCATTCTCCACCTTTAGCCAACATCGCCGCCTCTTCTTCCTCCCAAACTCTTCCCTACAATGCCCTCTAATTAACTAAACTATTTGCAACCTTCGATTCTTCTCGCACGGGCCTCCATAACCGTGCAAAGTTTCATATTCCTCTCGCCAGAGTTTTTACCCCAAAACCTTAAACCACCACCCACCACCACATATGCCGCTTCTACCACCCTCTGAACCACTCAAAAACTCCTGCTAATTCTCCTCCACTGACCCATAAACTTCTTTTCTTTTTCTCCTTCCCCTTCCCTTTTTTTATTCATTTTCGCCCCTTTTAGATCACTTTTCCAGCTACCTCCGAACACCACTACCAGTGTACCCATCCCCGCCAACTCAAGGTGAAATCCTAGACCTTTTCAACACTTCCTTTCAATTTATTGAAAATTATTCTGCTTTTATCCTAATTTTTAATGTTATTTCAATTTTATTTATTATTATTATAATTATTATTAAGGTTATCAACTGTAACCTAATTGCTAAATTTTGCTGACATGTTTGGGAGTATTCTTGAGTTAGATAAATTATTATTCTCAAATTTTAGTTATTTAATGGAATTATTACATGTTTACTATTATTATTATTATTAGTGTAATTATTTATTTAATATTGTAATTATTTCAGGGGGGTCGATGTAATACCCCAAATTTTTAGAAAACTAATAATTTAATAAATATCTTTTATTTGAAATAAATTAGCTTTTAAAATTATTTAATTTAATTAATTTATGGATTTTTGAGTATATAAATTTGGACGGGAATATTTAGTAAATTAAAATAGATATTTTGTTATTTTATCATGCTATTTTTATTTGAATAATTTTTCAAACTAATATTTTACTAACCTTATCCTTTTTAAATTAATATATTAGATTATAGTGAATTAAATTATCAAACTAAATAATTTATCAAGAATATTACATTTTATGATTTTATAAATTAATTTATTTTATTTTCCCCTATTTTTCCATTCCCTTTTTGCCCTTTTTCCCTTTTTCCTCTTTCTTCTTTTCTTTTTTCTTTTTCTTCCAAGTGAGGCAGCCCTCCCCTGCGCATTGGGCCTCGGCCCATCTCTCCTCTGCTTCTCACGCCCAGCACAGCCCAACGCCCCTCTTTTTTTCCCTCTTGGACCGGCCGGCTCCCTTCTTTCCTGCGTCGGTCCAGCTGCCCGCCAGCCCTTCTTCTTCTCTTTTCTTCTACTGCCCTGATCTGCTCCCGTTGTCCATACACGCCCGACCACCGCTTGCAACTGCCGCCGCCTGCCGCCGCACCTGTCCCCTGCTACTCCCTCTCTCTACCCCGTCCTTTTCTTTCCTATTTCGAGCCAAACCACCCCTGTATCACAGCCTGCGTGCCCCTCTCCCTTTCCTTCTTCTTCCCTCTCTTTCCCCTGCCAATCGACCACCACCTGCCACCCTTCGTCCTCTCGCCAACCAGCCACTGCCCCTCTCTTCTCCCTCTCCTTTTTCTTCATCTCTCCATATTCCTTCTGCCCCATTTTCAAGCCTCTTCTCCTTCCCGAGCCCTCTCTTCTCTCCTTCCTTCTCCCCCAATTTTTTTTCCCGGTTTTTTATCGCCGCCGCCAACCACCGCTTGCACCACCTCACCCAGCCCCTAGGCCACCTTCTTCCACCACCTACTACCACCCTACACCACCACGAGACCCTCCGAGCCCCCTCGAGCCTTGCACTTCCTCCCTTCTCCACCTCTTCCTTTTTCTCCCCATTTTTCCCCTTACCGCCAAGCCTCCTGCAACCGCCCCTTCCGCCACCGTCCAGCCACCTCTGCCACCACCCAACCCACCGTTCGACACCCTGCAACCCCTTCTACCACCACCATTCATTAGTTGGTCAAAAATATCCCTCGCACCACTCCATTTTCCCCTCCTCTTTTCCTTCCTTCTCAGCCTCTCCACCTCGACCCACCTCGGAAGCCAACTTCGCCGCCTCGCCGCCGCCGTCTCCGCCGCCCTATGCCGCCGTGAAACCACCCTTAGCCTCCACCTACACCCCCTCTCCACTCCTACACCATTCTCTTGCCTTGAAACCTCCCCCATCTACCCTCTTTTCTAGGCCAAAGACCCCAACCCGAAAATAACTAATTTTGCCTATCTCACCCCCCCTTCGAACCTTTTCTCCTCTCATTTCTGCATGAGACTCACGCTGTTCATACAGCGTGAGCTCCCCCTTTATTTTGGAATTTAATTGGCTAATTTTTAAGGTATAATAGTATTTTAAGTTAAGTGTTTTGTTAATTAAATCTTATAAAGTTTTATGCTTGGATTCTTATTTCTAACATAATAATGATGGATATTATTTTTAGGTGTTGAGTTACTAATTAAAGCTTGAATCTTTAACCGGGATACCGGTAAGATTTGATATTTTGTGGGATTAAGGTAATCGTTAATCCTCACTTAAATGCATAGAAAAACGTATGCTAGCACATTAGGGATTTTGGTATGATTTTATGCATTTTTTGTGTGCCTAGCATGATATATAAATGGTTGTTTATATTGATTGAAAGAAAAAGGAAAATCATGATAGCCTTTGTGCCATGTGTAGGTATGATAATTAAGGAAGACGTTGATTATTGATGGAAATGTTAAATGCTTGTTTATGATGTATTATGTTTCTAATGCATGAATAATATTATTGCCTAAGGGTATTTTAATGATATGCTTGTGAAGTATGTGATCTAATATATGTAGTTTCTAATGAGTATTATGTTGAATAATGACAAGTTGGTGGACTTAGATGATAAGAATGAAGTACTAATATCATTATTATATGTAGTGATAGTAAATTCATAAAAATGGTGAATAAAGAGGGTTGAAGGGAAATTTTATAAGTGAAAAGGGTATTTTGGTAATTTTGTAAGCAAAAGGATATTTTGGTAATTTCAAAAGAAAGGGGTTAAATGATAAGTTATAAGTAAATGGATAAAATTGTAAGTTGTGAGAAAGAAGGGTATTATGGTAATTTTGAGGTAAAAGAATAATATGGCAATTTTATAATTAAATGGCAAAATGATAATTTTATAAGTAAAGGGGTATACGGTAATTTTTGGAGAAAAGGGTAAAGTGGTAATTTTGGAGTCAAAGGGCAATATAGTAATTTTATAAGTAAATGGTAAGAATGGTAATTTTATAAGTAGGGGTAAAATGGTAATTTTGGATGAAGGAGGGCATTATGGTAATTTTTCAAGTAAAGGGGCATTATGGTAAACTTTGGAGGTAGAGGGGCAAAATAGTAATTTCATAAGTAAAGGGTAATATGGTAATTTTATAAGTGAATGGCGAAATGGTAATCTTATGAGTAAGGGGTATTATGGTAATTTTGGGAGTAAAGGAGTAATATGGTAATTTTGGAAAAGAAGGGCAAAATGATAATTTTGTAAGGAATGATAAAAATGGTAATTTGGATGTAAAAGGGTAAAATAGTAATTTGAAAAGTAAAAGGAGTGTTATGGTAATTTTACAAGTAAAAGGGTATTGTGGTAATTTATATAAATAAAATGATATTATGGTAATTTGAAAGTAAGGGGTAGAAGAGTAATTTTTTAAATAAAAGGACGTTATGGTAAACTAGGGAGTAAGGGGTAACTTGGTAATTATGATAACAGCGAAGGATAATTTGGTAATTAAGTTATAATTATAGAAGGGGAATTGGATAATTATGATACTAGAGAAGAGTAATTTGGTAAATTAACCAATTAAAGGGCATTATGGTAATTTTAATAATGGAGAAGGGCAATATAGTAATTACAAGAATGGAGAAGGGTAAATTAATAATTATAAATATGGAGAAGGGTAAATAGGTAATTATAATTATGAAGGAGGGTAAATTAATAATTATAATTATGAAGAAGGGTAATTTGGGATTTACAATAATTGAGAAGGGTAGAATGGTAATTATGGTAAAGGAGAAGGGCAATTTATTAACTTATCCAACTAAAGGGGCAATTTGGTAATTTAGCTGACCAAAGGGTAAATTGGTAATTATTTAACCAACTAAAGGGGTAAAATGGTGACTATGATAATGAAGGAGGGCAATTTGGTAGTTTATCCAACTCAAGGGCAAATTAGTAATTATAACAAAGGAGAAGGGCAATTTGGTAATTTAACCAACCAAAAAGGGAAATATGATAAGGTTAATAATTATGAAGGGTGAATGGTGATCTAAAAAGTGTAGGAGACAACTTGATAACCTAAGTTAGATAAGGGGTAATTTGGTAATTATACAACCTAAAGGGTAATATGGTAATTTATCAAGTAAGGAAGGGATGACTTAGCAATTATATAAGTAAGGGGGTAAATGAGTAATTTGTACCTAACATGTCGTTGTGATTGTGGACCATTATAATATGATTTAAATAATGCTGATTAGCCAAGTAAGAGTATTTGATAATTAGTATGGCCTTAATGATTTTCTCTGTGATATCTTGGATAATCATCTGAATAAGAAATGACTAATTATATCGGAACGATTGAAAGTGAATAAGTATCTGATTATTGTGCTTTTCGTGATCACTCTAATTAAGACACTATTACTTAAAGTGAAAGACCTCGAGATTAGGAATGGTGACTCCTTAGGGGTCGCTACCCTAAGGACGTGGTTTAGTCCACGATTATTCTGGTATTTGTTGGTGTGCCTTTGTGCCCCAGCCAGGCCCTATATCTTACTCTTTCTAGCTCTACGGACCTAGTCAGGGGGTATGCATACTTATGGATTAGGCGTCCTTGTCGGTAGGGTACTGAGTAGCTTTATGCACCAGTACGACCAGGGTACCTTTGCGTCCTTGGGTTCATGGTTGAAGGGTACTGAGTAGCTTATATGCACCGGTACGACCGGTGTACCTTTGTGTCCCGGGTTATTGATCTCCCATCCGAGGCAAATAAATATGATTGTTGTGCTGATTAAGAAAAGGAAAGATACTAATTATGAAAGTGAAATATTAATGAGCCGGGCCCAGTTGATTTATGATATTGAGTACCGATCCACCGGTAATAATAGTGGCCTAGGAGCGTGTTGCCTTGGTAAGTGATTATGATTACCGGTCCACCGGATATAATAGTGGTCCAGGAGCGTGTTGCCCTGGTAAGTGATTATGAGTACCGGTCCATTGGATATAATAGTGGCCTAGGAGCGTTGTGCCCTAGATGATGATTTTATATATATTCCAGTCCACCGGCTAAAATAGTGGAGGTCCCGAGCTCAATAAAATCAGTTATGTATGTGAATAAAGTTATGGAAAAATACTAATCACTTATAGTGGAACACCATGTGAGTCGGGGCCAGATCGGTCCACCGACAAATAATAGTGGCCAGGAGCGTCTTGCCCTGGAGACCGGTCCACCGGCAAATAATAGTGGTCAGGAGCGTTCTGCTCTGAGTGTATACTTTCTGGTCCACCGGCTATAATAGTGGGGTTCTCGCACTCACATGGATATAAAATATAAGATTGATTGAATGATGGCGGAATAATGGCTTAAGGCCCGAATGTATTGGTTTTACACTATAATATGGCTTAAGGCCCAAAGGTATCGATCGTGACTTATAACTTGTTATATATGTGGTCGTTATGTATGCATCTTTCATTACATACGTATATAGTTGCATTATGTGCCGTATGCGGGCCTGTTTTTAAGTGTGGTATTAAAGGGTTACTCAGTACTGTAGTACTGAAAGGATTCCCTTTGTGGGGCCCCTGCCTATTCAATGGGCAGCGCCCTTGCTGGTCTTTTCAGGTGCTACTCAAATGGGCTACGGGAAAGAGAGTTAGGAGTTATCTGGTATCGTTAGGGTTTTCTCTTTCTCTTTTAAACTCCTGGTTTTAATGCTAATGTTGTTTAAGTAACCATCCTTGGTTGATGTTATTCTTGTAAACGATTTGATGTGCTACTCTAATTTATGTATGTTGAATTTCTTTCAAATTGTATTTCATTTTTTTCTTAGCCTTAACACTTGGTACTGGAACGGTATGAGTGAACCGGTCTGGTACTAAGTGTGGCGGTAATACTCCCAAAGTTCACGTTTTATTAATTTGCTTCCGCTAATTTCCTTTTAATTAACAAAATTTTTCAGTAGTGAATTTTGGGGGTGTTATAGTCGAAACCTAAAATTTTAATTAGGTCTCGCACCCTTGCTTTTTATTATTATTATTATTATCATTTTTAACATTATTACTAATTATATTATTATTATCTTTATTAACTTTTATATTATAAGTATATATATAGTATTAATATCATTATTACTATTATTGAATAGTATTATTATTAAATATGGTGGTTCCGAAAGCCACTTTGTAATTTTAAGATTTATGGTATTATTAATATTAATATTAATATTCTACTAATAAGAGTATTATTAATAATATTTTACTTTTATTATTATTATTATTATTATTATTATTATTATTATTACTATTACTATTTTGGGTGAAGGGTAGAAACCCTTATATCACCACTCTTTTCAAATGAAAATAGTAAATTATTCGTATTTTTAAGCAATATTTTGTATAGTTAATTATTGTGCAATATTGTGTTAATTAAAAACCAAGTCTTAGAATAAGTCAGGGAATAATTTAGGAGGGAGCCTAATTCTAGTATATTTTTATATAATAGGTGAACCTAGTCAAATCCCTCAAGTGGAATAGGAGCGTGCACCAAGACCGGTGACAATTTAGGTAAGGGTGTTACTAAGGTCATTTGTGTGTTTATATGCATTATGTGCTTCATATGCCATATGTTCTATGTTTATCATTATTAATTATTTTGTATGTGGTATAAAGTGGAGTTGAAGTATGTTGGTATGAATAAATTGTGGCATGAGAATTATGTGTATATTTATGTTATTATTATTGTATGATGTGGCCTTAAGACATGCATATTAAGGTTGTAAAATAATGATGGGGAATGTAACAATGTGGTGTTAGGGTTTTGCATGAAATGGCATGGTGTTAGGGTTTCACATGAAAGGGGATGGTGTTAGGGTTTTGCATGAAATGGTATGGTGTTAGGGTTTACATGAAAGTTGGTTTACGTGGAGTTAGGGTTTGCATGGGAGCTAGGTTTGCATGGAGGGAGTGTGTTTATGTGGAGTTAGGGTTTGCATGGGAGCTAGGGTTGCATGGAGGGAGTGTGGTTTACGTGGAGTTAGGGTTTTCATGGGAGCTAGGGTTTGCATGGATGGAATGTGGGTTACGTAGAGTTAAGGTTGTATGGAGTTAGAGTTTGCATGGGAGCTAGGTTTTGCATGGAGGGAGTGTGGGTTACGTGGAGTTAAGGTTGCATAGAGTTAGAGTTTGCATGGAAGTTAGGGTTTTCATGGAGTAAGTAATGCATGTCTGGGAAATTTTTTGTGAATAAAATATTTAAGACACTAATCTTTTAAAGTGGAAGATTGTTGAACCAGGTCAAGACCGATCCACCGGTCAAAAATAGTGGTTAGGGTTTTCACCCTATAAGTGACCGATCCACATACGAATAATAGTGGTGTGGACTATTGTCTAGTAGGTGACCGGCCCACCGACAATAATAGTGGGGTGACTCGAGTTCAATAAACACAAATCAGAATTACTAAGTCCTAAAAGATATTAATTACTTACAGTGGAACACCATGTGAGCAGGAACCAAACCGATCCACCGGTCAGGAATAGTGGTGTGGACTATTGTCCCGCAAGTGATCGATCCACCGGCGAAAAATAGTGGTGTGGACTATTGTCCCGCAAGTGATCGGCCCACCGGCTAAAATAGTGGGGTGTTCCTGTACTTATATGGATTTGATAAAAGACATGGTGTGTATCAACTTCGAATACAAGATTAATTAAATAATTAATCTGGACCTTTTGGGCCTTATGTGTGGACCTGTTGATTATAGACTATGGATTTCATTATAAACTTTTATGTATCATATTTGTGGGTTGTAATTGTATTTTGATTATCATATTCCTACATGATTTAATGTGTTATATGCCGGCCTTAGTACTCGGTTACCTTACTTGGTACATAGCGTACTGATCACCCGTTTCATGGGTATTGCTCATTCCTACGAGCAAAAGACCCGTCTAATCTATTGCAGGTAGGAGATACTTACTTTGATGCTATCGATGTCTACGGGATATCAGGAGGGGCGGAGTGATAGTTGGGTTGGATCAATCCCTAGAGTGACGCGGCTGTTTTCCTTTTTAATTTATGACTCATGTTATTTTATTATGTTTGAGTTGGGGAAACAATTTTATTAGTGTTGTTTAATTATTATCTGGAGAAAAAAAATAACTAGTATTTCAAATTATGTAAGACTTGCACGTACTTTAACTTTCGTATTTATAAATTTGGATTATTAATGGTATTGTTAATAGTGTTTTCTTAGCCTTAGCACTTGGTACCGGAACGGTAGCAGTGAATCGGTATGCTATTAAGTGTGGCGGTAACATCCCCAGAAACTTACGGTTTTAAATTTTAAGTATTGTGTTTAAAAAAAAGTGTAAATTTTGGAGGTGTTACAATATATGGGTATGGAACTTAGAAAAAGATAGATATTTTTCTTTCTTGGTAAATCTACTTTTCTTAAGCTAATTTGACACCCAAATTAAGAAATTCTGCACTGTCTATACATGTATTCATAAGTTAGTGCAGCTCACAAATATTAGAAGGGTGTGGTTTAGAGCGAGTTAGAAATACAACCTCCATCTAGATTCAGTAGATGAGCATAGATAACATTTAAATTTATTTTCCAATGCATTCCAAATATTTATGAGCAGTTAGAAAAAAAAATCCATGGTGAAGAAACACTATCACTTTATTCGGAGTATATCTCAGTGAAGAGACACTATTAGTTTTTTGCGGCAAAGAACTAATATCATCAGGTTGTTAGATCCATCTACCAATGTTTTTAGACTCTCTTTTATTGAACTGCCTTTTCTTCTATGAAATTTAGAAAGTTTTCATCCAAATTTTTCTACTAGAACCAAAGATAAATCTATTTTGTTAGTTTTAACATCCAAATATTGCTTAATATTATTAAAGTAATATGCTTGCTTTTATAGTAATTATGGCTTGGACCTTTATCCTGTATGGTTTGTGGTAGATGAAGGTTTTATAGTGATTTGCCTAGGGAACTGATTAACTCTGATTTCCAAAATATTCCAAGAATGTGGTGGAAATGGTTTGTGGTGAGAAGGACAAATATTTCCCTATTTTTAATAAAATTACTAATTTATCAAAAAAAATGTATTTAAATATTATTTTATTATTGTTTAAAATTAAGCTTTATGTGTAACATGTATATATATATATATATATATATATATATATATATATATATATATAGAAATTGGTTCATATGCGAACCATTATTTTGGTACAAACGTAGGAATAGTTTTCAACCGTTGGATCTGATATATCTGACGGTTGAAAACGATTCCCCGTATTTTTTTCCTATTCCCCGTCCCTCTATCCCGCCCCGCCTCTGTCCCTGTTGGCTTTTCTCTCCCGACCCAGCCCCCCGTCGCGTTCCCTCTCTCCCGACCCCGACCCCCCTTCGCACTCCCTCTCTCTGCACCTCCCGCCTTTCGTCTCTCGTCTCCCTCTCTGCACCTCTCGCCTCCCTCTCTACACCTCCCGTCTCCCTCTATCTTCGCCAGATTTAGCTCTGCACATCTCCATCGCTGTCAATCTATCACTCCGTGTCTGGTTCGTTCGTGTCGTTCCGAAGCCCACCGTCTTCCCCCTGCTCATGTTTCTACTGTTCATCACTCCGTCGATGCTCGCGCTGCGCCGTCTGCCTCCCTCTCTCCGGTCGCCGTCACTTGCTCTCCTTCTCCAGATTTAGCTCTGCACATCTCCATCGCTGTCGATCTATCACTCGGAGCCGCGTATCAGCATCTCCGTTCCTCCTCCTCTCTTTATCCATCCCAATCTCTCCCTGTCCATCGCTAGTTGTCGCTGTACATAAATCCATGGTTCCTTCTCCTTCCGCATCTCTCTTTCGCTTCCTTCCGTTGTCTTCGAATTTCTTGTTTTTGTTCCGGTGTTCATTTTTGTTTTCTGCTTGTTCTATCGATGTGCAGCAGCAAAGGGACGGGTTGACCTTCATCTGGATTCGACATGGATCAGCAGATTAAGGTTTGTGAATTTTGATTCTGTTTTTTGGTTCTTATATGTTTTTTGTAATCAATTTTTTGATGGCAATGTTGATACTCTGATTATCATTGCTGATTGTGTGTCGGGGATGTTGTATTCTGTTGTGGATTGATTAATTATCAATGCTGATTGTTTGGTGGCTGTAGGTTAGTCTGATTAATCATGTGGATGGATTAATGCTACTGTGATTAGTAATAATGACTGTAATGTTACTGAAATTAGTCTGTAATTAATGAAATTTTAGGTTTTGAATTTGGCCTGAAGGATAAGAAAATCACATGTAAAAACACTGAAGATTTGTTGTGGTGGTAGTGCAGGGCATGGCAGGGCAGGGCAGGGGTGTCCTATTTTGGGAGAGAGGGTTATGGAGGTTAGTTTGAGGTAGGCAAATTTTGCAGGTTAGTTTGAGAAGGCTGGAACCATTTTTTTTTTAATTCCTTACATCAAATTGTAACTAATCTCAATTTTTTATATTTGAATGACAGATTTTGGAAAAAAAAAGATCGGAGTTGGACGCAATTTTTTTTTCCAACTTCATGAAGGTATTGGTGAATGATGATTTTTATTGTAGTTTAAATGATAGGGGAAGGTTTCTTTTCAAACTTGTGTAAGGTTCAATTTAAGGAATTGTCAGATTTCAAATCTTTTTTTCATTATTTTTCATTCTCATATTGTATAACTAAATGAATGTATATTTGATTAGTATGTTTTTTTCTTTTGTTGAAACATGCATGCCTTTAGATGGAAATAAGATGGTTTAGGGTTTAGGGTTTAGAGGGTTTAGGGTTTAGAGGGTTTAGGGTTTAGGGTTTAGGGTTTAGGGTTTAGGGTTTAGAGGGTTTAGGGTTTAGAGGGTTTAGGGTTTAGGGTTTAGAGGTTTAGGGTTTAGGGTTTAGGGGGTTTAGGGTTTAGAGGGTTTAGGGTTTAGGGTTTAGGGTTTAGAGGTTTAGGGTTTAGGGTTTAGGGTTTAGGGGGTTTACGGTTTAGAGGGTTTAGGGTTTAGAGGGTTTAGAGGGTTTAGGGTTTAGGGTTTAGGGTTTAGAGGTTTAGGGTTTAGGGTTTAGGGTTTAGGGGTTTAGGGTGTAGAGGGTTTAGGGTTTAGAGGTTTAGAGGTTTAGGGTTTAGGGTTTAGGGTTTAGGGGGTTTAGGGTTTAGGGTTTAGAGGGTTTAGGGTTTAGGGTTTAGGGTTTAGGGTTTAGGGTTTAAGGTTTAGGGGGTTTAGGGTTTAGATGGTTTAGGGTTTAGGGTTTAGGGTTTAGGGTTTAGAGGGTTTAGGGTTTAGGGTTTAGGGTTTAGGGTTTAGAGGGTTTAGGGTTTAGGGTTTAGGGTTTAGGGTTTAGAGGGTTTAGGGTTTAGAGGGTTTAGGGTTTAGGGTTTAGGGTTTAGAGGGTTTAGGGTTTAGGGTTTAGGGTTTAGAGGGTTTAGGGTTTAGGGTTTAGGGTTTAGAGGGTTTAGGGTTTAGGGTTTATGGTTTAGGGTTTAGGGTTTAGGGTTTAGAGGGTTTAGGGTTTAGGGTTTAGGGTTTAGGGTTTAGAGGTTTTAGGGTTTAGGGTTTACGGTTTAGAGGGTTTAGGGTTTAGGGTTTAGTGTTTAGGGTTCAGGGTTTAGGGTTTAGGGTTTAGGGTTTAGGGTTCAGGGTTTAGGGTTTAGGGTTTAGGGTTTAGGGTTTAGGGTTTAGGGTTTAGGGTTTAGGGTTTAGGGTTTAGGGTTTAGGGTTTAGGGTTTAGGGTTTAGGGTTTAGGGTTGAGGGTTTAGGGTTTAGGGTTTAGTGTTGAGGGTTTAGGGTTTAGGGTTTCGGGTTTAGGGTTTAGGGTTTAGGGTTGAGGGTTTAGAGGTTTAGGGTTTAGGGTTTAGGGTTTAGGGTTTAGGGTTTAGGGTTTAGGGTTTAGGGTTTAGGGTTTAGGGTTTAGGGTTTAGGGTTTAGGGTTTAGGGTTTAGGGTTTAGGGTTTAGGGTTTAGGGTTTAGGGTTTAGGGTTTAGGGTTTAGAGGGTTTAGGGTTTAGGGTTTAGGGTTTAGAGGGTTTAGGGTTTAGGGTTTACGATTTAGAGGGTTTAGGGCTTAGGGTTTAGGGTTTAGAGGGTTTAGGATTTAGGGTTTAGGGTTTAGGGTTTAGGGTTTAGGGTTTAGGGTTTAGGGTTTAGGGTTTAGGGTTTAGGGTTGAGGGTTTAGGGTTGAGGGTTGAGGGTTGAGGGTTTAGGGTTTAGGGTTTAGGGTTTAGGGTTTAGGGTTTAGTGTTGAGGGTTTAGGGTTTAGGGTTTCGGGTTTAGGGTTTAGGGTTTAGGGTTTAGGGTTTAGAGGTTTTAGGGTTTAGGGTTTAGGGTTTATAGGGTTTAGTGTTTAGGGTTTAGGGTTTAGGGTTTAGGGTTTAGAGGGTTTAGGGTTTAGGGTTTAGAGGGTTTAGGGTTTATGGTTTAGGGTTTAGGGTTTATGGTTTAGGTTTAGAGGGTTTAGGGTTTAGAGGGTTTATGGTTTAGGGTTTAGAGGGTTTAGGGTTTAGGGTTTAGGGTTTAGAGGTTTGGATTAGTTTTTTGGTTTGATATTAGTAAAATCTTGAATGTGATCAAATTTTGATCCAATGGATGAGATTAGTTCCTATGTTTGTATATTAATTATAGTTTGTATGTGACCCCTCCCCTATATATATATATATATATATATATATATATATATATTCTCACACGTAGGTTTCAAGTGTAATCGAAAATTAGTTCATATATATATATATATATATATATATATATATTCTCACACGTAGGTTTCAAGTGTAATCGAAAATTAGTTTGTAGATGATCATGAAATGTGTTTTATTAAGCTTATGTTATAGTATAGAATAGTTAACTATGTTTTAGAGTGGTTAAACCCTATATATGATCATCAATTTTCTATTAATGAGTAGTTGTTTTTCCTATAAGATTTTTTATTATCAATAAGTGATTGGTGTTTATTTTTAATAAAAAGGTTTTACAATTAATGTATCATTGATTTTTTTAAACAGTTTTTACAATCTTTATCTATCTCTAATATATATATGAAAATTGGTACGCTTCTCATCTTTGATCTCAATAAATAATTTGATCTCATCTTTTGAGTTCTTATGCTATAACATGTCAAATTGGTACGCTTCTCCCATTAATGTAAATTTAAGTTAAGGTTGGAATCTTGCTACATTAATTACATTGTAACTCTTTGTTTTTCCATTTTTTTATGTAGGTAAAATCATATATTCTTTAATGGTGTTATCGTTACATCCATTTATAACATTTGAGTCATATATTTGTAAGTTTTCATGCTATTTCTTCCATACTTTACCATTAAGATTGGCATTTTGTGCATCGCACAGGTGTAATACTAGTGTACTCTAAGAGCATTATATAGATACATGACAAATTTGAAAAATAGGATTATATTTTGAGTTAAGTATGTTTAAAGCAGTAGATATTATATTCTTTCTTATTTCTTTCTTCTATATCTATGGTTTTGCTTTTAATGTATTTCTTTCTTCTGTATCTATAGTTTTACTTTTTCTAGTAAATGTATATGCTACAGCTGTATACAATAAAAAAGATAATAACAATAGAAAAATATGAATAGTTGAGGAACTACTATAAAGAACGAAGTAATTTAAAGCAAATTTGAAAACCACTCGCACCCAAAATTGCCCTTAACAAAGATGACATAATCTCCCCAGTAACAATCATCATCATACACACACTTATTTAGTTAAAATCACCATATCTTCTATTTTAGGCTAACGAGCTTATAAGCCCTAAGAATATAACAACAATACTATTGTATAATATAATCCTAAGGATCACATAAGCAAATTTAACCAACATCTACGATGTAATATATATATATATATATATATATATATATATATATATATATATATATATATATATATATATATATATATATATACCAAAAAATTTATTACAATAAAAAAAACCAACTAAAAGAAGTTAAACTACAATAACAATTTTAGTGAAAACAAAGCAATGATAATAATAACATAGTGATAATTTCTTCTCTTGAAAAAATGTAATCAAAGCATTTTTCTTTACCATAGGTAAAAAAACGTTAAAACTATCACTATATAGCACAAATTCAACTAATTAAAGATATAAAATATAAAAATAACTTAACCAATCATCATATACCAAAATCATTAACTAATGAAATCAGAAAAACTACTGTAATAAGAACCTTATTAGTACATTACCTTAGCTGCCACTTTGTATATCAGGATCACAACTTTATAACCCCTAAAAAAATTACTGTAATAAAATACTAAACCAAAAAGAATGATAAAGATAATCCATCATCACAAAGATTATACCAAATATTAAGATAAACCATATTGTTTGGGGAGATGCCAGATTAGGCGAATAAAGCACCCATAAATTCAAGTAATTGTTCACATTAACACCAAATATGCATAAATCAACTCCAAAAAATCTCAAGAACTCATCCAAACTATCCTTACTAGATTCTAACTTAATAAATTGCATTCCTTAGTGTATTATAGGTCTATAATTATTTTTTAGAAATTAAAAGTGAGTGGGTTTAGTCTAAAATCATATATGTAGAATGTTGCAAAAACAATGTAAAAACATGAAGAAAAATGCCTCTCCGAACCATAAAACCTATTAAAACTTAGCTGAATCTATTAGCACATAGTGCACTAAATTTTTCATCATTTTATAGGTCTCTAAACATGTATTTAGCTAGTGAAACCAGAAAAAAAAATCAAATATGACAGTATTAGCAAGTAAACATAGGTTAAGCATTCATAAGAAACATATAAAAATAACCTAGCTCAACCCTCTTCAGTATATACATTTATGATTCTTTCCTTAATTATTTAAGCCCATCTATTGTCTTAGAAGCATACTAAATTTGAGATAAAATAAGAAGGAACCAGCAGTAAGAAAAATTAGATTTCAAGAATATGGCCTACAGCTTTGTAAATTACTATCATAGGATTTAGCTTTAAATCTTAGCTTCAGGTTATTAGAGCATGTCATCTAACACTTAATTAAATTTCTCCATGTGTCCAATCATATCTAGAACTGTAGCAGCTCACATTTGACAACAAATTTATCCAAATCAGATTGAAACACATAGATAATAAATTGGAACAACAACTATATTTAGTTGCATAGAGTTTCAACCTTATGCTAATTCTTATTTTAACTTAGTACCTGCTAAATTTTAGAAACTACATATGCTCATAAGGTTCATAAACAAATAAATTTATGTCTATAGATAAGCAATTTAGGGAGACCTCAAGTTAAAAATTCAATACAATGTAAGTTTGGGTTTTTATTGTTTTACTTTCCATGCCTTTCTTTTAGTTGTTTATGATCCCTCTCTTTAATCTATACTCTCTTTGCATTTAGTTACATGTCTTCTAGTATTGGGGCATTTAGTGAAGCAAAAGATGACAATCTCAAAAGGTAAAAGCAATGCAACTGCAAACACTTCCGATGTTTGAAATTATATGTTCATCTTTTTTTTTTCTATGCTCTTTTGATATCATTTTCCCCTTTTATTTTCTATACTTGTCATTATCATAGGATTACTTGTAGATTCTTAGTGAATTAAGGCATTATTTTGGCTTCTTTCATCTCTTAAAAGATACTACACCAGTTAAACAATATCCTAGGAGAATTTATATTAATCTGATTAAGTTACATGCATATTTTCTCAGGGAATACATCTTAATGATTATCAAAGAAAATATTGAAGACGCTGAAGTCGTTAGAGATGCAAATAGGATGGGGATGAAAAGGATGGCATTTGATATGTTAATGAATATGTCTTGTATGTTAGCGTAGGTTACAAGTTGTATATATATTATACCTAGAATACTATTATCATTTTGATAGTTAAACTAAAGAACGATGATTATGTATGGTGTGCTACATTTTATATAAGGATAAGTTGTTGTTATAAGTAAATATTGCAACAACAAGTATTATGGACGTTATTTTCATTTTACTAACAGATAATATATATATTAACAACGGATATAATTTTGTGGATACTACTTTTAGTCATAGATTTTATTTTGTGGGTAATAGTTTTAGTCGTAAATTTTTTTTTTGGGCAATACTTTTAGTCACAAATAATATTTTGCGGAAAATACTTTTAGTCATAGATATCGTTTTGTGGTTAATACTTTTACTCACAGATATAATTATGGGTATAAATTTTACCAAAAAATAAATATCTATGGGCATAAGCAACTAATACCAACATATCATACATATGTGGGTAAAACTTTTAACCACAGTTTTGTCACAAAAAAAAATTTCTATTGGTAAAAACTTTTGCCAACAGAAAAATGGCTTTTACCAACAAATAAGGCCTGTTGATTTACATGAATTATTTTGTAGTGAACATTGGGCTCAATCAAGATATTAACATGCATTAATATATTTTTTTTAAAGTAAGAAATTTAATAAATTATTAGCCATATGCAATAACTTAATACAAAATTTTAATGGTTCGAGGTCTATATTACTAATTAATTATTTAACTATAGTATCAACTTCATATCAATATTGCTAGAATCAAATTTCTACCTAGAACCAATTTTGAGACTCGGGATCAAATTGTAAGATCCTACAAAAGCCATAATAATATGAAACTTGTATACTTATATGTTGTAAAACAACATATTTTAAGTTAACACAGCACAAAAATTACTACAATACTTCAAATTTTATCTAATCTTAATCCAGAGTAATTAATATATTAACCTAATCCTAATATCAGGTAACTAATATTTTTATTTTATCCTAATTCATTAATCTTAAATATAATCTTAATCCTAATTTTGGGTCATAAATATTTTAACCTGATTCTAACTCCAGATGTTTGCTAAATTAATTTTTACCCTAATTTTCTAATATAAAATTTAAACCTAATTACAATCCTAACCTAATATCTTTTTTCCATTTCCCTTCTTTTTATCTTTTATTTTCCTTTTTCATTCATTTTATTTCCCTTCTCCCTCGTCTTGATCTACTTCTTCCCTCCTTCCTCTTCGAGCCATAAAACCTAACCCCTTGCATGGTCCCTTATTTCCCTTCCCAGCCCTTACATCTGCCCTCTACCCTGAGTGAAAATACCAAACTTCCCCAACATTCACCCTTCAATTTTTCCTTATAAACTCACCTCCTATAAATACCCCCTCTCATTTTCTACTTTACAATTTTGCAACCAACACAACTCCCCCCCAAACTTCCTTTGCCTCCTCTTAACTTGCATGCACATTGTTTGTCAAGTATTGCCATTTTTTCCTTCATCGAAACTCTACAAATTTCCCTCACCTCACGCTGCAAAGTATTAATAGCATGAGGATATCACATTACTAAGACTTATCTACGTGAAATACTCACGCAATAACCCCCCAAATTACGCACTAATGCCCCCTTTATGGCATGGCCAACTCATGCACCCCAGCATTTGTTGTGTGAGTGGCTCATGTTGGTATCCTTTGGCTACGTAAATCTATATAGTCCCCTCAGGTTGGTTTTATTTTGGTTTGAGTGTTGCATTTTGGGTGATGTGATTAATGTGTTGTTTAATTTTTATTTTTAGGTAAAATATATTGATTCGTGGAGACTAATAATTTTTAGTACGTTGCTTATAATTTATGTTTTTGATAGAAATCAAGCAATACTTATAATTAAGGTTTTGATATATAATTCATGTTAAGTATGTTTGTAACGTTATAATTATTTACCTAATAATGTTATCATGAAATTCGCTAAAATGGAGTGTGTCAAATTGTGTAAAGTATTAAGTATATGAAGGTATGTTAAAGTGGATTCAACGTTGGAAATAAATAATGTATGGCATACATGTCTGATATTATAGGTTGAGCATGATTAGGCGTATTTTAGCATAATCATTATCATTATATGCCCTAGGGGTATTTTCGTCTTTTTAATTGTATCATGATATTTATTCTAATAAGCATGCCTTATATGCAAATTTTATTGCTAAGTAGGAAAGTGTGTGTTTTGATGCTTTAGAAACGCATGATAGAGCTTTATGTGTGATGGAAAAATGACTATTTGGCATATCTGACAATTTATGTGTGTGCTAAATAAATTAATTATTATTTTTTATCCTTTTCATGATAAATTATTTAATCAAATAGAATCAGTAGTTAAAATAGATGATAAAGTAGTAATCATGGTCTTAATGGCATTATGGTTATTTTTGGCTCAATGTGCCTAAATAGGTATAATTGGACTTAGGATGGCCTTAGTAGATTTTTTAGTTTACTTTAATATTGACCCTATTTATGGTTATCTCGAATAATTAAAAATGAGTAATAAATGGTTAAATATGGAAATTAGATCTATTTGTGCATTATGTGGTCTCAGAGTCATCTTAATAAAATACTAATAATTAAAGAAAAAGACATTGAGATCAAAATTATTGGCTCTTTAGAGGTCACTACCCTAAAGACGTGGTTTAGCCCACAGTTGGTTATGAATTTTTACTAGTGTGCCTTAGTGACTCAGCGAGGCACTTTATCTTAATTTATTTAGTTCTACGGACTTATGGAGGATTGATGCACTGTCGTATGCACAACAAATTTAATAAATAAATCCTAATTTCCAAATACGTAGTATATGGCAAGAAGGAGTCGAACCCACAAGGAATGGAATATAATCAATAATTCTGTAATCGATGTTAAAACCCCAGTCATGCAATAACATATAATTCTATCATCAATATCTAAAGTATGGATAAATAATAAAACATTGTACTCACTAATTAATGAATAAGTATAGGAAGGTATTGATTATGGAATTAGGATATCAAATAATCATAGAGAAAAGAATGATTCTAAATGATTTAACGTTGACCTATAGAAACTCATATTAATTCATCTCTTTGCTTTCTCTCAATTCTAATAAATTGAATAAGCTCTCAATTTATCATCTAACCAATTAATAACCTAGGTTAAGAACACTAGATTCAATTAATGGCAGCATTACAAATGGAAAGCAGTCAACTACGACCATAATCACATAAGCTCGGATCATGCAATCATATGAATAATGGACAAGATTAATAATTAATCTTTTGCTACTTTGAAAACGTTAATTAACAATTACGTGTTAATTTCGTTATCTTAGCGTAGATTAAGATCTAAACTAGATAGGTGATCAGTCTAATTAGTTTAAATTCTTAATCTATGATGCGAGATCATTCAATTCCGTCCATCAATCCAATTAAATTCCATCTAGAATCATGAATTCAAAATCCAAACCCTAATTCCGTCATCAAATCCTCCTACCTTATACTATCTACATAATTGCAATAACACATAATTAAATGCAATAATCTATCATTAACATCAATGCTTATAAATAAATTAACAATGAAACACCAAACACAAGAAAAATAATCATACAACAAAGAGAATTGAATTGCATTCAATCAAAAATCAAAACTTGCAATTAAAAGAGGAATGGAGAAGAACTTATCGAATTGAATTGCAGATTGTTGATTGTTCAATTGAATACAATGGAGAGAAAGAGAATTGGAATTACAAATTACATGTGGTATCTAGAGAGTATAGAGAGAAAGAGAAAATCCCATTCTCGAACTCCCCCGAACCACTTTTTCGAATGTTCAAACTTTAGAAATATATCGGGGAAACGTTGCGCGAACGGTTACAGAAGTTGAGAGAAACACGGTCCGTGTTAGAAAACACGGGACCCCCGTATTTTTAAGTGCTGAAATCTGCCAAATGCTGATTTTTAAGTGCTGAAATTTGTGTGCTGATAGAAAACACGGGCCGTGTTTCATAAACACGGGGGGGGGGGCCGTGTTTCTTGTTTCTTCATTATTTCTTCATGAAATTTCAACACAATCTTCCCTTTGATATATATTCTTCATTTCTAGTCTTTTCTTCCATTGATTCCATATCTCTTGATGTGTTCTTTGCTTCCTTTTCTCTTTTCATTGATTTCTCCTTTGAATTTCTTCATTTTTATCTTTTCCTGCAAAATCTATCCAAAAGAGAAAAGCTCGAGAAAAGATTAAATGTTATAAAAATAATGAGGAATAAATGACATTTTTACTTAGCAAAATAACATATAAATCTCATATATCAAGGATATATATACTTATAGTTTAGGTGTCATTATCAATAGGGTAATGTACTTTTTTCGTGTGTCGGTATAACCAAAGTACCTTAGTATTCTTAGGTTGATAGTTGGTAGGATACTGTATTACTTTTTTATGCCAGTATGACCATAGTACTTTAACATCTCCAGGTTGATATGATCTCCTCTCGAGTAAATAAAAATAAAAATAATTATTATTGTTGGTTTGAAATGATTATTGGATTGGTTTGGTATTAATCTGTAACACCCCAAAATTCACTACTTTTTTTTAAAGAGGAAGCAATTAAAATAGAATTACTTAAAACCTGTGAATTCTTGGGATGTTACCGCCACACTTAGTACCAAACCGGTTCTCTCCGACCGTTCCAGTACCAAGTGCTAAGGCTAAAGAAAAGATTTACATTAAATTCAAATCAACAGTTCATAAAAGAACTCGAAAGATCATACCTTAAAATCAGAGTACGCATAAATATTTATAAACATAATAAAATAGAAATCAGAGTGCGAAATCAAAGAGGATAAATACTCCAATACAAAGAAATAATAGCAAGAAATAAAATTGCATAAAGACTGAAATACGGCCACAACTCTCTCGAACTTTGAGCCAACCTAACTCAACACACAGCCCCGACTGATGTCTCGCCCACCTGCATAAATCAGAAGGGAATACTACTCGTGGGAATGAGTAGCACCCATGAAAAGGGTGATCAGTACGCTACGTACTGAGTAATGTAACCGAACACTAAGGCCAACACATAAGCACATAAAATCATGCATAAGAATAAAAGATCATAAAGACCATCATCATATCATAATATCGACCAATCATTCAGGTACATACATAAAGGCCCAATCATAATCCAGATTAATTATTTAATTAATCTTTTATCAGAAGTCGATATACACCATGCTTTATATCAAATCCATGCGAGTACGGAAGCCCCCACTATTATAGCCGGTGGATCGAAGGCACATAGGGTATCATACCCTAACCACTATTATAGTCGGTGGATCGGAAACACATAGGACTACGCATCCTAACCACTATTCCTAACCGGTGGATCGGTTGGCTCCGGCACGCATGGTGTTCCACTGTAAGTAATTAGTATCTTTTAGGCATTTCAGCAAAACTTGGGTTTGCGGTTGTTGAGCTCAGGAACCCCCACTATTATAACCGGTGGATTGGTTTACGCATAGAGCATCCTGCTCTAACCAGTATTATAACCGGTGGATCGGTCACACATAGGGTAAAAAAAACCCTAACCACTATTCCGAACCGGTGGATCGGTTGGTCCCGTCTCAACATCTTCCACTTTACGTGATTAATGTATTAAGTATCTTATTCAAAGGCTTTCACCTTGGACATGCATAAGTCATCACACATCACAAATCATAAAATTCCACCATCATAATTACACTTAAATCACCACATACACATGATAACACAAAAACCCTAATCAGCCACCACATACCTCAATTAACCACAACAAACCATAGTTAACCACTCCAAACTCTATTTAACCATACCAACCATAATTAGCCACTCCACGCCTTAGTTAATCATAACAAACCACAACTATCCACTCCAACCTTAGTTAATCACAACAACCCAGAGTTATTACTCTAAACCCTAATTATCCACACAAACTCTAGCTTGGTTTCCTATGTACCCATATAATCCTCCACGTACTATTTTTCATCCCAAGTGCTCAAACACCCAAACAACACTTACATTACCTTCCTTACATCCCAAATTAACTTCCCACACGTAAATTTCATACCTATGCAGACATTAATCTCCCCATGCAAACCTTCAAACCTTTTTCATGCAAACCCTAAAAGTTCCACGTGAAACCCTAAATTCAACCATGCAAACCCTAATACCGTCATTCAACCATCAATGCCACCATGTAAACCCTAATACCACCATATAACCATAAATACCACCATATAACCATAAATACCACCATACAAACTATAAATACCCCCATACAACCTTAATAACATCATACAAACCCTAATACCACCACACAACCATAATTACCACCATACAAACCATAATTCCGTCATACAAAACCCTAAATTCTATCCACACAAAACCAAGGATTCACCCATACCAAACCTAAATTCAAACCATATAAAACCCAAATATTTTTCCTTACCTTACAATTGATTAGATTCTCCCATTCATAACCACAAATTAGATTTTCCCATACAAGACCATAAGTTAGATTCTTCCACATAAAATCATAATTTAGAATCTCCCCAGCAAAACCATAAATTGGATTCCCCCAAACAAATCATAAATTAGATTCTCCCAATTAAATCATAAATTAGATTCTCCCATATAATATCATAAATTACATTCTCCCAAATAACATCATACATTAGATTCTCCCACACAAATCATAAATTAGATTCTCTCCCATGAAATCCTACATTTCCCATTTTATTTTTCCACCCATAAATCATTAAGATACTTAGGTCAACTCACATTTCTGGGTTAACTTCTTTCTCCATCCTTAGTTTTCATCCTTTTCCCCCGCACAAATCATATCAACATCCTCACATGCATGTCTTACAGGGTCACAACACATATTATCATACATAAATAATACACATGTCATACAAAACATACTTCAACTCCACGTCATATCATATACGACATAATTAATAATCATAAACATAGAATACATAGCATATGAAGCACATAATGCATATAAGCACACAATGGCCTTAGTAAACCCTTACCTGAAACGACACCGGTCTTGGAGCACGTTCCTATGTCTCCTTAGGGCTTTGACCAAATAATAACATACTAATAAAATAACCTTAACAAAATTCTAACTTTGCTAAAGACATAAAAATAATAGAAATATTATAAACCTTGATAATATAGGCTTAAAGACTTTACCCTAATAATAATAATGATACTAATATAATAATATCAAAGATAATAAAACTAATATCAATGAGAATATAAATAATAACAACAACAACAACAACAACAATAATAATAATAATAATAATAATAATAATAATAATAATAACAACAACAACAACAATAGTAATAATAATAATAAAATTATTAACAACACTAATGGTAAAATATTTTCATTAATAATAATGGAATAAGAATAATAGAAATTCGAAATAGAAAATAATAATAATAATTATACTTATAACATATCAATATTAGTAATAGTAATAATAGAAATAATAAGGGGAATAATAATAAAATCGAATTAAAATACAATGGAGCTTCAGCCCTCAACATAAATAATAATAAAACAATAATACTACTACTACTAATAATAAAACATATTAAGAATATAAATAATAATAATAATAATGGTATTTATATGCAAATAATTGAAATAATTTAAATCAAGGCTTATAATAATATGGAAAATGGTTGAGAGGGTCTAGGGTTCAACCTTAAGCTGGTGGGGATAGGCGGCACCGACGGTGGTGCACGGCGGCGGCGGCGATGGCCGGAAAAAGAGAAGAAAAGAGGGAAAAAGGATGTTGGGAATTGAGGTGAGATAAGAGGTGTTTATGGTTTCCCAGGAGGAGAGGAACAAAATGATGGTGGTGGTACAACCAAAGGTGGCGGAGTACGGTGCGGACGGTGGTTTAAGGTTTCGGGGTAAAATTCTGGCGAAATGAGCAGCCAACTTTGCACGGTTATGAAGGCCCGTGCAAGACGAATCGAAGGTTGAAAATAGTTTGGTTAACTAGAGGGTGTTGCAGGGAATAATTTGGGATGCTTTAGTGGTGTTGAGGTTGGCTATAGGCGGTGGAAACAACGTCTGAAGTCACGGTGGCGGCAGCCTACACTTAGGGTTTTGGGTAAGAAAAAAAATCCAAAACTCCTACCATTAGGCTATTTATAGATGGTAGATGAGATAATAGGGTGTTGAAGCTCGACAGGGAGGTATTAAGTGCAAGAACTTGGGTGGCCGGTGGCAGCAATGGCTCGATGTCCGTTTTGGGGTGGTTCGAATTTCGCACGTCAGGAGAGAGAAAACGGGCGAGATTTAACGTCCAATAATTATGCCAATTTATTCCTGGATTTAAGAGGAAGACAATGAGGCAAGAAACGGCCGGTGTTAATCACCGTAGCCGGAGAAGCCATGGATGGGGTCAGGAGCTGCAGCGGCGTCGACGGAGGAGAAAGGAGGAAGAAGGAAGAAGAAGAAGCGGGGGACCGGTCGGTCGGGAAAAAGGAAAAGAAAAGGGGAGAACCGGGCGGTCGGGCGCAGTGAGGGAGGTTAATTAAATGAAACGCGGAGTTTTGATGAAAACAAAAACAAAACACAGCGCGGAAATGAGGGGTGAAGGGCAACGATCGCGAGGGCTAAGCTCATTAAATCACACGACGAGTTTCGGTGCAGTTAGGCATAAAACGCGGCATGGATGAGTCAGAGGAAGGAGGCCGGTGGGCTGGGCCAAAGAGGAAGAAGAAAAGAAAAATAATAACTGGGCCGCAGCTGGCCCAGTCGAGGAAAAGAAGAGGAAAAATAAAAAGAAGAAAAAGAAAGAAAAAGGAAAGGAAAAAGGAAGAAAGAAAAAGAAAAAAAGGAAAAAGGAAAGGAGAAAAAATAATTAGGTTAGGGCCAATTAAATTAATCTGAATATTTTAGGATATTTAAATAATAACATTTGAATAAAATAATATTAAAATCCCTTTTTAAGCTAAATTAGGACTTTTAAAAGATTTTTCCATAAATTCCATTTTAATTAGCAAAACACCCAAATTTTCTTCCATTAAATTATTTATAAAAATAATATTAATTTGGAACTATTTTCTCCTTCTTATTTTAAATAAAATAATTTATTTAATTAATTTTCAAAATAAAATCCTTAATTAGTTAAAATACCAAAATTGCACCTAATTAAAACACTTATAAATTTATTCTTGATTTTCCCTAATTAATTTCCCTTTATTTTAATTAAATAATTTATTTAATTAATTTTTTTATAATAAAACCTCAGTTAAATATAATATTTAAGATTAGAATTTTTTGGGGTATTTCATAATCTTTGTGTCTACATATAGCTTGGTAGTAACCTTTTTTCTTACTTATGGTTCGGTATTAGCCTTCGTGCCTTCATGTGATTCAGTAGTAGCTTTTGTGCCTACCTATAGTTTAATAGTTTTCTTGAGCCCTACTTGTGATGTTATGGAATTATTGACATTGATATTGAGATAAGAGATCTATTAGGAATGCTATGGTTATTGGGTTGATATGGGTTCTCATTATCACCTCAGAGAGCACTTCTTGGATGCTTGGTTGGTAGATTTTATTATGTTCTAAATAAATGGGCATAAGCATATGTAGCCTTAGTGATATTTATTTATCTAAATTGATTATTGTATTTTTTTTCTTCCCATGTGTACTTTAGTATCTTATGTTGTGTCTTACTGTGAGGCCTTTTATGTGTTCCATGCGATCAATAGTGTTGTACTGATGAGTTTCGTTTCATAGGCCCCTTCTTATTCAATGGGTAGTAGTTTTGTCGTGTAGCTTATGAGATAAATTGAAGGCTTGTATTTTAGGGTAAGAATTAGCATTATTTGGTGTCATACCCAATATCTTTTGATCCAAATATTCTTGGACTCTTATGTGTCTCTGCATTTTCTTTCGTTTAAATTTTGTAACCGCTAATCGTTGATTTAATCAGAATGATATTAATCTACGTTGAAATATAAATTATGTTTATTATACTTGTGATATTAGTTAAAGTGGAGTAATATTTTGAGCCATAACACTTGGTATAAGAATGGTAGAGAAAACCAAACTTGTACCAAGTGTGGCAGTAACACCTTATATTATATATATAACTCTTTGGATAAAAATTTTAAGACCTAAAAATTGGGGTGTTCCAAAAACCAATCCAAGTTGAAAATCAATCATCAGTAAAAGAAGCAAATCCAAATGAAAATATGGACTATGACAATGATTTATAATTGATGCAACCCCAATAATTGATGCAGATTGCTCCATGACGAAAAGAATATTCACCAATATGATTGGCTTATTATTGTAACACCCCCAAATTTACTACTGAAAATTTTTGTTTAATTTCAAAAAGTTTATCGGAAATAAGATATAACACTTGTAAATCTGGGGGCGTTACCGCCACACTTAATACCAGAACGGTTCACTCCTACCGTCCCGGTACTAAGTGCTAAGGCTAAAACAGATTAACCAACAAATACGAGTTGTTAGCATAACACATTCATGGGTAAAACCCAAGTAATACAGAATCAGAGTGCGGAAGTTCAAAGTACAATTCAAGATACGGTTTTAAGGTTTTTGAAAGTTGAAACATCATACACTTAAAATAAATAAACTTAAATACATAAGAAAGGTGAAATGACAACAGACTCCGGCCACGCCACTCTCGGTCCCCAAGCTAGGTCCGGACTCAACTCTCGATCCCGCCTGACGCCTCATAAGCGTCGTAAGCATCAAATATAGAGTCACCTACCTGCACTAAATCAGTGGGGCCTTCTGCTCGTGGGAATGAGCAGCACCTATGAAACGGGTGGTCAGTACGCTTTTTACTGAGCAAGGTAACCGAATAACTAAGGTCGAACAGACAAAATACACAATAAATGCATAATCATATAAGCACATAAGACAATATAAATAGTGAAGCCGATTATGTTCCAATTAGACTTATCCTTTAAATCTCTTAATACCATACTCAATTCCACATACTCTTTATTAATCCATGTAAGTGCAGGTGCCCCACTATTATAGCCGGTGGAACGGAGATATGTACAGGGCAAAACGCTCCTGACCACTATTATTTGTTGGTGGTTCGGTCTCTAGGGAAAAACGCTCTTGGCCACTATTATTTTCCGGTAGACCGATCTGGCTCCGACTCACATGGTGTTCCATTATAAGTATTTAGTATCTTCTCCATGTCTTATCGATTTTATATTTGGTTTGCTGAGCACGGAAACCCCCACTATTATAGCCGGTGGACTGGAAATATATATAGGGCAAAACGCTCCTAGCCACTATTATTCACCGATGGATCGGTCTCCAAGGCACCCCGGCTCCTGACCACTATTATTCGCCGGTGGACTAGTCTAGGCCCGGGTCAGCATCTTCCTCTTTAAGTGATTAGTATTTTATTGTATCTTTTTCAACGAGTTTCTGCCCTAGACATGCATGGCTAACTTCAGCTATACCCATCTCCCAAGAGGGCCCGTCTTATATCTTGAGACCTTTGCGCCTCCTAACTCGCCCGACATCCTCCCCTTAATTAGCTTACTCACTCTGAAACCCGTCTCCTAAGTGTGTGGGTCTAGGCCCACCACCTTTTACCCCAAAGTCCACTCACTACCTCCCCTTAGGCCTTTCCCTAGAAAACCCAACTTGGGCCTATGTGGCCCACCCTTTCCTATCTCGTACATCCAGAACCATCCTAGCACCCTTACACCTTACAACCCTTTGGTTCAACCCTCATTCCATGTCACCCTCATCCTCACTTATTATTTTAACTCTCCCCTTTTTCTTCTTGTCACCCTCTAAACTCTAGCCTAGTCTCCTGCACACCCTTATTTTGGTCTACGTACTATTTTTCGCTCGAAGCCCCCAAACGCCCAAACAACACTTCTCTTATCTTTCACACACCCCGAGGCATCTTTCTGTACGTAAGGTTCACCCCCATGCGGACCTTAATCACCCCATGCAAACCCTAGTTTCTCTTATTCCTTCTCTAGCCAACTTATTTCCCCTTGGTTATTTTTCTTTCCAAATTTTTTTTTCGTGTCCCCAAACTGCATCACCCCATCAAATACCCTAGCATGCATGTCCTAAGGCCACGTCATAACATAACTTGTAGCACATCCACATTAATACAAACAAAGGCGATCACATAAACGTACCTTCACTACTACGGAAACAGGAAATAATAACGGGACATTAATAACAGTGGTTCGAAAACCATCGTCAAATGCGTGAAAATTAATGCGCGGGAAGTTTTAATAACGGTTTTAGGTAATAACTGTTATTAAAAGTTTTAATAATGGTTCAAACAAGAAACGTTGTCAAAATTGGCAAGGTTTTAATAACGGTTCCTGTAAGAACCGTTATTAAATCATGTTTTAATAACGGTTCTTACAAGAACCGTTATTAAAAGTTCCTTTTATTTCGTTCTCTTCTGTTTCGTGTCAAAAATTTCAGACTCTGCCGCTTCCCTCTCGTACTCTCTTTCTCTTGCGAACCCTTGCACCACCGCTCCGACTCCTCTGAATTAAGGGAAATTGTCGCACTGCCATCTCTCCACCACCCCTCTGCCATTCTTGCGAACGTAGCCAGCATTTGTACCTTCGTCGTTGCCGTTCTCAACTTGTACACCGTCGCTCCCTTTACGTATGTATTTTTCTTCCTTCATTGCTTAATTTGTCTTTACCGATATGTATATATATATATATAAATGCATGCGTGTTGCACCGAAGAGGTTGTGTTTGATGTGTTGTTCGAAAATCTGTTGTTTGATGTGTTGGTGACAAATTTTGCTGTGGCCTTTTTTTATTGTGGCCGGCTGAGACCTTAATTTATATATATATATATATATATATATATATATAAATGTGTTTATAATCTATTTTATAAAAATATGTATTATTATTTTAAGAGAATCCACAAGCCTAAAATATATATTATTATCATAAGATATGTACGTTCTAAGTATAAAATTAAGGTGTATATATTTTTTTTATCACTCACATTATTATGCAGATCATGTGTATTTATATGCTTTTTTTTAATATATAGTTTGTAAGACGTGTATTTATATTCCGTAAAATGTGTGTTTATATGTGTTCTATTATATTTATATATATTTATAATATATTTATATATAAGATGTGTATATATAATCTAAAATAATTGTGGTTAGGGTTAGGGTTGGGGTTAGGGGGAGGGTTAGTGTTAGTGTTAGGGTTAGGGTTAGGGTTAGGGTTAGCTATAGGTTTAGGATCATTATCTTATGAGGTTTAGTGTAATTTTTTATTATAATTTATTAGGGTTAATTATTGTTAGGGTTAGGGTTAGGGGGAGGGTTAGGGTTTATCGTTTATTATACTAAATATAAACTAGGGCTATAGGGAAAAATCCTAAGGATAAGGGTATTGTACATGGGGAAAAGTTGAGGAGGTTGGTTGGGCATCGGTGTTGTGATAATTAAATAGAGATGAATAATTGTTTATAATAATAATAATAATAATAATAATAATAATAATATAGGATTTATTAGGTTGTACTATATATATACATATATTATCTTATTAATATCTACTTGATTTTACTATGCGTAGCTTGAATGAGTTGATGATATTTTGATGTTTAGCCAGTTTGTTAAATATATAACTAAAGATTATGTCCTTATTTTAAATAGTTTGATGTTGTTAGGTTTACATAGTTGGTTATGATCTGGTAGAATATATTTATGATTTGTCTAGCTAGTTGAAGATCAGTTTACATATTCTATAATGTAGATCCTTTCGAGAACAACCTTGATGATAAGATTTAATGGTTCTCATTTTTAGGTAGTGAGATGACATACCCTCCACTGTATTTTCATATGGCGCCACATACAAATGTACGGACTCATGTGATATGGTTACATGACGAGCTATGTCATTTGTACGCGAGTGGCTCATCCTATCACCCCTTCCATTTCAGATCTTATCACCTTCTATTGACCCTGCCTCAGATAGAGCCATGGGCATCGGCTACGTCTACTTTTTTGTAGTGGTTTGTCTACCACACTGATTATTCTCGAGAGAATACTGTCCTATAGTTCTACTACATTGCCTAGGAGTCTTCAAATTTTCCCAGATACATTGAATTTAGAAACGGAATAAAGGGCTAGACTGACCCTTCATTTTCCAATAAAAAAAAGGAAAAAGAAAAGACCGCATTAATCGAATGAAATTTTCTATTGGAGGCCGGCAGGACTTATAGCCGTATATTGTGACCGACCGAAGATTACTATTATACAAACGCCACATTTCATTCATCGTCGGTCTCGAAAAGGCAGAACTAATGGAGAGTTCGAGTCAGAATCTGCGGATTCGTATCTGAATACGAGGAAGTGCCTGATGGTGATGGAATTGTGTGCGACAAAATCTTCCCATCCGTTTTGAAACCAGACTCTGCCTTCTTCCTTAACTAGTTTTACTGGCCATTTTGCTCCGTTCGGGACGTTGAGGTATGCATGAGTGGGGAGACCCTTGCCATGGTTCTTCACGAATTTTTCTGGAAGTGCCTGTGATCACAAATGCAAGGCAGAGATTCCACCGTTCAGTTTCCAAAAGTTTACTATAGACTTCTTTCGGTATGTTTTTGGAAAGTTTCAAGTAAAAGGAAAAAAATAAATTGGGCTAAAAATGACATCTTTTTTTTACTTTAAATTATGATTTCTTCCAAAATTTTCTAACAAAAATCAAAATAACGTTTTTACTGCTTAAAATTTATTCCATACCATCTTTTTAAGTAACCCATAATTTAAAATAATAAAAAAAGATGTCATTTTTAGCCCAATTTATTTTTTTCCTTTTACTTGAAACTTTCCAAAAACATACCGAAAGAAGTCTATAGTAAACTTTTGGAAACTGAACGGTGGAATCTCTGCCTTGCATTTGTGATCACAGGCACTTCCAGAAAAATTCGTGAAGAACCATGGCAAGGGTCTCCCCACTCATGCATACCTCAACGTCCCGAACGGAGCAAAATGGCCAGTAAAACTAGTTAAGGAAGAAGGCAGAGTCTGGTTTCAAAACGGATGGGAAGATTTTGTCGCACACAATTCCATCACCATCAGGCACTTCCTCGTATTCAGATACGAATCCGCGGATTCTGACTCGAACTCTCCATTAGTTCTGCCTTTTCGAGACCGACGATGAATGAAATGTGGCGTTTGTATAATAGTAATCTTCGGTCGGTCACAATATACGGCTATAAGTCCTGCCGGCCTCCAATAGAAAATTTCATTCGATTAATGCGGTCTTTTCTTTTTCCTTTTTTTTATTGGAAAATGAAGGGTCAGTCTAACCCTTTATTCCGTTTCTAAATTCAATGTATCTGGGAAAATTTGAAGACTCCTAGGCAATGTAGTAGAACTACAGGACAATATTCTCTCGAGAATAATCACTACTTTATTATTCTTTGACATTATGGTACATCTAACTGTTCATTTAGTTTATGAGATAAAGATGTTAGGATCTGTTCATGGGCATTGGATGTACCCCTTTGAACGGTTTATGAAGTTGATAAAAGGTTATGTGAAGAATCGATATCGGCCAGAAGGATGTATTGTTGAGAGTTACCTGGTGGAAGAGGCAATTGAGTTTTCCACAAAGTACTTGTCAAATGCTGAAGCTCTTGGTATTCCTAAGTCTCGACATGCGGGCAAATTTGAAGGACGGGGTATTAGAGGCAAATAGTTTGGGTGTGTAGACCCTAACATGTTCAGTGTAGCACATCTATATGTATTACACAACAGTGATGATGTTCAGCCGTACATTGAAGAGCATATGACTTCTTTACGGATTGAAATCACGGTAAATATACTATTTTACACAACGGGTCATAAGGAGCATATTTGGCAGAAAATCACGGTAAATATACTATTTTATGTAATCATTTATGTATGTAAAATATTATTAATTTTAATACATTAATATCGGTATACATTTGTATGTCTTACAATGCAAAGAGTATTTAATGTGCCAGAGAGTAGGAAGAAATGGCTTCTTAGACATTGCGGGGAGCGTCTAAGAACATTTAGGTCATATTTAGCTCGTAGGAAAATGTACAGAAAGAGGGATGGTTCTCTACGGCAGAATCCACCCAAACGATACGGTTTCATCGATCAAGAAAGTTGGAACCAATTTATTGCATATCGTCTTATGGGTGATTTTAAGGTATTTGTTAGATAACAATTAAATTTTTTTATCGATCCTAGTATTGTGCATAATATTGAAATAACTATGTCACTATGTTTTGACTTGTCACATAGGAAAAAAAATGCCAAAAATAAAGAGATTGCGAAGCAGAATAAATACCGGCATAATATGGCTCGCAAAGGGTATGCAGGCCTTGAAGAGGAGTTGGTATGTATTTTTTGATTTATTTATTTACAGCTTACTGACGAATTTTATGATATTGGTACATTATAAGAATATTTTTTGATTTATAGCTCATAGCCCAAGACTTAGACCCATGTACCTCGTCCATTAATATTGGTACATTATGGAAGAAGGTTAGAGCAACAAAAGATGGATATATTAATGAAGATGTAGATGTTGCAGCGACAAAAATTGTAAGTTTGTAGATATTTGAAACCCTGCTTACTTTTCTTTTAGAAAACTATTATATTATGCTTATTCATGTAAGCTAATTTTACATATATTATATACATTACAGGACGAACTTCAAGCGTCAGATGGTGAGAAGGGGTAGACCAATATAACATTGTATCACAGGCTATAGGAAGTGTAAAACACCCTGGAAGACACAGGGGTCTTGGATTAGGTGTTAATAAAACGAGCGTACGTGGTCGATCTCGTAGTTCTCGTAACGATTTTAATAACGATATTAGGTAGCGATCTATTTATTCTACATGCATTTTCAGGTTTGTATTTCGTCTACATCTTTCGGTCTTCTAGCCTAGATCTGTGAACTCTTTACTTTGGGGTGTAAAGCTACCAAGTTGTGGTATGCCCACTAATTTTTATTCCTAAGTACAGTTGGTGTATTGAGACATGCATACCAATTATAGATTGATTGAAATTATGGTGTGATTGCAGATTTGGTATGAATTGATGTTGTTTTATATTGCAGATTTGGTAATTGTTTGAACATACAACTGTGTATGTGGGCAGGAACAAAAGAGAAAAATTTATTTAAAAAAAATATAGTTTTAATAACGGTTCTATGAAAACCGTTATTAAAACCTATTCTTTAATAACAAATTTAATTAAAACCGTTATTAAAACTTAGGCTTTAATAACTGTTTCTCATAGAACCGTTATTAAAAACTGAGGTTTTAATAATTGTTTTGTTTAAGAACCGTTATTAAAAGCTCCTTTTTAACAACGGTTTTTAAGTAAAAACCGTTATTAAATATGAAGTTTACGCACATATTCGCGGGTTTTTGTGTATTTTTCATGACGGTTACGAACCGTTATTAAAGATTTAATAACGGACGATTCAATAACGGTTGAAAACTGTTATTAAAACTATAAAATAACCGTTATTAAAACCCCTTTCCGTGGTAGTGCTTGAATCCAAGCTGCGCTACACGTAAAATAGGTAAGATAATGACATTTAAAACACGACACATAATCATGCGAGGCATCCAAGGAAAGTAGTTCACATATCACACCAGCAGCCTTAGTTAGACCCTTACCTAAATCGGCGCCGGACTTGGAGTACGCTCCTACGCCTCCCGAAAGTTCTCACTCGATTCACCTATAAGAGGGAAATACTATAAGTTAATCTCCCTCTATCAGAAATACCAAAACCCCTATCTTACCTTTATCATGGCCTGATACTAAGGCTAATATTAATAACTAGTAGTTTATACATAAAAAGGTAGGGTTATTATTATTCCTAAGATAATTAATTAATTTTTCCACTACTCGAAGTAGGCCTTATCATTTTCACCGTATTATGGTAAGGGTTCCAATAATGTTATTAAAAGTACTAATAATAATAAGAATGCTAATAATAATGATAGGAATAGTAATAGTAGTAGTAGTAGTAGTAGTAGTAGTAGTAGTAGTAGTAGTAGTAGTAGTAATAATAATAATAATAATAATAATAATAATAATAATAATAATAATAATAATAATAATAATAACTTAACAAGGTTTTAGTATTAATTAATACCATTAATTAGAAGTTCTGAGGGGTAATGTTAGGACCTAATAATAATAATAGTAATACTAAGGGTAGTAATAATAGTACTTATAGTAATAGTATTAATAATAATATTGTTAATAATAATTATAATAACATTAATAATAATGTTTATTAGTATTAAAATTATTAACCACTTCTATTATTCAAGCTCTAGGGTTTAGGGAGTTGGGCAACCTGGCTGGGGTGGTGACACCGGCGGCGGCGCGGCGGCGGCAGTGGAGGAAGAAATGGGGAAGGTGGCTATGGAGGCTAAAGGAGGGGAAACTAGGGTAAAGTGGAGGTGTAGGGTGGTAGAGCAGGAACCCCTGGTGGTTTTGGGGGGTGGTGACGGTGCTGCAAGCGGCGGTATGGCCGACGGTGGCGGCGCGAAGGTGGCGCAAAGGCTGGAAGGATTATTTTGGGGAGGAATTTTTGCACGGCCAGGGCGGCACGTGCGACGCAAGGCAAGGAGGTTAAGGGGGTTGGTTGTGTAGAGGGAGGTGCAAGGAAGATTGTGGGGGCAAGGGTAGGCGGCAGGGGTGGCTGACAGCGGAGGAAATGGTGGTTGAAGGCGGGGCGGCGCGACGGAGTTTCTTTGGGTTCCAGATTTTTTGAACCCGATTCAGGCGGTGGTTAGGGCTATTTATAGGCCAAATGGGACGGGAAACGACAAAGCTTCGAGGGAGGTTAGGGGGGTTAGGTTAGGGTAGGTTGTCCGGCGAGATTGGCCGGCACGTGGTCTGCGATTTGCAGGCCATGATCTGTCGGGAAAAGGAGGAGCTTGCGTGAGAGAGAGGGGCTGAGTCATTTGGTCACATCCACAGGGAAGTCAATGGGGAGAAGAGGGGCGGAATGACCGATGATGTTGGCGTGGCGTTGCAGGCTCACTTTTCCGGCGAAATTTTCTGTGGTAGGGGCGTCGATCTGGAGGTTGAAAACAACGGGGTGGACCGGCGGTCCAGGGGAAAGAAAAGAAAGGGAAAGGGAAGGTCGAACCGGCCGGGAGAAAGGGGAGGGGAGGTGCGCTGGGGAGCTGAGCCGCGCAAGGGTGCTGGGCTAGCAGGCCGGCCCAAGTCGGGGGGAGAATAGAAAAAAAAAGAGAAGGAAAGGAGAGAAAAGGAAAAAGAGGGAAAAAGGAGGAAAAGAAAAAGGAAAAGGAAGGGAAATTAGTGGTTGGATTAATTAGTATGATTTGGGTAATTTGGGATGTTTAATAAAATATAATTATCAAAATAATAATTAAATTCTATTTTTAGGTTAATTTAGGGATTTTTGAAAGAATTTTCTTAAATTCCATTTTAAATTAACAAAACACTCTAATTTTCTCTCCAATTAAATTATTTATAAAGTTTATATTAATTTGAAATTATTTTATCCTTCTTAATTTAAACAAGGTAATTTATTTAATTAATTTCCAAAATAAAATCCTTAATTAGCTTAAAATACCACCATTCCTCCCATTTAAAACAATTATAAATTTTCTTCTTGATTTACCCTAATTAATTTCCTCTTATTTTAATAAAAGTAAATTATTTGATTAACTTTCAACATAAAAACCTTATTTAATAATAGATAATAGAAATTAGGATTTTTGGGGCATTTCAATTATCCTTTAAAAGGGTTGTCTATTCACTCATGTTGCCGGTATATGCAAAAATATGGAGACATTATCACTACTAGGTATCATGCGGGATGAGTATCAACCAGAAAAAAAAATAGATTTACTATTTAATTTTAATATTCACTTTTACTTTTCACTTCTTCTCATTTCCCACATTGAAGTCCTCAAACTTCTTTACTAACTTCTTCAACCATTAGCCTATATAAAGGTATACCTATGCAAGGCTAGGGAAAAGTCCATTAGCAACAGTATTGAGTGATCATCATCTTTAGATAACTTATGTGG
The DNA here is from genome assembly GCA_030549775.1 of Tamarix chinensis. Classification (NCBI taxonomy): domain Eukaryota; kingdom Viridiplantae; phylum Streptophyta; class Magnoliopsida; order Caryophyllales; family Tamaricaceae; genus Tamarix; species Tamarix chinensis. The sequence continues at coordinate 165,136,254 of CM060171.1, read as the reverse complement.
TAAGAAAATTTGAAGATCACCTTGTAAAATTATAATTTCAATAAAGTTTTAGTAATGATATATCTCTTAGCTTATCACTTATTTCAATATTATTTTCTTATGTCTTTCTCTCTTAAACTATTTAACTATCTATCAAATATATACTCTTATTTATTTATATACATCCATCTATTATTTTTTCATTACTCAATACATCATACATGTAATTAAGTCTTAGATATCAATATCCATCTACATACATACATACATACATAAGGATAATATATAGGGATAATATCTAGTACTTAATCTATGAACTAAGAACTAAGCATATCAGCCCTTAGATTCAAATAAGAATGGTCATGATTAGTTTTAAACCAACTAGTTCAAAGCCTAAATTAAAAAGGAAAGAATAAGTTGGCATATTGTAATATTGGGGAATTATTATAAGAGACATGACTAGCGTCATGCATACAACACGTGCAGCAATGCATTCTGTATACCATTAGGTTTTTTATTTTTATTTTAAAGAAATGTACTAACATCAAGCCTTTATAGTGTAGATGGTTTGCACAATGCATTTCTACTGGATTGATATGGATCTAAGCCTCTGGTTCGTTAATATTTTTGGGTCATTTTTGCGATTCTTTTATTACAATTTCACTTTTGGTTTTCAAATTTTTTCCTCTTATTTCATTTGTTTATGGTTTATTACATTTTTATTTTAGAGTTCTCTTTTAAGATATTTTTATTTATTCTCATTAAATCTGTTTAAGGCTTGTACCATCATTTTAATTTTGTATTATATTTTTTTAGACTTTAGGATTTAAAGTTTAGGTTTTATTCCTTTAATTTATGTCTTTAAGAATTTTTATTTTAGTTTTTTGCATTTGCATACGTTTAAGGTTTATTGTTTAATTAGCCCATTTATTTTAAGTTCTTTAAGATTTTTTTTTAAAAAGTTTAGGGTTTGGGATTAGCACTTATTATAATTATTTAAAGTTTTGTTGATATTTTTTATTTTAGAATTTAGGGTTTACTGTGTAGGGCTTTGGTACATGAATTTAGGTTTTGGGGTTTATGGCTTAGAGTTTGGGTTTTAGGGTTTATGGTTAAGTTTATGGCTTTGGGCTTGGGTTTACGGTTTTAGTATAGGTGCTTAGGGTTTTGGGTATTGGGTATAGAGTTTAGGGTTAGGAATTCGAGGTTAGGGTGTAGGGTTTTGAGTTTAGTGTTTGGGGTTTGAAGTTTAGGGTTTAAAATTAATGAGGAGACATATGACTATTTATATAGGCTACTTCTTATATTGATTACTTCTCAATTTACAACATAATAATGTTTTATTTGTATAATACTCACTTGTTAGTAGTTATCTGATACATGACTACCTGCCTGGAATAAATTGAGATTCACATTACTAATTAGATCCAACCCAAACGAAATGCCAACTAGGCATGGGCATAACGCCTCAAAACTTTTAACTAGGCTGACTGCCTAGGGGGCCCAAAGATCTAAGGCCGGCCCTATCATTAATTAGCAGTTAGTTATAAGTTATAACCCTAACAACCTTCTAACCACGTCACCGGTTCACAAGTTGTGAAACCTAACAGACTTCTAAGTTCTAACAGGCCGGAGTTGGGCTCTATCAACTATATAAATAGAAGGCATATAAAGGCGTATTATTGAACAGTTTTAAAAATAAAATAAAGAAAGATAAATACAAAGTCATCGTAACGATAGCCACAGTACGATCTAAGCTAAGAGTCAAACTACCGCCTACCTTCCGGTCTTAGAAATTCGACCGACCTCAGCCTCGACTAAAATCCATTCTGAGTTCCTCCTTACTTCATTACTTCGCTCTAATTTCGTCCACATATGACATACCTACGGTACTACTAAGCTTTCAGTTCCCAAAGGCCACCGAGATCGTTCGATTGAATCAAACTATACCAGGAAATCAGACGTTCAATCCATGGCAGATCATAACGAGATATTGCTACTCCCTTTCTTCGGCCAAGGCCATCTATTCCCCTGCATAGAACTCTGCAAACACTTAACCTCCCGCCAATTCAAAGCCACCCTTATCATAAACTCTGCACTCTCCTCCTCCATCCCTTCCTCCGTCCGCGACCACCCTCTCATCCAAATCACCGAAATCACAGAATCTCAGGAATCAACTCCGCCGGTCCCGACGCCGCCCGGACCACCCGGCCCCTTTGGCAAGCGCCACGAGCAAATGAAGCAGGGCATAGAATCGCTCATCTCAACCCGACCTGAAGGTTCGAGAAGACCCGTATGTGCCATCGTCGACGTCATGATGAGCTGGTCGAAGGAGACTTTCTGGAAATTCGATATTCCGGCCGTTGCTTTCTTCACGTCGGGGGCTTGCGCTGCTGCCATAGAGTACGCGTCTTGGAAAGCAGGTGTGGATGATGTGAAGCCTGGTGAGATACGGATCTTTCCCGGTTTACCCGAAGAGATGGCGCTTTCTTACCCAGAGTTAAAGAGGAGGAGTCGCCATCGCCCGCCTGGTGCAGGTCCTGGAGGTCCTCCTTTAGCCGGCGCAGGACCAGATGCTCCGCCTGGTGATGCACCGGGAGGTCAGCCGGTTCCGGGTCCGATGAAGCCGTTTGGTCCTGGATTTAAAGGTCCCCCTAAACCAGGTCAGCAACCTCCTTGGATTGCTGAGGTAGATGGAACGATAGCCATCTTGATGAACACTTGTCGGGATCTAGAAGGTACGTTCATTGATTATGTAGCGAATCAAATTGGCAAACCGGTCTTTGGAGTCGGACCACTCCTACCGGAGGAGTACTGGAACTCCGGTGGCTCATTGCTCCGCGATGGAGGATTCCGGCCCAAGAAGCAATCGAATTACACGGAAGAGGAGGTGATCCAGTGGCTGGACTCCAAACCTCCCAAATCTGTCCTGTACGTGTCCTTCGGGAGCGAGGTTGGGCCCACGGTCGAAGAATACGGCGAGCTCAAGATTGCGTTGGAGGAGTCAAACCATCCATTCATATGGGTGATCCAACGGGGTTCAGGCAGACCGCCCGGTCCACCACCGACTATGTTCGGTGGCCCTCCGGAGGAAGGCGGGTATTATCCAGATGGGTTACAAGAGAAGGTCGGAGAAAGGGGACTGATCATACGTGGGTGGGCACCACAACTATTGATACTGAGCCATCCATCAACGGGCGGATTTTTATCCCATTGTGGATGGAATTCAACGGTGGAAGCAATCGGACGCGGGGTGCCATTTTTGGCATGGCCGATTAGGGGTGACCAATATTTTGATGCTAAGTTGGTGGTGGACCATCTTAAGGTTGGATACATGGTTTTGGAGAGAGAATTGTCGGAGTTGGTTAAGAAGGAGGATATAGTGAAGGGAATTGATAGATTGATGGGTGACGATGGGGTTAAGCGAAGGGCCGCCGTGCTCAGGTCCAAATTTGAGCATGGATTCCCGGCGAGCTCCGATTTGGCTTTGGATGCCTTCAGGAATATCCTACTACCGAAATAGATCTAACTCTACTCAAGTCGCCAGTCAGTGCAGTGCCTGCGTTGCCTTTTTATCTATTTTTATTTCCATATGTTAAAGCTTTTTGTCTCTGTCATACAAAAATGAATTTAAATGAAGCTTTATATATATATATATATATAACAATGGAGTAGTTACAAAAGAGAGAGTTCGATGGTAGTACAAGATTTTGTATACGTGTGACAATTTTATCTTGGTTATCCGCGCTTTTCTTTTATCAACTTATTTAATTTTTCTAAAGATTAAATGAAAGATGTGATAAAAGTGAAAGTAAAATCTAGTATCAACTCCGTCTATAATAGAGTCAATAAATAATATTATCATAATATAAGCAGACTCGCGTCTAAGCTCTAAGTGTATGATTCAGGTGGTATTACAGGCATCTTAAGCTTCCGAATTCGACATAGGGAGCAGCGGCCATATGTTAGATTTTTCCGCAACCAAAATTCAATCGCTATGTAGAGTAGCTTTTGAAAGTTTGCCAAACAGTTGTGTTATGATTTCGAGAAAATCGGCAAATTTATATGTACACTTCTAAATAAATCTTAGCTGTGTGTGAGTCTCTCCTCCTGGCCGTATCAGTATAGCATCAAGGTACCATTTTCAGCCTCTCATCACCTAACAGTCGACCCTACCTGAGGCGTTACCTACCGGTAAATGCTTGCGGCTTACCTTTTTCCATTCATTCCATTTCATGGATCAAATCTCCACTTGTTAGAGGAACTATTTCCCCAAGAAAAAGGATCAAAGCAGGCACCAAGCTTCCAACTTATCTTATGATCATGCCGTCTGAAATTCTTGTTGTACCCAAAAACGGCCATGGCCATCTTTTCCCCTGCATGGAGCTTTGCAAGCACTTAGTTAATCGCAATTACAAAATTACCATGATCGCCGATGCAGACGTCATTTCCTCAGTCCCTCCCTCTCTTCACCAATCCCGTCTCTTCAGTTTCGCCGCTACACCTACAGCGCCCCGCCCGGTCCCACCACCACTCCAACACCAGAGAACGGCGGCGGCACTAGAAGAATTCCTCACAACGAGATCTAAAGATCCGACGGTGACCCGACCCTTATGTGCAATAATAGACCACATCCTGTATAAAACCCAGGAAACGTTTGAAAAATTCGGAATCCCGACCGTCACGTTCATCACATCAGGAGCTGCTTGGGCTGCTATACAACACGCGGCTTGGAAAGTGCAACCGCATGATATGAAGCCGGGCGAATTCCGTAAGCTTCCGGGATTACCAGAAGAGATAGTGCTCGATCATTCGGATCTTAAGCAGCGGCTTCACTGGCTGCCAACCCCGCCTCCAGTTCGTGATGAAGGAAGGTCGAGGGAGCCGATGGGGCCAGGGATGAGGGAAAAAAATTCAGGTCCAAGAGGTCCGCCTCTACCGGGTCAACCAGCTGGGTGGGCTACGGAGGTGCTCAGCTCAGTCGCCCTGCTGATCAATACTTGTGATGAACTCGAGCGCCCGTTTATTGATTACATATCAAAACTGACGGGCATGCCCGTCTGGGGTGTCGGCCCGCTGCTGCCAGATCAGTACTGGAGGTCTACCGAGTCTCTGCTTCGTGAAAGGGAAACCCGACGAACAGGACGTGAGTCCAATTACACGGACGATCAGATCATTGAATGGCTCGATTCAAAGCAACGTGGATCAGTATTGTACGTGTCATTCGGCAGTGAGGTGTCTCCAAGTGTGGAGGAGTATCTAGAACTGGCTAAAGCTTTGGAGGAGTCCGCCAACCCTTTCATATGGGTCATCCAACAAAAAACGGGTCGACTCGAACAGTCGCGTGTAGATTACTTCCCTCATGGACTGGAAGCCAAAGTGGGCCATCGAGGTATGATAATACATGGTTGGGCCCCACAGCTGCTGATTTTAAGCCACCCTTCAACGGGCGCATTTTTGACACATTGTGGCTGGAATTCCACGGTTGAAGGGTTAGTGCGTGGCGTACCGTTTCTTGCATGGCCAATTCGAGGTGACCAGTACTACAACGCAAAATTAGTGGTGAATTATCTCAAGGCTGGGGCTATGGTTTCTAAGGGATATCCAGCTGATATGGTCAAGATGGAGGATATAATACAGGGCATGGAGAAGGTGTTGATGGACGAAGAGATCAAGAGGCAGGCCGCCTGGAGTCATGCCATTTTCGATCAGGGTTTTCCGGCCACCTCGCTTGCTTCATGGGACGCTTTCTGTGATTTCGTATCCCACCAGAACCGTCTAAAAGTACGTTGAATTGTGGCAGGAAGATCATGGGTTATATCTTGAGGTCATGAGCAGTGATAACTGTAGCTGAGCCCCCATATGATAGTTTCGTTACGGTCTTGGTTTTCTTCCGCGAGATCAAAAATAAAAACAAGAGATACTGTGTCTCTACAACGAATGTAATGATCAGGAGTACTGAAGTACCCTGAAAATTGTAGCAATTGTCAGCAATAACTCTCACATCTAGTTAGTTCTTTTGTGGGAATAGTATGAAAGTTCTTACATTTAACAATGATTCACATGACAAGAACAAATATACCATAAAACCTATGATGTTGCCTAAAATTGTAAGGAGGGGAAGAACAGAGCTTCCCACTCAGTTCCCACAAAGGTATGTGTCACTCGCTGTATATAGTTGGAATCTTGCGTGATGTTTTGGGTAACAAGAATGATGTGATTTGATATTTTTCAGTAGAATGTAGAACGTATGCCCGTCAAGGCATAAAGAATGCATCTAAACATTAAAAGAGGCTCAGTTCAATCATTTGATGGATCTGGCTCCAACTTGGGCACAACTGCTGAAGACAACTCTATATGAGAAACACGGACAGCACCTATCAATCGCTCTGGCAGCTCATCGTCTGTGTTTGCCTGCAGACAGGAATTGTATGAAGTTCGCTTCACTGAAAGAGCTTCCAAACACAGAAAGGAATAATGACAAAATCCAAATCAGGCATCATCCCCAACTTGTCAGAGTTGACAAAGATATCATTTCGAAGTGATTCAACGCCAAGTCTCATGATTACCCTATTCATTTAACGGAATTTAGCCTCTTAGCTACAAGAGTTCGTGGGTAATTTTAGGCTAGGTGCCCAGGAAATTTGCATCAGCGTCATAATGAAAATATGAGGCCGTCATATTTTGAAATTATGACTGAGCAAATCAGATATTAAGATTCCATTTGGTTCTAAGAAAGTTGTATAAAAATAAAACCAAAATCAAAATACTTTCTTCTAAGAAAAATCAAATTGTTATTCATCAACAATTTTATTCTTTACTCTTTTTCTATCTCTCTCTCACGTAAACCAAATATAAAAAAATATTTTCTTCTTCATTTTTTTTTTCTTTAAAGCTTTACAAGAACTAAATGGAGCCTAACCAGTCAGCCAAATGATTTTCTACCATAACAGCAAAGCTTGCAGTCATTATTGAAGTTAAAGGTGAGGTAAGTATAATAAATTCAATATATATGTAACATGCACCTGTACAAGAAAGGCCATTTCAACCACCAATGAAGTGATAACCCCAATCACCAGCCCGAGAACTCCATTAGCAACTGTTGAAGAACCAATATCGACATCAACCTGCAAAATGAACAATATAGCGGTATAAACATCTGCCCAAAACTAATAAACCATTTAAGTCTCCAAACTTTTCATTACTTCTAAGTAATCTGGACCACGAATATAGTTGCAGTCAACTGCTTTCCCCAACAAGCAAGGGGTACTTCCAACACTCTGGCGCACAATCCATGAGCCCTGCATATGGGAAATGCAGCTTTAAAAAGTGTACCACACGAAGTTCAAATGACAAGAAATTGATACAAACAACAAAATTAAAAGGGCAACATAAACGTGGCTCCATTGTATTCCAAGGGAAATCGACACAATCACCCACTATAATAATCCCTAAAGAATTTATATTGGTAGATTTTGATAAGTGCACAATCAACTAGAATGAGAAGATAGGTCTTCTTGCTTATAATGCTTTTTGAGCATTGATCCATCGTTCCTATGGTATTGGCAGCCTTTTGACTTTTTGTGATGGCATTTAGAGACATTTCCTCGTGGATATTTTTTCACCAGCTTGAGGGATAGTGGAAAATATGCATGAATTTGCTTAGTCAATGATAACTCTATGAATTCATTGATGCATGCTTTAGTCATTCAATAATTAAATACATTTTAGCATGGGTTCATGCATTAGTTATTTAATTAGGTACATTGCATAATGAGTTCATGTATGTTTAAGTTCATGTTCCTATTTATTGTGGCCATGGTCATGACGTTGCAGTATCAAGTTGTCACGGAGGTTATTTTATATGTCACGATGTAATTTTTTATTATTTTTTACAAAAAACATCAAAAAATATAAATATTGGTAAATATCAGCCAATATATCAGCAATAAGTGTCATTTTTTAAGACTGTCACATTTATTTTGGCCATGCCACGTATCAATTGACCCAAAAACAGCAGGATATTGGCCAATGTCGGGAACATTATTTTATTGTATGTCTGTAAGTATCAATTCCTCTTTTTCATTATCTTCATGCAATAAGTTAGTATGCAATACACTCTACAAGCACATTGACATGAAGAGATTACCTTTGGAACTGATGGTATAAGCTTCAGACGAGTATTTCGAAACTCATCGTCACCATCCACAAATCTTCGCAGCAGGGATTCAGGTGTTACTTCTTTAGCAACAAAATAAAAGACCATACTATAGTGGGTCGAACCAGGAACCTGATAGAAATATCTTATCAATATTCTACTCGCTTCTCAGCATTAAGAATTCAAGTTACAAAAAAACACGACTTACTTGAAGATTTATGACCAATGAAAAAAGGCTTTTCTCTGAGGCAACCTACAAAAGAAATATGAACAGACATCTTAATAAAGTGACCGAGCTACATAAGAAGAAAACTCGTGAAGAGGAAGTAGATCAAAATTTTGATGAAATCTAAAATATGTCAAGAGTCAATCTAATCAAAAATTAAGAATCAGCATAAAATGGAAGGAAATACTCCCTCAGCCACACATTGCTTGCAAGGGTATGAAAACGTTAAAATAAAATAAAAAATGTCAAAATAGCATTAACTACAATGTCATATCATTAGTTTTATAGTTCAATTTATTATTAGCCTTGTTATTAAGGACAATTTTTATTAGAACCTGAATGATGTGTGTAATTATCCTTAATAGATAAGGATAAAGAAAGAATATTTTCTATCATGTCAATAAAACTCGTGCAAACATTCTTAAAGGACTTATTTATAGTGGTTTGCAAATAATAAGGAATAGAAGGAATACAATTTATCAATGCCCTAAATCTCATGGTGAGTGGACTGTTTCCAATCCTATCACTTTCAAGCATCAAAGGCAAAAACCTATCATGTGATTACACTATATGCAAGCCTCCGGTTACTTCTTATACTTACATTGCCCTTTTGTGCTATTAATCTCTGAATGCCAATCTTTGTGGGACTATATTATTTTTTCGCCATATTCACTGTGCCAATAAATTGGCTCAAAGTACGTTTGCCAGACAGCCCCATACTTACACTGTGCTAAGACATCAGGGCACAGCCACCAGTCAGGCCCACCCGCACTGGCCCTCAACAGATAAAGGGTCAACTGACACTGAAGTCGCAAATTAACATCCAGACAAGCCCAGTATGTTTGCCACCAACATTTTACTCTAACTTATGCTGCTTTGAAAAAGATATGTAGATCCTCATAGCAAGTGAAAGATGTGGCTAGATAAAATATCTTAGGATCCTTGATCGATGAGAAGAAGAATGAATTTCAATTTACCAGTGATCTACCAGGCATCAAGTGTTAAAGACACAAAATTCATGTATCAGATCCAAGTGAAAGGACTCAATAAAACAACTTCTTTAGTCTGAATGGTGACATTATGTCAGAAGCAATATGAAGCCAGCTCAGCTCGTTTCATTTTACCAATACCCCCAAGAGCTATCTTCAGCAATAGGAAGAACTAAGAAGGGTAGTAATTAGTAAGGATACGATCAGACCGTGAGTGGGAAATAGGAGCACATTTAATTGGAGATGACGATTATGGACATTTTAAGCAGTGTTATAAGATATTGGAAACCTTCGTCATAGTTTTTGTTACACCTATTCAAATCTATGGAACTTTTAAACTTCTTTCAAGTAAGCTACTTTCAACTACATCTACCAAAAAGAACAGGATCAAATAAAAAGTTCATTTCTTACTTGCACAGCACAACCTTGACGCCTAGCAACATGGTCCATTCGTTTTGTATCCTTGAACCAATCAACCGCAACAAGATCCATTAAATGTTTACCTGCAGGTACCTTTGACTTGTCAAAACAGAAGTTTTTACTGCGAACTTTAAAGTTGTTTCCATCCGATACTCTCCAGCAGTTGCGAGCATTTTCATTGTCATCATGTCGCAGGTTTCCAGAAAACCAAGAAAAATCAATCCAATCTTTTTGCTCTTCTTCAACTGCAGATATATGTGATTGTGTTTCAGCAACTAGCATATAATTCGGTTAAACGCAGAAGGCATGTTATCAGATATATATCTGGGCATACTATACCTGGGACCTTGACTTCCTCCTCTTGAGTGGAAGAGTATGACTGTAACAAGTGGCAACAAATATTTCAAATAGTCTCAACTCTCAACAATAAACATATAAGAAAACATGCCTAGTATGCACCTCTTGTTCTCCTTCTGCTATTTGATATTCCTCATCCTCTTCAGAGTCTTCATCCAACATAGCTGAATTTCTGTTGGGAAAACTATATTGATCCAGATCAGAGTTGACAGATGACACCTGAAGTTTATGTCCCTTCTTTGAAGAAACAGATGCTGATGTCATGTTCACCATAACTGGAATTCTTGGTGTGGCACTCCTTTCATCTGTTTGAGATAAATATTCACGCAAACCTATCATCGTAGAGGTGTCAGTGAAAGATGAACAAAAAGAGAGACAGTGTATGGACTGGAGTAATAAAAAAGTTCATCAATATCAGAAAGAATAAATAGCAGTACAGCAGAACCTTCCCCTTCTTCATGTGTCTACAAAAGGGGAAAGGGACATTTCTGAGAAGTGACAACCTTATCAGTAATGTCCCATCCCTTTTTGTATATGGGCATTTAACACTGATGGACAGCCTGAAAATCAAGATGCCATTCAAGCACTAAAAATAGGCACGACTGTGGCCTCCAATAAATAGCAATACAAACAATTTATCCTCTTGCCCTTGTCTGTCTTGCTATTGGGTCACAATATCTTTTCCTTTGCTTTTTCATTTTTCACCTCATCTAGTAGTTACTTGGATGACTGACAACAAAACAGATACCCTCTTAAAATTACTAAAACAGAAACAACTTTTGCCTTCTAAGTTCCGAGTACAACAACAAAAAAAGCTCTCGATGAATAATATAATGTTATCTTCCAGGTAACCTGCAGGAAAGGAATGCCGACTATTTCAATGAGAAGTTTCTTCCTTAAGCAAATGCCCACAAGCTTGTCTTTATGGCTTAATTTTGAGCTTGGAGATGAAGAAGAATACTAAATCCGATACACACTTGATAGTAGTGGGATTTTAATTCCATATTCATCTTTCAATTAGGAGGGCGTCTTACTCCCCAAATTTTTACAGTCTCTTCTAGTTAGTGTTGTTGCATTTTTATCAGAGAGATTGATTCTCTTTCTCCCTGCAGCTATGAGAAATAACTGAATATCCAAAGCAACTAAACTAACAAAATACAAAAGCCATACCAGCAACACTGTTCAACATCTGAAGGAGACAGTGTTGTTGAAATGCTGAGAGGTAACCTGCACCCCACCCCTTCAAATCAATCTGCATGAGATGCTGCAGCTGCGTTCTGGGCCTACCATTCCTTGGTTTTAAAGGAGATATGTTGAACCCTCCACCTGAAGATGTCATGGTATTGAGTCAAGACATAATGGACATTCAAACTAGTGGATCTAGCCAAGTCTATAGAGAGCAACATGCAACACAACAAAAGAAAGAGAAGGACATTACTCTCAAGATGAGCCCGTACAAATCCTGGCTGTGGACCGCAGTTTTCATGCTCCCTAGAGCGAAATAATACAACTGCAAAGGCCAAAAGAACCTAAGAAACAATGAAAAAGCAAGAGATAGCAGGAAGTATGCAAGAAACTACCATAACTTCCATCATCATTTCTACGCCAATAACGCACATAGCAGAGGTCACGGGGCCATACAAACCTGCAATAGCCCCAAAAAAACCAAAGTAAATTGACCAACTAATGGGTATAACATATATAAATCGCTATCATATCCATGAAGAGTTGATGGCTTAAAAATTCCACGCCATGAGTAGCAAATGCATACAACAACGGCTCTTTTTTTGTTTATTAACAATATTTTTCTCAAGGTAGTCACAACTAGATACTTAGCTTCATTAGAAAGCAATTTATTGCACAAAATACATACACACACCCACAAATAACACACACACATTAGGATATGTAGAGAAGAATCCAAAAAGACATGATTAAATTAATCAAAATACTTTGAAGAAGTATTCATACAATCCTACACTTCATGGTGATTTCTAACTACAGCTGGTTGCTAAGAGAGGCAAATAGTACATATGAAATTTGCTTGTACACAAAAGCATTAGGAAAAGTAAGGAGGATGGTCTCCCTCTCTCGCAAAACCTAGTGGCCTCCACGGCTGCCGTTTTTCTATAGGGTTTCATTCCTTCTCACGCATGCGGACTCATCTCAATCATAATATGCAATCCCCTCTGATCTCATCACCTAAACGGATTCTAGTGGACAAGTGACCTCTTGGAATTGGAGATCCCTACAACTACATCACCAATGGGGAAAGCTTCATCCAGTCGCCATGGAGGGGGCGATGTTGGTAACAAGGCCCCCATTCACCACATTTTGAAGAAAGCAGCCCCTGTCAAATTAGTAGCCTTTGCTAAGGATGATAAGACATGGAATTATGATATTTCATTTGAGAAACTAAAGAAGCAAGACTATAACAAACAAACCACGTCGAAAAGAAGGGCTATGATCCAGCAAGCTTCAGTTCCTAGGTTGTTAGGGGATCTAGAAAAGCAAAACATGAAGCCACTTCTCAGCATAGATCACTCCTAGTTTATGGAGGTACCCTTACCATTAGAGGGCGGATTGATGGTGATAGAGGTAGGGGTGGTGCGAACCCCATTCCTTGATTCTTGCAATACATGCCAATGAATGATAATTTAAACATTTTCTTTTGGAATGTTAGTGGTGCTGGGAATAGCGCCATTTTACATAGTTTTTGTGATTTGGTTACTCAATTTGATCCTATTATGGTTGTCCTAGTTGAAACTAGGATCAATGGACAGAAAGCCAATAGAGTTATGCATTTATCTCAATTCTAGGAGCTTCGAGACAACCTAGCCATGCTCGAGAGTGCCTAGATGCACAACATCCTTTTCTCTTGACCATTGTTTATGCCTCTCTAGTTACCCTACTGAAAGATGAGTTTTAGGAAGACATGCTAGCCATATCTAAGATTGCTTATTTGCCTTGGGTTGTGGACGGTGATTTTAAGATATTATGTCGCTTGCTGAACATTGTGGGGGCAGCTCTCATCAACTAAGTAGATGCCTCTTGTTTAATGACAAACTTTGGATGTGCAACCTTGCTAACTTAGGTTTTCATCGACCAAGATTCATACGGCATGGAAAAGCTAGAGAGCGTAGCATTAGCTCACGTGTTGACAAGGTAGTTGCAAACGAAGATTGGTAGTTTATATACCTAGATGTTCATGTTAAGCAACTCATTCGTACTCATGATAACCATCACCTGATCCTCCTTAGCCTTCTTCACAAGCAAAACTATTTGGTTGGCACCCGTTTTTGTTTTGAAGCCACTTGATTGGTGAACTCCAGCATCCATTTTACCATCTTCTCCCTTTAGGCTCGGCAAGGTGACATCATGGAAAAATTATCCGGATGCTCCATGGGCTGGAGATAATGGAATAGAACTAATTTGAGGAACATATTTTATAGAAGAAAAAAAAGGAAAAAGAATATGGGTGATATCCAACAGGCCCTTGCAAGCCAACACTCATCTAGAATGACGTGGCTTTCCAAGATAGGAACACAGGAGCTTTTCATCTAGCTACTATCAATCGAAGGAAGAAGTTGGTGATTCAATGCCCAAAATATGATGACGTGCAATGGGTAGATGATAGCATTGCTATGAAAGACTTGGTGTTTAATATCTTCCAAACTTTATTCATAGTCGATAGGTCTATTCGTTCCTTCCTAACATTTAATGGTTTCACGCATTTGGAAACCACAGGAAGATAAGCTCTTACCCTACTAGTTAATCAAGGAAGTCAAAACTACAACCCATTCTATGAAGCCATACTCTAGCTCAGGACTAGATGGATTCCGGCCCATCTTCTATTGAAAATTTTGGCCGATTGTTGAGAAGTTATCTTCCACCTGATTATGAATGCCTTTGTCATGGGCTCCTTTAATCCAAAGATCAATGAAACCTTGCTTTGTCTTCTTCCAAAAGTGGATCACCCTACTTCTATTTCATCTAATTAACCTTTGCAATGTAATATACAAGATTATCACAAAAGTCATTACCCAAAGACTTAAGCCCATTCTTAGACAAGTAATAGGACCTCGCCAAAACAGCTTTCAACCCAGTAAGCATACAAAAGACAACATCATAGTAGCCTAGGAAATTCTCTACACTATGCAAAGAAAGAAAAGGGTCTAAAGGTTGTATGGCTCTAATGATAGATATTGAAAAAAGCATATGATCAACCCTTCAATGTATGGGTCTTCCTTCCCACATTATCTATTTCACTGTGTTTTGCATCTCTACACCCCAAATCTGAGTGATTTGGAATTCAGAGGTGAGTGAAGTTTTCTCCCCTTCCCAAGACATATGTCAAGGAGATTCGTTATCTCCTTATTTGTTCATAGCTTGCATGGAAAGACTCTCGCATATGATTGAAGATAGCGTGGAATCCCATCTTTGGAAGCCCTTCTCAGTTTCTAGAGAAGGCACTAAAGTCTCCCATCTCTTTTTAACAAACGACTTACTTCTCTTCGCCCAAGCTTCGAGTTCTCAAATTTACAACATTATAAAGGTTTTGCAACAATTTTGTCCTACATCTGGACAGCGGATTAGCCTTGAAAAGTCCTCTATTATTTTTTCCAACAATGTCCCAACAAGTTTGGCTAAAGAGATCACGTCAACTGCGGGTATCCCTTACTCTCGTTCCTTGGGAAAGTATCTCAGTGTGTATCTATGTGATGGCAGGATCTCCAAGGTTCTTTTCCACCATGTAATTGATTGCATGCAAAAAAGAATGTTTGCTTGGAAGCCTCACTTGTTCTCCCTAGCTGGTTGGGTTACTCTTATTCAATCGATTTTGTCCAACATCCCACTTTAAAAAACGCAATCTTACATGCTTCCGAAGTCCATTAATTCTCAAACTGATAAGATGAACATATCCTTCCTTTAGGGTAGCTCAGCGAGAAGGAAAAAGCTACATGTCCTAAACCGGCATACAATTTGCACCCCTAAAAAGAATGGAGGTTTTGGGCTTCGTTGCTCATAAATTATGAATAAGGCTCTCTTCCTTAGGCTAGCTTGGGATTTTTTAAACAATAGGCATGCGCTTTGGACAAAGCTTTTAATGGAAAAATATCTTAAGCATTGCTTGATCAATGAAGCCTCTTGCACATCTAGTTGCTCACCCTTGTGGAGACAAATATGTAACTCTATTGAAGACTTAAGGATAGGGATTCAGTGGACAATTCATATTGGAGCAAGCATTTGGTTATGGCTTGATTGGTGGACGGGAGATGGCCCCCGCATTAACCAAATCATTGACTACCCCTCCCTGGAGGATCTATATAAACCAGTGGCAACATACCTTAGTCCCCTAGGTTGAAATTGGAGTCTTTTTGAGCATTTACTTCCCTTTCAAGCGGTTGTTGGGATTGTTAGTACCCTAGTGCATTATGGTACAACTGGGCCTGATATCCCTTTATGGGGGGAGAACAACGATGGTATTTTCACAATTAAGTCGACATAGCATACTCCAAGGAGGGAATGATTCGGCTTCCTCTCAGTGGAGAAACATTTGGAGATCGCAAGTTATGCAGCTGGTAAAAACCTATGCAGTTGGCCATGCATGATCGGTTACTCACTAACCAAGTAAGACAACTTTGTCACCTTATTGAAGACAATAATTTTGTATGTTGTGGAGAGGAGGAATCCATGCTTCACGTTCTTCAGGACTGTAGCTATAACCATCAATTCTGGAAAGGGTTTGCCTTGTCGCTCCATGCTAAATTTTACAACTCTTCTCTCAACGATTGGATTTCTAGTAATATCGCCTAGCAGCAGCAATTGCAGCCCAATGCTCCAACCTGGGCATCTTCCTTCTCTTTGGCCATTTAGAAGTTGTGGCAACAACAAAATAAAAAAATCTTCTAAGGTGCCTCCTTTGATCCAGGAGGACTAGTTCACATACTACGTCCCCTTGTTAAGGAAGACTTCCATACTTGGAACAAGTTGATGGAGCTCCAAGATCTAGGTAAGAAGCCCTACCATAAAGCTATAGGTTGGTCGCTTGCCCTTGAGGAAATTCTTAAGATCAACGTAGATGGTAGCACTTTGGGCAACTCAGGTGTTATTACCTTGGGTGGGGCGGCTAGAGACCACTTAGGTCACTAGAGGTTTGGATTGTCATCCAATGTGGGGTTTGCCCATGTTTTACTAGCTGGGTTATGGCTTATTTTTTATGGTTTGCAGCATGCAAAAGCCCAAGGCTTTTGTAGAATTCGGGTTGAGAGTAATTCATTGATGGCAGTGCAACTCCTAAAGAGTCCTTGTTTGTGTCACCACCCTATGTTTAATATTTTACAAGCTTGTAAATCTATTATGGAGTCCTTCAACTTTTGTTCAGTTTCCCATGTGTATAGGGAAGCTAATTCTATTGCATACAAGCTAGCCAATTTGGGAACCTCCCATCCCTTTAGCGTTCACTCTTATGAGTCTCCTCTCTGGTGTGTCCTCTCCTAACTTTGGTTTGATAGAGTAGGAGGCTTTATACCTCGCCGATGTACTGAATCTTTGTAACGTCTCCTTTAGGCTCTTCCCCCCCCCCCTCCCTCTTTGATTAAATAAAAAAAATACTCTATTCATCTCCTTTCTTTTGTTTGTTATTCCTTCTTGGGATATCCTTGCCAATACAATTATTGATTGTATGAAACAGGTAGAACTTATGCATAATGCCACTTTGACAGGTCAAATCATTTATTATCTTTATTTTTAAATAATTGATTACTATGGATAAATTATAGATTCTAAGCATAAATGATAATGTGTGTATATAATTATTATGCCTTTTGAGCCTTAACTGAATTCTTAATCTTTTTGCTTTGCAAATCATTCAGAAAAAAAAAGATGGGCTGAGCTTTAAGAACACATAATCCCTCTAAGGCTATATGACCAAAAAGTAATGCCTTCTCCATCTAAAGATAAAGAATCTTCACAAAGTTAGTGTTGAGCTTTCTTCTAAATAACCCACATGACGGGAAGTCCTTTGCATTACTCCTTACATTCCTTCCAAGACCCTACCCCTGAGGAGTTCACACATTCCAGAACGTATCCATTAATGCAGAATTACAGATGGAATAGAGACCCAAGATCTAAAGGTTTCTAGCAATATTAAAATAAGTATGAGACCAATGGTGCTATAAGTCTCTTTACCAACAACTGACCAAAATTTATCTGCCTTAGCTAGGGTAATGTAGAAGGTTCTATCAACCAAACCACTAGAAAATTGGGAAAAAGTGAACTCAAGACCTTAGTACCTGACAGTTAAAGCAGTAGCAACTAGTCAGCTAAACTAGCTCATTTCCATCAAATGCTAAAATCTATGTTTTACTGCATAAGTTAAAATGGAAACAGGTTAACAACTTAGCACAGTTCATAGCCCAAAATTAAAACTAATTCAGTGGTCACCCGTTCTGAAAGATATTTCGAGACAAATTATCAGCATTATCATTATTCACAGACGTACAGTGTAATTTCTAGAGAAATCAGTTGGCAGGAAGGGGAAATTACATTGGAAACCAGTCAAGCTGAAGTTTATGATATATCACTGCGGTGTGACCATCCACCTCCTCAACTAAGCTTCCAGACTGAAAGCTGCAGTCCCATCTGCACAAAATGTTAAGATGTTAGAAGTACAGCCAAAGTGCCATGGATCAGCAAATGATGAAACAACATGATATAAATGTAAAAGAAATGAGAAAATCAAAGTAAAAACTACTAAGTTCTGGACATGCACAAACAATCTTACAGAAAGTTTAGAGCCAAAGCAGGCAATAAAATTGTAATCATGGTCACGATTGCAGTTGCGATCGCAATATCGCGGTCTTGGAGTAGCGCAATTGACATTTTATATATCACGGTTAATGCAGCATGATTTATTTTATTCTTTTTCATAACAAATATTATCAACTTTCAATAAATATTGGCAAATATCAACCGATAACCGATATATCACCGATAAATAAATAAAATTCTAAACCATCACGTATTGACAATTTCACATATCGGTTGCATATTAGGATCGATATTTAATTGTATGAACCAGAGTTGAACAAGGGATCACATTACTACAATGAAAAAAACTCATAGAGAAGCAGGACAATAAATGTCCTTCCATCACCAAACAAGCTTATAGTAAGCCCCTCATGATCCATGGTGATGGTGGAGTGGGCACTAGTCACAACGATCCATGTATCCCAAGGAACAATGTCCACTTCCATGAAAATTTTAAAAATATGATGTTTTCTCCCAAAAAAAAAATGTGAGAGACAATATTTAATGATGAAGGCAACAAGAATAAATTCCACTTAGATATCTTAACATTTGAACTAATATTTTTCAGGTACCCACCTTGTATATTTTGATAATTCCACTTAGGTACCTTTATATTTCAATTAAATTTCACATGCCTGCCTCAATGGTGAAAATGAATCACTTTTTTGTTCCATTTAGATACGTTTTTAGGTATTCAAGTAAAACTAAATTGAAATATGAAGATAGTAATTTACTTAGTAGATCTGTAGCTGAGCCAAATGTTCTACACATATAAAATTCTAGAATCAAAGTTACACATAGAGTAACTTACTCAAATCGTGTTCCATCCATACTCATTACAACCTCAAATATGTCTTCACATGTGGCCTCAACAACTCCTACAGCCTTCATTGCCCTACTACAGCTTCTTGGCTGCAACAATCATATTTCCTATAACTAACCAGAAAAGGCAGTGAAGAGCCAAGAAACTATGCTACAAAAAGATAGAGAAGGGATTAGACTGCCTACAAGGTAATCGACATCAGAAAGCTCTTCAAATATTCTAAGCCCTGCAATTTACAAATAACGATTTTGTCAGCTATTGCTAAGATGAAATATCTGACTTAGAACAAGTCCTACAAGTTTGAGGATAATAAACCATTTTGACAAAGAAGCAGACGCCAATGTTTTCTAGAGAAAGCTTGGTTGGTAGAAGTTTGGTATGATAAATCTGAGTCAAGTTCACAGGTCCAATCAAAAATTGCTTCCGGTGGTCCTAGAAGGTCACACACATGAACCATGATGTCAATCACATAGTATTAAAAATATGCCCCAACTCCTCCCCTTTTTTCCCCAAAAAATGCAAAAAGAAAAGGACAATAGGGGGCACAAACCATTTCCAATTGTCGTTCTTCTCAACAAATTCTGTTTACCAACCTCTTCATCTTCCTGTGTGCTAATCCTGCATGAAGATGCTTCAGAAGACAGAGATGGGATAATGGTAGATCATGGGCATAAGGAAAAAGGACGCCATCCAACAAACCTTTACACCAAATGTCCAAACAAAGATAATGGCATTATGGCAATCTCAAAATAAAATAAAATAAAAAATATATAAAAATAAAAATAAAGATGGCAATTGGAGGAGATCTTTTCTCCAGAAGATATACAGATGATACCATGGTTTGGTCGAAAGAGAAAAGAGCCACCATCCACCAAACCCTTACAGCAGGCTGAGCATACAGACATATGTGTCCTAGATAGAACAATATCAAGACAACTAAATACAGGACAGGGGGAAAAACGGTCTTTCTTTGGGAAGAATAATTGGCAAAACCTTGCTACAAATCATGCAACTCCCATCTCTGCCAGGTGGCCATAACAAAGATAAGGATGCCTTTTCCTCACCGAACTGCAATTTCATTCTGGTCACTTGCGCATGCTAAAAGCATGTCAATTTATATTCTTGAATCACTAAATATTGATGATAGCATGGGAAAAAATCTATATAGAGTCTACAATCGTCAAATGGAAGAAAAATAGCATGATCAACAATCATTCTCAAGAAAAATCAGTATCATCGAGACACTAATAAAGACAGCCTGAAATATTTGAACAGCAACACAAACCAATTGCAAATTGGGGCCTGTGGCATATCAAGGAGAAAAGAACATTACCACAAAACTACGCTATTTGTTTGCATAGCACTTTCCAATCTCAAAGACAAGACAATGTCAGAGACAGAAGAATGAGATGAAAACGAATGTCAAATTCCTCGAGATTGCAGCTACTGCTACATCTTCTCATGAACAATTGATGTAAGCCTCCTAGAAGACCCTTCAAATTTTTTAGGAAGTCCTAAATTTAACATCATAGGCAGCATTTGCCACAGGTGAGCTGGAGATAATTATGAAGCACTTACTGACTTTCATGGTCAGACAACCAGCCATTCCTCATACTTTCTGCTCCAGATTTATATTCAAATGAAATGTATTTGTTACCATTTGCAACTAGAGATTGGTGCTGCAAATAGGAGAAACAGAGCCAGCAAGTACAATCAAGAATCCGAATAAGCAACAAACCAAGAACTTAACACAAAGGACTGCAATATAACCTGATCGATGACTCGCTCAATCTTCTCTTTCCAGATCAAAGCCTCCTGAATGTTGAATGCTGCCATCTAAATAAAGACAAACCAGAATGAGTTGTGTTTTGAAGAAAAACTAGACAAAATTATTCATTCAGTATAAATTGTTCAATGTCAATACAAATCAGAATCAAAGGTGTTGTGAAGAAAAACTGAACATCATATTCCCTTTTCAAATATCCTTTTTATGTACATCTCTGTACCAAAGGAACTCAATCATTCCTGACAAGGAAATGGGACATGGGTATGAAGTCCAAATGAAAGGCCTATGATGAGTTTTAGGATCAAATTCTCAAGTCTGAACTCCAAAGTCACCACACATTGATGGTAATCTATAATTAGCACAACACATGTGCCGCCAGTCATTTAGGCAAACCACTTAGAGACTTAGAGTACCATGTTGCGGAAATAAAACCTGGGTCTTAAAATTCAATAAGACCAAAATAATATTGCATAGTTATCAATTTCCAAGCACAATTACTTTTCAATGCACGTCTATCATTATCTTCCATGGAACGCTACAAATGTGCTAAGGCTCTTAGATGATCAAGATCAGCTTATATTCCATTATTCAGATGATTGCCTAAAAATAGATAAACAAAGGATTGCAAGCTATTTCCCTTGCAATAAAATAGGGGTCACGATCACTACTAGAGCCATGTTTGAATTGTTGCTGTATATGAGCTTCATGGACAACAATAAATATGTTGAGGTTGTTGCAACATGACTTTTTATAGTCAATATTGGTTCTTATTGGATATAGATCAGCAAATATCTGTCTATATAAGTGTGTATCAATGCATATTAGCCATGTCGTATATCGGCAAGATTACGTGTTGATATATATATATATATATATATATATCTTCAATGAATCAGTGAATTGTCTGATATTTTTTTCGATGCTCTTCTCTCCTGCATTTGCCTTCACACTTCACAGTCTTCTGGGCATGTATTGGAATGAGTGAAGAAATGATGGATTGTCTGATTAAATGCAAATTTAGGCTCAGTCAACAAACTTCAGATAGAAGGTAGAGTTGCAATATTAATTACAGGGCTCAATTTGCAGCTCAGAAATATGCATTCTCTAACAAACTCCTCACATCCAAAGCAATCAAACAGAGAAGTAGAGCAAGGGAAAAAATTTCTTTGACTAACTCAAACTACATGAACAGTTAAACAAGCTAACTCTCAAGCAAACTATAACAAGCAGTAATTGAATATGCAATAAGTATAGGGGAGTTTACACATACCGTGATTCGATGGTATTTGTCCTTTTTGCTGTAAACAGATAAAACATAAACCATCTACATAGCAGTAAAAAGAAATGATGATAAACTTGCATGATCAACTAGATATTCATCCAGAAAAGAAGAAGAGGAAAAAAGGAAGGGAGGGGGAAGACCTGAAAGAAGAAAACAGGGGAGACAGAAAGGAACATTCAAGGATATTAAAGGAACTACTGTACCTTGTCACGACATCACAGAATAGAGAATAGTGTCCAGTATCACTGATTCAATAGGTGGACAACATAGAAGGCTTTATATCATTTTTTTTCTGACAAAACCTATTTCACACCCAAATCTCGACAACAAACCCATTATGTAAACAGAAGTAAGCTAGATAACCTTGTAAAATAGTGGGTGGAAAGACCAAGTTTCTGTTTTTACTGGCACATCAAAGCAATTTCGTGACACATCTATTTCTAACAACAATGCATTTAAGAATTCAACTTACCTCCTCAAGTTGCTTTGTCATATTTATTTACATCATGCAGCAGACTTCTATACAGGACTAGGAGTATATATTACGACATAGTATATATACCCAACAAAACATGGTACTCAATACCAAATTCGTATTCTTTAAGATAATATCATCACAGACAAACTCGTGCTTCTTTCAAGATCAACAAATATGATCAACATTTTTCAAGCAAAGTATCAAAAGACCATAAGACACCAAGATAGGCAAGTAAAAAAGATTCACATATCTGAAATGAAATATAACAAATATATATATATATATATAGCTCACATGTCCATGGTGAGTCTTCAAGCCACGGTCCTCCACCCTACAGTTGCCATCAATAACTAGCGTCTTCACCGGTACCTTAACAAAGATGAACAAAAATTTCATTTATAATCCAAGTTTTAGTAAAGGAAGTTCAGACTAAGCTCCATGGTGGCTTATTCAGCTATCTTTATGAGCCATTGCAATTAATTCTCTCATTTCAAATGGTCCTTTCACATCGCCTTCTAATTACAATCTCCGACCCCTTCTTCATACAATTTCACTGCGTTTCAATCACACATTCGGCCAAATCTTGAGCTACTGATTCAAAGCAAAATCAAACTGAAGAATCAAATGCGTTGGGAGCATTAATCCAAGATACGTACCTGGTTATCTTGAGGTTTCCTCTTGTAATAAGCAAGAAGCCTGGGCTCAAGGACGAAATACCGCATATGCATGAACGATCGACCAATTTTTCTCCTCCCATACCTCACCATCCATCCTTCATGCACCGACTTCGACGACGAAGCCATCGCGATCGAAATGTGTCAGAAGATATGCTTCCTTTCTGCAATTACCATAATCACAATTGAATCTTCAATTTCCAAACGATAAGGCCTAAATGAGACTCAAACTCGCAAAAGTATGATTCAAAGTACCAAAGAAACGATCAGTAGCTTGATCATCCCGAGTTCATTGAGAGTGTCGACGAAACTACAGGGGGAGAGAGAGAGAAAGAGAGAGGAAGGGAAGATCCAATTGTCAACAGGATTTAGCAAACACACATTTTCTTCTCAAATATCTCTCGGCTCATACAATCAAATTCCCGCATTTAATACTGCAGCATGATTACGTGAATGGGAATAAATTCGTTAGATTCCCACCAAACCAAAGTAGAAACCACATCTCCAAGGGCCCGTTTGGTAATAGAAATGAGAGTTTTGAAATTAAAGAATGGAAATGGAAATGGGTATTAAAATTTGAGAATTGATTTATTTAATTTTATTTTTATATTTAATATTTGATAGGATTTACTTGGGATTAATTTGGGAATAAAAGTTTCATGTATTTGGTACATGAAAATGGAATTGGAAATATAATTATAAATTTATAAAAATATCTTTCTTATATTTATAGTTTTCCATTATTTGACGTTATTTTTCTCATAATAGATCATTTAACGTCATATCAGATCCGATCGGATTAGATCCGATCAGATTAGATAATAGTTATTATTATTATTATTATTATTATTATTATTATTATTATTATATTTTTAATCATAATTAATTATTATAATAATTAGAATTATAATAAAGATAATAATTATAATACAGTTATAGCTTTCCGTTTGGTAAAGGGAAATAGGAGTTTGAAAATTAAAATTATTATAAAGATAATCATCATCATCATTATTATAATTAATATTATATATAATAATATAAGGTCATTTTGGTAATTTTATCTTCTATTCTCATTCCCATCCTTTTAATACCACCTCCCCTAAGAGTAAATTGATGGGAATTGACACCTCTAAATCTCATTCCCAATCTCATTTTAATCCCCACTCCCTTAAAACAAACAATAGAATATTTAAATCCCTCTTTAAATTCTCATTCCTACAATTTTATTCCCTCCAACCAAACAAGCTGTAAAGGGTTTAAGATAATAAAAGTTTGGTATGGAAATAAAGATTAAAACACCAAAACATCCTATTTAAATAATGTGTTATTCATATACATAGAAATTTTTTATTTATAAATTAACTCTTAATTATTTATTCTCATTTTCATTCTCATTCATACTATTTTATTCTTAAATTTGCATTCTCATTTAACAAATGGGTCAAGATTGTCCTCTTTAGATTTTATTTTTGTTTATCTAATATAAACTAATATGATCTTATTATAAATAAATAAAAATTATTAATATTAACTATTTTATAAATATTTTAATGCTATTAAAGTAATAATAATATCATTGATTATATATATTTAGTTATTTAGGGAACACCCTTAATAACCACCTCCACTAATAAAATTCATCTCCTTCAATTTT
Organism: Tamarix chinensis; assembly: GCA_030549775.1. Classification (NCBI taxonomy): domain Eukaryota; kingdom Viridiplantae; phylum Streptophyta; class Magnoliopsida; order Caryophyllales; family Tamaricaceae; genus Tamarix; species Tamarix chinensis. The sequence goes on along the minus strand of CM060171.1, from coordinate 165,111,616 downwards.
TGAATTTTTAAATTTAAATTTTCTTAACCATTTAAATCTACATGGCTGCCTATTATATAGTACTATTAATAACATATCCTGCTCTCTATCCTTTGTCTATTGTACATATTATTAGAACAAATATATTTTAAATCCAAAATCTATATTGATTAATCAAGCCAATATTTCTTATCAACCAACCAATTTACTAGTAAGATATTTAAAATAAACAAACTATACAGTGGAAACTTATAACCAAAATATCGAGTGTTACCGCTGTAATTGATGTAAGTATGGTTTATCATACCATCCTCATATCAATCATAAGGGTAAAACAATTAAAGTAAACACAGAGTCACTCAAAATGAGAGAAGTGTTATAAATGTAAATATGATTTTGGTGGTTAACTTTGGGATACAATAACATATTACAACAAAAAGGGATACCGTGGATTAAAGATTCCAAAGGGTATCTAGGAAAAAATATCATGCAAATAACACGACTCTATGTCCAAACACCTAGTACTAGAAAATTCACTCCTCACAACACAATGCAACAAAGGCCGCAAAATCATCGTGCTGGTCCTCAAAAACATAGACCAAAGCATTCAGGTCATCATACTAATCAGTATGTTACGTACTGAGTAAAGTAATAATATTATCGAGTTAGAGATATAGATAAATACATGCATTCATAGTAGATAATAAGTACACATACAAATTATGAAAAGTCTCATAGGGTAAATACTGATTCAGGCCTCTTTATTAGATATAGCTATTTTCATTATTTTATTTATGTTAAGTTTAGAGAACCCACTATTCTTAAACAAGTGGAATGGTCTGAAACACTTGCTATTGACAACACACCTGAGCCACTATTACCATCCGGTGGAATGGATCTAACACCTCTCACGGTAAAACGCTCCTAAGCCACTATTCTTAAACAAGTGGAACGGTCTGAAGCACTTATCTGGGACAACACACCTAAGACACTATTATCATCTGGTGGAATAGATTCAACACCTTGGTTCTGACTCACATACTATTCCGCTTTAAATCATTAATATCTTATCCATTAGGTTACTTATCGCAATCCATATTCTTATTCACGATGAGTATAAGATCCCATGAAATGCTCCAAAAATATTTATTTTAATAAGTGTAATTAAATAAGGATTTATTAGGGAATTAAATTAATTAATTATTTTTATTGGAATGGGAAAAATTTATTTAGGCCAAATTAAGAAGGAATTTATAAATATTTATTATAAGGGAAAATTTGGTATTTTGCTAATTAAAAAGGAATTTAGGAAAAAATCTTTTAAAACTCCTAAATTAGCCTAAAAAGGAAATTTAATATTATTTTATTTAAATATTTTTATTTTAAATACCCAAAATATTCTAATTAATTTAATTGACCCCAACCTACCTAAATTTTTCTTTTTTCCTTTTTCCTTCTTCCTTTTTCTTTCTTCTCTTTCTTTTTCTTTTCTTCTCTTTCTTTTTCTTCTTCCTTCTGATTGGGCTTGTCGCGGCCCAATCTCTCCTTTTTCTTTCCTCTCTTCCGTGACCCATCCTCCGTTCTTTTCTTTTCTTCCTTCGGCAGTCAAAGCGCTGTGTATTGTGCCTTTTTCCTATGGAACGCTGCGTTCCATTTAAACTTTTATAACCGTTGCCGACAGGCCCAATTCTCCCTTCTTTTTCCTTTCTTTCTTTTTCCCCCAGCTAGCTGGTTCACCTTCTTCTTCCTCCTACTTCCTTCGCCATCGACCTGCAGCTCTGTTGCCTTTGAAAATGGCGCCGCCAGCTACGCTTGACTTGACCGGCCATTTCTTTTCTCTTTCTATTTCCCTTTAATCGTAGATCAACTTAACCTAATCCACTTCTCTTATCTTTCGTGCAAAACTCTCCTTTTCCTACGCGAAAATTTGACCCCAACCTAAATTTGTGCCGGCCAATTGAAGTTGTCGGCTACCCCAAACCCTATCTGCATTATCCTCCTACCGACCTTCAGAACCCTACCTTCCCCTCCAAACTCTATAAATACCCCTTGATTGGTTGATTTTGAAACATTTTCCCCAAAACCCTAAGAACCTACCCTGTGCACCACCGCGACTTCGGACGACCTTTCCTCCGCCGTCAGCCAACTACGTCGCCATCTCTGCCTACATAAGTCTTCCTTGCATCACCCTCTAACTAAATGAACCACTTATTTTCCTCGATTCTTCTTGCACGAGCCACCAGAACCATGCAAAGTTCCCTGCCCATCAAGCCAAATTTTATACCTGCAACCCTTTGTGTCGCTATCCACCGCTATCACTGCCTCTTACACCACCCAAAAACTACTACTAATCTTCATCCACCTATCCATACCCTTCTTTTATCCTTTCCCTTTCTCCTTCTCTCTTTTTCTCTTTCTCTTCATTTCGGCCGCCACATCTGCCGCCACCACTTGCTGCGCCACCTCCCTCACTTTACTCCTCTTAGCCTAGGCTACCACCAACACCTCAACTACCACCCTCATTCCCCACCTCTTATTCTCAAACCTCAAAATTTTCCTTTTCTAACCTCTTTTCCAACCACCGTTGCCACCACCGTTGATGCATATGCTAAACAAGTTGACACATGCTTAACGAAAGATGGTGGCTTATGGGATAATTGACCACCAAAAGATAAATAGAGGAAAGAGATGATAAGTATGATAATATTTGATCTAAGGTAGCCAAAGACCAAACACTCACAACTACCATTTAAGGTTTCAACACTTGAGATAAAAGTTATGAGATTTTTCACTCAAAACAAAGTTTTCACTCAACTTTGTAGAGGGGGCTTAGGGGAGCTCGAAAATTTGATATGTAATTCAAGGGGGTAGTGTGTTCCATTGTGTTGAGGCTACCAATATTTATAGTGGCAGCCAGGGTTACAAAAAGTCCATTATACCCATCCCCTTTACCTACCTAGTTACATTCCAACCATTCTTTACTATCCAGTTATCTAATACAACCTAACAACTAGTTGGATGAGAACTAAAATGAGGTCAGCCTATGTATGGTATTTTGATAGCCATACCACAACATGGAGCCCCTTACATGTTGAACAGTAGGTAATAAATAAAAGTACAAATTAGTCAATCATCCCCCATACCTAATCAATCATCTCCCATGCTTAAGGCAATTAAAATAATCTAATTTGACTTGGCTGACTTTCTTCACCTACTCCACCATCCACTTGTCCTCCTTTTTCTTTTCTCTCTTTTTTTTTAATTTTTGAAATCAGCCTTGGTCTTGGGCTGATTTGGCTTCTTAAGTGGAAAAATACTTGGAAATAGTAATAAAATAGCTATTTGGGCTTGGGCTTGATGTGCCATCATAGTTGGTTGGGCTTAGGTTGGATAAGCTACCATAATTTGTTGTGTTTGGGCTGAATGTGTCACCATGCAAGCATGGGCTGGTACTTCCACTTATTTTTCATATTCAGCTAATTAATTTCATCCAAGTTAAGATTGTTTTGTGATCCCCTAACTTAGAAAAATTAATTAGTGAAATATTATTATGAGATGCTCATACATCAACCGTGCACCACCATCGGTGCCAACTATCTCCGCCGACTCAAGGTGAAACCCTAGACCCTCTCAACCCTTTTTCCCTATTTATTTAAACTTATTCTATTTTATTTCAATTTTTAACCCTTATTCAATTATTATTATTATTATTATTATTATTATTATTATTATTATTATTATTAGGCTTAATATTAATGATATCATTTCTTGGCAGGGTCTAGAGTAGGTATAAATTATTTAAGCTATTAGTTTTGAATTTTTATTATTATTAGTATTATTATAAGTTTTATTATCATTATTAATATTATTATTATTAGTATTATTATTTTATTATTACTATTATCTATCTAAAGGGAGCCGAAGCCCTATTTTATTTTAATGGTGCGCATACTCCTATTTTTATTATTAATATTACTATTTCTACTATTATTAATATTATTATAATTATCTTTATTATTATTAATATTATTATAAGTAATATGTGTTATTAATATTATTATTATTATTATTAAATGGTACCTTCACTATTTTGAGGCAGGGTCAAAAACCCTACCTTATATTATTTAGGCTTAAGTTGTTGTTATTATTATTATTATTATTATTATTATTATTATTATTATTATTATTATTATTATCATTATCATTATTAGCATTATTAGCATTATTAACATTATTTTGGTGGAGGGTAGAAGCCCTTATATCACCATCCGTTTTGAATTACATTAGTATTATTATTAGTATTTTTAGTAGTATTTCGTATAGTTATTATTAGTATAATATTATTTTATTAAAAATCTAGTCTTATAACAAGTTTGTGAATAATAGCATTTTTAGTAGAAGGGAACCTGATTATAGTTTTCCCTCGTATAAGTGAAACCAGTCAAAACCCTAAAGAGGCATAGGAGCGTGCTCCAAGACCGGTGACGTTTTAGGTAAGGGTGTAACTAAGGCCGTTTGTGTGTAATATATTTTACATGTCTTGCTTGCCATGTAATATGAAATATGATGTATTTTATGTGCATTTTTATAACTATTATGTATGCAGTATGACTTGGAGTTGAGGTATGATCATATGATATTTTATGGCATGCATATAATATGTATATGTTGTATTTTTAATGTGAATTGATGCGACCCATAAGAGATGCATGTAGGTCGTGGGATATGGTGTTAGGGTGTGAATTAATGTGGGAGTGATCTAAGTATTATATGACCATGCATGGTGGAGTTAGGGATTGCGTGGAGTAAGGGTTTGCATGGAGTTAGGAATTGCATGGTGTTAGGGTTTGCATGGAGTTAGGGTTTGCATGGAGTTGGGATTTTCATGGTGTTAGGGTTTGCATGGAGTTGGAGCTTGCATGGAGTTAGGATTTGCATGGAGTTGGGTTTGCATGGAGTTGGGGTTTGCATGGTGTTAGGGTTTGCATGGAAGTAGGGTTGGCATGGAAGTAAGGTGCATGGAAGTAGGGTTTAAGTAGAGCTAGGGTTTGCATGGAAGTAGGGTTTGCATGGAAGAAGGGTTTGCATGGAGTTAGGGTTTGCATGGGTGTTAGGGTATGCTATGGTTAACTTTGGTGGTGGTGGTTAACTAGGGTTGGAGTGGTTAACTAGAGTTGGAGGATAAAGATAGTAGAAGCCAGTTGTGCATGTCTGGATGAAAGCTTCTAAATAAGATACTTAAAGCATTAATCATGTAAAGTGGAAGATATTGAGCTAGACCCAGACCGATCCACCGGCATAATAGTGGCCAGGTACTGTGGTATCCTGGAGACCGATCCACCAGCGTATAATAGTGGTAGGGTATGTTACCCTAGGCGACCTCTCCACCGGCTATAATAGTGGGGGATCCCGAGCTCAATAAACCGAACCCTATAGTTTGCTAAGACGTAAAGGCGCTAATACTTACAGTGGAACATCGTACGAGAAGGGGCCAGATCGATCCACCGGCATATAATAGTGGTAGGGTGTGTTACCCTAGTGATTGATCCACCGGCTAAAATAGTGGGGTTTCCATACTCGTGTGGACTTGATAAAGAACATGGTGTGAATCGACTTCTGATAAAAGATTAATTAAATAATTAATCTGGACTATTTGGGCTTTTATGTGTGGGCTTGATCATTTATAAGCTGTATAATACTCTGCATGACTTTATATATTATATGTGCGGTTTGAAAGTGTAAGTTGAATATTATCCTACATGATTTTATGTGCTTGTATTTTGGCTTTATTACTCGGTTACCTTGCTCGATACGTAGCGTACTGATCACCCCTTTTATTGGTGCTACTTATTCTCACGAGTAGAAGGCCCGTATGACGTGTTGCACGTAGGTGATGCTTTCTTTGACGCCATTAATGTCTATGGGACATCAGGTGGGGTCAAGTGATGATTTGGGATGGATCAAGTCCTAGAGTGGCGTGGCCGTTTTTCCATTATGAGATTATTATTCCTTTTCTCTTATAACTATGTCTGAAACTTCAGAAACAATTTTAATATTGTAGCTATTTTCTTCTATGAAGAGTTATTTCTCGTATTTTGGATTATGTAAAACTTATGCATACTCTGATTATTGATTTGCGAACTTTAATTTATGTATTAATGTGTGATGATGGCAATGTTTTTCCTACCCTTAGCACTTGGTACTGGAATAGTAGGAGTGAACCGGTCTGGTACTAAGTGTGCGGTAGCATCTCTAGAATTTACTTGTTTTAAATTTAAAGGTTTTGTGAAGAAAAAAATATAATAAATTTTGGGGCGTTACACCCCACTACTCTTAAATTGGTGGAATAGATTGAAGCACCTCGAAGGGAAAATACACCTGAGCTACTATTATCATCTGACAGAACAAATTCAACACCTCTTAAGGTAAAACGCTCCTAGGCCACTATTATCATTCGGTGGAATAGATTTAAAAATACATTAGCCCGACTCATGTTATATTTCACATTAAATAATTAATTTATTATTCATGATTGATTCAAAGGTACAAAACATACTTAAAGCATATAAGTACATCACAAAGATCGTAAGGTCGTTCTCTAGAGTTAAGACTCCTATATTTTCCCAAAACCCTAATTCCACACTTTTGTCATAACTCTTCTTCTACTACTCTTTTAATCCCCCCAAAATTAGTAAATCTTCCTCAAATATTATTATTATTATCAACACACTCTAATTTCAAGGCCTAATTCTAAGGTCTTATACATACGATAATAACCCTATCCAAAAAGTTACTATTCTCAAACTTATAAACCCTAATTTCACAAATCAATCATAACTTTTCATTTAGGGCTCAAAAAATTATCAGATTCAATATAAATTCCCAAAGCACTAATATTAACAATATATTCAAATTTTGTGGTCTAAATCTATTGTTTCACATATGTGATAATAGCCTCCTCATTTTAGGATTACTATTCTCAAATCAAATACTTTTCATACTTTATCAATCTTATGTCATTCATAGGTATTCCAAACACTTCATATAAATTTCTCAGCACATTTTGGATGATATAACCCCTTAAAATACCACAATTCTCATATTTAACCCATGTTAACCAAAATGCCCTTATCGGTAACAAAACTCTTATTTCATGCGAATATTATATGTTTAAAAACATTATTTCCAATTTCACATTTTTCACCATAGACCTTATCATACTCATTTCACATTCATCCTTCCATTAAAAAAACCTAGGACATATCAATATTTCACACCGAGGGATTTTCCACATAAAATAACAATACTACATGATCTTTACTTACTCATTTCTTATTATATAACATCAACCTCATATCATTATATCAATAATCATATATTAATTCACATAATCATAATAACATGGTTCAATAAAAAATCATACATAACACTTAGCAATCAAAATCCCTATATTATGACAAGTATCCTTGCAAAAAAGGCTCTGGTCTCTAAGTATGCAAATCCTATTCCACCTTTTTTGGGACCGCAAGAAAATAACCTAAGAGAATTATAATAAAATATCATAATGATTAAACCACATAAGTAAGGAAATGATTAAGGAAATTGAAGGGTGAAAGAAGGAAGAAACCGAACCAAGAAGGGTAGTGTTTGGGAAAAACTGACATAACAAAGTAAAAGGGGAAATGGTGGTTTATTCCATGTAAATGGTGGGTGAGAAATGACACAACCTTCCATTTCTAGGGGAAGAAAAATGGTAGTGGATGCCGAGCAAGGGGCTAGTGTTAGGTGGTGGGAGTCGAAGGGGGTGGTGTGGTGTGGTGTGGTTGGAGGTGTTAAAGGATGGATTGAGGGCTTCGGTTATGGCTGCCGAAATATGGAAGGAAGGCTGCGAACAAGGCTACTGAAGGGGAGGGGTTAGCTTCGGTCAAATCTACCAAATAAGGTGAGAGCTATTGCAACAATGAGAAGGGAAATAGGAGAAGGTGGTTGTGGTGGAGGCTACCGGAGAGAAAAGAATGGCTTCAACTATTTTGTCCAGTGGTTGGGGTGATGTTTGGCAAGAAGGGCCAAAGGTGGTGAGGGAGGAATGGCAAAGGTTGCCGGTGGTGGTGTGGATGTCTTGGTTTGGCTCGCCGGTGGTGGCTTTTTAGACTAATTTTTGCGATGGCAAATGGGTGGTGAAGGAGGAGAAATAGAGGTGTATTGGTTGCAGAAATAAAAGGTAGAGATAAGAGGTGGTAGGGGCATTTAATGACAATCAATTATGTGTATATATACCCCCATGCAAAGTGTAGAGACAAGCGAGAGGTGGGAGGGAAATTTCAACCCCAAACCTTATGCGTAGGAAGTGGGAGTTGATGGAAGTAGAGAATGGCTTGGAAAGTGGTAAGGAGTGATGGGCATGTAGGAATTGTTTGTGGAAAATGTTTCACATAGGGAGAAGGAGGAAAAAGAAGAAGGATTGGAATCGACTAGGAGGGAAAGGAGAGAAAAAGGAAAAGAGGGAAAATAATAGGGGGTTAATATAATTTAGGTTAGGATAATAAGATAGATAATTATTGATAAATCAAGATTAGGTTAATCTCTAGGGTTATAGAATTAGGATAAGGTGGAAATATTTATTTTGTAAGATTAGGATTAGGTTTCTATATTAATTACTCGGGATTAGGTTTAGCTTAAAAAAATTTAGGGCATTACATATAATATGGCATGTAGTGCATTAGTTTAGCTCTGTATTTATCTATCTAGACCGGTAGGGTTGGGCTTGTTTGATAAAGAGGGAACTAAGGCCTCATGTATCTACATATATACATAAATGTGTTGACTTGTACATATAATGAACGATCAAGTGAAATAATGTGTTAAATTTTTGAATTCCTCCTCTTGTTTAAGTGAGAATTATTTTGAGAGTTTGGGTTTGTTATTCAGAGAAACATTGGTGATTTCTCTTTAGAATCGAGTGGCTTTGTAGGAGATTTAATCCCACGATTACTACATTGTTGAATACATGTAAACTTTGAATATCTTTCTATTCCAATAACTAAAGCAAAAATTCCTATATTGTGAAAGATTAATTCTCCATTATCTTCCACATCAATTCTGGTATCAAATCAAGGTTTTAGGTAAACCACCATTGGAATAGAACTTATATTCAATGTGGAGTCAAAAAAACACACCTCCACCAGTCTTAAGTTGAGGTTCTTGATTCTTCTTGTTACAATATTTTGAATTTTGATTATTTTTCTTGAAATCTTTCATGCATGAATATGACCTATGGTAAAAATGTATGGATGTAGGTAATAAGGTATAGGAATATTGTAGTAATATTAAATGTTTGCATGCAGAAAGAAACAAACAAGATAATTAAATGTGTGTAGGTTTTCAAATGTGTTGAGAAAATAATCGACTGTATGCATTGCTTATGTTGTGTTTATTTTGATGATATTGTTCTGCATAAGATCCTATGTGATTGAAACTAATTTTGCATGAAAAATACTAGCCTTTTGGAACTGGTTTAGAAGCATGATAATCAATTAAAAAATTGACTCTAATCGTGGTTTGATTATGAAATTTGTGTTGAATACTAGTTTACTACTTGCCGATCCTTAAGGCATAAGTAGTTCATGATTTGGATGAGTTAAGTTGTGAATTATTTATATATGATGTGTGTAGATTAGTACATTCATCTTACCTTAATCATATTATACGAAAAGGACATTGATAATGTGCATGAATGTTAAGGCGCCTCAGATGTTATCGAGATTATTTTGTTGAATTATACTTTAAGAATTTATCAAGAAATGTACAAGGTGTAATAATTCATTTGTGAGTGTTTTATATTTGATTGTTGGCTATGTGTTTGATTCATTAGATTCAAAATTTCGTATAAGAACCAAGTACTAAGAATGGATATTAGGTGATTGGGGTTTCTAATTAAAACCCTAAGAATTACCAATCATGTTTGTTAAGTTTGTTAGCAAGTTGATTACAATGGAAGGGGAATCGAGCTTTCAAGCTATTTTTGAGTCAATCCAAAATCTCTCAACCAACATATATACAACCAATGCTCAACTTAAGCAACTCCCTACAATGCAAACCAAATTACAAAATATGAAGTCTCGATTGGCCGAGCAAGATTTGGTCTAAAATATACAAAAGCAAAGAGAGTTCTATGGAGATAGAATGGGAAGTGCAAAAAAATCAACCAACCTGGAAAGAGAGAGATATTTGAACTCATGTGTTGAAATGCCCCGAAAATTATAATTTTATTATTTATTATTAAATAAGATTTTTATTATGAAAATTAATTAAATATTTTTTTTAAATAAAAGGAAATTAATTAGGGCAAATTAATAAGAAATTTATAAGTATTTTAATTAAAGGAAATTTGAGTATTTTAACTAATTAAGGATTTTATTTTAAAATTAATTAAATAAATTATTTTATTTAAAATAAGAGGGAGAAAATAGTTTTAAATTAATAGAAATTTTATAAATATTTTAATTTATTAAATTCAGGGTGATTTGCTAATTAAAATGGAATTTATGGAAAATCTTTTTAAAATCCTAATTTAGCCTAAAAAGGGATTTAAATATTATTTTATTTAAATATTATTATTTTTAAATATCCCAAATATTTTAATTAATTTAAATACCCAATCTAATTATTTTTTCTTTTTCCCTTTTCCTTTTTCTTTTTCCTCTTCCTTTTTCCTTTCATTTTCTTCTTCTTTTCTTTTTTTCCTCCCCCGAACTGGGCCTAGCTCGCGGCCCATTCTCCCTTTCCTCTTTTCCTTTCCTTCGGTGCAACCCAGCCCAAGCGACTCCTTCCTTTCTCCTCCGTGCTGCGTTTTAGCTTTTTCCTCCTCTAAACGTTGCGTCTTGTCCCCATTTTAATGATCACGCCTGACTGGCCGTCTCCCCTTCTTTTCTTTCTTTCTTTTTTTGCCCCGAACCGCTCGGTCCAGCCCACCTTTCTTCTTCTTCCTCTTTCTCTTTCCTTGTCGACACCACCAACCTGCAACTCGCAGCTGCCCGTTTGAGAAATCTACCACTGATCTCGCCCCTTTGACCGACCTTTTCCCTCCTATTTTTCCCTACTGACTGTCAACCTTTTCAACCCAATCAACTCCCCATTCCTCACACGATCTCCCTCTCCCCTGACCACTTGCTGACCACAATCGGGGAGTGCGCCGGCTGTCCTTGTCGGCCGGTGTCCACTCCTGCCTACCACTCCCCCACCTTTCCTTTGACTCTAACTTCCCCTTCAGTCTATAAATACCACCACATTGAGCCTGGTGTCGAGTTTTTGGCCGCTTACCCAGAATTCCCCAACATTGCCGCCGCTGCCCATTTAGACGGCATTTTCGCCGCCTCCGGCCAACACCGCCTCCCGTTCTGGCCACCCGTGCACTCCTTGCACCACCCCCTAACTAACTATGCCTTCCTCCTCCCTCAATTCTTCCTGCACGAGCCACCCTGGATGTGCAAAGTTCTCTCTTCATCCAAACCATTTTCTGTCAGCGCCGCCCTTCGAACCACCATTAGCCACCGCTTCCACTGCTTCTTTTACCTCTCAAATTATTCTACAGACCACCCTCTACCTTCCCCTACCCTTATCTTCCTCTTCCTACCTCTCCTTCTTCTACATTCGGCTGCCGTCGCCGCTATACGCCGCCACCTCCATTCTGCTCCTTTCCCTCTAAGCATTCTTAAACAGCCTAACTTCCACCTCCATTCTCCCTATCTTTTTCCCAACATTCAACTTTTTCTTTTTTTTTCTCTTTTTTCGGTCGCCGCCGTACACCACCACCGGTGCCGCCTATCCCCACCAGCCTAAGGTTGAACCCTAGACCCTCTCAACCCTTTTCCCTATTTTTACAAGCCTTAAATTATTTTATTTTATTTATTCTAATATAAATCCTATTATTATTATTATTATTATTATTATTATTATTTCCATTTTTATTATGTATTATTATTTTTCTGTTGAGGGCTGAAGCCCTATTATAATTTAATTCGATTTTATTATTATTATTAGTATTATTATTATTGTTATTATCTTTATTATTAATACTGATATGTTGTTGTTATTATTATTATTTACTATTTTGAAATTGTTATTATTATTATCATTTCAGTATTATTATTACAAATACCTTACCATTAGTGTTGTTGTTGTTATTGTAATGCCCCGAATTTTTAAAAGCTTATATTTTAATAAAGAAATTTTATTTTGGATAAATTAGCCTTTAAATCTTTTAATTTAATTATTTTGTATATTTTGAGTATATAAATTTGGATATAAATATTTAATAAAATAAAATAAATTTATTACCCAAAAATATTTCACCTTATTATTTATAAATTAAATTATTTTAATTAAAATAATTTTTCCCTTCCCTTTTTTTTTTTCCTTTTTCCTTCTCTTCCCTTTCTTTCTTTTTCTTTTTCCCTCCTCGGGCCGCCGGTTGGCCGGCCTGCTTCGGCCTGCCCGTCACCCCCCCTTCCTGCGCCTTGGGCCACTGGCCCACTTCTCCCTCTCCCCCTCAGCCCTCTCCCGCGTGCCCAGCCCGGCCGGCTTCCCCCCCTGCTTTTTCTTTCTTTCCCCCTGGGCCGACCGGCCAGCTTTTTCTCCCTTTTTCCCCGACCGGTCGGCCTACTTTCTTCCCTTTCCCCGACCGGCCGCCCATCGCAGCCTTCCTCCCTCCTTCGTTCTTCTTCTTCCCAGGCGGTGACTGCCGCCGACCTGCCTGCTGCTGCCGACCGCCTGCAACCGCCACCCTGCCACACTGTCCCTTTCTCTCTCTCTCTCTCTCTCTCTCTCTCTCTCTCTCTCCCCCCTCTCCTTTTTCTCCACCTTTCCTTGCCCATAAGTTCGGACCTCCTTCCCCGAGCTCCCTTTTTCCCCCATTTTTTCTCCCCACCATCTTCTCCCCTTCGTTCGTGCGCCGCCGCCCTCCGCCGATCCGACCGCCGCACCCAGCCCCTAAACCACCTCCTGCACCCTTCTTCTACCACCCTGCACCACCCTAATAACCCTCCCGTAGCCTCTTTCTCCCCTTCTTCCATTTTTCTCCCTGTTTTCACCCTTACCACCGAGCCACCTGCAACCGCCTATTCCGCCGCCGTCCGGCCACCTCTGCCACCACCCAGGCCACCAATCTCCTCCCTGCAACCCCCTCTATAACCGCCAGGCATTATTTGGCTGAAAACAGCCCTTGAAACCTTCCATCTTTCCTCCTTCTTTTCCTTCCTTCACAACTCCTCCACCTCACCCCTTTCTCGGCCGCCACCTTCGCATCCCTGCTGCCGCCGCCTCCGCCACCATTAGCCACCAGCAACACATCCCCGACCACCTCTTACACCCCCTCTTCACTTCTGCACCATCCACTTGCCTTAGAACCTCCCCCAACTATCTCTTTTTCTAGCCTAAAGTCCCTAAACCGAGCCACCCTTCCTCCCTCCCATTTCACCCCTCTTCGAGCCTCTCCCCTTTCTTCTTCTGCATGAAACTCACGCTGCTCATGCAGCGTGAGCTCTCCTCCATGTAGAAAAAAAAGAAAAAGAAATGATTTGGCTAATTTCTAAGGTATAATGGTGTTTTATATTAAGTATTTTTACTAATTAAATTTTATAAAGTTTGATACTTGGATTTTATTTCTAACGTGTATATGATGGATATTATTCTTAGGTGTTTAATTACTGATTGTGCTTGGTAAGGTTTGGTAATTTTGGCGAGATTAAGGTAACCGTTAAATCTCGCTTAAATGCATGGATTAACGCATGTTATCACATTAGGCATTATCAATATGTATTATGCTTGATATATGTTACTTAGCATTATCATATGTGGTTAATGTGGTTGTTGATGAAAAGGAAGCATGATGGATTGATGATGTGTATGGGAATAATATTTTGTGTAATAATTTGGTGGTTAGGGAAAATATAAATTATTATCCATGTTGTGATATGCTATGGTGATTTTTATTACATGTGTAACATTTTGTTAGCATTAGGGGGAGATTTTAATAATGTATATTGTATATGAGTATGGCCTAATACATGGATATGTGCTAATAAGCATTACATTAATTATAAGAGTCATGGGTGAGACCTTAAGGTTAATACTTCATGTAGTATTAATAATAATTTAATAATAAGGGTATGTGTAAGAGTAAAATGGTGAATGTGTTAATCAAGGGAGAAAATAGTAATCTTGGAGGTAGGGGTAAAATTGTAATTTTGTGAATAAAGGATGGAAGAGTAATTTTTGTATATAAAAGGGGCAATTTGGTAATCTTGTTAAAAAGGAATGGCAATTTGGTAAATTGTAATAAAGGGGCAATTTGGTAATGTTATAATAAAAGGGTAAAATTGTAATTTTATGATTAAAGGGCAAAATAGTAATTTTATGATTAAGGGGCGAAATGATAATTTTTACAATCTAAGGGCGGAATGGTAATTTGGAAATTAAAGGAGGTAAGATAGTAAATTTATAATTAAGGATAAATGGAAAAGGTATAAGTAAAAGGGCGATATGGTAATTTTGGGAGTTAAGGGGGGTAAAATGGTAAATTTGAAGGTAGAGGGGTAAAACGGTAATTGTGTAAATCAAAGGGGCAAAAATGAACATTGGAAAGGAGTAAATTGGAAATAATAATTATTGAGAAGAGTAAGATAATAAGTTAAATAACTAAAGGGTAATTTGATAATTAATAGTAGAAAAGGGTAAATTGGTAAATATGATAAATGTGAGGGGTAAGTTGGTAATTTAACCGACTGGAGAGTATTTTCGTAATTTTGGATAATGGAGTAGAGTAGTTTGATAATTATGACAATTAGGAAGGGCGATTCGGTAACTTAAATAACAAAAGGGTAATTTGGTAATTTCACCAACCGAAGGGCAATTTGGTAATTTTGACAATGAGGAATGGTAGTTTGGTAAATGAGAATAAAGGACGGTGAATTGGTGATTAACTAAATAAAGTGTTAATTTGGTAATTAGGATAAGGAGGAAGGGTAATTTGGTAATTTGACCAACTCAAGGATAATTTATTAATTATGATAAAGGAGGAAGGGGCAAAGTGGTAATCTAACCAATTAAATGAAAAGTATATTAAGTGTAATAATTATTAAGGGGGAATTAACGTCCTAATAAGTATGATAGATAATTTAGTAACCTAAATCGAATAAGGGATAACTTGGTGATTTTGTAACAAGGAGGGTAACATGGTAATTTATCAAATAAGGAGGGGTGATGTAGTGATTTTATAAGTAAAGTGGTAAATAAGTAGTTCGTATCTAGTGTATCATTATGATTGTGGAATTCGTGACATGGCTCTATTAGTGTTGATTAACGAGGCAAGAATGTTTGATGATTAGTAGGTATCACGAGAACGAGTTTTAATTCGGAATTAGATGAGTTTAGGATGGCCTTAATGATTCTCCTATGTTACTTTGGATGACCATCTGAATAAGAAATTTCTGATGATATCTGAACGATTAAAAGAGGGTAATTATCTTCTTGTTGTGCTTTTGTGATCACCCTTGATTAAGACACTATTACTTAAAGTGGAAGACCTCGAGATCGGGAATGGTGACTCCTTAGGGGTCGCTACCCTAAGGACGTGGTTTAGTCCACGATTGTTTGGTATTTGCTGGTGTGCCTTTGTGCCCCAGCCAGGCCCTATATCTACTCTTTCTAGCTCTACGGACCTAGTTAGGGGGTATGCATACTTAAGGATTAGGTGTCCTTGTCGGTAGGGTACTGAGTTAGCTTTATGCACCAGTACGACCAGGGTACCTTTGCGTCCCTGGGTTACTAGTCGAAGGGGACTGAGTTGCTTTTATGCACCAGTGCGACCGGTGTACCTTTGTGTCCCGGGTTCTTGATCTCCCTATCGAGGCAAA
Source organism: Tamarix chinensis (assembly GCA_030549775.1). NCBI lineage: Eukaryota > Viridiplantae > Streptophyta > Magnoliopsida > Caryophyllales > Tamaricaceae > Tamarix > Tamarix chinensis. Next base: position 165,095,726 of record CM060171.1, on the reverse strand, counting down.
TAAATATGATTGATGTGCTGATTTAAGGAAGGAAAGATACTATAATTGAAAGTGGAATATTAATGAGCCGGGCCCAGCGATTTATGATATTGAGTACCGGTCCACCGGTTATAATAGTGGCCAGGAGCGTTGTGCCCTGGGTGATGATTCTTTATATATCCCGGTCCACCGGTTATAATAGTGGCCAGGAGCGTTGTGCCCTGGATGATGATTTTATATTCCGGTCCACCGGCAATAATAGTGGAGGTCCCGAGCTCAATAAAAATTTAATGTGAATGAGTTATGGAAAAATACTAGTCCTTGAGACTGTTGATTAATGGCCTCAAGGCCCGAAAAATATCTCGATGACTGATCATGGCCTATTTGATACTGGTTGATTGATTATGGAATATATGAAAGTGAATTTTACGTATACGCCATTAATGTATGATTGAGTTATTGGATGTACAAAGAATTGGATCTGAATACCATGTTTCTACCTATGGTCATATCTGAATGTAGTAGTATCATGTGTAATATGTGTGCCTGTATTTTAAGTGCATTTTTAAAGGGTTACTCAGTACCGTAGTACTGAAGGGTTCCCTTCATGGGGCCCCTGCCTATTCAATGGGCAGTACCCCTTGCAGGTTGTGTTTCAGGTGCTATTCAAGTGGGCCCTTGGGGGGAGCGTAAGGTACTGTCCGGAAATTTTTAGGGTTTTTATTTATCTCCTTTAAATTCAACGTATTTATCATTTTGTAATCACCGTGGTTGAATGTTTTTCTTGTAAAGTATTTACTGTGCTGCTCTGATCTTCGAATGCTTAAGTTCTCGTAAAGTTTTATTTAACTGCTTAGCCTTAGCACTTAGTACTGGAACGGTATGAGTGAACCGGTCTGGTACTAAGTGTGGCGGTAATACTCCCAAAATTCCCGGTTTGTTAAATCGCTTCCGCTAAATTTCTTTTAATTAACGAAATTTTTCAGTAGTGAATTTTGGGGGTGTTACAGTTATTATTATTATTGTTATTGTTATTATTATTATTGTTATTATTGTTATTGTTGTTGTTGTTGTTGTTGTTGTTATATTCAAGTGTTAGTATTATTATTTTATATATAGGGTTGAGACCCTATTGTGCTTATTTTAAATTCTAGTAGTAGTATTATAAATATCATGTCTTATTATTATTAGGGTTATTAGTATTTTTATTATTATTAGTATTTATTCTTACTAGTGTTATTATTATTATTTATTAAGTTATTATTACTCAATATAGGGTGGAAACCCTACTTCTTTTATCTTCAATCATTATCTTTACTATTATTACCATTATGATTATTATTATTATTACAATATTATTATGGTTTTTATCATCATCATCATTATTATTATTATGATTATTATTTTGTCACTATTATTATTACTAGATTTGGCTATTTATTTTACTAATATTATTATTAGTAGTATTATTTTAGTAAAGGGGCTAAAGCCCTTATTTCACTTTTTTTTAGTAATGTCCTTTTTATTATTATTATTACTATTTTTCTTATTCTTGTTAATATTAATATTGATATTATTTTTGGTATTTTTACTATTATTTTAATATTTTATCAAAAGCCTAGTCTTATAATAAAATAGTGATTAATAGTATTTTTGATAGGAGGGAGTCTAACTTTAACTTTTCCCTCATAATAGGTAAAATCAGTCAAATCCCTAAGGAGGCGTAGGAGCGTGCTCCAAGACCGGTGTCGTTTTAAGTAAGGGGTGCTAAGGCCTTTTGTGTGTTTATATGCATTATGTGCTTCGCATGCTATGGATCCTATGTTTATCATTATTAATTATGTCGTATAAGATATGATGTGGAGTTCAAGTATGTTCTTGTGTTGTTATATGACATGTGTATTATTTATATATGATGATATGTGTTGTGACCCTGAAAGACATGCATGTGAGGGGGTTGATATGGTTTGTGTGGGAGAAAGGATGAAAAAGGAGGATGGGGAAAGAGCTTGACCAAGGGAGGTGAGTTTACCTAATTATTTTAATGATTCATGAGTGGAAGAATAAAATGGAGAATTTTAGGGTTTCATGTGGGAGAATTTGATTTATGATTTTTATGATTTTGTTTGGGAGAGTTTAATCTATGGTTTTGTATAAGAGAATCTAATTTATGGTTTGGATGATTTTCTATGGGAGAATTTAATATATGATGTTATATGGGACAGTATAATTTATGGTTTATATAGGAGATTCTAATTTATGATTTTATGTGAAAGAATCTAACTTATGATCTTGCATGGGAGAATCTAATTTGTGGTTATGAATGGGAGAATCTAATCAATTGTATTATATGGACAAATCTTTGGGTTGTTGTGATTAACTAAGTTTTGGAATGGCTAATTATGGTTGTTATGGTTAAATAGGGTTTGGAGTGGTTAACTATGGTTTGTTGTGGTTTATTAGGGTTTTTTGTGGCTGCTTAGAGTTTTTGTGTTATCATGTGTATTTGGTGATTATAGTGTAATTATGATTGTGGAATTTTATGATTTGTGATGTATGAAGCGTAAAGGGAATGATTCATGCATGTCCAGAGTGAAAGCTTATAAATAAAATACTTAAGACACTAATCATTTAAAGTGAAAGATTATTGAGCCGAGTCCAGCCGATCCACCAGTTAGGAATAGTGATTAGGGTTTTACCCTATGTGTGACCGATCCACCAGCGAAAAATAGTGGTGTGAACTTTGTCCCGCAAGTAACCGGCCCACTGGCAATAATAGTGGGGTGACTTGAGCTCAATAAATACAAACCAAAGTTTGCTAAGATACTTAAAAGATACTAATTACTTACAATGGAACACCATGTGAGCAAGAACCAGCCAATTCATCGGTAAGGAATAGTGGTGTGGACTATTGTCCCATAAGTGACTGATCCACCGGCGAGTAATAGTGGTGTGGACTTTGTCCCGCAAATGACCGACCCACCGGCAATAATAGTGGGGTGTTCCTGTACTTACATGGATTTGATAAAAGGCATGGTGTGTATCGACTTTTGATAAAAGATTAATTAAATAATTAATCTGGACTATAAATGGGCCTTTATGCATGAACCTGAATGATTGTTCGTTATTATATTATCATGATGGATTATGCTCTTTTATTTCTTCTGCATTATTTGTATGGCTTTGTGTGTTGGCCTTAGTGCTCGGTTACCTTGCTCAGTACGTAGCATATTGATTACCCGTTTTATGGGTGCTGCTCATTTCCACGAGTAGTATGCCCTTTTGACCTTCTGCAGGTGGGCGAGACATCGGTTAGGGATAAGTGTTGAGCATGTTTAGCTCGAAGTTCGAGAGTGTCGTGGCCGTATTTTCTCTTCCTATGATTTTATCTCATTTTGCTATTTCTTGTGTCTTGAATTTACTCTCTTATGATTTATTACTTGATTGAGTATTTTAAATGAACCTTTTATTGGTTATAAGCTTATTTCTCTTTTGGAAATAAATTACAATTTTTTTTATGCATACTCTGATTTTATTTTACAATCATTTAATCCTTATTTGGAGTTGAGTTTGTATTGATTGTTAATATTTTCTTAGCCTTAGCACTTGATAATGAAACGGTCAGAAAGAACTGGTTTGGTACTAAGTGTGGTGGTAACATCCCTAGAATTCACAGGTTTTAATTTAAAATTCTTCCATTTAAAAAAAAAAAGTAGTGAATTTCGGGGTGTTACATGTGTATACTATAAAGAAGAGTCACAAGGGAGTGGAAGCGATTGAAGGTTCTATGACCATCAACTAAAGCATTATCAAAGAGAAGATAAAGGTATTAAACTTGTTCTTTGAGATTTGATGGTAAACTTTATGTTGATTTATTTCCTGAGTGGTTACATGAGGTAGATGATATATTTGAATTCAAGGATTATCACAAGCTACTCATAAGTTTAAGAAGTTTATTAGGATATGGTATGATAACTTTAAAAGGACTGGAGAATGAGAAGGTAAATTTAAAATCAAATCTTAGGATAAGCTTAAGAAACATTTGAGAAAGAAATTTGTTCCTAAAGAGTATGATAAAGATAATTAAATTAGATTGACTACTCTTATACAAGGAATTCTAAGTTTTAAGTAATATGTTAGGGAGTTTGAGATATTAGAACTAATATGTGACATCCATGAGAAAAAAAGAACAAGCGTGTGTTATATTAATAGGAGGCCTTAACATGATGATTGAAGATAAAGTTAAAACTTATTTATATGATTCTCTTGATGATATGATTAATCTATCTTTGAGATTTGAAAAGCATATCAAGTTCACTATGCCTCATGCCAAACAAAGTACTCCTTGAGTACACAAGCTACCAAGTATAGGACAAGTACCTCAAGTTCTATCAATTTTGATAAGAAGATAGGACCTACCTAAGAGGAGAAAGGCAATGTTAAGGTCAATGAGGTATCTACAAAGAAATGCTTTAAATGCTGAGGATATGAACACTTTGCTAGAGAATGTCCCAATCAAAAAGTATTGTCCGTACAAGTGATTGAAGCTATAGAGACTTATGATAAAGACCCTGAGTTGGAGCCAAGTGAAGTAATTTCAAGTAAGTTTGAGGATGAGGGCAATGCTTGTTATGCTTTGAAAAGAGTTCTTCAAAATCAAGATAATGATCAATCCAACCAACAATAGAAGATATTCAAGACTAAAAGAAGAGTGGGAGACACGGTTTGTTGGGTTATTATTGATAGTAGACCGTGTACAAATGTAGCTAATGAGAAGATGGTGAAGGAGTTGGGATTAGAGACAACACCACATCCAAAGCCTTATTTTCTTCAATGTCTTAACAAGGATAAAATATTCAATGTAGCCAAACAAACCCTAATCTCATTTTGAATTGGTAATTATTATAATGATGTGTTATGTGATCTTTTGCTTATGGATACATGTGGAATATTATTAGGTAGACCATGGAAATATTATATATGTGCTAATCATAATGGTATTACTAATGAGCATATTGTTGAAAATGATAAGAAAAGGCACAAACTTAAACCTTCTAAGTGTGATAATGGTAACATAGTCGAGAATAAAAATAGCTTATTTTTTTCATGAAAAGGCTATGATAAAATTTATTTAAGAAGAAGGTAGTTTTTATGCTTTGATTATTAAAGAATCCCTACAAGGGGAGAAAAATGAAAGCAATCCTCAATTAAATGAGCTTATTGATTAATATAATGATGTATTCACTACTTGGATTACCACCTAAAAGAGTAATAGAACATGCTATAGACTTAATGCCCGGTATATCTTTACTTAATGAACATGCTTATAGATGTAATCAAGAAGAGGCTAAGGAATTACAAAGACAAATACAAGAGCTCATAGAAAAATGATATGTGAGAGAGATCATGGGTCCACATTGTGTACTTGCATTACTTGTTCCAAAAAAAGATGGTATATGGCGGATGTGTATTGACTCTAGAGTTGCAAACAATATAACTATCAAATATCGATTTCCTATGCCTAGATTACATGACATGTTAGATTAATTGTGTGGATAATAAGTATTCTCTAAAATTGATATAAGGATTAGATATCATCAAATGAAAATAAGAGAAGGGATGAATGAAAAACAGCTTTTAATATGAAATATAGTCTTTATGAATGGATTGTGATGTCTTTTGGATTTTGTAACACACCTAGTTCATTTATGAGACTAATGAATGAATTTCTTCATCATTTTATTAAAAAATTCATTATGGTATCCTTAGATGATATACTTGTGTATAGTAAAAATGAGCATGATCATCTTATTCATTTGAGGAGATAATTTGATAAGCTAAAGGAAGCTAAATGCTATGGAGAAATGTGACTTTATGCTTTCAAGTATTATTTTCCTTAGTTATATTTTAATTTGAGAAGGTATAAAAGTGGATCCCACAAATATTCAAGATTGGACTATACCCAAATATATTCATAAGTTGAGAAGTTTCCATGTGCTAGTAAGTTTTTATAGAAGATTCATAAAGAACTTCTCAACTATTGCCATGCCAATGACATATCTCATGGAAAAAGGTGAATTCAAATGGGGAGAGGATGCAACTAAAGCCTTTGAGACTATAAAATACAAGCTATGTAATGCACCAATATTATCCTTGCATAACTTTGATAAATTATTTGAAGTCATATGTGACGTTGGTGTGGTAAGGATAGGATGTGTACTCTCACAAGAAATACGGTCCATTGCATTCTTTAGTGAAAAATTAAATAGGGCCATTTTGAATTACTCCACTTATGATAAAGACTTCTATGCCATCATAAGAAGATTAGAAACATGAAGCCATTATTTGAGAACTAAACCATTTGTTTTTCATTCAGATCATAAAAGTTTAAAATATTTACATGGGCAAAAGAAAATTAGTCTTAAGCATGTAAAATGGGTTAGTTTCTTACAATCTTTCATGTTTTCTAGTAAAAAATTTTGATGCTAAAGAAAATGTGGTAGCAGATGCATGATTAAGAAGATATTTGATACTTAATATGTTGGATGCTAAGTTATTAGGTTTTGAAACGTTGAAAGAATTATATGTAGAATATGAAGATTTCTTTGAGATTTATGATGTATGTAAAAATAATTATAGTCATGGTAATTATATGCTTCAAGATGGATTACTTTTCAAACTTAATAAGCTATGTATACCTTGCTCTAGTGTGCATGATTTACTTGTTAAGGAAATAAATAAGGGGGTATAGCTTGTCATTTTCGTGTTCATAAAACTATGGAAATATTACAAGAGCATTTATATTAGCCATGAATGATCAAATTAGTACAAGATATTATTGAGAGATGTGTGACTTGCTAAAAGAGTAAGAGTTTGTTCCATAAAGGTTTGTATACTCCTTTACCTGTTCCTAATCAACCGTGGGAAGGAGTTACTATAAACTTTATTCTAGGGTTACCAATGACACAAATGGGAAAGGATTATTATGGTAGCGGTTGATAGGTTTTCTAAAATGACACATTTTATTCTTTATAATAAAACAGATGATGCAACTCATGTGGCAGATTTATATGTCAGGAAAGTAGTAAGGTTGCATGGTATTTCCAAAAGTATAGTGTCAGATAGAGGTGTTAAAAATTTTGGAAGATAATTTAGCATATGTTAGGGACTAAGTTGTTGTTTAGTACATCCCATCATTCCTAAATAGATAGTCAAACCAAAGTAACTAATAGGAACTTGGGAATGTTACTATGAGAATTAGTTAATAAGAGTACAAAATATTGGGATGTAAAACTTGGAAATGTTAAATTTGTATATAATAGGAGTCCTTCTAGTACAATTCATTTGAGCCCATTTAAAGTTGTCTATGGAGTTAATCCTCATTTTCCTATTGATATGTTGTCATTAAATAAAGGTGATATTAAGAACTATGATGCTAGATAAAGAGTTTATTTCTGTAAGAAACTTCATAAGTAAATTAAGAACAACATTAAGAAACCTAATGCTAAATAAAAAACTCAAGCAAATAACAATCGAATTGCACAAGTATTTTCAACAGGAGATTTGGTTTGGTTACATTTAGGAAAAGAAATATTTTCAAACTTAAGAAAAAATATACTTATGCCAAGAGCTTATAGACCATTTAAAGTCTTAAGAAAATTTAGAAATAACGCTTATAAATTAGAATTCCTTGAATCCTATGGAGGAGTTTCTACGACTTTCAATGCTAGTGATTTATCTCCTTATTATAGTGATGCTAATTTGAGGAAAAAATTCTCTTTTACAAGGGGAGAATGATGCAAGAGCATATCAATGTTATTTTTCTATTGTTGGAGGTAAAGAGTTAGCATATTTGGAGATGGTACCAATTGTTCTTGAAAATCTTAAACACCATCATGATAACTCTAATGATGTTTTGTTAAGTAATTATTGTAGGTATTATATATTTTTATAAGAATAAGAATTCACCAAAGATATATAGTGCACAAGAAATTGGCAAGACAAGGATTGCAAATTGCTATAAAAAAAAAAGATACAAGACATGAATCTTGATTACTTAATTATTCATTGTATTACATCAGTAGGGTTTTGTTTAGCTTTGATATTTTATGTAAACGTTGTAATGTCTTGTAACTTGTAATTATAGATCAATATATGTATAATATGGCATGTAGTGCATTAGTTTAGATCTTTATTTAGCTAGCTGGACCGGTTGGGTTAGGATTATTTAATAAAGAGGGAACTAAGGCCTCATGTGTGTGTGTGTGTGTGTACGCGCGCGCGTGTGCATTGACTTGTATATATAACGAACGATCAAGTTAAATAATAAGTGCTAAATTTTTGAATTCTTCCTCTTGTTCAAGTGAGAGTTATCTTGAGAGTTTGGGTTTGTTCTTCAGAGAAAAGTTGGTGATTTTTCTTTAGAATTGAGTGGATTTGTTGGAGATTCAATCCCATGATTGCAACATCGACAAATACATATACAAATTTGAAGATCTTTATATTCCAATAACCAAAACAAAATATCCTACAATATGGCGGTGACCAATCGTAATACCCCTCTAATGACCAACATATCAGGCTAAGAATAACTAACTAATACACACCTCAATTCAGTAGTAGAGAGCAATGTAATTATACATGAGATAATGCATGTGTGAACCAGTAAGTGATGCTATAATAAAGGACTTAGTGTATGTATGATCCAAGGACTATGTTCTCCCTTTTTCTACTTCATATATGGATGCACTAATGGTAAATAGAGCAATCTAATGGTGGAGTAAGGTGGTGGATCAATTTAGGGGCTTAAGTAGACCTTATGCCAATCAAAGATAGATAAAAAAAGAACGGTATATGAGCTTTTGACACAAATAATTTCAAACAAGAAAAAATTGGCGGTCCTCGTTCTATACACTTGATCATGAGGAAACTGATGCAGATTTGGTAAATACCTTTAATGAAAAAGTATAGAATACTAGGGAGGAAATGTGGAATCAAAAACCTAGTGTAACATGGAGAATTTAAGCTTCTTGAGAATGTAAGGGGATGGAGATGAGGAAATCCTTGGTGGATATCCTTAACAACACTCAAATTGTTATCATGAACCCCAATTTTGAAAAGGATCGTGTGATTATGGCTTTTAGCAAGGTGAAATTGCCTAAACCACAAGGGTTGTCAGCCATGAAAACCAACAAAAGTGATACAAGCTTAGTGGAGGATGTCATGGAGGGTGAAATTGCAACTACAACTGATCCCCAAAGCTCCATAATGGGGGAAACAACATTGGCTTGACACAATAGGTGTTGGGTGGTAAAGAAGTAAGTGGTCAGAAAAAGAAAAAGAATGGTGTGGGCAGTGCTAAGAGGAGAAACACTCCTTGAAGATAAGAAAGTAAAAATAGATTTAGTATTTATGATACAAGTGGCAATACCATAAGTGGTAAGTCCAAAACCACTATAGGTTTTTCCATTAAATAGATTATGTCCTTGGTCTCTCATACATTTACCATGCAAATTATAGTATGGAATGTGAGAGGTGCATCAAGGGACAGATGGTTACATTACTTATGAGACTTAAAGAAACAATTCATACCATGGATTATTGTTATTCTGGAACCGAGAATCAATAGCATAGAAGGTGGTCTCATCTTGGGGTTTCTCAAGGCTTATGAGAGTTTTGGATAACATATTTTCTAGTTCTATTGGAAAATCATTGTTCACTCCTTCAATGGTGAAGAGTTATTGTTATCAACACTATATGCTAGTACAAATCGATCCATACAGAAGTTACTTTAGAGCGACATAGTAAAGGTTGCAACGACACATTATTTACCTTAACTCACCTATGGATATTTTAATCAACTGGATAGGGTGGAGGATAAAATGGGCGAATCTCTTACTAGTAGCTCAAGAGCGCAACCCCTTGTTGATGTCATGGAAAGTTGCAATATGATTGACATAGGGTTCACTGGTTCACAATTTACTTTGTTAGATCCCTAGGATTTGAGCAGACACATTTTGCATCAACTGGACCAAGCTTATGTGAGTCCAAAGTGGATATTGAAATTTGCAAAGGCATAAGTCCAAAATCTAACCCATTGCTCATTTGACCATCTCTCAGTTTTAATCACTTTCGGTGGTCAGCATAGTGCAACTCCTCACTATAATTAGAGTTTGAGATTTGAAGCTATTTGGTTAAATCACCCCTCTTTAGTCAATTCATGGAGAAAACCTATAATAGAGAGTCCACTTTGCTTTAAACACATTGATTAGTTCAAAAAAAGGCTTCAAGTTGGGCCTATGATGTTTTCAATTTTTTGGTGTTCAAGAAACGTAGATTGCAAAAGAGGTTACATGGTGTACCTAGCTCGCCTTAGAAAAGAGTCATCATGGTTATCTCATCAAACTCAAGCACCAACTTAAATAGGAGTATAAGATGATTCTATTATAAGAGGAATTATATTGAAGGCAGTGATACAAGGATCAATTTTTTGTGGAAAGGGAGTGCAATGCTATATTTTTTCATTTACCCACGATTATGAAACATTAATGGAAGGATCAATCCGAATTGATAGATTCGACTAGGAGATGGAGAGAAGATGCAGAGACATGCATTTAGCTAGTTATAAACTACTACAAATAGCTATTTTATTTACTGCAACATGCCCATGTGATAGGTTTACACAACCTCTTTCCCAAGTTGACACAAGCCAACCATGACAAGTTGGTTAAAGCTCTCTCTTTTGAGAAAGTCCAATCGGTTGTGTTCAAGATGGGTACTTTCAAAGCACTAGGCTCAAATGGCCTTTTGCTTATATTTTACCAAAATAATTGGGATGGTATAAAACAAAATGTGTTTGAATAGGTTAAGGTTACTTGGACAATCGATTTGATCCCAAGAGATGTAAATGACACAATTGTTAAGTTGATTCTAGAAAAGGCCAATCTAGAGCAAGTGGATGCCTTTAGGCCAATAAGCTTAATTAGAATTTCTCTTAAGATTATATAAAAGGTTTTGATGAATATACCCAATGGTTGAGAATCTTATTTCATTGGCACAATCAAGCTTTTGCCTAACAGAAGCACTTTGGATAACATTCTGTTGGTACAAGAACTTATGCACTCTTTCTAATGCAAGACAGGAAAAAAAGGCTTGATGGCAATTAATGTTGATTTGTCTAAAGCTTATGATTAGCTTAATCGACATTTTATCCTTGATACCCTCCAATAGATCTAACTTCCACAAGTACTAATTTCCTTGGTTATGTATACCATTACTTTGGCTCGTTTGCATTTTGATTGGAATAATGTGCTTTCCAATGTTGTCAAACCGACTCAAAGAATTAGACAAAGTAGCCCATTGAGTCTGTAAATTCTTATTCTTTGTGTTGAATGCCTTTCTCATGTCATTTTTATGGTGGTTGATTCCAGCACTTGGAAATGTAATTCTACGTGACATAATGGACTAAATGTGTCATGTGTATTTTTTTCAAACGATTTAATTTTTTTAAGCATATAAAGAACAAATAGGAGTAGTGAATCAGATCCTTTAATGCTTTAGTAGCAAATTTGGTAATATTATTAATAGGATAAATCGGCTATGATTTTTCCCATAATATACAAGTTGAAGATACATAATTTTCACCATATATTGGACAAGATCAAAAAACTAGTTGGAGACATGGAATGTAAAATGCTTTTCCTTTGAAGGGTGCATTACTCTAGTGAAATTCATGCTTAATGCTTTGTCTATTTACAAAACTCAATCTTATAACTTGTTGAAATATTTTAATTTGGAAGCCTTCCCCTTCAAGGTAGTGCTCAACAACTTTAGCTGACAAGCTTCTAATGGATAACATGACTTTGAATTTCTTTTTTCTCATGGAAAGATAATTGAAAGAATCTTGTTATTTCCATGGATAGTAACTTAGGATCATTTGGACACAAACATTCAGTAAGCCAAATGTGGTTTCGCAACAGACACGTCGTATCAATTGTGCCATATGTATAAGGGAGATATTTACCATCTCCTTCGCCATTGCTCTTATGAAAAGAAGATTTGGCTAAACGCGGACCCTGTAATTGATCAAGTTAACTTTTTTGTCAATGATTTCTCAACTTGGTTGGAATGTAATCTACTGAAGAAAAAGATTACCGGCTAGGAACTTTCTTATAGCACAATCTTATTAGTAGCTTGTTGGTGGATTTGGAAGTGGTGATGCTGGGAAGTTTTTGGCGCAAAAGTTGTTTGCAAAATCTGATTTGTTTCATAGTAGCTAAATTTATACAACTTGAGGTTGGTGTTGCACGAGTACGAAAACCAGGACGGGAAAATGGTAATTTTTAAATTATAAAGTAAATGTGTGCACATCTTGGAGGAACAAGGAAAAATTTCAAGGATAAGGATGATAAGTCGAATGGAGTTTTCATGCATCAATGTTTGAGGCAACCTAGAAGGATTTTGGAGTGTTATCCATAGCAGATACAAAGCAAGTGACTTGTATCAATTGGACAATAGTTATCTATAACATATCATGGAAGTGATGCTTAAGATGAATGTTGATGGCACAAATCAAGCGAGTGTAGGGGTGTGTTGAGGAACCACTTAGGCCAATGGGTGCATAAATTTATGGAGAACATTGGAGTGGTAGATGATCTTATAGCAAAACTTTGGATTGTATGACAAGGCCTCTATATTGCCAGAGAATTGGAATTTATCAAGTTGATGCTCGAATCAAATTCCAAACTAGTAGTGGAACTTCGCAAGACAAGAGCCATATCGAAGGAGTTAATCATAACCTTGTTTTTGAATGTATAGAGATTAATTAAGATTATTTGTTCAACACATTTATTGAAAAGTGAATATATGTGCGGATAAACTATCAAGTATGACTTCATTTTTTGTCATTGGATTTCATAGTTTTGTGTCACCTCGGCATGATGTAATTTACTTGTGTAGTGATGTTTAATAATATAATTGGACATCTAGCCATCCGAGTTTTCAAATTTAAAAGAAAAAAATTGTACCAAAATTGGGGTGGCCAAAATGACGCCCATGGCCTTTTTGTCACTTTCCAAACAGATGTGAATTGTGTTATCATCGATTCATCACTGCCTCCCCTTTACGCGTACTCATCTCCGTCTGCAAACACTCGCATCTTTCAAAGCTCGTTGACGATTTCCGCCGCGGGGTTCTGCCTTCAGGATTACAATAATCACTTGAAAGCTCTCGATCGACCCATTTTGAATTATGCGTTTTACGCCGACACTTCAATTACACTTTGTGAGTGACTCGATTCGTTTCATTTTTCTTTTATCAATGAACTAAATGCATATTGTTGGATTTTAATCAAGACTCAACTAATAACAGCAGCCATAGATCCGTGTTTACTTCAATGGCCTCTCTTAAAATTGCATTTCAGAATTGAGTGTCCTTTCAAACCCTCCAATGTTGACCTGTGGAAGTTTAGCCTTCGTTTGACTTTACGATTAATACAGTTGCAGTAGAAAGAAAGCAGACTGCCAAAAGAACCGCTCTAACCTTTCATTTACGAACGAAGCTTCAATAATCTTGTCTTCCATTTGAAAAGTCTGCTTTAGAATTTAAGGGGGGCAGGGCAAGGCAAATAAAGTCTCAAGGGTGTGGGGGCAAGAACAAGAAAATTCTAGTTGTAATTTTGATTCTGAATTTGTTGTCAGGATCTCAATAACTGTAGAGGGTCACAGGAAAGAGGGATTTGATGAACTGATTTTTTCCAACCCAGAGAGGGCAAAGTGATTGAAGGTACAACAGAAAGAAAGAGATGGGATCATTCAAAGGGCATGTGGTTCCAGGGACACTGTTTTTGGTGGTTGGGATATGGCATATGTGGTGCAGTGTCTATAGATATGTCAAGAATCCAAATAACCATCAGGTTAAAGTTTGGAATCCGGTGCCTGGGTTTGACGGGAGAGTCAAATATTTGGAATTGTATGTGGTGGTGATTGGTGCTTTCTTTGATTTGTGTATAGAGCTGCTTTATTCCACTCACCTCAAGTTCTTTGTCAATGGGGTCTTGAATCCTCACCATTTGAACAATTTTGAGCACTCTGGGATGCTTGTTATGTTTTTCATATTTGGCCTTGTCACCTTGCTCTCGGTAGAAACCAGGTTCGTATTCCTTCCCTTGCTTGCTCTATGGCATAGGATATTTGAACTCATAAAAAATGGATGATTGGTTTCTGTTCTAGTATTGATCGCCTTCCTGCTGTGTTTCAATTGAAACCAGATTGATTGATGATTGATACCGGGATGGTCATGAGAAGGACTCTTTTTCCTCTGTTGAAGTTGTAGACTATGCTTACTCCTGGCATATTTCCTATAACAAAGTGACATGCTTTTAAACTGCAGAGTCACCCAGTCATGTTTGGATTTTTCAGATTATCATAACCTAACTGTATGGTTACTGTGCATTGTTTCAGCTTTCTTCCACTGCCGGAGGGGACACTTTGTTTTATTGCTGCCACAGCCTTCTGTGCAGAGTACCTTTTATTTTACTTCCACTCAACAAATCACAAAGGCCTTGAAGGATACTACCACTTAATTCTGGTTCTACTTATTGGCTTATGCATCTTAACTACGATTGCTGGAGCTCTTTTGCCAACTAGCTTCCCTCTTGATTTGTCAAGTGGTATTGCTATAACTCTTCAAGGCTTATGGTTCTACCAGACTGCGTTCTCACTTTATGGGCCTATGATGCCAGATGGCTGTCAGCTGAAGGAGGATGACATCATGTGTCATTCAAATGATAGTCAAGTTCGGGGAGAATTGTTAGCAAACTTTCAGTTATTCGGGATGGTCCTCGGTGTAATTGTCACAGTTATTGCATCCTATGGTTTTGCTGCTTCGAGATTGGGGCAATCTCATAGAAAGGTCATGCACGGGTACAGCATGGAGAGTTAGACAATAGATATTGAGTAGGTGTGTTCTGTTTGTTTCACTTTGTAATCGGTTGGCGGGAACGTGAGCTACATGGCATTGATTTTGTTGGAGAGGTTTATCAGTTTTAGCATCGGTCAAAAATTAACTGATGTTAGATAGCAATTGATAAAAATGTCTCAATTTTTTTCAAATAACTGAATGTTCCGAACTCAGTTTTTGATTGTCAATACGACATATACTCTTCTTCATTGACCATTCTGCATGATGAATGCCTTGACATTATTGTTGATATGTTCCTGTCAATGATGATTCTGGATCAATGGGTGTACTGGTGAAACAAGCAGTGACAAGAAGATGGGAATTCGAGCAGACAGATCCATTTTGATTCAAAAGAAATCAAAAGCAGATGAGTTGGAGCAGAACCTGCCTTGTTGAGTTTTAGGAAGGAAAGGAACTGAGAGAAAAGCAGTCATATTCGTTTGAAAGTAAAACGAGTATGTCCGGCCTCTGCCCTGTAACGTTCACCACACGTTATCCTTTTGTCTTTCCAAGAACTAGCTTACATTCTGAAATGACCCTTTTGTGGGTGCTACAACTGATAGTTAATTTCAAGCTTGGGTTGCTTGTTGGTTTTAACCTGTATGTATTTTAGGTGACGTCTTCAAACAGAAGTTTAGTAAATCCGTTTTGGTCTGTCTATTGTTCTCTTTTAATTTGATTCGAGTCCATCTGCCCCCAGTTCTATTGTTTTATGCTGTGATCAGTCTTTCCCACGTCGGTCACTGGTTGATCACAAAACATGATCCAGCTATCGCGCCATCAAGCATTTTGGGATTCTTCCTTACAGCTGCTCAGAATGTCCACCACAGAGGGAACATTGTTGTGTGCATATGACTTCGGCCTGAATGGGTAGAGTTGGTCGACTACGCAAGAACGTGGCTTCACATGCCACCAGCTTATTTTTTGTCTCCTGATTCCAGTGTGATCTTTTTCTACTTCAAACTGTTGCCCGACACTTGCACTGCAACAACAAAAAAAAATATGCCCGGCACTCGCTCATTCCAGATAATCAATCTAGAGCATATCGAAGGATATTTGCAGGCTTGCGGCACCGAATGATGCCTAGCGGCGGTTTGATATGGGGATATTATGGATGACCTTATATTATGCCTGTAATTGAAATATTGAAACTATTTTGGAATAATAGTCACTTAACAAAAAGAAGAGGTTGCTTCGCTTCCTAGGAGTAATCCTCAAAAGCTTTCTGTAATTCCTATGAACAAAGGGGATTTTTAATTACATCACCTAGGTAAGGGAAAAAAAAAAAGAGAAAGAGTTCACAAATCTCACAGCCATTAGGCCGAGAAAGAGACCTTTGTGATGGAATTTCAATCCACAAAAAAAAGGGTTTAGAATTGAATGATTAGAGTAACCATTCTACGAAAAACACCATCGGATTAAAAAGTAGTACGATCTAATTCGCAAATGTCACCTAATTGAACACGTATAGCATCTTTTTTCCCAATAGTAGGATCGCTATAGCTCACTCCATTGAGTTCGCCACCGTAGAACTCAACAGTTACACCTACTTATTCAATACTATACTTCGATTTACCCCTCCTAATGTCTCTTCTGGTGACAAAATAGCATTCAAATATCTTTGAATCATTTTTTTGGGGAAGAGCAATTAGAGTTATTTTTCTAAATTCATCCCCCGGGTCTCACCTATCAATAGTTTAATAGCTTGCGTGAACAAAAAGGAGGTGTATCCAAGTCTTTTCAATTTGATCTTTATATTGATAGAAATGAATTGGGGGCGCAATTCGCCATTGAAGGCTCCTTGATTTGATACTAGAACTTGAAAGCAAAAGGAAGCCTCTTCTTTTGATGATGATCTAGCTATTTGGTTCGGCATCCCAAACAAAAATCTAAGATACATGTTGTTTCAAAAACACTTTTACTCCATTTTAATTATCTTATATAAGACTTTTAAGTACAAAAATAATTTTTCACCTTCATTTAGGCTTATTACTCCATACCAAACTTCACCTCAGTGCTTATATGCTGCAGATTAATAGAGGTATATATAAGTTATGAAGAAACGTATGATTGGACAAATACTCATTTTACATTTTTAATCAGACTTAAATACTTTTCAAAAATAATTTTACTATCTTCAAATATACTATATAAAAGATACAAAATACGAAAAATATTTTTCTATTATTATTACCACCACTTAGTTCTCCTCTGCTACCAAGCAAACATACACAAACTTGAATTAGCAGATATATCTAACTTTTCTCAAGAAAAAATAGTTGCTGAAGAACTAATGAAACAAGCCTCTTAAAAACTCATTAGCCAAACTCTGATAATAGTTTATTCAAAAATAAACTATTTGCCTATTGATATAATCTTTTTCTATCATTTTATACCGATTGAACTGAACAAATAGTTTAGTAGCACGCTCAAAAATTCAATTAGATCGTCAGTTCTGGGTCATCGACTACGAGTATAGAATTCCAGCTAGGTGCGTTAACAGAGCCTAACCAAATGAATAGAACAGCGGAAACATCTGCAGACTTTGGATTAAACAACTCAAAATTCTAGTAGAAGCCAGCAAGGATGAAGAGTTTTTCCTTTATGCAAATAAAACAGATTCATGCAATTGCAATGATCAAATATATCACAAGAGATTCAACAGCATGTACTATTTCGCTTGAAAGTCTCATGCTTTATTTGATAAAAGCTGGTAGAACACAAATAAAAGGAAGCTAAATCATACATAATACAGAGTTTTAATTCTGGATCGACAGGATTGTCCAGCTTACTCTCAATCTTATAGCCACTTAAAATTACAGAATCATCCAGTAAGGGGTAGCCCATTCAATATGGGACAACAATCGAGTCTATAAGTTCTTGAAGAGGAGCCAGCTCTTTCTTGTCAATCAGTCCAAATTCCTGCAATAGGAAAAGAAAGCCATGGACTATTTCAGCCGACACTCCAATTCACAGAGATTTAAATAACTATATACATGTAATCCAAGTTGCATTTTGGGAAAAAAAAGTTGATCTACATCCACAAGACACTTGAGCTTCTTTCATATTGGGTCGACTGAGATTTTATATATGAAATAACCTATATGTCATTCAAAGGCACAAGTACAACATAGAACAGGTACATTTCGTCCTGTAGATCTCTAACACGAGTAGCGTGGGGCATGTAGAATCCAGTGTGATTTTTCGTGAAATTGATACATACAAAGATGAATACCAGGAAAGCTGTTCATAACTGCAGCCACCACTATCGCTATTTTTCTTTATATGAAAAAAGAAAGGAAAAAAAATTTCATCTTCTTTCTTGATCTCCTCCAGTTGAGCTATTGACCATAACCTTGAGAGGAGCTATAAGAATTTTATTTCATATCCAAAATGAATTCAGCACTAAACATGAGCAGTCGTCTCCTACATGCTGCATTTTATATGTTTTTGCAGCACAAGCATCATAAACCAGGGGACACAATATAGCACATATACTTTCAAAGTAAAATGACACCGGTGAACTCCCCCCCCCCCCCCACCCAAAAACAAGAGCTTAAAGATGACATCATACATCACAGGACGAGCCCAATAATAAAAGAGGGTCTTACACAGGTGAATAATATGAAATGCTTGAAGCAAGTATTTAAGTGGGCTTCCTCCTTGAGACTGACTATCTTTTGGAAGTGAGAGTGATAGATATGAGCATATACACGAAATAGGCGTTTGAATATGGTCTTCACAACATCCATAAAATTGGGAGGAAATGGAGTACCTGCCAAATTAGGATTCAGATGACCAATTAACAATACACAGGAGAACTTCAACCACAATCTTGTCTACCGGGGAAAGTAAATTAATCATGAAGATTCCTGGGTGATATAACCAGTGTATTTATTGCTTTTGGTAAAACAAAAGGAGAATATAAAATAAATATATACCTAGTTTTTGAGGAAATATAGATTCATCATCCAGCTGAGATTCAATCCAGTCCATCAGATATTCAACATATTTTGGGGCAGAAACTTCAATAGGCTTCTTGATTTGCACACCATCTGCCCATCGATACTCATACCTAGCAAGCATTGTTGATATAAATAAGCAACATTCAATAAACAAAAAGAAATGCTCAAATGAAGACCATGTTAGGATGTATATCAAACAATGCAAGTAAAACTGCCAAAACAGAAGGGGACATTTTAATAGCTTCCATCCTGATTTCACTAATTATCTAGACCACATTTATTGAATGTAATAACAGCCATCCATCGGGCGCAAAGCTTGACTGATAACATTTATTTACTCCCAGATGCGTCCATTTGATTCCACCATGATCTGGCACAAGAATCTCTCCCAAAATACGATGTCAAATAAACGGAATGCAAAGTTGTCAATATAAATTGTCCTGCAAATTTGACCATTTATCATCAAGACTTATCTGTTCTACTATTCTTTAGTCAAAGGACTTGCAAAGTTCCATCTTACTCGATCCATATTTGTCATCTATAGAACGATAACAAAGCTTAGTTCAACTGAACCCCTGAATAAACAAAGGGCTAAATTTCAACAAAAATGTTAAGTTTACAGCTACCAATTTTACAACTTATTTACAACCTACTAATTACGTGTAAGCTCCACATGTGAAAACCATACTTTGTTAATGAGTTGTGAACGAGTTGTACTTGTAAGCACAGTCTTACTCAAATTTCAAATTTGCATTGCATCAGCAGACAATGACAGTGTCAAGCACATTCAGCAGTGATCAAAGGAATTTGTCGTGGCAGAAATACATCATAAGCATATATGTGCATTATCAAGTACTTTATGACAATTGAAATGAGGCATTACTTGGGGCCGGCTGTCATGGTTCGACAGCTCTCAGGAGTACAAAATTCTGTCAGAGTACCATAAAGCAGGTTCACTTGGTTGAAGAAATCCACAGCTGAAAACAGGAAAAAGCAAGATCCTAAATTAAGAAAGATTTACATAGGGAAGCATATAATGATATTGTTACTAGAAAACTATTGCATCTTCAGTCTGATAGAGAGAGACAGGAATAGACATTAACCATAAAAAAGCAACAAGCACTTCACAAAATGAATAGAATTCTATGCAGCCTCAGTAATTATCTAAGTGAACAGGAACGTGAAGCCTTGAGTAGCATGGAACTCCAACACATATACTCTTTTACAAGCACAAGATGGGATTATTATGGCTTTTTCTAGGAATGAAAGGTAAATTATACATGCACGTGAAATTACAAAGTCCAACGATAGAAGAGTAGATACAAAAATCTAAAAGGTGCTGTGTTTCATGAGAACATTTTTCTGCAGATGCTCCATATAGCTCAAATCTATATACATAAAAGTGTTCTTCCAAAAGCAGGGACTATGAGGTGAGGGATCAATACGCATATGAAATAGGAAGAAAGCTAGATGGATGGTTAGATAGATAGACATGTATATAAACATGATTGGGGGGGGGGAGAGAGAGAGGGAGTTACTGTTGACAGCAAGCCATTCATTCAGATCTTCCCCAGGAGGAAGCCTCACTGCTTCCCTTAAATTTCCACTTCCAAGAGTGGCATCGATATGTTGTCTTAGCTGAGTCCCCTACAAAAAGAGAAGCATCCGATTATGCCATAGGTAATCAGACATCAAAGAAGTTAAAGATAAACTTGACAAGTAACCAAAACACAATTAATATAATCACAATTAGAACAACATCCAAAACATTTTCAATAAACACCCATGTTAGATAGCACATAATAATCAAAGAAAACTAAAGGCATAAAGATTGTACTTTCATAGAAGAAACAAACCATAATCAGATCCATTATAGCTGGGCAGAACCACAAAAAACAGTAGGTTGTTCACTCTGATGTTCCAACGGACATGAACAAGAGAAGCAACCATCATATCATCCTTTTCATATATATATATATATATATTAGTTTACAACCCAGATAAAATGGAAAAATAATTCCAATAAAATGTAAATAGAAAAGTTGAGAATATCCAGCTAATTTTATTTCCGTTTTGATTCGAGTTAATAATTTTGGCAGAAATCAATAAATTAATTTCAATACATACTACTCCCTCTACTTCACAGCATAAGGCCCTGGCATATTTCAAGGTAAATTTTAATTATTAATATCTTTCAATATATATTAATAAAAATTATATATATATATATATAATATAAAAATACATTAAGATACGAATATAATAAATATACACTTTTATTTTCATTTATTATATTTTGGGAGAAATTAAGTCAAAATTCATCCAGAATTTATGTGGGGCCATATATTGTAAAATGGAAGGAGTAGTTTACAAGCATAATAAAAATGGGGAAATAAGTCCTAAAATGTACATAGAAAAAAATGAGAACATCCACCTAATTTTATTTCCGATACAACTGAAGTTCATGATTTTTTTAGGAATGTCTATCAATAAATAATGAACCAAGTAGCTAATGTAGGATCCCTTACTCACTTGGGCATGATTATTTTCAAATTATTACTTCACTTAAGCTAATGTGACCCATTATCTTTAGAGAAATTCAAATCTATCCCTCGCTTTTATTGCAAAACAAATAAAAAAAATCAGGAACCACATAGAACATACCATAGTTTTAATAAACCGGACAAGTCATCAAATCAGTTTATTTACTGTTCTAGTGGTTTATTTGTTGGACCAGTGGTCCAACTTGTCAAACCGGGAGTAATATCTTACAAAAATAAAATAAATATTTAAATTGTCTTAGATAACAAATATGATCCCTAGATAATAAAAATGTTATAATAAAAAATATAATTAATAAGTCTAATGAAGCCTTTTTTATTAACCGGAATAATTACTAAAAGGCCTAAACTAGTTGTTTTATATATTAAGATCTTTTTCGTAAGAATATTATTTTATAAAGTTTATAATGTCCAATAAGCCCTTTCTTTTTTTCTTCTAACTACAGCCCAAGCCCAGTATCAAAGTTACAAGATTCCATCCCTAAAATTTTTTTTTTCCATTATGTCTGTCTGCCCCCATCTTCAACTATGTACAGCAACTTTCTCAAAACAAAAAAAAATGAGAGTGAAGGGCAAGCTTTCTGGTTTTTCAACAAACCTGACGAATTTTTACTGGCTTTTCAACCAGCCTTTAACCGTTTAACCAGGTTTTAACTGGAAGGCTTTCTTAACTGGTCCAATTACACAACCGAGCCAGCTACATCACTTGGACTGACCAATCCAGTTTTCAAAACTATGGTACATACCAAAATTCCAATTTACATGACCTCACTTCAGACAATTATTTACCAAGCGAGGCATTAATAGGACCTCAATTTAGACTATGAAGTATAGATCTTTGACCTTGAAGTTTTTGATGACTATCCTTGCACTCAATGTTTTTATAAGTCTCATTACAAAGAAGAAAAAAAGGGTTTGCAATCTTCATCAATTTTGAAATGCATGAGTAATTTTGTCCTAGGAATTGTGTAAAAGTTTTTTTTTTCCACCTTCAAACTTACCCCTTATTTGAAACTAATTAAAAAAGTAGTTTTATCCGAAATCATTTTTTTTTTAAAAAAAGGGTCAAAGCTAAAAGTTTCCAACAAAAAAAAAAGGTCGTTATTTGGGCAATTACCTTTTTTTTAAGTACTTCCAAAATAAGGGTTTAGTCTTCTATTTATTATCAATTCTTTTAATATAACTTCAAGCTAACGTTAAATTTTCAACTTAATTAGTCTTATGAAATATTTAACCTACTTCCACTGTTAAATGCAGAAGCACAAACTTGATCACATGCATGTTCAACAAATGCATAGATAATTATTTAAAAAGTAGATAGGGATCATTATAATTCTGCAACCAAACTCATCTAACAATTGCACAATCAAACCTGTTTAAAGACTAACAAAAAAAAAAAAAACCTTAATCCATTACTAAATTTAAACCATGTGTCGCTAATTCAAACTCCTATAAATAGCAGTTCAAAAGTTCAAAAATTAAAAACAATAAAGATAAAGAGTTTCATGCATGCATGAAAATTATAAAAAAAAAAAAAATGTGCAAAAGGTATGGAAATAAGCTCTAAGAGCATATGAAGTGCTTTATTTGTGTTTTATTTTACTATCCTTCAGATCCAATATTTGTTTACAATCTTATCTTCCATGAATTTTAGGCATTAAGGACAGTTGCCAAATAGTGAAAGTACAATAATAACAGACGCAAAACCACTTGAAGTCTACCGGTCTACCCAAACCTGACTTCAGCCCTTAATCTGAAACATTATCTTATGCAAGCTCTAATTATAACTCTATGAATTCTGTGCAATCAAGTCTGACTAGGTCAGGCATCCAAAAACCTACGGCATACTATCATGCAGTTATAGATATCTCACGTATTTTATGCTTATTCAATTGAATCAAAATTAAATAGTAATCATCTAAATAAAAATATGACAAGGGTACTTATCATGCGCCTCAACAGTAAAATAAATTAACTAATAATATAGCAAATAATTCGAAAAGGATCATGTGAATATGTTTACTACTCTTACATTACTGGATGATTACAAAAGAGTGCATAATTGTTCAAAGAGTTAAACTCTTGGGAATGAATTGGAAGTCATTAATGCCTGAGCTCATTAGCTCCAATCATTTAGGAATCCATTAAACTTATGAAATATTGATTACTAACGATTGAAGAACCTAAAAGCAAATTATGAGAAAAAGAAAAGGTCAAAGCTGGGGAAGGAAGTTATAAATACAAAAATATAACCAACCTTACTTCCAGATGGTGCAATCTTCTTGGGGCGAAATGTCCTCTGATTCCTGTACAGAAGCACAACATTGAGGGAAACATTTCAATAAGAACAGCCATATGAAAAAAGAGAGAAGGTGGGACTGTTAGCCAACAAAATGGAAGTACATGTCCCAGGCCTTTCTGCTATCATTACACTGGAGTTGCAAATCAGGTCACTAAGTTTAAATGTCAGAACATATCAGCTCTAAAACAATATTTCACCAATAAAAAAACCCATCACAACCAGTACTTGAAGTAGTAGAAGTAATTGCTTGCATTCCCACATTAAATACATAGTAAATGAATTTCTTAAATATCTCTCCTTAACATCTGCACAAAACCCCTCCAACATTACAATCAAAGTATGAATGGAGATTTTGGCTGGTTAAACATCATCACATATAGCCATCACTAATCTGTTGGAGTTACATAATGCTGCAGCTAAGCCAAAACCAAAGATGCTAGTCACAACAGAAGCTGCAACTTGTGAGAGGTTGCTATGCTTGCTTAGAAGATTAGTAAGCCAGACATAGCCCTTCTAATACACTTACAATGTAGCTGTACATAAGCCTAGTAGGTTACTCCAGGACCTCTTTTGGACTTGTGTGCGGTCTAAGGCTCCTTCACAGGCTAGCCCAGGCTGTTATCAAATTTAATCAAATCAGGCCCATTGATTCCCTACCAAAATTAAATCCATCCATATCAAAAAGACAAACTTTGAAATTGTGCGCCACTTTTTCCCCACTATCCTAAACATTTCAAAGATGTAACATACCCAAACAGGCAGCAGTAATCTATCAACAGTTTCTTCATGCTCATTCTCAGTCACATAAATTACTTTGTTTAATTAAAAATCTCTCTTCTGCTGTGACAGCCAAGTATCGTCGTGAAGCCCAAAAATTCAGGCATCAACTCTAAAAGCACTTTACTAGGCACAACATGTATCGACATGAAAGCATACCCAAAAAAAGTACAATTAGACTATACTCCAAGGTCCAAGTAGTATACACAAAGTTCAAAATGCCTCCAGTTCACCGGGAAAGGTAGGCCACAAGAATCTGCATCCACCATATCCTAATTGAAATAAATGGAACACAATTAGAACCATTCTTTTATACTTTTATCTTCTACTAAATATTGATATCCTCTTATTCCAATCATTCTACTCTCTCATAACCAATTTTTCATCTAAGTTCCGAGCTCCAAAACAGTCCTGAACTTATTATTTCACCGGGTGAAGTTCCATTTTGTATTAGATGCATCCAATTAAATAGTGATTCCGCTATAGTGTAACAGCTGCTATTTAGCGGTTTTTGGGCTAGCTGCGACGCAAAATTAACAATACACTATGGTTTTAAAATTTCATATTTATCAATCGATAAATTGGTATCACCAATAAATCAAAAAATATCAGCGATAAATTGGCAATTTATTAGAATTCTTAAATCTATTGAAAATAGCATGTCTGATAATTTTTTCTTATTAATTTACTACATATATGTTGAACCAAGTTACCATTGAAGAATAATAAAGTATTTTTATTTATTACCTTTACATTTCCTACTAAATAACATGCATTTTTTTTATTCTAATGTAAAGTTAGGGTTGTTAGGACAATTTAACATATAATAACTCACTTAAATACTTCTAATATAACATAAACCACTAGTTTATTGAATATTTATATTCAAATAATTAATAAATAATAATTAACGTACATAGTGAAATAAAAAATAAAAATTCATGCCGCGATGACCGCGATGCATAATTTTTTGTTCACGACACTTTGATACCGCGACCATAACCGTGATTTTATTGCCTGATGTTTCTCAATGTACTCATTTTTACTTCAATCTTCTCACTAACTCAACCCAATCCCGCTCAAGTGCCTTAATATTTTTCTTCTTTATTGCCTTTGCATATTAGATCTTTCAGAAAATTTCCCCTACAAGCCAGGTCAGAAAATTACTTGCAATCTCTCTCTCCATCTACAACCCCACCCAATTCCTACCTATGACTGCAATCATAGATTAGTGAGTTCGCCAAACTCATCACTAGAAGCTTTTATTCTAATTAGTTCCCAAGAATTTCCCAGAAGATATTCTCCAACTTATATATGCCTTGTGCATGATCTTCAACGTGGATTCCAGAAATCGTGCCAGAAGTTCCTTTTCCTGAAGTCATCTCTTTGTTGACCAATGTAAATGTTAAAACATCACATCTAGAACAGCATAGAAATTGAATCATACATGCACAGGGATATATGATGCTTCAGCTCGTTCAAGAATCCAGATCACTAGCTTCAGGAAAACATTCTTGATTTAATGGGGGGAGGGGGAATGAATGCAGCAAAACATAACCACAAAGAAGACGCCCGTGAATAACAGAAGTCATCCCCTAGTTTGCAAAATTTCTTTCTGAGACTGATCACGAACCCGAAAAAGAAACTTCAGAGAAGTTCCGAATAGGAATAAGCATTAGAAAAGTCCTACTTTAATTCTTTCAAACAGTCATATGAATCAATTATCCCAACTACATGACATAAATCAATCACAGACACCACAAGCTCCAACTCAAAATTTAGTCGTGAGTGAATTTTGAATGCTTTGATCCTCGTACCATCTCCTACAGATTCATAATCTGGAAAGAAAAGCAAGTACTGACCCATCGACAATGTACTTTAAACAGTTAAATGAAGGGGTATCACATGAAACCGAGAAAAATTATCCGAGGATTAACATGAAATTAAAACGCATAATCCAGGAAGATAACAAAATCACTGAATAACAACAGATAACATATCCAACGAGAATCGGATCTAGAAGACCGGTGATCGTAAGACTAGAGCCCCATGGGAAAAAAGGGCGAAAAAATAATCTTGATGAGCAAAGAGAAAAATACGAGGAAGATTAGGTTACCTCCCCAGACCAAAGAGACTCATGGTTCTAGCACGGCAAGACCGGACGAGAGGAGTTTAGATAGATAGAAGTGCTTATTTAGCTTTCTTCCTGGTTATTGTTTCAAGAAATCGAATCGAACGGGAAGATGGCGGTGTTGGTGGTGTCAAGTGTGGTAGAAGATGATGAGCGAGTGTGCTGCGAGGTACGAATTATTCAGCAACATGTGGCTGACCCGCAAATTTTGAGCACAGATCCCCCAATATTATTAGACGCACCGGTGTACGATAGATAAAATGTAGCAGAGCGTGTATAATCACCGATCGAAATAATTTCAAAAAATGGTACAGTAGTGAATTTTAATAAATAAATGAAAATTATTTATAACGTTGAGTCAAATAATTAAAATATAGATAGGCTTTTAAATGAGGTAAATCAACTTTAATTTAACTTTTATTTTTAAAGTTATTTATTAAAAGAGTTAAATTTAAAATTTAAAAAGTAATTTTTTATTTAATTTTCAGTTTTGATTTATAATTTCAGTTAAAATTATTTATTTAATTATATGAGTCGAATCTATATATTATTTTAAAGTGTTTATTAAATAAGTTAATGTCAAATTCAATTGGATTCGATTTAAGTTGGTTTATTTATAATTATACATATAATAATAATAAAATTAGCAATTGAGTCAAAGATTATCACAGACAAAATTAATTACTAATTCAAATAGAAATAATTATTATTATATATAAAATATAATTACCTATACACGTAAAAATAATCACTGTATCAGTGTATCATGTAGAACCGAATTTTTTTCATGTTATTTATTTATAGTCGCTGAAATTCCACGCTGCTTTCCTTTCGTACATTGTGTCGCTCTGGTGGTCGAGCAATTTGCCTAATTCAACTCCAACCCCCAACTCTGCATTTTTTTTATTTTATTTTTTTCCCTCCAAAATAAAAGTTTACATTATTACATAAAGACGAAATCCCTGCTTTCTTTGTCGTACCGTCTAATCTTTAGAAAATTTAAAAAAAAATGTCTTCATCCTCTAAAAGCCAATGGATAGTGCTCTTTCACTGTTTAATATATCTTCACCAATCTCATTCAACCAAGGTTTACAAATAGTAAAATATCATGTGTTGATGACAAAGCATTCTTTGAATTTCACTACAATCGTGTTAGATTAGGTCCATTTACGTTTCATATGTAAACACGCTTAACCAGTTAACTTAGTTTTGATGGATGAGCTTCCATGTATTGAATTTCTATTGTTTAGTTCACCTTATACTTGTTTCGTTGGGTAAAGTAAACTATTGTAATGAAATGAAATAATTTATATTGAACTTTCAGGCGTAATGTTTAATGTTTTCTTTTCTTTCTCTTTTTATTAAATTTTATTATAAATTATAATGAAAAAAATATTACTTATTTGTTTTTTGGCAAGCGGTTAATTACACAAATCAAAATGAAATAATTTAATGATTTTAGCCTTAGAAAGACGAATCACAATAATTAAATGAGGAATCATGTAACAAAATAATGATGTTTCGTTATATTAGTATATCCATAACTAATTTATTATATGACACTCCCCCCCCCCCAAAAACAGTATCCAATGTATATGGACCAGCTCCTCATCAAATATTGCAAAGATAATAGAATATTTCTAATTTAGATATAAAATTATTTTTATTATGTTTGATATATAAGCATTTATGGATTTTTAAATTAAAGGCTAATAATTAGATAATTGCCAACCTTTTTATATTTCTAATAACATATAAGGTGATCCGATACCAAAATATATTATCATAAGTGTTCTCATCACTAACATGAGCAACGTTATCTACTACAAATTAGCACTATGTATAAGTTTCTTTTCTACTAATATATTGAACCATGCACCCTTGGACAAACTAATTAGCATGTAACTAAAGCACAATTTCATAGTTATTGCAAATAAGTTATTCACAACAAATTTTATTATAAAACCATACTTATTGTGATACCAAATCAAATATTATGTTTTTATATGCACTAGTAATGTAACACTTCCAAATTTACTATTGAAAATTTTCGTTTTAAGCATAAGCGTAAAATCAAATATTTGGGTGTCACCGCTGTAATTGATATAAGTCTAGTTTATCCCGCCATCCTTACGTCAATCACAAGGCAAAAAGATTAGAAAAGTTAAAACATGATTAGAAATAGATGAGACAACTTTTATACATCAAATAAGTGTTTGGAGATTAACTCTGATTATAATATCAAAATATAACAAAAAAGGGATCTCATGTAACTAAGAGTCCAAAAAGATATCTGGGTAAAAACTATGACTCTATGCCCAACCTTGATATGAATGAATCACTCATCTACATATATCACATCAAAAGCTGCAAAATCATCGACCTACACATAGACATATGGATTATCTACTCGTTGGATTGAACAAAACCCATGAAACAGATGATTAGTGTGCTACGTACTGACTAAGGTAACGGTACAGTCAAGCAGGATTATACATAATACAATAATTCTCATAAGAAAATCATACATATTAAAATAGAAGAAAGCCAGATAATTACTTATTCCAAGTCTTTCATTTAGATATACCATATTTTAAATCTTTTATTTACGTTGAGTTCAGCGACGTCACTATTCTTAAACCAGTGGAACGGTTTAAAACACCTCTCAGGGATAAGACACCTGAGCCACTATTATTATCCGGTGGAATAGAGCCAACACCTCTTGGAGTAAAAGTAATCATGAGACACTATTTATTAAACCGATGGAACGGTCTGAAGCACCTCTTGGGGACAAGATATTCGAGCCACTATTATTATCCGGTGGAATAGACTCAAAACCTCGGTCTTGACTCACATAGTCTTTCACTTTAAATGATTAGTATATTTTCATTTATACTTTAAATCTTAATTGTACTTTCATTCACAAAAAATATGGGGCCCCACCATTCTTAATATGGTGGAACAGACTAGAGCACCTCTCGGGAACAACACACCCGAGCCACTATTATTATCCAATGGGATGGAGCCATATAAACACTTCAGGCTGACCCAAGTGATCTTTCACTTTATGATAAACTCAAGGCATACATTTAAACACATAATTATGACCACATGATTATCCTAAAAAGACCATAATACCCACAGGGAAATCAAAATAATTGTATTCTCCCAAAGCTTTATAAAACCCAAAGCATATACATTTCCACTTATTATCCAAAGTACATATCCTTAGTTCTCCATAGATATTTTGTAACCAATATTATACCCAAACATGTACTTACATAATTTCATTTCTCCCAACAACATCATCTCATAGTGTTTCCATAATTAAATTATTCAATACCATATATTTAACGCAAAAGTATACATCAACAATACAAGGACAATACAGGGAGCACATAAAACCCTAGCTATGACATCTATCCTTAATTTCCTATAGGTATTTTGTATCCAATATTATACCCAAATACGAACTTACATAATTTTATTACTCTCAAGAATATTATATCATAGTGTTTCCATACTTGAATGATTCAGTATAACAAACTAAATATAAAAGCATACACAAAGATACAAATATCACATAAATTCTTATCTATAACATGTATCCTTATCGACAAGGACATCGGGCTCTAAGTAGTAAATCCTATACCTCCTCCGAGATCACCGGAAAAAATCACCTATGAAACAAGATACAATATGATTAGGATCGGAGGTTAAAAATAAAAAAAGGAGATTATGGTAGAGAAGGGTAAAAATGGAATTTGCCGAAGTCGAATATAATTTGAATTGTATGGAAGTGTAGAAATATGTATGGTGGAGCTATGGTTAAATTTTGGTGATGTTTGGAGAAGATTTAGGGTGAAAATAAGGTTGTGCGACCAAGAAAGAAGTCGCACTGGCACGCGGTGCAGAAGTTGCATGGCCGTGCAGAATCAAAGCACAACAAATCGAGAGAAAAGAAAATGCACGGCCAGATAGTGCAGAAGTTGCACAACTATGTAGAATCAAGCTAAGAGTAAAAAAATGTTGCACGATCAAGCGGTGCAAGGGTTACACGGCTCAGTGTTTGCACGTCCTTATAGTAGGCCATGCACTCTAAAACTCTGCAATGATAGAGGGGAAAAAGAAGGGGAAAGAGGTAGCGGTCGATGGCGACAATGAGGGAGAAGGTTGGGGCAACCTTGATGGTCAGTCCACTGGCCAAAGGGCGGCTAGTGGTGGCTTGGGTGTTTCTCGATGGTGGATGGGGTGGTGCAGAAGTTGAAAATAGGGACAATGGAGGAAGAGGAAGGAGAAAGGAGAAGGAAGAAGAGAACAAGGTCGAGAAGTTGATGAAGGATAATAAAATCGAGAGTTGGGGGGTTATTTATGCTAGTAGATGGTGTGCTAAGGAGAAGAAGAAATGGCAGGGTGATGATGACAATGACGATGGTTTTTCTACCGAGAAGAAGAAGAAGAAGAAGAAGAAGAAAGAAAAAAGATAGGGGGAAAGGTGATGGTTGAGGTGGATGGGAGTCAGGCAGGGTGCGAGGGGTGATGATAGAGAATGAGACGTGCAAGGGAGGAGAAGGCAGGGAGAAGAAGAAAGAAGAGAGTGGCAGACTGGCAGGTGATAGCTGTAAAAATAAGGCATGCACAGGGAGAAGAAGGAAGAAGAAGAAGAAGAAGAAGGGGGTATGGCAAGGCTGGCAGGGTGATGGTGATTGGCATAAGGGAGGCAAGTGGATGGTGATGCATGTGCAGGAGAATAAAAACTTCTCATGCCAAAGCATTTCGGCACAGAGAGAAGTAGAGAAAAGAAAGAAAAGGAAAATGAAGAAAAAGAAAGAAAGAAAGGGAGAAAAGAAAAAGGAGAAAGAAAAGGAAAAAGAGGGAAGGTTAGGGACTCAGGATTAGATTAGGAATTTGGGGATTAGCTAAATAATTTTGATTAGCGTTTTTCAGTTTTCGATTTTCAATTTTGGTTAAAGTTTTAGGATTAAGAAATTTGGTTAAGGTTAACAATAAGATTTCTTGAGATTAGAGTCAAATTAGGGCTAATGATGTAGGATTAGGTTAGGCATTATTTTCGGGTATTGCAAGTAATACTCCCATGTGCAATGCACAGGATCATGATCGATACACGAGTAAAGTTTAACATACTGTGATAATAAATTTTAGAACAGTAAGTATGAAAAATAATATAGAAAGTAACAAGATTGTAAAAATACTGTATGATTATGAAAAAGGATAAAATATTGGGAGAAAAATGAAATAACAAGGTAATTCACTATATATAAAAATGACAAATAAAAAACATGCATAACAAATGATTGAATAAGGGAATACATAATATAGTTAGATATTTTGGATCACTTCCTTGAAGGTAACATTTGTTATGGACTTACTTTCTTTTCCGTTGTTATCGCATATCAAAATTTTTAGCTTGTTATGATATGTAATCTTGGACACTGCAACGTACAAGTGACTATGGTTGAAGACTGATTTTTTAATAGTATCCCACCATAAGATAATGATTGACCCAAACTTTTATATATTGTCATTTTATATGAAATAATGAGAGGACACTGTCTACGATTGAATCTGAATGGAATTCTTGAGTCAGATGATGTAAGAGATAGCCTCGGAATCAAAACATTATCACTAGATTTGCTACCATCAAGTATGTTCATC
Organism: Tamarix chinensis; assembly: GCA_030549775.1. Classification (NCBI taxonomy): domain Eukaryota; kingdom Viridiplantae; phylum Streptophyta; class Magnoliopsida; order Caryophyllales; family Tamaricaceae; genus Tamarix; species Tamarix chinensis. The sequence continues at coordinate 165,063,377 of CM060171.1, read as the reverse complement.
AAGTATTTTTGCTTCAAGAACATACTTGACTTTCATATTGGTCCAGCCAACCACTTAGCCATCTCAGGAGGGTCAATCATCAACTTTGACATAGAATAAGATAGTAAATTTGCAACTTTAATAGTGATGAGAAACACAAATTTTATATTTACTAAATCTAAAAGCTTCTTAGGAAACTTCTCCTCTGCATATTGTTAAAAATGAGAATTAGTTATATTTAGTAAGTGAACACTACATGTCAAATCAAATAATAATATTATAAAAATCAGTGGATCTAAAATATTGTTAGACTTGTCCCTTAAATCAACAACGGAAATATTCAACAAGTTTTTGTATTCTCGATCCCACAAAATGATATTGACATTGCCAGTTTTATCAATGATTTTAACCTCCACCATAAACCTCAAAGTAAATTCAACTACAGTAAGTGCAGTTACAACAATTCTGTTTCTTATCACACGTTGTAGTTTTCTTCATACAATGAAGGCATGTTGGATACCACCAGTTTCGATTCTCATCCAATGTACATATTCTTGCATTGATGTAGCATTTACCTACCTTCAAACAAAAGCTAGGTTTAACTATAGAAAATTTATTTTCCTTGATCAATACTAATATAAATATAAATATAAGATTATTATAGCTAATCACAGGACCTAAGTGAAGTTGATCAATTTTCTTCACCCGAAAATCTTCCTCATCCTTTGAGTAAACTTTAGTTACCTTAGTGCTTATCAAACTGCTATAACCAACCTCTTGTAATAATAACCTTTTGGGGAAATCCAATAATATTGGTAAAATACTTTGTAAAATAATATTATTAACAAAAACACTAATAGGGACATGCAGTCATATGAGAACTTTCATTGACCTAAGTTCAATTATTTCATCAATGTCCTCATTAATTAGTAGTTGAATAATATGAAAAGTAATGGGTACCTTCACAATGTCTATAACAAAGAAAGAAAAGATAATTTAGATTTAACATGATTTTTGAGTTTTTTTAATACATTTAGTTTTTAATAATTGTTAGTAAAAATACCGCTAAAATCATTGGCCTTAAACATCTTAAGAAACACAACAACTAGCTCCATATAATCACCCTAAAAAAACTCTTAAGTTGATCAACTTCATCATCCCAAAAACAACATTCTAGACCCTGTTTCTAGTAGTCAGATCCATAAAGTAATAAATTGATTTCTGATGCAACTATTGTACATGTTATTACAATATAACACTAATATGATAAATGTTTTGTTCTTTCTACTCACCCAATGTCCTTTAGCAGAATTCTAATGCCCCATTTTTTACCACGGAAAACTTTTGTTTTGAAAACCTTGTGGAAGCAGAAAGCTTATAAACACTGAAGAAATCGGGATATTATCGCTATATCTAACATAGGATAGGTACCATCAGCCTGTCCCATGCTAGAAAAAAAGTTGAGAAACTAAAACTAAACAAACCCATAGCAGAGTACACTAAAACTGGTTAGATGATATGAAAAGGAAAAATTCTAAGTTCAAGGCCTTAGCGGTCTGAAATATTCAAGTATGCGAGCAAGAAAAATTAACTAGAGTATAGGATTGAAATATACAGTGAAGCCATAAACTATGGTCAATTAATGACCTCTCAAAGTTTTTGGATGTCCATGCTCTCAAAACCCATGCCCCACACAAGATTGGCCAACTACTGACCCTCCCTGAAAACCTACACATGACCCTTTACTCATGGGAATAAGTAGGTGACCAAGCAAACGAGTACGTCGGTACGCTTCATACCAAGTAATCCAAGTTACTTCCTCAATGGAGCTACCAACACACAAGCTACCCATACATATAAGACATATGAATGGTTTCATGCATACTTCATACAAACAAGATACATATTCTATCATGATCACATTAGGCATAGAAGGTTTGTACCACATATGACTAATCATGCTCAAAACCCTAGTACTACATCATGGAGGTAAGTGTACATGCTGCAAGTGGAATGATTTAATTAATAGCAAGGTTACATTCATCCAGGCATGCAAGTTCTTCTATAAGCCATCTTCTACATTACCATTACCTTTCCTCTACTCTAATTTCTCTTAGACCTCATTCTTATACAAAATACTTATTACAATTATTATCCAAAATAATCATTCCAACTTTTATCATTATCATCGAACGGTGGACTATGGACCACCCCATGGTCTCACATACCATGAAAGCCTATCCAAACCATAGAACATAGAGTTCAAGCTGAAGCCAATTAATCACTAATGGACATAAGTCCAAGCTGAAGCCAAAAAATATATAGGCAACCAGACCCTTTAGTATCAATACCCTCTAATACATCATCAGTATTTAGAGTTGGTAAGGCACTGAGATCTACTCGGATCCCGCCCAAAGGCAGCAATAATGCCTGAAGGTAGACTAACTTCTGGTAACTAATCGAGGATTAGGTAATCCAAACCCATACACATCTCGATTGTCTTTCACTTTATGTGATTAGTATATTATTCTTGAGGTTACGTGATCACACGAGACCCATAGAATATACAAATGAGACATCCATATACTCATTCCATATTAATCATTACTATTCCCAACTGTGTAGAATTTACATTATTGCTTACTCAACAATAATCAATTTCACAAGTTTAATCCACTTAGAAAATTTTTTTTGATTTCATTTCCCTTTTTAAGCCATCAAATATTTGCTCAAGTTTATCCATTAAGGCCTTTGCAATGACCATTGAGTATATCATGAGTCATGATTCATTTAATCCATCCATTAGGTTGTTAATCTATGTCAATAAATGTATTTTACCCATTAAATAGTCATATATTCATATAACAGTATCAGGCACAATCTCAAAGCATATCCAAACTGAGAAATCAAAATCATACAAACTAGTTGAACACGTCGATCGGTTGGGTAAACCAGTAAATCGATTTTGGCAAACCAGTCGATCAGTTTAAGTAGAGAGCCAAACCAAGGTGACCATAGACTTATCGTTCAATGGGTTGGGTCAGCCAATCGATTATTCTTAGGACCAGTCAATCAATTTGCCCTCAATCATCACAAAATAGGCATTTTCAGCACATCATTCCTAAGAATCCCTACCATACCAAATTAAAACACGGGTTGAAATTACATTAACACTTTTCAGATTACAACAATTTCATATTTCATAATAAATCAAAACAACCTAGTTTTCCTAAAAATCATGCATTCATCTCAAATTTTATAACTTAATCCTCTAGTACCAAATCTGAAAACAAAATACTCATACCAACATGTAAAATTAGGACTTTAAAGATTTCATAACATGTATGCTTTACCTTTTATAACACATATGCTTAACCAAGTCACATTTTAGAAGTAAGAATAACTTACTTGATGCAAGCAAAACTTCCCTCAACTAAGAAAACTTAGCCTGTAAAAATCCTTAACTTTCAAAACCTTAAAAATGGATTCAAATCTTCAAATTTTCAATATATACTTTTGTAATTTAGAGCTCAAATTAAAAGAAGAAATTGACTTACCAAGCTAAGAGAAAACATAGGGGATTTCTGTCATGTCGTGACCAAAGCACCTTTACTAGTGGGACACTCTTCGTGCATGTCACTCGGACGTCTTTATCTAGGATGCCTATTGGTCGTTCTTCGTATGTTAATGTCCTGTCAAGTTCTAGCAACTCCAATTTAATGACATGAAAAATATCTGCTACATACTTCCTTAAATGGGATGTGTGAAAGACATTGTGTATACACGACAATTCCATTGATAGGGCTAGACGGTAAGTGACCTCTCAAACACGATCCATAATCTCATACAGTCCAATATACCTAGGTATAAGCTTACCATTCTGTCAAAACCTCATGAATCCCACTTTGTAACCCTCGGTTTATCTTCTCAGGTCTGGATATCTCTTTTGTCAATCTTGTGATTCTCTCATATGATCTTGAATTAGTTAAATTTGCCTCATTGTCTCTTCGATTATTTATGGTCCTAATATAATTATCTCACTGATATTATTCCAATATAAGAGACTGCAACACTTTCTCCCATACAAATATTCAAAAGGTGACATCCTGATAATAGTGTGATATTTGCTGTTATAGGAGAAATTGATCAAGTCTAGGCATTCCTCCCAACTACCCCCAAAATTCAACACGCATGCTCAAAGCATATCCTCCAAGGTCTGAATGGTCCTCTCTGTCTGACCATTTGTGGCATGGTGAAAAGCGGTACTCATCTTCAATAAAGTCCCAAAATCAGCTTGCAACCTTTGCCAAAATTGAGATAAAAATCTAAAGTCTCGGTTTGACACAATATCTCTAAGGACCCCATGCAATTGCACAACATACTTTGTATATGCGTTGGCTAAGTGTTTCATATTCGATGTCATTTTTATGGGTATGAATACTGCTAACTTAGGTATTCGATCCACAATAAATCATATGGAATCAAAACCATTGTGGGTCCTAAGAAGACCCACCACAAAATCCATCGATATGTTGTCCCATTTTTCCTTTGGAACTTTTAGTGGTTGTACCAACCCTACTGGCCTCTTGTGCTCGATTTTCACCTTCTGATAGGTTAGAAATCAGGCAACAAACTTTACCACCTATTGATTCATTCAGGGCCACCAATACACCTTCTTTAAATCCTTATACAACATGTCCCGTCCAGGGTAAATGGAATGAGGATTACAATTTCATTCCTCTAAAATATTCATCTTAAGCTCTACATATCTCTAGGGAATACACCACCTACTAAGATATCTGACACAACCATCCTCGTAGAGCTAAAACCCTTAGACTCTTCCCTCCTTAATACCTTGCTTGATCCTTTTGAGCTTAACATCACCAAGTTGATTCACTTGGATTTCCTCAAAGATTGAAAGAGTGACGGTGAGTGCACTCATCTTTACTTCTAAACTCCCAGTGGTGATAAGCTTGATCTCCATCTTCTTGAACTCCCAGCATAGATGATTAGATGATAACATTGTGTTCAAGGGATGAGATGTATTTTGGCTAAGAACATATACCACTACATTGGCCTTACACTCATGGTAGATCAATTCTAGGTCATAATCCTTGACCAACTCCACCCATCAACACTGCCTCAAATTTGATACGTGGTGGATATAAAATGGGTTAAACTTGGTATAAAAATGATGGGTAGGTAATAGACCACCAAAAATGATAAAATTAGAAGGGATAAGAAGTGATGAAGATATGGATTAAGTGACCCTTTATTCATACACTTAAATCTACCACTTAAGATAAAAGACACATGATTTTGGGAAATAATTCAACCATAGTGTGCACTAACCAAGGAGGTAATTGTTACTCATCAAAGAGAGAAGTATGGCTGACCAAAGACCCATAAAATCAGACCCTAATTACCCTTATATCATGTTACAATCACTTAGTTACAAGATAAGCATTCCCAACTAGAACTAAGGGCTAGTTAGAAATCAAACTAGATAATTACTACTTAGTTACCATTTCTAGTTTAATCTAACAAAACATGGCCTAGTTTTCCCTACCCAAAAGGGGTCATGCATCCCTCCTTATCATCCCCTTACTTTGGTTGATTTTATTCGAGTGCAAGCAATCCCCTATAAGTACAAGCTATTACATGATTTAAATAAGAAAATGGTTAACCCCTAAAGTCAACTTGTAAAAGAGGCTGCCATAAGTACAAGTGGGGATTACAAGGCTCCAAAAGTGACCATAATTTTTCATATTGGTAGGATACCAACTTCTATTTTACTTTTTACCCTTTTAAAGTTGTTGAAAGGGTCATTTTCCTAATGTGTTGCAGGCTGGAAAAGGTGGTAGTGATGGTGGCTTGTGCAAGCTGGAAAAAGGTGGCAGGCGATGTTGATTTTTGTAAGCCATACAAAGGCGGTGTAGACATGTGTTTTGACTTGTAGGAGTCATGAAGGGGGTGGGATTAGGGGAAGGAAAAGTGGCTAGAAATTTGGTTGCAAAAGTGGCATTGATAATGACTACAAAAGTGGTTGGAAAATGGCTTGCAAAAGTGGAAAAAAAAAATGGCTACAAGTTTAGGGTGGATTAGGGGGATTTTGCATGGCTCATGCATTGTTTATTTTTATGTAAAAGGTGGCAAATTTTGGGTTGTGTTTGGTTTCTCATAAATGAGCACAAAAAAGAAAAGGGTCGGGAAGGGAAGTAGATGGGAGGATAATTTAGTGGATACCTTCCCAAATTAAAATAATTTTTAAGTCGTATAATTTGGGGAGAAGGGTGGTGAATGTGGGATTAAATAAAAGGGAAGCTCATACATCAAAATTTAACTTCCGCTTAGTGAAGATGTACTTGAGGCTCTTGTAGTCGGTGTAGAACTTGCATTGAATCACATACATATAGTGTCTTCAGATCTTATGAGTGAACACTATTATGGCAAGATCTAAGTTATGTGTTGGGAAGTTCTTTTCATGTTGCTTTAGTTATCAAGGTGCATACGCCACCAATTTTCCATGTTGCATCAGCACATAACCTAGCCTATGCTTGGAAGAGTCATTATATATTTCAAAACTGTCAGACCCACTAGGCAATGTGAGCACTGGGACCGTAGTCAAATACTTCTGCAACTCTTCAAAAGTTTTACTACACTTCTCATCCCATTGAAATCACATAGCCTTCTTCACCAAGTTAGTTAACGAATGATATATCTTAGAATATTCTGCAACAAACCTACAGTAGTAATATGCCAATCCCAAAATGTTGCCCACCTCCTTGATAGAAGTTATTGCTACCCACTCAGACACTTCTCAAATCTTGGAAGGATCCACTACCATCCCATCCTTAGAGATTACGTGTCCCAAAAAAGCTAGTTGATCTAGCCAAAACTCACACTTTGAAACTTTGTCATATAATTGGTGTGATCTTAATAATGTCAAAGTTTGCCTTAAATGTTGCTCATGCATCTCTTAATCGCTGGAGTAGATGAGGATGTCGTTGATGAATGCCATAAAGAACTTATCCAAGAATGGTCGTAATATCTGAATCAAGAGGGACATGAATGCTACCGGCCCATTAGTGAGTTCGAAAGGCATTGTTGTGAACTCATAATGGCCATATCTTGTTTGAAATGCATTCTTAGGGATGTCCTACTCTACTTTTCTCAATTAATGGTAGCCTTACCGAAGATTAATCTTGGAGAATACCTTAGCTCCCTTTAGTTAGTCGAATAGGTCATCAATCCTTGGCAATGGATAATGGTTCTTTACCATAATCTGATTCAATCCTCGATAATCAATGCACAAACTCAAGCTCCCATCCTTCATCTTCATAGACAAGAATGAGCATCACCACGACGATATACTAGGTCGAATGTAACCCTTCCTCAATAAATCCTCTAACTGGGCCTTGAGCTCTTTCATATCCAAAATTGTCATATGATACGGAGCTTTAGATATTGGTTTCTTCCCTTACAATACATTCATAGTAAACTCGACATCTCGAACAGGTGGCATTTCCAGAACCTCCTCAGGGAATACATAAGGATACTCGCAAATCACTATATTTTGCTCTAATGGTATCTCAACCGCTTCGGTATCTTGAACACCACACAAGAAGAGTGGATACCCTTTACAAATGAGGTTGCTCATCATGATTTTTGAAACAATCTTTGTAGAGGGATTAAACTCACACTTTCTATACGAGTACCTAAAATCGTTTAGTCCTTGCAGAACCACACATTCTTGCATGCAATCTATCAACACTCAGTACTTTCCTAACATGTACATTCTGATAATTACATTGAAATCACGTAATTTAAGCTCCATGAGATGTAATGGAAATTCTACTTCCCCAACCATCAAGGTCACCCCTTTATATAATCTAGAGCATGCCATCCTATCCCTCAAGGGCAATACAAGAGAAGTGGGAAATGATACTTGGAGGGAAAAAAGCAGCTCTAGTTACAAATGTGGATGAAACAAAAGAGTGTGATGTGGCAGAGTCAAATAATGCACATGTTGTAAAGGTAGAAACAATAAGCATACCGGTCACCACACTAGCTTGACGCTCTATCTCTGACTAGCTCATCACGTTCAGGCATCCTCCTGGAGAAACTTTCGCGACACTGGCTAAACCCTGCTCCTATTGAAAGGTGTAAGGCCTTTGTCCTCTAGACTGACTAGCTCAACTGGTGACACTAGTTGGTGATGGAGGAACCCTCAAAATATGCAATTATTGCTGCTGAATAGATCCGGTGTTTTGAGCTTATATCTAACGTTTTTGAACACTACCTCTTCCGACATGACAATCGCAGGCTCGATGTCTGATCATACCACAACCATGATAAGTCACCTTGTTGCCTCCACAATCTACTCTTGCGTGGTCTACTCCACAACACTTATAGTGGTAATGTCTCTCCTTGACACGTCCCTCGAATTAGCATCCAAATAAGGGTACAAACCCCATACTCCTTCCATACTTAGGTTGCGTACTTCCTCCAAAGTAGGCTTTCTTCCTGTCATCGGGACACTAACGACCCTCAAATTTTCTATTACCTCCTATCTAGGAACTTCGAGCTTGGATAACTCAGGAAGCCTCTAAAGCTTTCTCGTACATTCTCACCATGTCTAGTGGAGTAACTCCACTAGCATTTCTTGGTATCTGATCCCCAAGTCAATCTTAAAACTGTGGGCCTGCATCATCTCATTAACTTCTGCCTCTAGGGAAAACTGGACCAAGTTCATGAATCTCGTGTTGTACTCCTCTATTGTCATGCCTCCTTGCTAAAGGCCTATGAACTTATTTTACTTCTTCATATGGAGATGAGTGGGGTAGGAATAGGCACGAGAGCCTCATGGAATGATTCCCAACCTATATACTCTCCGCCACTACATTGGACGCCCTTCACCAGGTGTCTACTCTTCCCCTCAGTTAGTACACTGTCATATCAACACTCTTGCCTAGGGCAACCACATGTGATGAAGGTATTCTCTATGTCTCTAAACCATCTCTCCATAATGTCAAGGTCCTCCTAACCCTTGAAAATTGGTGGGTAATGATGCCCAACCCTTCTAAGACAATCTTCTAGGACCAGTGAGGGTACTAGCACTGGTTGTGGTTGTGGTGCTCGAATTTGGCCTTCTAGGTAGGCTCCAATGATATCCATGAATGCCTCGATATGCTCTTAACGACAGTTAGCGACCATCAATTCCTAAAGGCTAAGAACATTCAGAACCAATTCATCATTTAGTATTAATGCTAGCATAATAAATCATTAGGAAAGTTATTTACAACAAATTCCCCCAGCCCACTCTCGCCCACAGATATGCCGAGTTTGAAAAATCTTTACTTTTAACTAAATTCTTGAAGGATTTCGGAAATCATTTAAAAGGATTTGGAAAATCACCTTGATACCTACCTGTGGTATCAGCTTAAAAAATTAAAAATTATAGAAGATTTTTAAATAATTTATGATACCAACCTATGGGATCAGCTAGAAACATCAAAAGCAAATATAATTTTAAAACAAAGCTCTGATATCAACCTGTAGTACCCCCATTTTTCACTACTAAAAAATTTTATTTTGAAAACTTTGCACAAGTGGAAAGATAACCAATACTTAGAAAAAATGGAATGTTACTGATGTACCTAAAATAGGATAAGCGTCAGCCGCCTGTCCCATGCTAGACACAAGGCTGATAAAGCATAACTAAACAAACCCATAATATAGTGTGTTAAAACTGGTTAGATGATATAAAAAGAAAAAAATTCTAAGTATAAGACCTTAGTGGTTCAAAATATTCAAGTATGAGAGGAAGAAAAATTAACTAGAGTGTAGGGTTGAAATTACAGAAAGCCATAATATAGAAAAACCCTAAACTATGGTCCATCAAGGACCTCTTAGAGTCTTTGAATGTCCACACTCTCATAATCCATGTCCCACAAGAGATTAGCCAACTAATATCCCTCCCTGAAAACCCACACATGATCCTCTACTCATGGAAATGAGCAAGTGACTGAGAAAATGGGCATGTCAGTACATTTCGTATCGAATAAGCTAAATTACCTACCATACCAAATTAAAACATGGGTTGACATCACGTTGACACTTTCCAGCTTATAATAGTTGCATATTTCACAATAAATTAAAACAACCTAGTTTTCCCTAAAAATCATGCATTCATCTCAAATTTTATAACGTAATCCTCTAGTACCAAATCTGAAAGCCAAATACTCATACTAACATGCAAAATAAAAAATTTAAAGATTTCATAACACACATGCTTAACCAAGTCACATTTCAGAAGTAAGAATGACTTAATTGATGTAGGAAAAAAATTTCCTTAATTAATAAAGCTCAACCTGTAAAAATCCTCAACTTTCAAAACCTTAAAAAATAGAGTAAAAGCATTAGAATTTCAATACATACTTTCATAAATCAAAGCTCAAATTAGAAGAAGAAAATGACTTACCAAGCTAAGAGAAAATAAAGGGCATTTATGTAGAAAAAGTGTCTCAACTTTCTCCTAAATCAAACCCTCCGTTGCATAAAGATAAGCAATAAGGAGCTAGATAAAGGATTTGTAGAGTGGAAGGGAACCAATTAAGCCCCAAATTTTAAGGAAAATATCTCATAGTTAGAGGGAGTTTGACTAATTTGGTGGTTGAAAGAAAGGTGAATAGAAAGGAAAATTAGGGTTATTTATAGCCAACAAATCGATACAATCATGAGTGCGATCATGCATAGATTGAAAACCCTAATTTTTATTAAAATTTGAGCTGAATGGGTAGATTTCATCCCAGATAGGCTAACATATCTTCTAGAGTTGAAATGGTGATTTTGGAGAGGTGTAGGTCAATTTAGCCCAAAAATGCCAAACCCTAGAGGGGAAATAAAAAATTAGCATGGAATGAATATCCCAGCTAAGCAGAAGCAGGTTTGGCATCAAAGGAATGATTCTAGAAGTGTGCAGAGGATAGAGGGATGGAAGAAGACAAAGTGTAGGTCACCTTTCCCCTCAATTGTCCCAATCGAACTTCTCAAATAAGTTTGAGGTATAATTTTAGGCCAAATTCATGATAAGAAAGGCTAATAATCTTCAAGAATAATTTGGAATAGGTTTATCAAGGTTCTATTTTGGTATAAGGAATTTTTTCCAAAAATTGAGTTTTAAAAATGTACTTAGCTTGATAAACCAATCAATCAATTTATCTTATCAGTCGATTGTTCTAGAAACCAATCGGTCAGTTCTCCAATGAGTCAATCAGTTAGATCAAGTAAAATCATTTGGTTGAAATGACGAACCAATCGATTGGTTCATGGAATTAGTTGATCGGTCTGCCTAAAAATCAAGTTATAAAATTTTCAAATCTTATTCAAATCCAAATTTTCTCAAAGTCAATTATAGTTCTAAATCAAAATCAAACATAAAAGCCATAATTTATCATTCAACAACTTCACAAAAAATATGGGGTATAACAATAATATCCATGAACTTGGTTAAGTTTTTTTTGTTGGTTCTCACATATGCCTTTAGGTTTCATTTTCACTATTTTTCTAATGAATTCTATTAAACAAAGAATAATTACACAATATCTTATTAGGTCACTATATTACTTAGTCAATATGTAATTTTATTTTCATTCAAATGAAAATGAATGTCACCTATCAAGAGCTTTTCATTCATGTTCTCTTGTTTGAGTGTCCTAAAGGTATTCAACTTGTACATGAAAAAGGGGAAGCCTTCATTAAATACTTCAATTGAAATTCTCCCTAGAACAAATCTACTTTTGTGCATATGTTTCATTACCTTTAGATGATATTCATTTGGTTCAACAAAGAAGTTACTGATTGAATAAATGCAGGCTTGATTTGTAAGTCACAATGAGTGGTTGTGTCACATATGTGTGAATCTTCACCCCTTAAATATTAATTATTAATTTATGTTAGTAAATTTATATGTTTCACATAAAACCTACATTATAAGATTACAATATATATATACATATACAGATATATATAATATTAAATGGTTTACCTCGCGATCATGGAATACAAATTCCATTGTTATTGGACTTCCATACTTGAGTTTTTGATAAACACTTCCAACTCTGACCATTATGCTATAGCAATCTTGTCATGAGTGAATAGGTGCCACTATTGGAACTTGGATGCTTCTCCTCCTTTATTTCCCTTTTGAATGTGCATTGTTGCCAGAGTAAAAATTTATTTTATGTTGTACAATGCTTGTATTTTATAAGTAGAGAAGGAGTGTAAACTAATGAATGGAGAACGTGGGAAGTAGAAGGGTGTGAATAGTTCACATGATGTTGCTATGCTAATTTATCATGTTAAGAAAAGGGTATGAATAGCAATGAAGTGGTTCATTAGGTGTTTCTATGTTAATTAATATGCATTTAACATATCAAAAAAGGGAGATGAAGAAGTGCAAACTGAGAAAGGGAGGACAGCAATGAAGTGGTCATTTGGGTGTTTCTATGTTACTCAATTAATGCGCATTTATTATATTAAAAAAGAGATTAATATTAATGCAGGTAAAATGTGGGCTTTTGAATTTCATAGCTAATGTTGTTTGGTGTTTCTATTTGGTGTTCCTCTATTATTCAATTAATATGCATTTATCATATTACAAAGGGAGATGAAGAAGTGAAAAGTGTAAATGGGAGGATGGCAATAAAGCAATCCTTTGGTTGTTTCTATGTTACTCAATTAAGATGCATTTATCATATTCAAAATTGGAGATGAATATCAATGCAGCTAAAATAAGGTCTTTTAAATTGCCATAGCTAATCTCGTTTGGCGTTTCTATTTGGTTGCATTATTAATTGATACTAATTAATCTTCCTATATTGTTAATTCACAGGGTTTTGGCAAATTTAAAAGGTTACTAATTAATTAAAGAAATAGATGGAGACAATTAGCAATTAACAATAATGGGCATAGTTTAGGTAGGAAATTTCTTTTGTATAATGTGTGCCATTAAACTCTGCTTTTATATAATTATTATACTATAGATAGATTTGGTTCCACAATACCCCTATTTATACTTATTGAATACAAACTTTGAAAAATTAGCTAAATCTAGTTAACATATTCGCACAAAATGTAGTTTTAAATGCATACACTATGTAGTGTATATAAATGTAACACGAAGTCCATTACATACAACAATATTGGCATTCACAATAACCAAAGGAAGAAAATGTATAAGTATCACATAATTATCACTTAGCTTGTTATTTCTCCACCATGAGTTTTCAACACCCAAATTCAAATCAACTACACAATGAAGTTGTTTGTAAAGGATGATGGATAGAAGAATGATGAAAAAGAAGGGGATGAATGAGTTTTTAGTGGAAATTTGGAAGTGAATTAAAGATAATGGAAAAGATAAACGAGTTTGAATGGAGAGACTAAGGGTGAAAAGTATATATATAGGGGAATGGTCGGATACAAACAGCTTACTAAAGTACATACTTAGGAACAAATATTAGTCGTTTGATCAATAATGATTAATGATAGAGATTATAATGTTTTACTTAGGTCTCTACCACATAAATACAAGCTCTGTATTTTTCCAACTAAAGGAACAAATTTGACATCTCTCATGTTTCAGACTTTTCCCTCTCAACTCCATTCTTCATGATTTCAATTGTAGAGTTTCTTCAAAAAAAAATTTCAATCTTGCCATATTCATCTACATTGACAATAATGCTTCTATTTTATTTAATTTTTTTGAAATACCCCAAAACCCTAATTTAGAAAATTATAGCAAAATAAGAAATTATTAGGGAAATTAATTAAATAAACCATTTTTATTAAAATAAGAGGGAATTAATTAAGGTAAAGCTAGGGAAATTAATAAGTAATTTAATTAGGAAACATTTGATTATTTTGCTAATTAAAATGGAATTTAGGAAAATTCTTTTTAAATCCCTAAATTAACCTAAAAATAGAATTTAATTATTATTTTAATATTAATATTTTTAAATATCCCAAAATACCCAAAATATGTTAATTAAGCCCAACTCGCCTTTTTCCTTTCTTTTTCCTCTTTCCTTTTTTCTTTTTTCCCTCCCATCTTCCTTTTCTTTCCTTTTTCTTCTCTTCCTTCTTCCCTCATTTTCTCCTTTCCCCCAACCTGGGCCAGCCCGCCTTCGGCCCAGTTTTTCCCCTTCCTCCTGCACGGCCCAGGCCCTTGTCGCCTTTTTTTTTTCTTCTTCTCCTGGCCGATCCAGCTTTTTCCTTTCTTTCTTCTTTTCTCCTGGACTGCCGGTCCAGCCCCTCCCCCATTTCTTCTTTGTCGTCTTTTTCCTCGCGCCGCTTGCAAGTCCCCTTGATCGGCGCCGAGATTTTTGCCGCCGATCACACCAGTTGACCCGCCATTCTTCCCCTCTCTTCCCCGTCGTATTCCCTATCACTTCAACCTATCCGACCATCCCCTCTCTTACATGTGTCATCCCCTCTTCCCTGTCGAAATGGCCTACGAAGGTAGTCCTACGCCGGCCTACTTTCCCCGACTGGTGCACCCATAAACTTTGCCCCCTAATTTCCTGCTCCCCTTTGTTTTTCCCTTCCAATAAATCTATATATAACCCCAAAGGCAGCCATAATCGGGTTTTGATTTTGGCGGCCCAGAAATTTGACCGCGCACCATCGCCCAAATAGACCGTCGTTTCTCCGCCGTTGGCCATCACCACCGCCCGCTCCTACCACTAAGACCTTCCCTGCATTGCCCTCTACACAATTGAGCCACCCTCCTTCTTTTCCTTGCCCTGCACGAGCCACCCCAGCCGTGCAAAGTCCCCCTCCCAAATGACCCACTTCGACTATGCGCCGCCCTTCGTGCCACCGTTTGCCACCGATGCCGCCACCTATATCCCCCAAAACAACCAGGGGACCTTAATCTACCTCCCCACACCTCCATCTCCCCCTACTTCCCTTTCCCCTAGCCTCTACACCCATCTCTACACCTCTCTTCCTCCTCTACCGCCACCGCCGTGCCGCTGTCAACTCCACCACCAAGCTTAGGTGGTATTCCAATTTCCTACCCCTTAAACCTTTTTTATATAGGTGTTAATGATTTTTAATATTAATAGTATTATTATTAACTATTATTATTAGTGTTATTATTATTGTTGTTGTTGTTGTTGTTGTTATGTTATAACTCTTATTCCAAAAAGATTTCTAACTAATGATATTATTATTTAAAAGACTACAACTTTATTATTATTATTACCCTATTATTGTTGTTGTTATTATTATTACTACTACTATTATCATTATTATTATTATCATTGTTTTGTTACTAATAATATTAATACTAACTGTGGCCATTATAGTACTATTACCCCTTTTCATGCTTAACATTATTATTATTATTATTATTATTATTATCATCATCATTATTATTAATATTATGATTATTATTGTTATTATTAATATTATCATTACCACTATTATTATTATTATTATCATTTCTAGCATTATTATTATCATCATCATCATCATCATCATCATCATCATTATTATTATTATTATGCTATTACACTTGGCCATATTATCACAAGGCTACTACTATTATGATTTCTAGAACCTTATTAGCATTATTCTCAAGATTGAAACTATTATCACTATTACTACTACTACTACTACAATTATTATTAGTATCATCATTATTATTACTACTACTAGCATTATTAATATAAGTATCATTATGGTCATTACTTTTATATTTTTTTCATCACTATTATTATTACTAGAATTTGGGGTCGATATTAGTATCATTACAAAAACTAACAATAATATTATTGTTATTAGTAATATTGAAACCATTACTTTTAATACTATGAATATTACTAAGACTTAATTTGGTTAGTAGTGGCATGATTAATTATTTTGAGAATAATAACCCTACTTTTAATTATAAAACTACTATTATCATTATTAGCCTTAATGGTAGTCCATAATAGGGGTAAGATAGGAAATTATGGTAATTTTGGTAAGAGGAAGATTAACCCATTGTATTTATCCCTTATAGGTGAATCAAGTCAAACCCTAAGGAGACTTAGGAGCGTGCTCCAAGCCCAGCGACATTTTAGGTAAGGGTGTAGCTAAGGCCGCATGTGTACTATGTGTCTTACATGCCTTGGATGTCATTTATAATTATATGTTGTGTACTATATGTTATTATCTTAACTGTTTTATGTGTAGCGCAGCTTGGAATAGAGGTATGTTCATGTGCTCTCTTCTGGTTTGTGCTAATATGGATATGCTGCAAGTTGTGACGTGATGAGATGTGGCCCTTAGGACATGCATGCTAGGGTATTTGATGTGGTGATGTCGGGTGGAGGCATAAAAAATAAAAATGGGAAAATAAGATAACCAGGGGGAAGTAAGTTGGCTAACGTAGGTAAGAAGGACCTAAATAATCCATGATCCATGAGTGACGAATAAAAGCGGGAATTTAAATAAAATGAAAGAGTGGGAGAAACTGGGGTTGCATGGGAGGAACTAGGGTTTGCATGGGAATTTTAGGGTTTTGCATGATAAATATCGAGGGTTTTACATGAGGTGGTTAGAGTTCACATGGGGGAAAACTTTACGTATGGAAAGTTGCCTTGGGGCGTGAGGAAGGTAATAGAGTGCTGTTTGGGTAACTGGGGGCTTCAGGTGAAAAATAGTACATGTGATAGTATAAAGGTGCGTAGGAGACCGGGCTGGGTTAGGGAGGAAACCTTAATTTGAGGAGGTGGAGAAGAAAAAGAAAATAATAAAAGAATAAATGAAGGATGGGTGAGGCATAAAGTGAGAGGGGAATCTAAGGGTTGTAACGCGTGGGGTGTTAAAATAGTTTAGGTCGTGTGAGGCAGAGAAGGATGGGCCATATAGGCCCAAATTAGGGTTTTTTTCTCGAGGAAACCCTAGGGAGGACTATGAATGGGCTTAGTGGTATGAGCTAATGGGCCTTGACCCACTTGCATTGAAATTGGGCTTCTAGTGTGGGTAATGGAATAAGGAAGGGATGTCGGGGCAGTTAGGAGGTGCCGGAGTCTCAAGATATGGGACGGGCCCCTCTTGGAAGGATAGAAGTAGAAGATTGGTGGCATGCATGTCAAGGGTGAAAAAAATTATTGAATAAGAAACAAATAAGACAATAATCATTTAAAGAGGAAGATTGTTGAGCCGGGCCCAGACCGGTCCACCGGCGAATAATAGTGGCCAGGAGCGTTTTTCCCTACATGATTTTTGGTCCACTGGCTATAATGGTCGGAGATTCTGTGCTCAACAAACCAAATGTAATGAAGCTAAAATGTGGGAAATACACTAAGTACTTACGATGAAACACCATGTGAGTCGGAGCCAGACCGGTCCACCGGTAAATAATAGTGGTGAGGAGCGTTTTGCCTTGGAGACCGGTCCACCAACGAATAATAGTAGTCGGGAGCGTTTTGCCCTGTATATATTTTTGATCCACTGGATAATGAAATGAACAACACATATTGAAGTATTAAAATGAACGAACGATTATGATTGAAGAAGGAAACAACTATTTTGTTTTGAGATCATAGTCAAAATGAAGAGTTGTAATTGATAAAGATGAAGTTAAGGACGGTGAAGATAAGAAAATATCAATCCAAATGTATTAGTATAAAAAAATAAGGTCGGGTATATAAAATGGAAGGGTATCGGTCCAAGTTATGTTTTCAAGATTTGATTTTTTTTTAAAACATGTTACATATATAAATTCCTACTTAAAAGTGGAAAAATATATGTTTATTTGAAACCAATTATTGTACAATATTTTACCAAGCTATATCTAATGTATTCATTAAGTTTTTTTAAATATATATTTTTTGAACATACATGTACTATTAAAGGACTTTATTATTTAAAAATAAAAGAGAAAACTTTTTTACATTGGTGCTAATTCATTGACTTATGTTAGAATATTTATTACTAAAAAGAATATATTAGGAAAGTTTACAATTTATTCTATTCTTAACCCTAAACATATTAAAAACTTATATTTAATATATCCAATATTGTTAAGATCCTCATTATAATTATGAAAGATTATTATTAATTCCATATTTTATAATAATACTTTAGATAGTTGATTTTATCTAAATCCACTTTAGAAGGGTTAAATAGATGACATTCTACTCAATAAATGAAAAAAAAATATCTGAATCAAGAACATAAATGATTCATAAATTAGCAAAAATAGAAATTCAAGCTACGTTATCCAATATTCTGCTACATCAGAGTGTTTACTTCCCAAAGCAACATATTTGAATAAGAGAATGATATAGGATTTCACATAAAAAAAAGAGTTTAAACACCCAGATTACTCTTCTATGCCCATATTGACTTTCAAAAACTTTTGAAAGCAAAAGATCAAATATGAGATAATAACATATGGTATTTTACGTAATAAATTAAAAAAAATCCGACAAGAAAAACCATTTAGAAATTCACAAAAATAGATATTGATGTCACATTGCCCAAATTTATCTTAGATTTGTCTCTTCGCTTCCTAAAGCAATAGATATAATAGGTTACCTAAAATAGATAACCAAATGGGAGTGAACATAGAAGGTGAAAAAAATTACAGACAGATCTTAGTTGCTTTTACATATATACCAATAAACTATACAAGTAACATATGATAAAAATACAAAAGTAAACTCCAATATCCAGATTTCTCTCCATCATCCGAGTTAACTTTCAATAACTTTTGAAAGCAATAGATTGAATATCAGAGAGTAACATATGGTATCTTACCTAATAAATTAACAAAACTACTTTCTCCAGAACACAATTGCTTTAGAAATTCATAAAAATAGAAATTTTATCCACGAAATAAAATCGTATATTTGAAGAAGTAGATCATACCTGAAAATAAAAAAGCTTTAAAATCTGTACGTAAAAATCCAAAACATAAACAAACAAATGAAATTGCAACAACGCTTAGATTGAAGCAACATAGTTCTGAGTATATAGTATAACTGATAGAAAAATCAAAAGTAGCAGACTTTTGATACGACTTTCCTATACTACATAGAACTTACACTACTAATCTTTGCAAAAGATTTTACAAATTGAATGAAAATGAAAGTAGAAAATCAAATATAGGAAAGGACATGAAATACATATTGGTATTGAAAGTTTTGAAATGATCTTTCTTAGGGAAAGATACAAAGTTATCGAAGAAATTGAAGAGATAGGAGAAGAGAGAGGAGACAAGAGCGGCATAGGATAGTATGGATAAATCTAGAAACCCTGTGTCTAACTATTTGAAGAAGGTGGGTAATGAAATGAACGGTATGAATTGAAGGTGAGAAATGAACAGACAATTACGATTGCAAAATGAAACTACCATTTCATTTCGAGATCATCGTCAAAACGGATGGTTATAATTGAGAAAGATGAAGTAAAGCATGAAAATGATAAGAAAATATCACTCCAAATGTATCAGTTTGAAAAAAAAAAGGTTGGGTTTTGGTATTAGTCCAAGTTATGATTTGGAGATCCAATTTTTTTCAAAACATATTAGATGTATAAATTCCTACTTAAAATTGGAAAAATATTTGTTTATATGAAACAAATTTTTGTACAATATTTAACTAAGCTATATTTAATTTTTGAAGTATTTTTTTTTTTACATAGATAATCTTTTTAACATACATGTACTATAAGAGACTTTTTTATTGTAAAATAAAATACAAAACTTTTTTCATTGGTGCTAATTCATTTTCTTTAATTAGAGTTATTTTATAAAATTTATGGCTAAAAAATATATTAAAAATGTTTACAGTTTATACTCTTTGTAACCCTTAACATATTAAAAAAAATTATATATTTAATATATATTGTTAAGATCCACATTATTATGAAAGATTATTATTAATTCCATATTTTATAATAATAATTTAGATAGTTGATTTTATTTAACTCCACTTTAGATCACTTTTTTAATATTTTAACTTTTTGTATTATATATTAACTTTGTCCATTTTTTTAATAAAAAAAACAAGTGTCATATTTGGAAAACTCATTATTGATATAATATTATAGATTGTTACCATCCTTAATTTTAATATTTGGTTAATATTTTATTTTTTGTATGCAAGTAATTTAAATTTGATTGTTATGAAATTGATTGATGAAAAAGATACATATAAATACCGTGTGTTAAACCCTTTTCAATCTCAAAGATTTTTATATCCTCTTAGTAACATTACAAATGGTAATAAGTTGTTTATATTTATATATGTCAATGTCAAAATAATGTCCAAAGTCTTGAATTATATTAACTATTTTTTCTTCATTTTTTACAGGTTTCACTACTCGGAGCTCTATTTATAAAATCAACTATAATGTTGATCAAATGAAATTGTTTTCAAGTATTGGGTCTTCAAATACTAGGACTAATATCTTATCAACATATCGTTTATCAAATCAAAGTGGTATTGTCGATTTGCCAGAATCATCAAAATTTGATAATTTTACTATCAATTCTAAGAAAAATTATG
This sequence comes from Tamarix chinensis, assembly GCA_030549775.1. Taxonomy (NCBI): domain Eukaryota; kingdom Viridiplantae; phylum Streptophyta; class Magnoliopsida; order Caryophyllales; family Tamaricaceae; genus Tamarix; species Tamarix chinensis. The sequence continues at coordinate 165,042,828 of CM060171.1, read as the reverse complement.
GCATAGAAGGAAAGGTTGATAGGTGAACAATAGAAGATCTTTTCCAATATTTACACTACATGGTTAAAATTATCATCTTATGGGAAGTTTATTGCCACAATAAGGTTCTGTGCCTAAATTTGCACAAATCTATATTTACGACAACGATAATGAAGTTGAAAATAGAATTAATTATTTTAGGTGAATCATTTAACAAGCTTTGGTAATTATTGATTCATTTTAGCATTTTTGATGTAAATGGTTTTTATTCTTTGTCACAACTTCATTGGTTATAGGGAAAATGAAACATTGAATGACCTTCATATATCTATTATTAATTATTTGAATACTATAATTGATGAGAATAATGTGTTGGTCAAATCATTTAGAATGATTAAGGAAAAAGATTAAAAAGATGGTCGTTCAGATGTAAAGTTGAAGTTGATTGTTAGAAGGACCGGGGATGGAAGAAGGTATAACCTTCCTACGACTTCAAAATTTGCCAGATTAATTACTGGGGACTTTGATGCATCATTAGGTGATAGAGATATCTTTTTTTGATCTAAAACAGGAATGCTTAAACATATTAACCAACTCCATGCTTCATATCTTGGATTACAATATCCTATATTGTTCTCTTATGGTGAAGATGGTTATAGAGAAGAAAACTCGCTAATGTTGAATGCGGGAATTAAGCAAGGTGGGTGGAAGTATATATGCTTAACAGAGTATTTTTCATATCGTTTGCATGAAAGGAATTCAAAGTTATCAGTTGTATTATCTTCCATGAAAATACTTCAATAATTTATTGTTGATGCATATATTATAGTTGAGTCTTGGGGATTGACTTACACTAAGTGACATCAAAAATATTTGTGATGTGAGTTATATAGCGGACTAACATATGCAAATTTAAGGGGTAAGACTAATCCATCAACGCTTGGAAAATGAGTTATATTACCATCATCATTCACCAGTGGTGCTTGATGTAAGATTCAAATCTATCAAGATGCCATGGATATTTGTAGATGATTTGGTTATCCTGACTTTTTTATTACATTTACTTGCAATCCAAAATGGCAAGAAATAGCTCACTTTGTCCGAAATAGAGGCCTCAAAGTTAATGATCATCCGGATATTATTTTTCGTGTTTTTAAAATGAAGTTGGATTGTCTCATTAAAAATCATTGCAGCAATAAGATATTTAAAATGATTAAATCAAGTAATATTTCATAGGTTATAAATAAATTATATTTACCATGTATTCATACTATAGCAAGTTATTAAGCATTATGTTATTTTAATTGTAGCTATATCTACTATTGAGTTCTAGAAGCGTGGGTTGCCACATGCACATATATTGTTATTTTTTGTAGCAAAATAAAAGCATATAACGGGAAGCGACATAGAAAAATTATTTTAGCTAAAATTTTAGATAAAAATATGTATCATGTATTTTACACAACAATTCTAGAATATATAGTACATGGACCATATGGATGTGGTATTGCTGTGAGGAGCTCCCCTTTCATGCTTGATAGTTGTTGTACGAAGCATTTTCCTAAAAATTTTGTTGAATCAACAACTATTGATGATGATGGATATCTTGTGTATAGAAGAAGAGATAATATGAGAATAGTGGAGAAGAATGGAGTTTCTCTTGATAATAGATTTATTGTTCCTCACAATCATTGTTTGTTGCTAAAGTATGGTACACATTTGAGTGTTGAGTGTTGTAACCAATCTTGCTCTATCAAGTATTTATTTAAATACTTCAACAAAGGACACATCCATGTTATTGCCTCTTTTTATGGAAGTAAAATGGATGATGAAGTAGAAAAAAGGTTGTCTAAGTTCAGATGTATTGTAATTGTAGATATATATCATCCTATGAATCATCATGGAGGTTGTTCAAATGTGATATTCAATCCAAAGATACTTCAGTAGAGATTTTAGGCTTTCATCTTCCAAATCAACAAAGTGTTATTTTTTCTTATTATGATCCGATTGATGATGTAGTTGATCGGTTATCTGTTAAGATAAGTATTTTTCTTTGCTTGGATGAAGGAAAATAGAGACTATCTCAAGGTATGGGACTTAACTTATTCTAAATTTCCTACAAAATTCATTTGAGATAAGTATCATAAAGGGCAGCGACCAATACGGAAGAGGTTCTTTATTGGATGGATATTCTATGTCCTTTTGGATTACAGTGAACTCTACTATTTAATATGACTTCTTAAAGTTGTGTATAGACCTACAAGTTATGAAGACATTAGATACATTAATGGTGAGCAACATTCACCATATCGTGATACTTGTTATACCCTAGGTTTGCTAGATTATGATAAATAATACATTGATAATGTTATTGAGACAAGTCACTGGGTTATACATCTTCTTCAAGAAAATTATTCGCCACAATATTGACATCTTAATTGCTCATTCGGCCTAAAAACATTTTATATAGAAAATGTTTATTGTTACAACACGAAGGTAATTTACCTTACTTATCTTATTTATTTTTTCATATTGTTAAACTACTTATATGTATTGTTTTCAAACTCATTGAGTTCATTTTTAGATTTTAATTTAGACGATGATGAGATAAAAAAAATTATGGCTTGGTAGAAGTGGAAAAGTTGTTACAAAACTATGGAAGTAACTTAAGAGAGTTTGAGCCAATACCATTCCCACCATGTGAGTTTTTTTCAACCATTGGAAACATATTGATACATGAGGAAGTATATTATGATCAATCAACATTGTCTCAAGAACTCAATGAAAATATATATTTTATGAGCATATAACAACCGCATGTATAAGAAACCATAATGGAGGCAATAAGATCAGATACAGGTGGATTGTTCTTTGTGTATAAGTATGGAGATATAGGCAAAATGTTTATATGGAGGACATTATCAGTCACTATTAGATGTGAATGATATATTATGTTAAATGTGGCATCAAGTGGAATAACTTATCTTGAAATCAAACAAGACAGTCTACTTGAAAATTTAATTATAAGATGTAAACTCGTAATATGGGACAAAGCTCTAATGATGCACAAATATTGCTTTGAAACTTTAGATAAAACCATGAGAGATATTTTACACTTCAACAATCAGTTTAGTATTGGACAAGCCATTTGGAGGTAAGATGGTTGTTATTGGCGGTGATTTTAGATAAATATTATCAATGATTACTAAGGGTACTTAACAAGACATTGTTCATGCCACTATCAACTCTTCATACTTATGACGAGTTTGTAAGGTGTTACGATTGACAAAGAATATGAGATTTCAAAATCTTGGCTCCATTAACGAGTGCACCAAGTTGAAGTAAATTTCAAACTAAATTGCAAGTATTGGAGATAGATCAATTGGAGGTCCCAATGATGGTCATTAAATACTCAAAATTCCATGTGATCTATTAATAAAAATATTCAAACGATCCAATTGCAGCTATTGTGGAAATCACTTATCCAGATTTCATTAGCAATATCATTGATGATATTTATTTTGAGGGAATATCTATCCTAGCACCAATTATTGATATTGTAGATTCGATCAATGAATACATGCAAACATATTTGAGTTCATATACAACATGTAGATCTAATTCAAATAATGATTTGTTGCAAGACTTACACACTCCAGAATTTCTAAATGGTCTTAATTGTTCTGGTGTCGCAAATCATGTCTTGAATTTGAATACTGCTACACCTTTTATGTTATTAAGGAATATCTATCATTTAATTGGCTTATGCGATGATACTAGGATGGTAATCACAAGGCTTGAAGCTCATATCTTGGAAGCAAAGATCTTAAGTAAAAATAATTCTAGTGAATGAGTATTGTTACCAAGAATGCCAATAACACCATATGATATAAGTTTGTCTTTCAAGCTCAATTAGAGACAATTTCCATTGATTGTATCATATGCAATGACAATAAACAAAGTATAAGGACGCTCATTTCATAATGTTCGTATTTTCTAGAAAAACCCTTTATTTAGCCATGGTTAGTTTTATGTTGCTTTCTCTTGAGTCACAAATCATACAGGTTTAAAATTCTTATATGCAGCAATGATGTCGGTGAAATTAGTTCAACCACAGATGTTGTATTTAAAGAAATCTTTGAAAGGATATAATCATAAACTATCTTTAAATAGTTATTCCTCATGTATCTATACTTAATTTCAATCTGTTTACAATCAATATCTTCTTATTAACCAATTATATAATATTTATTTATCCCAAATGATTTTTTTATCAAATATTAAATATAAATATTAGTATTCATACATTCAAACAATCCATGTATCATACGGGTGCAAATCTAGTAGACAATAAAGGACAAATAAACGCACTTAAACCAACTCGGTGATTAGTACTCGCCCCTACTATCCAAACCACACGCCATCCCATCCCATCCCACCCATATTCCCAACCCAAGTTTCCATCCTGCACATTTGAATTTTTTTGTAAAACCTGCCAAAAATAAATGGAGCCCATTCCAATTTTCGTACACAAGCTCCCCAATTGATTGCAAATTTCCATTCTGATTATCTGTAGTGTCAAAAATCCCTATAATTGGCATTGACAGAAAAGAGAGGAGGGATAAGGAATTACTAAGCAGCTGATTCCTTGCACCATCGATGTCATTGATGAGGAAGACGTCACATGGAGCCAGCAAATATCAAAAATATTCCAATTGTGAACTGAAAACAACCACAAGCATAACTTTTGCATTTAAGTCAAGAGGAGACTCTGCCAATATCCACTACAACCCCTCACCATCAATTTCTCCTTGAAGTCGAACAACTACGTCACTCCTTTATACCATGAAGGAAATAGTTTCATTAGGCTTGGATTCCATCAAGTGTCAATTTAAAGTGGTTGAATCATCACACTACCGTCTTCTTAAGTGATTCAAGATCTCTCTCTTTCCTAGTGAGTGTGTGTGCAACATTACTATACGGTTAGCTTAAACCTAACACTATATAGAATGAAAAACTATAACTCGATGTGTACTTATTAGTGGATTGAACTTTGATGCCTAAATGTTTTTGATGATTTTGATAATTTCTGTTGTCCGGATATTTGCTTTTTTACTTGTTGATAGCAGTGGAAATTACTTAATCAGTATATGTACGATTCTTGCAGTAGCAACATACTTATTTCTCTCTTAAGATCAAACTTTGAGTTTTTTATTTGCAAAATAGAGTTGAGGTTTCGTAAGTGAATACCATCGAGTGTTGCTCGCAATTTAGAATTTCTATTATTTTCTTGCAAGTTGAGTGATATTCGATCATCTTAAACATAATCCTAAACCCTCTATGATTTCACAACATCTTAGCTTAATTAGTTTTCGTTTTATGGATGCACACCACATGTTTGCTTTGTGTTCTGCTTAGCGTCTCTCATGCTTTTGATTTGCACATGCGAAAGCAAATTATATTAGATCTATGCTTTCAAGTGCTTATCTTTGTCCACTCTTAGTAATCTTTGTTAAAATTATGGTTGCATAATTGGCTAGTAGGAGAAAAAGAGGATGATGTTATCTAGTTTCTTGACTGATATTAAATTGAGCTTTATACATATAGTCTCGTTCATTATCTTATTATAGTTGTTGCTGCTACTGTCGGTTATGGTATTATCTATTTTGTATCTTGTGTCCACATCCACTAATCTATTAGCTAAAATAAGCTTGTTCTTTTGTGGTATTATGTATTTTGTATCATGTATCGACGCTCATTAATCTATTATCTAAAGAAACATAACAATATTATTTTCGAAACCCGAGGTCGACGATTCTCATGCAATGACTTGTTCTAATCCTTCTTTTTGACTTTACTACCATCTGAACTCTTCTTCATGCAGCATAAAAGTGTATTGTAAATTGACCCTAGCTTCCAAATAAAAAGGTCACGATTCCATTCTTTCAAAAGCAAGCTTATATATGTGTGGTATGTTGCCCCAATTTATGTATGGGTTCAAAACAAGTTGGTTTTTCTTCGCATATTTTTATTGTATATGGAAATATGGAATTAATACCCATATTTTGCTAGGATCCTACGTCTTTATAGTGTTCAGTCATATATTATTGTCTATACTTCTATTCCCTTCTTTCTTCAGACACGTTTTCCCTCATTGAATTATTGAAACTCCTGATGATTTATAGTTCTCTCTTGTATGTTGTTTTATGTGCTAGTCCCAAATCCCAATTGATTTATGGCATTCCCAGTTATGATAGTTGGAGTCGTGATTGTGATTGGTGAACAATATTTTTATATTTGTTTCCCTTTTATCCTAAGCTTTTGATAAATTAAATAATTAATATTTGAGGTTATTTACATCATTAATAATTATGTGTCTAAATTTAATAATCTCATATATTCAATTAAAAACAAGTAAAAATGATAATAAAAAAAACTTATATGATTTTTTATAGTTGACCATATTTTGGCCATACTTATCACATTCAAGCTTGGATTTAGGTGATTCAAATTTTCATGAAAAGATAGAAACAAGATCTATAAATTCTATTTCTAGAAAGATTCCTAGATCTAATTTTATCATGGCCTAAAATAAGCTTAAAGTTACAGCCAGAAATATGTTAGATTTATTTTCCAATTTATTGGAGCTCTATTGTCTATTATTCCCCCCCCTACTATCTTGCAGATATCCTACGACAGGTAATCAATAGTAACCTTGAGAAACATCAAATTCTACACTTGATGGACGAAAAAATGCTTGTTTACCAAGCCTCCTTGTCCTGCAAACAAAACTAACAATATAGGTAAAGAGCAACGCCAACAGATAGTTCAAACAACAAACAAAATTCTTGCACGACAAGTTACAAGGTTAGATAACTAATAATCATTCGTAAGTATTTGCAAGAGAGAGAAAGCATCTCTAATTGAAAGAAGATCGCGTCAATTATCATCAAAGCGCAAATATTGCTACAAACAAATAGAAGAAAATCTTTATATTAGCTATGTAAATCAGAGAAACATAGCACATAGGTGGAAGCAATCCATCAGAAGAAGTCGAATTCGTTCCAATAGTTGAGAGCAATTGAACAAAAGGGATAAGACAAGGATGTGTATGAGATTGAAGAGGGATACAAGCCATCGGAATCAAGTTGGTTCGTGACCATTGGAGGAGGATTTTTGATCTTGACGTCTCAGGTTGTAGTGGTGTTCTACTTCGCAAATCCGGACCATATAATTAAATATCAGTCCCAATACGCAATATCAACTGATATTTATCAAATTTTGGTTTAGCCAATATATGAAAGAGACTGTATGACATGGTTTTAGATTTCACTTATTTATTAGAAATATATTGATTATTAGTCAATATTTGCTAATATTTATTATGAAAAAATGTTATGCTGTGAAAACCGCGATATATAAAATATTATTAGCGACATCCCGATACTTCAAAACCACAATTTTGACTGTAATTGCGGTTTTATTTCTTCATTAGGAGGGAATTGAATGAGTCTCTCTCAATCGTATACCTCTTTGTATCTAGTTCCTGAGTTTAATTAGCTTTCAATTATGCAATTTTATTTTGGTAGTTTTTATAGATGATTCGAAGCAATTATTTTAATTATACATTAAATTCCTAGTAATTATGCTATGCTTGAAACTATTGAGTTATGATTCATATTCTATACATGTTCGGAGGCATCCTGAGGTGATGTGCATGAATTAATTGTTGTTGTGGTTTTATAGTTCATAACTGCTATAAAATTTATGAATCTATCAATGACTAATTAAGGTTAGTCAGTCGCACTAGGAAATTCAGTTGCTAAGTGTACAGAACTTAAGGAAATATTATTATTGCTATCTCAGATAAATTTTCTTAGGGTCAATGATGTCCTCATAGAGTTTTATATGTTGATGAGTTTAGGATAGTTGGTTTGGTTCCGGCCAGTAAAAGATTATAGGGATAAGGTTGCCTATAGGTTCTCAATAGTTAACCTACTAGATTAACTTTGGTGGAAAAGAAAAAGATGCTAACCTGAAAAATGCTATCATGAGCTTAATTTCACTGCTTGTTCAATTTTAAATATTTAGGCTTGTTTATTTTATGGATAGTTGTGCATAGTTAGAAGTAGATTTAATTTTTTTCACCTATGCCGCCTGACCAAGTCCATCTTAAGAGCGAAAATAGAGTTCTCATATAAATTCGTCTTAAAAAAAAAAGTATGAGAGTTGCTGCTTGCATTCTAGTCAATTTTAATCCCTGTAGTTATTTGAATAACATGTGCTAATGACTAGAAACCTATTATGATGTAAATTTAGTGAATCAAATTTAATTATTAGAATTTAGCAAGTACTGAGCAAAAAAATATATAGTGTTTATTTATGTCCTCGACTTTGTTTCATTTACTATAGTTGTTGTCCATCCTTTTTATCTTTATGTTTGGTCTGAATTTGATCAACCTATATTCAAGAATGATTCGTTGTAATCAGAGTTATGAATGAAGAAATTTAGGATGAAAATATGACATTAAAAAAACCCATGTTAAATCATTATTGAGTTAGGATATGGAGATGAAAGTTAAATCATTTTAAAGTTAAACATTAGATAACAAACTATGCATCTAATCTGATTTTTTTTGCTGCTATTCTTACTTGATTTTTTTCGGAATTAGAGTTATAGTTCTTGTCAGTTATGTGAATAGATAGTAATGAAACAAAGCAATGAAGGTTTAGGTCAAATTGTGTTGGTGAATTTGTTCTTATGAATTGCGTATGATTCATGAATATAAGATGAAATGATATTTTTCTAATATGATTATAGATCTATTTATTCAATTTTTTATATGATTTCACTATCTAATAGTATGCTTTTAATACCATAAATGACTTGGATAATGAGTAAAGTTAATTAGACTTTTGCACATTCAAGCATCTTTACCTAAAAGTAGTCGATGTGGTGTTTATATGCTAAAAATTGTTCCATTCTCTTCTTCCATCATATGATTTTAGATCTAATTTTATTCATTTATATAGCTGAAAACATGCTCAAACACTTGAAACATAATGAAAATTTTTAGTACACCAATTGGAGAATTAGGTTAGCTAAGCTTTTTATGAGTTTTAATATACTGTAGAAGGGGTTTTTTCATGTTTTACTTTGGTATTTTAGATCTGATTTAAGAATTATATTTTAGTTAATTTTCACTTTATAAAGATAGTTGGAGGCTTGAAATACACTAGGGAATTCAGTTGCTAAGTGTAGAATGAAGTGACATAAGTTTAGATAGGTTTCAATGCAATTTTGGTGGTACTTTTCCATGTTTTGAGGTAAATTATGTAGTATAATTCCATGCATGATTTTCTTATTTTTACTGCTGATTTTAGCATCATTTGAAGTTTAAAACTTAGTTAGTGAAAAACCTTAGGGACATATATGGTTAAGTTAGGATTGAATTTAAGCCACTCAAACATTAGAATTTACATTTCTTGCATGCTATTTAAGTGGTTCAATCTTTTTAGTTGAATTTACACTGAAATTTTGGACTCTAAAACTTAAGTAATGTATAAAAATGTTAGGTATGCTTAATTAGATATTAGGGTATAATTATTTATGATGAGCAACTTGCCTCACATTAGAATATAGAAATAAACTTTTCTCATAGGATCGACTCTTATTCATCAAGTAGTGCTTGCTTATATTATATTTTGATGGAAAATATGGATCTAATTTTTAGTGCTTAACAACACACTACCTTTGTTTATTGATACATGTTTCCCTTTTTGAATGAATGAAACTCCTGATGAATTATAGTAATCGCTTGTACATTGTCTTATATGCTGGTCCCAATTAGGGGTGTGCATTGTCAGATATCCGTATCCAAACTAGTATTCTTTTCTGATATCCGATCCGACCGGATATTCAATATCCCATATCCGAATCTGCATCCGAATACACCGGATATCCGAAACATCAGATATCCAAAATATCAGATCGGATTTCGGATATATCCAATTATTGAAAAAAATATCTAATTATTAAATTCACATATATAATCTATAACTAAAAAAAATTCTGCATAAATACTTGTTTAATTATTTAGCTTGCATACAAAAAGATAAAATACATGATTAATTATATCCACAAAAATTAGTGATCAATATTTGTGAACAATGACGCTCTAGAACCATGGAACGACCTAAGTTAAAAGTCTAAAAAATTTTTGCGTGTGTGTAGGTCGTGACCTATTTAACTGTTTGTAGAGTGTGGATATTTATTTTAGACTTTAGTTTAGTAAATTATTTTTCTACTTATGTACTATAGTAAAAAAATGATCCAAACTTGAAGATTGAAAGAAAAAAAATCAGATTATAAATTAAATTATGCCTAAATATAACTGGCTTATTCTTAAAACCGGATATTTTTTACGGATCGAATTATCCACTAAAAAATCGGATCAAATATCCGCTCCGATTTTCAAAAACCGGATCGGATATCCAAAATTTCATATCAATTTTTTCGGATACCAGATCGATTTTTCGGATCCCGGTTTTTCTACATAGCCCTAGTCGCAATTGATTTATGGCATTCCTAGTTATAATAGTTGGAGTTGTTATTGTGATGCATGTCCATGTTGAAGGATATATGTGATACTAACTTTCTAGTTGAGATTTCATTAGTTGAATGTGGTCCCAATATTTAAGTTGATCTAGAGAACCAAAAATTCATGTTATCTAGCACATATCAAATAAGAGATTAACTCTTAGGAGTATTGTTTTGAATAATCTCTATATATTGGTGCAATTTGATTTTGGATGCACTAATATTCTTGTTTATTTTGTTTTCCAATGCAGCAGATTCATTCACATGCTTGCCAACATGTGGTGGATGAATCAGGTAAGGAATATAAGAAGATACATGTAAGAATCAGTGATGGGAAAAATAATGTGTTTTTTATGTTATTATGAACATGCAAGCTTCTTTGTTAAGTGCTATATGTACAAGTGGATTAATTCCATGTATCTTTTAGATTTTATATGATGTCTTAATAGTAGAAGCACATGATGATGCCTCTCATGGTAAGTCTTATATCTTGAAACGGGCATATAGACTAATATATTGTATAGTTAAGTCTTAGAGCTCGTAGTTAGCTTTTTTGATTTCTTTTGAATATTTGCATATTTACATTCATAGTTGCATCCTTGCTGGAACATCTAACCTTTGCTTCCACTTTCTCCATGTAGTCTTCAAAGCATCATCCTTTGAGAGAGCAATTGATGCTTTGCGAACCCATCATGTTGTTCCATTAGCTTGAGCCTAATGCTTTTAAGAAAGAGGCATGAAATTCTTTGGTGAGTATAAATACAATCTTATGTTTGTAACATTATTATCCTAGAGAGATACAATCATGCTTTTGGCATTATATACTATAAGCTGAAATTCATTTAGACTTTTACTTCCTATGATCATTTTATGGTTAGGGCCCTAAGCTTACCAAAAATATATCCTTTGAAATGACTGTTTAGCAAAAAATATGACATTGTCCCAACCCTTGCTATTCTTACCTTGTAATATCAAATTTGATGTGGATAAAATTCTGGTATATCTGTTACATAAAATGCCTAGCCTATTGCTATTGTGACCGCAATATTGTAAATTTTTTTCTAGAGCAGGCATTCCTTTTATTCCCCCTTTTCATTAGAAATAATGTTGAATTAAGCAAAAACCGTTTTACTAGAACTAGATTGTGTTCTTATCTCTAATTTTTTGTGTGATATTTTAATGATCTAATTCAATTAGTGTTTGAAAAAGACATAAGAGGCACCTAGGTGATGGGGGTCCTAAAGCTTAGGTGCTAGGCATAAGGTGAATGCGCATATCTAGGTGAAGTGAGGCACAAATATTATCAATCTAATACCGATTTTTATCTTCCAAAATATATAATATTTTTTCTTCAAAATGATGTCTACCGGTCTTCATATGGTCCTCTTTCCTCAACTTTTCCTTGCCAAAATGAGATTTAGTTATTGCATTTATGAAAACAAAGTGACAAAATAGCCAGTCAAAGTTTCTTTTTCTTCACTAAATGCGTTTCTTTACTTTCCTATGTAAAATTATGGTTATTAGTCTAATAAAATTTATTCCCTATATTTCCTTCTCATTTGATTGAAATTTTTTTTAGTGAAATTAAAATCTAAAAGTAGCTAATTTTTAGTAAGGTGCATGGCTTAAAGCATCGTGTGCTTCAATGCCTTAGTGTGCTTCAACGCCAATATGACATTTAGTTATTGTATTTATGATAATAAAGTGCCAAAATATCCCATCAAAGTTTATTTTTTTCACTAAATTCATTTCCTTAATTTCCTATTTAAAATTATGTTTATTAGTCTAATAACATTTCTTCCCTATATTTCCTTCCCAATTGATTGTAAATTTTTTTTAGTGTAATTAAAATCTAAAAGTAGCTAATTTTTAGTAATGGCTTAAAGCATCATGCGCTTCAACGCCTTAGTGTGTCTTACAAATATTGCCTCACCTAGGATGAAAAAAGGACCAAACCCTCGCACCTTAGGCATGCCCTTTCAAACACTGAATTAGATATTATAAAATAAAATGAATTATTATTATTATTTAACTATTGTTAATGTCATAATTAATAAACTTTATGTTATTTCTATTACTGTTGTTAACATCATTATCATTATTATGATTAATTTTATATTATTATTATTATTATTATTATCAAAATTTAGACTTATTAGATTTGATTTGATATAAATTGATTTGATTTAATCTTATATGTTTTGAAAATAATTTGAAGAGAACATTTATTAGATGAGTTAAGCAATGGTTGTTTTACTTGGCTGATGTTTGATTGGGCTTCTCTTTTAGTCGTTGGTCTTCTAACCCTAATAATAAAATAGTGATATACATTTCTTCATACACCTCTAATGTTATAGAAATAGAATTAGTTATATTTTCCTTTTTTTTCTTCCACAAATTGAAACAAGGCTTATAGTCTTGCAAGAATTTAAGGATAAGGATGATGAAACACTAAATTATAAAATGTAAGCACAATAATTTTGGAACGGTAGGATGAAACCGATCTGATACTAAGTGTGGTAGTAACATCCTCAAAATTTATAGTTTTTGCTTCCGCTAAATTTTAATAAAATGAAATTTTTTAGTAGTGAATTTTGGTGGCGCTAATATTTCATGTTTAGGTATAAATGGTGATAACATATGAAATAGGGGTATGTTGGTAATTTCAGAGGTGTAAAGGCGAATGCACTAATAAATGTATATGCTAAGTGTTAAAAGGTGATTATGTGTGGAGATAAAGTTGTTGGTACTAGTATTTTATGATTGGATATAAATGGTGAGAATATATGGAATAGGGGTATTTTGGTAATTTTAGAGGTGTAGTAAATGTACATGCTAAATATTAAAGGGTGATTATGCGCGGAAGTAAGGATATAGTTAAGCCTCTGGGTTTTGTTATGAATTATGTGTTTCTGGGTGTAATGGCATGTGATGTGTACTTATATGTGGATGTGAACTAAATATGTGTATAGTGCAACTTGGTTTGCAAGAAGCTAAGGTGTGTTGATTATGATATATATTATGTGTAAAATGTGTGTTTTGACTTGTTATGTATGATATGCTCTTATTTATGGTTGTTATGGTGTGACATGCATGCTTAGAGGCCTTAGGAGGGTTTGAGTGATTATGGGGAACTCAAGAAATGAAGAAAGTGGAGTGAGTAAGGAGAAGTGGAGAAAAAGCCTAAGTGCATCATGAAATATGGATGAGAAAATAAAGGAAGAAAGTAATAAAGTGAAGGGTTATGGTAAAATTTTGTATAAGAGTGTGAGTCTTACATGGAGTGTTTGGTCTTTGCATAGGGGGAAAATTACATGGGAAAAGTTAGTTTAAGGGTTGAACATGGGGAAGAAAGAGTATTTTGGGTGACTGTAGTGCTTGGGGAAGAGATAATATATGGATTGGTGGAAGTATGCATGGGAGCCTAACTAGGGTTTTTAGGGGGAAACCCTAAGTGTAGGGGTATTATGATAGAGCTTGAAGAGGCCAGTTGGATTTTAGATTGTGATAAGGAGTGTGTCACATGAAGGGTGTGAGTCAAGTGAAAACGAGGGGGGAGTTTGTGTACAAGGAAAAGGTGTAAAAGAAAAGAGGTGTGTTAGGGTTTTGGGGGTGACCAGCTAGGGTTCATTATCAAATGAGGAAATTGAAGAGTCTGGCTGTGATGTTTGGAGTGGGTTGAGTGGAAGGATGGTGTTGGAATCAAGGGAGAGTGTGGGTCGTGAAGGATAAGGAGAGGTTAGGCCCACATAGGTCAGATTAGGGTTTCAAAGGAAAACCCTAGTAGGCGATGGTGAGCCTAGGTGGAGAAATGGGAAAGTGTGTCTTGACCCACATGTATGGTGGGTTTTTGGATTCATAGTGAGTAAGGTGGAAGGAGAAAAGGGGGTTTTGGAGTATTGGGGAGTGTAGAGGCCCCAAGTTATGGGATAGGTTTATTTAGGAAGCCTGGGGTAGAAGAGTGATAATGAGTCGGGAAGTCCATTAGGGGCAGGCAAGTATAGTTCAACGGGTTACTTGTTGAATAAGAAACGAAGAAAATACTAATAATTTAAAGTAGAAGATTATTGTGTCGAACCCAGACTGATCCACCAGCGAGAATATTGGCCAAGAGCATTTTACTCTGGAGACTGATCCACCAACAAATAATAGTGGTCAGGTGCATTTTGCCTTGGAACTATATTTTCAATTCACCAGCTATAAATAGTGGGGAATCCTGATATCAATAAACCAAATCTTAGATGATAACAAAATCATGGGGAAGATACCACGTGGCTAGGATTATTTTTCCCTAGAGACCAATCCCACAACAAATAATAGTGGCTAGGCAAGTTCTGCCCTGAAGTTGTATTCCGATTCGCAAGCCATAATAGTGGGTTTTCAGTACTCACGTGGATATAATCCGAGAGATGTATAAAGACAGAACTAATTCCTAATTAAGACACTAATAGCTTAAATACAATAACAATGAATGAACTAATATTTCTTACGGATGCATGTAGCTATTCGAATGATTTTTGCATTTCAATTGATATATATACACTCCCATGATTACGTGTTCAATGTATTGCATCTGATGTGTTGGATGCGAGTTTTACATGTTAGTCTTGTGTAAAGGTTACTCGGTACTATAGTATTGAAGGGATTCCTTTCTTGGGCCCCTGTCTATTTAATAGGCAGTGTCCTTTGCAAGTTACACCGCATACTTCCTTCGAAATTGAGAGCTTAGGGCTATATGGGGGCGTTGACCCGTGTTTCAAACTGGAAAAATACTTTTGTGTCTTTCATGAAACAATTTGTATTTCTTTTCTACCAATAGTTTCTTTGTAACTACAATTAGTGAGTTTTTCTTTGAAGGAGAGATAACCTTCCTAACTATTGTGCTACTCTAATTTGTATATGTGTTTTTGGGTATGCTTTCAAGCCTTATCACTTAGTAGCGGATCGGTGGAAGGAAACCGGTATGGTACTAAGTGTGGTAGTAACACCCTAAAATTTACTGTGCTTGCTTCCGCATAAAACTTTTAAAAACAAAAAAATTTCAGCATTGAATTTTGGGATGTTACAAGAACGAGAAAGAGAATGAGGAGAGAAGGGAGGAAAAAAAAAGATGGGCAGGGTTATCAATCGTGTGTTTTTTATTTATTTACAAAATATCTAAATGTAAGGTAACTTTTCAATTAAGGTAAATTTTAAAGAAAATATTCTTGTCAATAACTTTTTGGTGGAAACAAAACTTTATCCAATTAAACACTAATATTTATAATAAGTCAAAACACTTATGAAAAATAAAATTTGCTTTCGAAATAATAATTAAAATACATTAAAAAAAATATTTTCCAATGTGTCAACTTTGACCGTAAAGATAGGTTATTTAGTCCAACCTACTGAGGTTCTAACCCAATTACCCAAAATCCTTGTTAAAACTTAAAACTATAGTTAAGCCTTCTATATTTCTAGCGTTGAAATGTACAGACCATTTCCTAACACTCACTCTTGTTTAGGAGAGAGTATCGGGGGCCTTAGTTGTGCCTAGATAGTAACAATTAATGTTTGTAGCTTTGATACGTTTGTATTGTTTTTTATATTAAAAAAAAATATTTTTATTATTTCTTTATAATTATGAGTAAAATATAATTAATTATAAGTATAACAATGTAATTATAGCGTGCCTTTAATAATTTTTACTTTATATTTATAGTTATGAGAAATATAATTAATTATAAGTGTTATAAAAATATACCAAATATATGCAACTAATGATGCACCAACGTCCTTCATAATCTCACCCCACTTCTGTTCTGAGGCAGCAAATAAGGAATGAAGCCGAAAATTAAAAATGGAAAAGGAAGAGGAGAAAGAAAATGGCTTACAAATTAAAGGGACAGTTTTTATTCCTGACGACTGAGGAGGAGCACTAGGAACAGAAAGAAAGGAAAAAAGAAATACGACTAAAGCTATCCATGAAGATGAACATCGGAAGTGAGGAAAGACTGTGGAAGATCTATATTTTTCATCTTTAGATATGATCGCCTATCAAGTCATGATGTCTTTTATAACCACTTTTCCGAAGCGCATCGATTTCCCCCTGTCAATTAACGTGAAAGCCCCAAACATTCCTAACGTTGAGCGAAAGTACTGCCTTTGACCGTCTGCTTTTCATTAATCCATGCCATTAAAATTTTAAAAGCTCACATCGCAATTTGGAAGTATATAGTCTTTTACTTGTAGACTATACATGTGTATAGGGACTTAGGGAGATAGTAGCCGGAGCACACATTCAAGCTTTCATGTTTTGTCACATTCTTGTACTTTAAGCCATGCACGTGTCTGGAATGATCGTAGCATTAAGGAATGCCCTCCTCAACTTTAATTTAAATATAGCTATTAATATTCTGCATCTACAACTTTCTTTTTCTTAGTAGACTTATAGTACCATTAGGAGCATAATACCGTATACGTACGACCATCTGTTCTTACTTCTTAGAATTCTGTCTCATTTTATTTTATTTAACTCAGAAGAGGTTTTTTGATCATCAACTCAATAGTTGACTTATAGTGCTACATAAGACGGTAATTCACTCTGAAATATATAAAGATACAGATATTAACATCTTTCAAGAGAATTTATGAATTTATTGATAATATATAAAGATGATAGTAATAATTAATTATAATAATAAGAATAATAATTATAATTATTATAACACTCGTAACAAGTATTATAATTATATATATATGTAATTGTATTCATAACAATAAATCTAATAATAATTATTATTACATATTTTATGATAATAATTACCATAATAAGCACAAATATAGTAATCCATCATAAAATTAAATTTATTTATTATATATATTAAATTAAAAGCAATCAATGTCTTATGAATCAAATTAACCTGACTAAAAATCGATACAACTAGATTTTGTAGATCTAAATCGACTTGATTTGGCTTGGGTTTTGTATACTCCGGTATACACTTGAACTGAAAGCACTCGAATGAATTAGATTCAAAATTGAACCAATATTCTTCTAACACCAAATGATCTTGCTTAACATTTTTTTTTTGATAATTGATGTTACATACACCAAGTAAGCATAAATATATAAGACAAGGAAGACTCCTATGATATCAGCGCTTGAATATTGTGGATCACCTCGTCCGCTCGGTATGGAAACTCTTTTCTGCCATTTTTTATCCAAAAACCAATTCTCATCTTTATAAACATGCTCATCCATCTTCTGCTCACTTTGACCTTTTCAAAGACTTTTTTGTTCCTGAATTCCCAAATCGTACCAAGGATTGCAAAGAATGCCGCTTGCTAGATATCTCCTCCCAACCCTGTGTAGGACGCTCCGAACCAAGCTCTAGCATTGTCTGCCACTGTCTTGGGTGTCACCCAATAGTACCCTATCCACTCGCAGATCTCGTACCCCAGCTTTCCTGTCACAACACAATGTAGGAAAAGGTGATTGATCGTCTCCTGCTCGGCGTTGCACATAGGGCATATGGTTTCTTCCATGTTGCTGATGTTCAACCTAGCTAGTCTTTCCTTCGTGTTGAGCTTTTGTTTGACTGCGAACCAAGCTATTAATTCAAACCTAGGAGGTGCTATACTTCTCCACATTAACTTCTCCGCTTCAGTGGTCCTCGCATTGTCTGTATCGCTCTGATAGAACAACTGACAACCCGATCGCATTGAAAAATAGCCCAGACACCTCATGCTCCCAAACCACTAAATCATGCTCGTCCTTCCTTGGGCCATATTGGTGGATCATCTCCTGCATCTGCTTTACTAGATCTTCTTCCCATTCGAAGAGCTGCCTCCGCCATCTAAAATTCCATACCCAACTCGAGTCCTCCCATACTCCCATGTCGGCCACCTTACCCTCCCGTTGCTCTGAAATCAAGAACAATCTAGGAAAGGTATTCCGCAAGGGGCCTTTTGTCATCCAATCATCCTGCCAAAATCTGAATCTATTGCCTTCCCCAATGACGATCTTTAAGCCTGCCCTCAGTATCAGTTGTCTTTGCCCTGTGCAAGCTATGTCAACCCATGGGGACCACCTTTTCCTTGAGGAAGTAATCTCAAACGATCCTGCGCTTGCTTCGGCGTGGATAGATGAAATAACTCTTTTCCAAGACGCATCTTCTACTATACAGAACCTCCACCACCATTTAAACAAAAGGGCGTTGTTTCTTAGCACTATATCGCCCACCCCTAATCCCCCATCATCCTTCGGCTTTTGGATCACATTTCATTTGACAAGCGGTATCCCTTTCCTTTCCCATTTCCCACTCCAGAAGAATCTTCTCTGGATGCTTATGATCTCCTTCACGACTCCCTTCAGTACTCTGAAAAGGCTCATGTAATACATTGGCAAACTATTCAGTACACTCTTGATGAGGACTAGTCTTCTAGCTCTTGATAGAACCCTTGCCTTCCACCCAGCTAACTTGCGTCTTATCCTGTCAATCACTGGTTTCCAAGCTTCCTGCCTTCGTGTGTTGATTCCTAAGGGTAGACCGACGTAGCTAATCGGGAGAGAACCAACTTCGCATCCCATGATTTCTGCCGCTTCCTTTTCCACATCCTTGTCCACTCCCAAACCAATAAGGACCGACTTGCTAAAATTTACTTGAAGACCCGATAATAAGTAGAAACAGTCAACCAATCGCTTCCAATTTTGGATGTTTTCAGCCGAAGTGCCACAGAATATCATCGTGTCATCTGCAAACTGGAGGTGTGTGACTTCCACATTATCTCTTCCCACCTTTATTCCTTGTAGTAGGCCTTTCTCCAGACCACGCTTAATGAGCTGATTGAACGCCTCTACAGCTAAGACAAATAGAAAAGGTGAGATGGGATCGCCTTGTCTCAATCCCCTACCCATCTTAAACGGTGCTGAAGGGATCCCATTTACAAGGATTGAGGCTATTGCCGTAGATATACATTCCTTCACCCATCCTTTGAACCTGGGACCAAAACCCATAATACCCATTATCCTTTCCACAAACTCCCACTTCATGCTGTCATAGGCCTTCTGGAAGTCTAGCTTGATCATTAGTCCCCTCGACCTCTTTTGCCCCTTTGCCCATTGGACCACCTCATTTGCAGCTAAAGCTCCATCAACTATGCTTCTCCCTCCTATGAAGGCTGTTTGTGAGTCACTCACCAACTTATCTACCACATGTCTCAATCTAAGGGCAAGGATCTTTGCGATCACTTTATATATACAACCTACCAAGATAATAGGCCGAAACTGGCTAACTTCCTATGCATCGTCCACCTTAGGGATTAAAGTTATCAACGTTGTGTTTAGGGAAACCGGGAGCCTGCCTGACTGAAAAAACCCCAGAACTGACTTGGTAAATTCTTCCCCAACAATTCCCCACATCTTCCTTATGAACCCCATATGATAACCATCGTACCCAGGCGCTTTCAAAGGTTCACAAGACCACACTGCTCTTCTGACATCCTCCCTACTAGGAAATGCTTCTAGCTCTATTCCTTCCTCTCTGGTTAGCCTCTGAAATCCCTCTTCTGAAAGGCACACTTCTGGTAAATCAGCTTGTTTGTACATTTCTTTGAAATAATCGTTAATGACCTTTGTCAGCTCCAACTGCTCTGTAACAACCTTCCCTTTCTCCACTAATCTCTGGATGACCGCCTTCTTCTTCCTGACTGTCGCGACTGTATGAAAGTATCGTGTGTTTATGTCCCCCTCTTTGAATCCCCTAACCCTAGCCACCTGCATCCAATACACTTCCTTTCGTTTATGCCACTTCCACAGTTGGGTCTGCAGGGCTGCTTTTCTTGCTATCTTTACTTCAATGTTCAAGGCATCCAACTCGGGCTCATCGATCTTCTTTACCTCTTCTTCAAGCTGACTGATTCTCGATTCAAGGTCTCCAAAAACCTCTTTATTCCATTTCCGAATTAGGCCTTTCATTTCCTTGAACCTACTCTGGCACGACCTTCCTTCTAACTTCGACCAGCACTCTCCAATGAAACCACTAAACTTGGGATGAGTCAGCCACATATCCCACGTCCTAAATGGTCTCGGTCCAGCCTTCATAAAATTAACACTTAGCCTAATTGGATTGTGATCCGATAGTGATCTACCCAACCCGATGCAATGGATATCAGGAATCTCTGTAACCCAAAAAGGGCTAATCAAAAAGCGATCTAGAAGGCTAGCTGAATCTGCTCGTTGCCAAGAGAACTTTAGGTTTGAAGGCTTCAAATCCACCAATCCCAGTTGATCGATCCAATCGTTGAAATCACTAATGCTGCTCTGGTCCACCCACCCTCCTTTACGTTCCCTTGGGATTCTAACCTCGTTGAAGTCCCCCATTCCTATTAATGGTCTGCTACACTGTTGCACCTCCTCCCATAGCTCCTCCCACAACGCTCTCCTCTCTCGTGGCTCTGATGGACCATAGACCAATATGATCCCACACTCCACCTTCCTAGGCCCCAACCTACCTTCCACCAGAATCCACCTCCTGCCACTCCTTGATCTACTCACAACGAAGAACAGAGGGTCCCATCCTAGGATTAGGCCTCCACTTCTGCCGACCGCTGCTGAACCTCGCCATTCAACCGACCCATTTTTCCAGACCCTATTAATCCACGTTGCCTCCAGAGAGCTATATTTAGTTTCAACCAGTCCACACATCCAGGGCCTCTCCTTTGATATCAAGTTTTGGATGCTAGAAACTTTCCCTAGCGCACTAATCTCCCTTACATTCCAACTAATTATAATCATTAATCACTCATTGCTCCTCTAACCTCAACCCTCCTTCTATGGTTGCCTCCTCTTAATCTTCCTTTGGCTTCTCCTCAAACCTACCAACTTTTCCACACACAAATCTTCCTCCCTAGATGATAGTCCAACCTTTCTCCCAAATTGCCAAGTCTGTCTTGCCTCGTGTAAATCTTCCTCCCGCAATCTTTGTTCTTCGGTGACCTGGCCGATCTCCGCCTCCTCCTGTGTGTATCTATCACTAATCCCAAGGTCTCCCACCTCCTCAAACCCTAGAGCAATATCTGCTTCTATCACTACCGAGTGTTCTGAGGCCTGCTTATCTCCCCTTTCGAAAGTTTCTCCTTTACCCGATGGTGAGCCCACATATTCTTCCTTTCTCCGCCCCTTCGCCTTCCATCTTTTTATTAAGCTCCTTTCTTCTTCTATGTCATGATCAACCAAAACAACCACAATTTCTGAGGACTCTGCATCCTCCTCCCTCTCTTCCGGTGCATGGATACTATAACTCTCCTCTACTCTCGTTTCTACATCCCCTCCATTTTTTCCAGCCCATCCACTACTTAAACTCTCTTTTGCTTCTTTAGCTTCCTTCCCCATCTCATGTGCTAACACCGACGAGATTAGCAGCCCTAAGAATCCCTGCTTCTTCTCTCTCTCGGTATATAATGTTGTTGGGTCCCTCATAGTCCTTATTAAAATCTCCTCCCCCCACTCGCTTTCACTACCCCAAAAAGTAGTTTTAATAACGGTTATTTTACAGTTTTAATAACGGTTTTCAACCGTTATTAAAACGTCCGTTATTAAATCTTTAATAACGGTTCATAACCGTTATCAAAAATATAAAAAAACCCGCCAATATGAGCATAAAATGAATTTTTAATAACGATTTTTGAGAAAAACCGTTGTTAAAAAATAGGGTTTTAATAACGGTTCTAAAGAAAACCGTTATTAAAAAGTAGGTTTTAATAACGGTTCTTACGTAAACCGTTATTAAAATACAAGAGTTTTAATAACGGTTCTAATGAAAATCGTTATTAAAATGCCAGAGTTTTAATAACGATTATTATGAAAACCGTTATTAAAATACCAGAGTTTTAATAACGGTTTTAGAAGAACCGTTATTAAAACATCTTTTAATAACGGTTCTGATGAAAACCGTTATTAAAACCTGCCTTTTAATAACGGTTTTCTTCAGAACCGTTATTAAAACTTCAGTTTTTTTTTTTTAGTTATTGCAGTTTTGTTCCTGCCCACATACACAGTTGTATGTTCAATAATTACCAAATCTGCATTGTAAAACAACATCAATTGATAACATATCTGCAATCACACCATAATTCCATTCAATCCCTTGTTAATACACCGGACATATATACTCAAGAACAAAATTAGTAGGCATACCACAATTTGGTAGCTCTACACACCAAAGCAAAATGTTTATAAATCTAGCTTAATTACAAGACTTAAAGACATAGACAAAATACAAGCCTGCAGAACATATATGCATGTAGATTATATAGATCTCTACCTAATACCGAATGAATGAATGCACATGCTTGGCCCATTGCTCTCTCACTTCATCAATTTCTTCAACACTGTATTGCTGGCCTTGTGCATAATCATCGGTGAAAAACTACAAATCCCAAGTTTTGATTAATATACAGTTAGCACTTACGTCAAGTATCAAACATATATGTCATGATTCATTAATTAATAGAAAAATATCGAAAAGAAAACATACATGGCTTGGATCTATGTTGACCGATCTATTTTGGACTATCAGATCCATTGATCTACATACATAGTATCCACAATCTTTGTCGTTTTGCTGTTGTGGACACTGTCATATAAATTCAGTTAGCTCTCTAACTATTAGATATTAATTTTAATTAAAATGCGATCTGCTAAATAGTTTATGTGCCTACCCTCTCTTATTGTACTACCGTCAGCTATGTAGTATGGGCACACAAACACAATAGAGGACAGCATTCCCTCCATCGCAGCTCGAGTAGCTACCAACCTATGGACAACAAAAACAATGCATATTTGTTAATAAATAATAACTCATATAAGTGGTCATAAAAATTCCAATTGTATAAGTTAAGAGTACTAAAATCTCAAAATGAAATTATACTTACGTGACATAGACGGCGACACTTATGGTTGACATCCATTCTTGATTATAAATGTCACTTATGTCAGCCGTCGATACCATGTAAGTAGCATCGTCCCTCCCAACATACTCAGGACGACAATCAATGAAAATATAATTGTCCCTGAGGTAGTTTTGGGCATAAAAATATAATAACGCTAATGCTGGTGGAGGTTGGCTTTGCTGATCTGAAGAAGGAATCTTTTGTGGGGCAACTGATTTTTCAGATTTAGCTCTCTTTCCTTTAGCAGCGCCCTTTTTTGTATTGCTCGTTCTGCTAGTACCTCTCTTGGTTTTACTAGCAGAAGCAGTCTTCTTTTTTGATTCCTTAATTGATAATATTAAACAAAATATATATTGAGCATATAAATATATATATATGAAAAAGGTATATATAGTGTAACTACTAAACAAGGTCTAATGAACATGTCAAATGTCAATACCTCTTCAGTAGTGAGACGTATTTGATCCGCAGGCCAAGCCACAAAGCTTCCATGAGCTTCTAGTACTGTGGTTGCCTCATCGCCCTCATTATAACAAGGCAAGTGTGCACTGCCAATGATTGGAGTGTCAATACTCACCGGCCTTGTATTTACGGCTAAATTATACCCGTGGATTGTCTGCGTTTCAATACTGTGACTAATGCGGACCCTTCCTTTCGCTAAAATTGTTGAAAGGTCATTCGCTAATAAGTCACATTTATGCAAACCCTAAACAAAAATATTACACATTATTAATAATTTATTACACCGAATACATTTAATAACAATTCATAGTTTGTAATGCTTACCTCGGGAAGAGTAGAAAGAAATGCATCAGCTTCACAACTATCTCTGACGCTATTTACATTAGGTATGTGAAGCTGATCATGGTCTACTGAATCGGATGGCTTATACCCTTGAGATTTAATAAATGACAACTCTTGCTCCATTGTTGCCATCCGTTCAAATGCCACGTTCAATTTTTGGGTGAGGATGGCGACTTGCTCATTAGTGCTACGAGAACCACGAGATCGACCACATATGCTCGTTCTCGTAACACCCAATCCAATGCCCCTGTGTCTTCCAGGGTGTTCTACAATTCCTGTAGCCTGGGCCACAATGCTATATTGGTCCACCTCCTCACCTTCTGACGTTTCAAGTTCGTCCTGTAAATTTAACTTATAGGAATAAGCATAATATAATAGTTTTCTATAAGAAAACTAAGTAGGGTTCTAGATATCTACAAACTTACAATTTTTTTGGCTGCAACATCAACATATTCATTAATATATCCATCTCTTGTTGCTCTAGCCTTCTTCCATAATGTACCAATATTGATGGACGAGGTACATGGGTCCAAGTCTTGGGCTAGGAGCTACAAATCAAAAAATATTCTTAATTAAGAATATTATTATAAAATTCAACATTTACATATAAATAGATAATGACAAAATGCATACCAACTCCTCTTCAAGGCCCGCATAGCCTTTGCGAGCCATATTATGCCGATATTTATTTTGCTTGGCAATCTCTTTATTTTGGGTACTTTTTTCCTATGTGACAAGCCAAAACATAATGACATGGTTATTTCAATATTAAGCATAATACTGGGATTGATACAAAAAGTTTAATGGTTATCTAACAAGTACCTTAAAATCCACCGTAAGACGATAAGCAATGAATTGGTTCCAACTTTCTTGATCGATGAAACCGTATCGTTTGGGTGGGTTCTGTCGTACAGAACCATCCTTCTTTCTATACATTTTTCTACGAGCTAAATATGACCTAAATGTTCTTAGACGCTCCCCACAATGTCTAAGAAGCCATTTCTTCCTACTCTCTGGGACATTGAACACTTTCTGCAAAATAAGACATGTAGATGTATACCGATGATAATGTAATAAAATTAATAACATTTGACATACAAAAATGATTACATAAAATAGCATTTTTACCGTGATTTCCTGCCAAATATGCTCCTTATGACCCTGTGGAACCTGCTTCCAATTATTATAGGAGATAGGAACACGGTTACGGGTCACAAGGGAAATGTAGGTCAAGAACATATCTGCGTAAGGGCCGATGGGAAGATTGTAAGTATTCCATCCCAAATCGACTACTTCTCCTCTATTCCTCATGTCTACGATAATTCTCATAATCGTAGGTCCCCTCTTCCCTTCTTCATCACTGCTATCCCTATCAATGTTTTTGTTGGCCATATCTCTACAAAAAATAAATAAATAAATTATGTTAGAATGTTATGTATTGAGCATAATAATGTACCATTATATTATCGATACGAATCATGCTTAGAAAGAATTAATCTCAAATGTATCATGCTATTATATATATATATATACGAATCATGTTAACACGTTTCCAAAAAGATATTAATACTAACCCTAACCCTAACCCTAATTAACCATAATAAACGATAAACCCTAACCCTAACCCTAGCTAATTAACCATAATTTATTATAATAAAACCTAACCCTAAACCACAAAAAAAACCTAATCCCTAAACCTAGCTAAATGTAATTAAAGCATAATATATAAATCATATTATTAATTATTATTATTATTATTATTATTATTATTATTATTATTATTATTATCATACACAATTATTTCTCTCTATTTAATTAATCTCAAATGTATCATGCTATTATATATATATATATATATACGAATCATGTTAACACGTTTCCAAAAAGATATTAATACTAACCCTAACCCTAATTAACCATAATAAACGATAAACCCTAACCCTAACCCTAGCTAATTAATTAACCATAATTTATTATAATAAAACCTAACCCTAAACCACAAAAAAAACCTAATCCCTAAACCTAGCTAAATGTAATTAAAGCATAATATATAAATCATATTATTAATTATTATTATTATTATTATTCTTATCGATCATATACAATTATTTCTCTCTATTTAATTATTCACTTTTATATATTCCTTATTCTCTATATCTATTTAATCCTCATCAAATAGCAATCATTAACATATGCATATATAAAATATATTTGCATTTCATTATATGACATTTCCTATATCTTATTGCTAGTGATCTCCTATACTTATTAATGAAAATATGTGTGTGTGTGTGTGTGTGTGTATATATAGTTTTTATGAGTGAAAATGTATATAATTCTACACTCACATTCATATTATATATATATATATATATATATATATATATATATATGTAAAGGTCTCGGCCAACACATGCATTTGTTAATATATAACAATAACGCAACAAATTCAACCAAAAACAGCAAAATTTTCAGCCAATACATTAAACAACCCATTTTCGAACGACAAACCACAATCTTTCAATAACGTACAAACAAACGAAACCCTGTACCAACATGCATGCATTTATATATATATACATATATAAGTAGATAAAATGTTACGAGAAGAAGAACAAACACATACATAAAGTGAGCTAGCTACAAACACGACGGTGAGAAGGTTGAGAGAGGCAAGGGGCTTCAAACACGACAGAGGATGGTGCAAGTGCTAGATAGCTTCGGAACAATGACAGCACGCACATGCAGAGCCGGCAATGGCGGAGGCGTGGTGGAGAGTTGGCGGTGCGAGGGTTTCCTTTACTTGAGAGGAGCCGGCCAGTGTGGTCGTGCGAGGGTTTGCAAGGAGAAGGAGAGCAAGAGAACGAAGGTGCAGAGAGTCTGAAAATTTTGGCACGAAACAGAACTGAACGAAATATAAGTTTGATTTTGGGGTTTTAATAACGGTTCCTGAGAGAACCGTTATTAAAAAGATGATTTAATAACGGTTCTCTTAGGAACCGTTATTAAAACATATTTTAATAACGGTTTCTGGAAGAACCGTTATTAAAAGATTCTGACTTTTGACAACGGTTCTAATATAAACCGTTATTAAAAGATGTTTTGATAACGGTTTACCTGAAACCGTTATTAAAACATCCGTCCAAATTTTACGTTGCCCTTTTAATAACGGTTTTTAAATAGAACCGTTATCAAAACTTCCCGCCGATTAATTTCCACGCGTTTGACAACGGTTTTCGAACTACCGTTATTAATGTCCCGTTATTATAACCCGTTTTCGTAGTAGTGTTTGCTCCCCTGAGGTGGCTTCTTGAGTTGCTTCCTTTTTCGTGTGATTTTTCTTGCCTTTCGTTGTAGTGGTTCGAGCTATAGTTGTTTTCTTGATCTCCGTTCCTTCCTTATTTAGCCCGGCCAACCGCTGTATCCCCTTCTCCTCCTTTCCAGCGCATGGCTCCTCTATCCACTCACATGTGTCTTGTGTGCATCTCCTATTTTTGTCCCTTTTCTCCCGAAGCTGCCCACTCTTCCCCTCACGCCCGACGCGTCACTTCCTGCCTCATTACTCCCTAGCACCGCTCGAGTTAAGTCTTCGCCTGCCACCTTGTTTCTCGCCTTATTCACTTCGCTGCTCTCCCTTGCTTCGGTCTCCATCATCTCAGAACCCTCGTACCCTACACCCTGCATGTCTGCAGCATCAGGTACGCATGTGAATCATCCTTCTTCCTTTGGTCCTGTGCTAGATCGCCGACCATCATCGTCGCCGGACGACGAGGTTTCCGACCACCCCTCCCTACTCTCTTTTCTTCTATTCTGCCACGGTATGTACCCCTGGCCTAACTCCCTCGTCGCTACCTCCACCGCAGCTTCTCCCACCTTTAGCTCCAGGGTCTCCTGTATCTGCTCCTTCCAATCTGTGTCGACTAGTACCGTGGTTGTCTCTAAGGACAGACCATAGTCTTTGGCTTCCTCCCAGCAAACCCAACTTCCCCATGGTTCTGCAATCGCCCTCAAAGCTTCCTCTTTCCACGCCGCCACAGGTATCCCTCTAATCTCAACCCACTTTCGCCGTTTGGTACACGCTTCATCTTCTTGCCCGATCCTCACTACCGGGAAAGTGTCCCTCAACATGCTCCCCTCCTCCAACGCCTCCTCACAGTCCTCCTTAGATTCAAAAGTAATAAGCAACTTAAATCTACCTAAATCACATACCTTGGTAATGCTCCTCCAGTCTTGCATGAGTTTCAGGATGGCTATGTCCAGTATCATCAGTTGGAAAGTTTCGACCACCACACTCTTACTTAGCCATTGTTGTGTTCCTTCATCCACCTGCACACGCACCCCCTCTTGCTTTCCTTCTGCCAGCTCCTTTCCTCACTTTTGACCACCGCAGCAAACGTTCGTCCGTCCCTTCTAACATCAGGTCATCCACCTCGCTGCGGTATACTTCTCCTCACTACTGGTCTCATCACGTTTCTCTGCCCGCCATTGTTCGGCACTCTTCCTGTTTTCTCGAACAGTGCCCTGTGGACGTAGAGGCTTATGCCATGCAGCTTCATGTGATTTAAGCTTCGCACCGCCTCCTTTGCTTCTCCTTCACTTCCATATCTTACAAAACCAAAGTGTAGGTTAGACAGTTTTCTTTCCTTCCTGCTGATAAACAGATCTCGCACATTGCATGTCTCCTCAAACAATTCCTTCACCTCCTCCACTTGTATGCCTTTTGCTAGATTATCCACAAACACCATGAGACTTGGCTGTGTTGTGGCGGTTCGGTTCTCCACCCCTTCCTCTCTGCTCTGCGTCCTAGAGATGACTCGCCTTGTAGCCATGTTGTGGGCTTATGGTAGTGTTGAACGTTGGGAATTTTGGATGTCCGCATGGCGATGGAAGCTCAGAACAGCTCGAAATTGATTTGATTCCCAAATCTTGCTCTAGACTGCCATGTGTTCTTTCTCCACGCTGCTCCCCCCCATGCATACTTTCCTCCTTATTATTTTGCTCGATTCTGCAACCCTTTTTTGTTCCCCCATTCTTCAGTTTTTTTAGCTCTCTCCTAGGCTCCTACCCAATCAACCTAGCTCCTCAACTTCCCTCTCTACCTCGGTTCAAGTTAGGCATGGTTTAAGGGTTGTTTGGGTGACATTTTTAGGCGTTATGGCTCGCGTTTTACTCTTTTCTTATACTGGCCCCGCTGCTGCGATTCTGTCCAGATCTTGCTTAACATATATAGGCCTAATCCAAATTACCGTTATTTGGATTGGACTCAAACCTGAAAGACACCTAATCCAAACCGCTTGTTTAGTAGATTTGATTTTAAACATACCTAAATTGATATGACTGGTATGGCACTTTTGACTAGAAGTTTCTGCAGGCTCCCAACTAATATTCTATATTGACGGCCTTAAGTTGGAAACTCTCTTAACGCACGAGAACATAAATCATTTTCAATGTTACCCTCATAACTGTGTTATCGATCAAGATGATCAAAAATGAGACCGGGCAATTAATATAGGGTGTGTGTTATTAATTCATCATTCCATTAGTTAAACATATTCAGCTAAAGTAATGAAGATAAATTCGGCCCACTTTAGTAATAAAAAAAAATGTTCGTTTGTTTTTTGTTTGTTTGAAGAGTGAATCTTCCGACGATGAATAGACTGACGGCTTAAACTCACTACAGTAAAATCGTTTAATAGCGACGGTTAAATAAATATTAGAGACGGTTAAAAACCGTCACTAAACATTTACCGATGATTACATAAACCGTCGCTATTCGTACCGTCGCTAATGTATTAGCGACGGTTTTCAGAACCGTTGGTAATATAGATTAGCGACGGTTATGTCGGTAATATAGATTAGCGACGGTTATAAACCGTCGGTAATATAGATTAGCGACGGTTATAAACCGTCGGTAAAATATTTTACCGACGGTTCTAAAACGTCGCTATTAAGCTTTACCAACGATTACAAACCGTCTCTAAAACCGTCGGTAGTAAATATAAGTTAATATCATCCATCCATATTTAACTCTTCCTATGAGATAACCTGTGAAAAAATATATTAATATTAACCTGTAATGATTTATATCGGACTTTTTTCTAATAATACACATTTGGTATATATAATTCATAAACCTGCATTAGCAATATTTCATTGAAAGTTATATATACTAATATATGTTCAACAATGTCCAAAATGACAACATAGCTACATCAATGTCTAGACTACATTTGTTCGAAATGTACATATATATCAATTTAACACCTAAGGTCATCCATTACAAAATGTCGAATACAAAATATAGCCGTCTGGATCCAAATAAGTCAGTGTTTGCCTCCGTTGTATATATACACCTAGGTTGATGTGTATATATGTTGGTGTCCTATGTAGTATCTTCAAATACTTCACTGTAGCACAAAAATATATATCGATAGTTAAACAACATTATAAATGGCATAAATTCTTTCATTGAATAATAAAGCATTAACTCTTGTATTTCATAGGAAAATAGTTGCCCAAAGCTTTATACTCCATGACTTATAGCAATTACATCCAGCTAATCGTAGCAACTGAGCAAAAAATCAGCAGCATCATGAAACCTCTAGAGCAGCCAATTAGTTTGCTTGGAATGAAATTTTCTCACCTCAGCATCCTCCCACTTAAAAGGGATGAATTCTCTAACCTCTTGCATGACAAGAGGAGGCCAAGATGAACATTTGATCTATTTTGGGTTTTTACAGTGAACATCAGTCATGCAACTAAAATGTATACATATTTTGCTGAATTGCCCGCAATGATACACTAACCTTGTATGAGCAAGTTATTAGATGGCACAAAATATTGATATGATATTGCAACCAATAATCTCAAGACTCTGGATTATCGAATGCAGAATATCTAGCATGTCTAGATTCAACAAATGCAGTGTTAAGTAATGTTTCATCCCTACTCTTTCCAACCGGATTCAGATGCAACAAAAAAGATCTGATGCAACACCATAGTAAGAACATGGTGGTGGCAGATCTACAATCAAACTATTCTAATCATTCCAGTCGTATCAATCTGCACCTGTACATCAATCATAAAAAAACCAACTAGAAAATTTTTGCGCTAACCACTCAACCTACTGCAGATGTGCTTCATCAGGAATCTATTTAGCAACAACCTAGGAGATTCTTCAAAATGGAATTCCATACCTGGTTGCTCTGCTGTGCACTTACCATTCTTGTTGGCTCTCTCTTCTGCCATCATTCATGTAATTTACCACAAGAGGAGAAAACATGGAAAAGTTTTGCAGGGATAATGTTATGTAGCTTCGTAAAGTATTTGTATAGATTGAAATTGATGTTGTTATCAATATTGTAAAGACTTTGAAAGCTTAAGTGGTATCTATGATTCTTACAACAGAACATGGTCAAATAGATAGGCCAACCTATGATGCCTGTAATGTTCCCAGTTGCTTTCTAGAACCAGTTTTAACTTATGATAATATTTCAGAACATGGTCAAATATTTCAGATTGTAGGATATTCTTTATGTTGAAGAACTGCTGACCTTGAAGGATTATTCAGATTATATGGGTTAAATGTTATTTTTAGTTACACGAGCTAATGTTGTAACTAAAACCAACAAAACCAACCGATGTATATATGTTTGGAATTGATGATCTGTCAGTTCTCAATTCTCATGACCCGGACTATGTATACTTTCATTGTAAAAGAGAACTACATTACCCAAATAAAATAAAATATTATATAAAAGGACACGTAGTATACCGACAATTTTATAAAGCAACAATTCCATTTCTATGTCAAATTTCGCTTGCTAAACCCCTGAGACCAGGGCAGCCAAAATACATGGTTCATATAGAAGCCACTTGATACAAAAGAGAAACTGGAGGAAGAAACTCACTAGTGGATATTTCTTAGCACTGTAGACTCTCCAGATATTCAAGAATTTTGATATCCTTCATAGCATCTTGGCTTTCTAACTGCTGCTATCACCAGATTTTTACTAAAATAACTTGTCCATGTGGAAGTGTTATGGTCAATATTTCACTTTCACTTGAAATTATACTACCAAAGTGAGTGAGCCACTATGCAATGTAGAAACAGATGAATATCAAGTTTGGTTTGGCTTTTTAGTCCCTAACTGTGTACAAGGTTGCACAGAAATGGGAACGGAAACGAATAAAATGAGAAAACAAGGATAAACTCAGGAAACAGAAATGTATAAATTATACACACGCTTATATATTGTATTAGATTAAAGATTCTCATTCTATGGATCATAAATGTGATTATAACTTCATTATGGTAAATAATTTATTAATGTTAATCCTTCATTCACACAACTAATGCTTCACATTTGATTATCAGGTAAGTTTTTTCTTCTTTTTTTACCTTTAAAAACATACCCAAACGAGGAGTTGTGGCCAAAGATTTTACTTTAGGGCAAGGAAACGACAGGGAGTGCTAGAACCGGTTTCCACTGATGTATTTGTCTACAGAATGGCATCCAACTACCATTTCCATGCAACATAGACTATATATATACACACACAACTAAATGCAACAGCCATTAGCTTTCACAAATCAAGCCTCGGTCTTACAACTGTGTGCAGCATAGGTTAGACCGTCGTATAAATTCTTTCACCTATAAGTTATTCATTGATATTGATCTTATAGGCAAAACAATCGTGAATACCTAGCATCTACGGCTCTCTCTCTAATGGAGAACATGCGAAAACATGTGTACTTGCTTGTAGCTAATCTAAGGGTTCACGGTTATTTGAATAACATAATGTTCAAAGATAGAGTGACTTTTCTGAGCAATGTTATGCGTGTTTTGCACAGAGTCGCATGGTTTTGCTGCATTATACCCTAATACTTGTTTAGAATGGGGAAAAATATCAAGTACACGAGCTAATGCTGTAACTAAAACCAACATATATACAGGCATGTTCTGAAACCAACATAAATATCAAGAACATGGTCAACATATATACACGAGCTAATGCTGTAACTAAAACCAACAAAACCAACCGATGTAACTACAAATTAGGGAGAAGCTAATGCTGTAACTTATAATTAGGGCTTCGAATTTACCTGTAACCCAATTACACAAGCAGTTGGGCGGCGATGGGAGAAGGAAGCAAGCCACGGAAGGGACAGGCAAGGCTGAAGCAGGGCAGCGATGGGAGAAGGAATGCTGAAACAGGGCGCACGTTTTACTAATTCGAGAAGGGAAGAAGGCAAACGGGAAGGGGGAGAAGGGGGAGAAGGGAGCAAGACGAGCGTAAATCAGACATTAGCCGGCAACAATGGGGAGGGAAGAAAGCACGGGAGGGAGAGGGTGCGGCTGAAATTTTCGAGTGGGCGGGCGGGTTTTGTTTTGGGGTCAAAATTACCGACGGTTTAAAACCGTCGCTAATGTTAATATATTTTTTGCCGTCAACAACGGTATCGTAAACCGTCGCTAATTAAAGGTCCCTATATACCGTTTTTACCGTAGTGACTAGACCTATGGAGTAACACATATGAGGGGAATTCGGCTGAAGTTATAAGGCACACAATGTTTGTCTACTATATATATATGCATTAGAACATCACTGATATTGGGTGTTCTACCTCATAATGGGACCCTAAATGATAATGAATGCTTGGTGCTACTAACTAATATTTACATAACGCCAACAACGTACTACCAAACTTCATTAGGCTGACGAAACGATTTTAATTAAAAGCGGCTCACGGTATAAAACATTTGATCCGAAGAAGGACCCTCTGATGAAATGATGGACAGAGTAATGGCATTACGTTTTGAAAAGAGAACAGAGACAGAGGGAGAGGAGAGAACCAACAAGGAAGGAGCCAAAGATAGAGAAGTAATTATTTAGTCATAATTAGCGTTTGATATTTAAACATTGTGCCGCCTTTAAATTAGCCTTTTGGGTCAATGATATGTACGTATGATCAAACAAGTTATTATTGGGGATGAGAAGTGGGGTTAGGGTACCATCCATTATGTTAGATCAAATCGTCAGGCTGCATCAGCCTAGAGAGGAGCCAAAAAGGAGCAGACAACGGCAACGTACCGAGATACCTTACTTTGTACTATTGATGGTGGGGGATTTAGAAAGGGCTCACAGTTCACAGACATAAGTAGTGAATTTAAGGTATGCCTTACTTTGCAGGTCATTCCTTACTTCTTTTTAGAATTGTATTGGTAATAGTGAAAAAAGAAGAAGAAGAGAGATTAAATATTAATCCCGAATGATGGAAGAACTCGCATAGCATTCAAAGCTTAGCTAGCTGTTTAAATTAAATTTGCTTGTTAACGAGGGTAAGTACTGATGGGCTGGCTGTGTGTGCCTTTCTTAGTTAGACCACGACTATGCTTTTCTTGCATACGAAGATCTTCCGAGGGCCTCTCTTTTCTTTGCCAAAAGCTTCTCCTTGGATGGACACAATAACATCATGTGGCACACCAACCAATCAAGCGGATGTAGTAGCCAGAAATAATTAATTAAATGAATTATAGGAATTTATATATGTGCAGAACTAACCGGTCGTATAAAATACTATATAATTTTGTACTATTATTATTATTATTTGGAAGAAGAAGAAAAAAAAAATACTCGTTTTAAGTAGCCCAAATGGGCTTTAATTTATTATTTGCAAAGGGTTTTTCTCGTCGTTACTTTCATGTATCTTAAAGTCGACGTATTCGATCCTGTTTCCGTTTTTACGTGAACTTGAACCTTGTGGACGCCTGTAGTTTAATTCACCCATACGAAAGGTCGTCATACCAGCGAGAGCTAGTACATCTGTCTGACATTTTTTTCCGCTTAAAAAAGGTGAAATCTGTGAGGGACGAAGGGAGAGCTGCGTGTCCCTCCTGGGCTATAGAGAGCTGCCCCACTTATCCAGCAAATCTGCGATGCTTTTTAAGAGTGTGTCATAGTATTAGAGAGAGAGGTAGAGTCCCGTAGGTGGGTGGGTTATGGAATAAAGCGAAGGAGGACCATGGGCAATAAAAGTTAAAAGGGCAGCTTGGTTGTAGGTAGCCCTAGGGTTGTTGATGTTATCTGATATCTGCTTATTTGATCCGATATTCGAAACGATTCGATCCGAAAAAGCAAATAATCGATTCGATTTTTTTTTCAAATCAAATATCCGATCCGGTCAACGAAAAGTCAAACAAACCAAATATCCTATCCGACAAATACAAATAATATCCGATCCGAAGAAAAATATTTATACATTTTTTATAATTTTTTATTTTATATATAATTGTATATAAATAAATTTATATGTGTCTGTGTATAATTTTTACTTACTTTATTTATTATTTGAGGAACATTTTAATTTAATTAAAATTATATTTTTAATACAATCCCTTTTTAGATATTTATAAAAATAAAAATACTCTGCATACCGATAGACTTCATCCATTCATTTCTTATTTTAGTTTTAACATTAGATATTTGTTGAGTAAGTCGGATATTTGCTAAGTGAATCGGATATTTGCTCAGCATTCGCTCAACAAATCGAATAATATGAAATATATTTGTCATTTGGTAATTTTTTATATTTGAAATTGTATTCAGATGATATTGGTTATATTTAATATCCGATGATATCCGATCCGAAAATTCAAATATCCAATCTTCCGGATATCCGAAGTTTCAAATCAAATATCAAATATCATTTTTAGATATCTGACAATCAAATATCCGAAATATCGGATATTTGAACCGTGAACAGCCCTAGGTCGCCCTGTAAATGTTAAAGCATTGAAATATCGAACACATTATTTTTTTACCGGCTGCGGTGCGAGTAATAACCAGTGATGCACGGGGACGCTGAAGAGCGCCCGTTTCGCGTCCCCAGGACGTTTCTGGGGACGAAACGCGAGGCGGGACGCCGATTAAAAAAAAATTTGCTCCAAAACGACGTTTTGGAGGTTTTTAATTTTTTTTCCCGCCCGGTTGCCCCACGGCCCCAGCAGCCCACTTGCCCACTCGCCTGACGCCCACTTGCCCGGTTGCCCTCCTTCACCCTTCGAATCGAACATTTTTTTTCCTTTTGACTTAAGATGCAGTTGCTGGCTCGGGCTCCTTGTCTCCATCCCCTCGCACGACGCATGCTACAATGAACCTTCGATCCAAACGAATCGCAGGCAGGAGCAGGCCAGCAGCATCCTCCCTCCCTGCCCAGCACTCACCGGCGGCATAAACATCTTCCGTTCTCCCACCCCGTCTGCGCTGCTCTGTTTTGTCGATCCGTTGCTCCGCCTCTCCGCTGCCGCTGCGGGGCTCTGCAACGCCTCCATTTCGCTGCTCCCACAGCCACGGTAAGACCCTTCTATCCCCTTGTTATCACCTTGCTATCTTATGTCGGTAATGTGACTAATGTATTTGCCAATTGTTAATAGGACAAGTCCACCTTGGGAGAGAAGGCAGAGGAGGAGGGAAAGGGAGTGAGAGAGGCAAGGTTTGTTGCGGACAACTTCCATTTTAAAAATCCATCTTCCATTATCACCGTTTTTGTTATGCTGTGATCGTTTATTATGATTCGGTTTGTGTTGTTGTAATACCCCATATTTTTTAAATCCAAATTTATTAAATTTAATGATTTTATTAGCGTAATGTGATTTAAACAATTGATTATTTTAATTCCGAGTCGTTTTCAATTATAACTTTGTCATGTGATTACGACGTTGTTTTGAAGTTATATTTCATTAACGAAGTATATTATATAAATTATAGAATTTCTGTTTAAATAGTTAAAGTTATTTTAATGATTTTTGGCCATAGAAAATATTTCCAACTTTAAGTTTATTCATTTTCGTAAATCGTTAATACTTTCGGGGAGTTTTAAATTAATAAGGTTTTCCGGAGATTAATTAAGAACTTCTTTTCGAAATTAATTTTCTTCTGTTTTATGATTTTGATTTACGGAAAACCAATTTCGGAAAATATTTAAATTAGTCTCGGTTTATTTGAATTCGCCCTAAATATTTTATTATATGTTTTTAAATATACTCCCGCGAATAATACATACTTTATGTTCATGGGTAATTCCTTCCGAGGATGTTTCCAAAATTCTTATATAACTCTTTTATTAATTTTAAGCCTTCGGATCCATCCGAAATAAATTTTCGATAAATAAATTCTTGATTAAATTCTCCCAATATTAATTTTTGATGTTTAGTATCTAATTTGAACTTATACCCCAGGTGCAACAAACCATAGTTTGTCCCTAAGGGGGTAGTTACTTTAGGTATAGCAAATGGCGTGTTAATGTAGAGGACTAGAATGCCCCAACCCTAACCCTAGAAGAGCCGCAGGAGACTTCGGGGGCGAAATCTGCTTTTAAGGGGGTAGTGATGTAATCCCCCGAAAATTTTAAAAGCGTATAATTTAATAAATTACTTTTATTAGGGATAATTTAACTCTTAAACTTATTTAATTTAATTACGTTGAGGATTTTGCCTTTTAAATTTATTTAACTTAATTATTTTGTGGGTTTTAAGTATACCAAATTACATGTGAGTGTTTAATAAATTAAAATAAATAAATTACTATTTTATCATACTCATTTTATTTAAATAAGGTTTAAACCAATATTTTTTCTAAAAGCTACCTTTTTAAACTAATATAATTAGATATATTAAGATAAATTACTAAAATTTTAATTATCTACCAAAAATACTATAACTCACCCCATAAGTCATATTAATTATTTTCTTCCTTAATTATTTTCCTTAATCCCTTTTTCTCCCTTATTTTCCTTTTCTCTTTTCTCTTCACCCCTCTCCTTCCTCCTTTCTCTCCCCTATTTCCCCGACTGGGCCAGCCCACCGGCCTAGGTTGGTTCTCTCCCTTTCCCCCCGTCTCGCACGCAGGCCTGGCCTGCTTCTCCTTCGCCGAACCGCCCGGCCAATTCTGTTCCTTTTCTCCCCTGGACCGACCGGTCCAGCCCCTTTCCCTTTTCTTCTTCCTCCCGCTCCAGCCCTGCAACACGCCGCCTGCGCCGACCGCTTGTCTGCGCCGCCTTCCCCTTTTCTGCCCTACCAGCCACCCTTCCTTGACCAGTCGACACCCCCCATCACTCCTAGGTCGCCCCGCACCTTTTCTCTTCTTTTCCCGACCAGCCCTCAGGTCTGCCATGGCAGACCTGCGTCGCCCTGCCACCGCCGGCCGGC
Source organism: Tamarix chinensis (assembly GCA_030549775.1). Classification (NCBI taxonomy): domain Eukaryota; kingdom Viridiplantae; phylum Streptophyta; class Magnoliopsida; order Caryophyllales; family Tamaricaceae; genus Tamarix; species Tamarix chinensis. The sequence goes on along the minus strand of CM060171.1, from coordinate 165,004,302 downwards.
GTGCCCCAAACCGCCGCCTGACCTGTCCTCCCTTGTCCCCTCTCTCGATTTTCCCCATTTCAAGCCTATAAATAACCCCCAAGGACCTAGCTTCGGGGGTTTTTCGAATCAAAAACCCAGAAGTCACCCCTTCTTCAGATCGCCACCCCGTCGCCGCCGCCCATCTCCGCCGCTCGATCCACCCCCGAAACCCTTCCTTGCATCACCCTCCACCTACCCAAGCCTCCCTCACCCCTCGGTTTGCTCTGCACGCGCCGCCCTAGGCGTGCAAAGCACCCTTCCCGACCAAGCTAACCCCCAAACCCCGCCACCCTTCGCACCACCGCCCACCGCCGTGCCGCCACTCCCAGCACTCCCTCTACCTCCTAAAACCACCAAGGGAGCTTCCCCAACCTCCCTAGACCTTCTGTTTCCCCTACCAACCCCTCCTTTCCCTTCCTTTCCCCTCCACCACTTCTCCACCTTCCTCCTCCCCCCAACGCCGCCGCCGCCGCCGTGCGCTGTGCACTCCTAGGTGGTCCTCTAAACTCCCCAACCTCTGATCCCCTGTTGTACAAATATTAATTATTTTAGAAGTATTATTAGTATTATTATTAATGTTATTATTATTATTATTATCCTCATCCTTATTATTATTATTATTATTATTATTCAACCTAACCTTGAGTTATTTATAATTGCTAGGACTAATATTATGAGTGACCTATGACTTTAGTATTATTAATTTTAACATCCTTATTGTTATTCTTAATAATGTTACTATTACCATTATTATCATGGTTAATGTTATCATCACCATCTTGGTTCCTTATCACTACTAGTAATACATTATATAGCACTAACCATACTATCACTACTACTATCACCATTGTTAGTAACATTGAACTACTACCGTTAATAATAAATATTATTAAAATTACTTTAAATTATTGTAGCTATTAATACCTACTCTTATTAGTAGTAGCATGATTAGCTACCTTAAGAATAATGACCATAATTTTACTTATAAAAGTAATATTATTATTTTTAGCCCTAATGGTAAGTTAAAGATAAGGGTAAGGTAAAAAGAATAGTATTTTGGTCGGAGGAAAAGTAACCTCTAGTTTTCCCTTTTATAGGCGAGTCAAGTCAACATCCGGAGGAGGCGTAGGAGCGTGCTCCAAGACCGGTGTCGTATTAGGTAAGGATGAAGCTATGGCATTGTGCTATGTGTGATGTAATGTGTTGATGAATGATGAGCATGCCATGTTGATGTGTATTATGCATGTGTTATGAATAACCTGCTTTGTGTAGCGCAGCGTGGATCATGAGGTATGATGTGTGTGCCTTATGTTATACATGTATGCCATGTTCCATGTTTAATGTTGATGTTGATGATGTGACTTGTTATGGCCCTCTAGGACATGCATGCTAGGGTTTTGGGTAGAGCATGAAATGATAATAAAGGAACAACGGGGAAGTGGACGTTTGGGAAGTTGCATGGGGGAACTAGATCTTGCATGGGTGTGATCCCTACGTGGGAAAAGTTGATTTGGGTTGTAAGTAAGAGTTTTGGAGAGTCTTAGAGTGATTGGAGACTTGGTGTGAAAAATAGTACGTGAGTTGATGCATAAGAGACCTTATTAGGGTTTGGTGAGTAAATGGGTGTTGGGGAGTTTGCATAGAGTATTTGAATTCTGCATGGGGAGGAATCTTACGTGAGGAAATTGATTTAGGAAGTAAATAAGATAATGTCAAAGTTATGGGTCCATTGGAAACTTGGGTGCAAAATATTACGTGGGTCGATGTAAGGGTGTCTAAGGGGATTCAATTAGGGTTTTGGGAGACAATGAGGAATTGGAAGGGTACAAGAGGAGAAATGATCAAGGAAGGATGGAGTATTGGGTTGAGAGTGAGAATTCACCTATACAAAGGATGAGTATGGGCTTCTAAATAAGAGAAGAGATTTTGGGATGGAAGAGGAAGGTTACTTGTCAAGAAAGTAAAGTACTAGGGTTTTGGCGCGGCCAACTAGGGTTGGCGTGGTCAACTAGGGTTTTGGGTGGCCAACTAGGCTTTCGTCGGTCATGCATGAACTTGGGAGATAAAGTAATACATTTGGGGAAATTCCTAATAAAAATGAGGTGCGAGATAGAGAACAAAGTAACGGTTGGGTAAGTGAGAAAGAGTTAGGCCACATAGGTCCGATTAGAGTCTCCGAGGAGGAACCCTAGAGGGATGAGGACATGCGGATTCGATATCATATGTATTGGGATGGCCTATATCCTTGGAGTTTGTGTTTTACTATATGCTACTTTACCTAAGTCCTACGGGGGGAGGGATGTCGGGTGTGAGAAGAGGTATGAGTCTCAAAATATGGGACGGTCCCTCTGGAGGGGAAGAAGTAGAGTATCAAATGCATGCATGTCAAGGGTGTGATGTGATTCAATAAGACACGGATAAGACATTAATTACGTAAAGCGAAAGATGTTGAGCCGAGCCCGTGATCCGGTCCACCGGCTATAATAGTGGATCAGAGGCGTTCTGCCCTGTGCGTTTATTTTCCGGTCCACCGGCTATAATAGTGGATCAGAGGCGTTCTGCCCTGTGTGTTATCTTCCGGTCCACCGGCTATAATAGTGGATCAGAGGCGTTTTGCCCTGTGCGTTTATTTTTCGGTCCACCGGCTATAATAGTGGATCAGAGGCGTTATGCCCTGTGCGTATATCTTCCGGTCCACCGGCTATAATAGTGGGGCTCCCGCGCTCACATGGGTTATTAAAGAGTATGTGTGAGATGGACATATTATTAACGAGGATAAATAATAAGTCACTAGAAAGTACTCAGGCCTTATCTCGTGTGTTATCGCATGTTACTTATATGATTGTGCTATGTGGGCTATGGGGTATGATGGTATGCTCGGCCTTAGCGCACCTGCGTCCTTACTCAGTATTGGACCCGTACTGATACTACCTTGATTGAATGGGTCCTGTGATGATCCACCGATGGTGGGGAGCAGACCTCCTATGCAGGTTTGATCGATTACTAATCTGGGGTGGAAGGCTTGACTTGAGTGAGTAGGCGGTCCGGATATTGGTCCATTGGGATCTGTTTTATTTAGCTATATTGTGTACTACGCTTCTTGTTTTGAAACTGTACTCTTAAGTTGTATTCCTAAACGATATTCTAATTGTTGTTGACTCGTGTTTTCGTGAATGATCTATGTTAACTATGTACCTATGTTTTGAGGATTTTTACTTAACGATTATTTAGTTTAGCCTTGGCACTTAGCATCGGAACGGTAGGAGTGAACCGGTATGGCACTAAGTGTGGAGGTAATACCCCAAGTTTACGGTTTTAATTCTTTCGCTTCCGCTAAGCCTTTTGATTTTAAATGAAATTTTTCAGTAGTAAATTTGGGGGTGTTACAGTTGTTGTTGTTATTGTGTTGTAAATGCTGATTTTGGAATTCTTAATATTTTTGTTGTGTTGTGATTGTTAATTTTGGTTTGTAATGTTGTTTTTGTGATTTAAATAGATTCTAATTTCATATTGTAGTGTTGTTTTGATTTAAATAGATTCTAATTTTGGTTTGTAGTGTTGTTGTTGTGATTTAAATGGATTCTAATTTCGGTTTGTAGTGTTTATGTTGTGATTTAAATAGATTCTAATTTCTGTTTGTAGTGTTGTTTTGATTTAAATGGATTCTAATTTCAGTTTGTAGTGTTGTTGTTTTGATTTAAATGGATTCTAATTTCAGTTTGTAGTGTTGTTGTTGTGATTTAAATAGATTCTAATTTCGGTTCGTAGTGTTGTTGTGATTTAAATAGATTCTAATTTTGGTTTGTAGTGTTGTTGTTGTGATTTAAATAGATTTACTGATCATTTGTTATATATTACTTGCAGTGATTTCTATTATTAGTGTTGTATTGCGTTGTGGACTTGTGGCATTGTGGTGTTGTGGCATTGTGGTGTCGTGATTATATCATGACTTCTAGTGGTAGTAATAGTAACATGGGTTCTACGAGTGCTAGTGTATCTTCTGCGGACGTAAATGATAATCCTCTTTAGAATTATGTTACTAAAGGTGAGAAAATTAGTGGAGGGGGAACTGTTTTGTGGACGTGTAATTTTTGTAATCAAACAAAGCAAGGAAGCTATACAAGGGTGAGAGCTCATTTGTTGAATATTCCTGGTAAAGGTATTGCTACTTGTAAGAAAGTGAGGGCGGAGGACAAGTTTGAAATGGTAGCTTTAGAAAATGAAGCTTTAAAAAGAGTTGAACAAATGTTGTCAAAAAATGTGCCTTTACCTAATTCAAGCATGGATGTATCTTTGTTGAAGAAGAGACGAGTGATTGATGTAAATCCTATAGAGAAAGCTTTTAACAATCAATTGCGTTCTCAATTAGATGCAATGATTGCTAGAATGTTTTACACCAGCGGTGTTCCATTTAATTTAGCAAGAAATCCTTTTTTTATTGCAGCTTTTGCTTTTGCTACTAGCCATCCTTTACCTGGTTATGGTCCACCAGGTTATAATCGTTTGAGAACAATGTTACTTCAACAAGAAAAATCGAACATAGAGAGATTATTGGAACCAATCAAAATGACGTGGAGGGAAAAGGGTGTTACTATTGTGTCTGATGGTTGGAGTGATGCACAAAGAAGACCATTAATAACTTTTATTGCAATTTGTGATTCGGGTCCTATGTTTTTAAAGGCAATTGATGTTTCGGGTGAGATCAAAGACAAACACTTCATTTCTAAGCTGTTGAAAGAAGTCATTGATGAGGTAGGTTCTCAAAATATTGTCCAAGTTATCACTGATAATGCATCTAATTGTAAAGCGGCCGGTGAAATCATTGAACAAGTTTATCCTCATATTCATTAGACTCCATATGTTGTTCATACCCTTAATCTTGCTTTGAAAAATATTTGTGCTGCAAGAAATGTGAACAATAATGTTGAGACATATGAGGAGTGTCATTGGATAACCGAGATTCATGGAGATGCTATTCAAATCAAGAATTTTTATAATGATGCATTCCATGAGATTAGCCATGTTCAATAGGTTTGCTTCTCTAAAGTTGCTTGCAGTTGCTGATACTCGCTTTGCTCAAGTTGTTGTTACATTGAAGAGAATGAAGCTTATAAGATATAACCTTCAAGCTATGGTAATTAGTGAAGAGTGGCTTTCTTATAAAGCTGATAATATTGGAAAAGCAAGGTTTGTGAAGGAAAAATTGCTTGATGATTTATGGTGTGAGAAGGTTGATTATATCCTTGAGTTTACACGACCTATTTACCATATGATTAGAGAGTGGGATGCTGATAAACCAACCCTTTACCTTATCTATGAAATGTGGGACACAATGATTGATGAAGTGAGAAATGTCATTTATAAGCATGAGTGTAAAGAGGTTGGAGACGTGTCTTCTTTCTTTTAAGTGGTATATACTATACTCACAGCCCGTTGGACCAAAAGTAGTACGCCCCTTCACTGTTTGGCATACTCATTGAACCCAAGGTAACTTTATTTTGTTTTTATTAAGTGTTATCTTCTTATTTCTTTAATTTAACAACTAATAATAGTATCTATAATTTTGTTGATTTCTTCCTTTGAGTGAAGGTATTACACTGATACTTGGTTAGATGCTAAATCACCTAGAGTTGCTCCTTCTAGAGATGAAGAGGTTTCTATCGAAAGGAACAAGTGTTTTAAAAGGTTTTTCCCTAATCATGAAGATCGCTCCAAAGTTAATATGGAATTTGCAAAATTTGCACTTAAACACGGTCCATTCGGAGAATTTGATTCTCTTTATGATAGAGACATTCTTGATCCAAAGGCTTAGTGGGGAATTCATGGCTCAAGTGCGCCATTACTTCAAGATATTGCCCTTAAATTGCTTGGCCAAGTATCTTATTCTTCATGCAGCGAACAAAATTGGAGTACATATGGTTTTATTCACTCTATGAAAAGGAATATATTGCTTCCTAAGCGTGCTGAAGACTTGGTGTATGTTCATAATAATCATCGTGTCCTAGCAAGGAGACTTCCAGAATATAAGGAGCAAAAATCAATGATGTGGGATATCTACGGTAATATTTTCTCGTTATTTACTAATTCTGTATTACATTATAAACTGTGACAACTATTAAATGATAAATTTATTTATTTATTTTGCATAGGTGATGACTTTGGTTCTTTTGAAGATATTGGATTACTTGATGCTGCTTCTCTTTCTCTCGATGAACCAGAGTTAGAGGCCGTGATTTTTTCTGAAACAGGAGTTGAAGATGAAGAAGTAGAATTAGTTGATGTTATTAACGAAAATGAACATTTAATTTAGTAGTGTTGAATGTATAATTTTAAATAATTTAGTATGTGTTTGAGATTTAAATTTTAGTTGTGTAAACTTTTAATCTAATATATATTTTTATTTTAATATTTATATATATTAACGTTTTCTTCCGTTCCTATTTTTTAATTTTTTAAATTATGACGTTTTTTCGTTTCGTTCCGTCTCCGTTTTTCCGTCCCCGTCCCCCTCCCCGTCCCCGTGCATCACTGGTAATAACGTGAGCGAGAGCGACCATCATCCATCCCCATATCAAACATTGCTGACAACCGACCGCAGCCAGAGAGTTAAGTTAATTATTGATTGGTATCAGTCAGTTCTCGTTGGAGGAAAGGAACCATGCAACTAGTACACTGTTCATTCGGAGATAGTGGTGTCTTCTCTCTCTCGCTACATGACTATGCAAGTACACTGCTAGCTTGGTGCCAGTGAGCTGTTATTATATATATACACTCTATATTACATAACGACTGCATTGTCTAGTCACCGGACACAGGCGGTTCGGTCACTTCGTAGCCCTTAAATGTCTAGCTTGTCGCCTCACTCTCGTTTCAAAGTGAGTAGTGACAAGATCATGTAAGCAACCGAGGCATATTTGAGAGAATCTTTTCGCCATACTCGGAAGACAACAACCCTCCCTGAGAAAGAAGATGACCTTCCAATTCCTATTTGGACTTCACTGCTATAAGCAGCAGCCTCTAACTAGTTCGACGTATTTTCACCGTACCATGAAAAAAATAAATATAAAATGGTTACATTTGTCTTGAGCACACCTGACGTAGACTCCAGCTGGCCATCCGTGCAATAACAGAATTCTGGTTTATTTTTTTACATCGAGCCTTGATCTATGCAGCTATGCATGTATATATATATATATATATATAGATAGACGGAGACATGACTCATTCGTTGTGACTTGTGATATGACCCGTCCAATACTCATCAATAAATAAAATCATCCTCCTACTCTCTGCTTCCCTCGCATTCTGTCGACTCGCCTTACCTCAAACATTACACACGGCGTTGGAACAACAACAATTTCTAAAAGGTTGCATTTGACTAGGGACCTAAACGGGCCGGATTCGGATCGAGTATGCTATACCTATATTCATATCCAATAAAAAAATTTATATTTGAATCCGTATCCGTACCTGAACGGATATCCGCTAGCACATCTATATCCATATTCGTTGGATATTCATTACCCGACGGATTATCTGTTTATCCGTTAATGGATATTATCCAACGGATAAATCTATTACCCGATGGATAAACTCATTTATAGTTAAGTCAAATGACAATTTTAGCCTTAATTTATACTATATTTATTTTAAAATTGAGGGTAAAAGAGTAATTATATATTGGATAAACGGATACGGATATGGATACTGGTATAGTTACGGGTACGGGTATGGATATCCCATACCCGTATCCGTACCCGAACCCGACAGATATTTTAATCCATCATCCATATCCATATCCGTTTATCCGTGCCTGTTTAAGTATCCGTCGGATAAAATCCGTTGGGTTTCGGGTAAAACCCGCCCCGTTTACATCCCTATATTTGACTTGGACCATCTATGTCTTGATATTCAATTTTATTATTTTTTCTCATTTTTATATATTTTTATTAATTTATTTTAAATTTAATTTTTTATTCCACGTTTCATTACTTTAAATCTACATTATTCAATTATTTTTATTAATCACATCACTAATTATTTGTACTTTACAATATTTAACTTTTAATTTATATTAATTTATAAATATCAATTAATAATCTTATAATCAAATTTTATTAAATATAGTTTTGCAAATAATGTAGTTAATAATTATTATTATTTTAAATAAATACCTCGTATACACTCTAACGGTAAAAACCAGTCTAAAAAGTATACCCAATATGTTTCAATTTTTAAAATTTAAATATCTTAAATATAACATATTTTTTTCTACACTTATAATCGTTTCAATTTATTATTATTATTATTATTATTATTATTATTATTATATATATATAATAAATTAAATTTATTGTAATAAAGAAGAACATTATCTGTCATTATTCGTCTACAAATCAAACTCACCACCGATCCAACTACTAATTTGGACAAAGTTGACATGATCTGAGTCATCTGACCAATCTGACTTAAATAATCTGACCTAAACTTGAAATAACTCGAATTAATTCGAATCTGATCAAAATTTAGCTATGTTGATGGTTACCTATATTTGAAATGACCAAAATCGAAACAACCGAATCCGAAAATAACTCAACCCATACCTGAACATAACTCTATAATGTACCAATCCAAACTTATCCAACTGGAAATGACTTAACCCATACCCGGACATAATTTCAAACTTGATCCAAACTAAAGTCGAATTTGATCAATAAATATAACATTTTATCTCATATAAATTAATACATAATATTATTAATAAAATTTTATGCAAACAAAAATATGAAACCCATATAACAACAACTAAAACAAAACTAGTAAGACTTTTTTCTTCTTGATTTTAAAATCATACTAGCATCAATCATATTAGATCATAGAATTTTCTATTATTATTATTATTATTAGAACACCCAATTTTAAAAACACAAAATATTTAGAAAATAATGCAAAAGCTAAATATAAATGAGGGTAGTACCACCACATCTAGCACAAGTAGACACCATTATTTGTTTGCACTAGATGTTAAGGATGAACCTTAAAACTAAAACCTAAATGAAATTCCACAACATTCTTAACATAATAGGATAATATAATAAAGTTAAATAATAATACTGGAAATAGTTAACAATATATCAGTAAATTAAATAACTCTATTATATTTACCGTTAAAAGATAGAACCTCAAAATCCAACCTACTCTCTCAACTCGTCTCGCAAGCATGCACTCATCATCAAGTATGGTCATAATCTACCTGCACAAGGCTATCTACTCACCATGGATTATTGCTATCCCATTTAAAACAACAAGTTAATTAGGGAACATTACAGTACCCAAAAATTAAAAGAAAAATATCATAATTTATATAATCACTATAATACATCAAATACAACCACATATGAGTTAAACAATAAGGAAACCATTAGTTCAACATTTATAAAATCCTATTAAATTAGTAACAACATAAACACACAATCAAATTTTATTTATTGAGCAAGGAAATCCAACGAGGAGGGTCACCTAAAAAATATTTTTGAAGACATCCAATAACAACCAAAACAAACCACATGAGATCCACCTTTTAGGTAATCCCATCAGTCCTAGTACCAGGCCAAAATTCAACATCATTTATTGAGTCCTTAAATGTATACACTCTCTAAAAGGTATGAAGATCCTAATAAAGCAGACATTGAGTGTTAGTGGATATTGGCTAGGTAAATAAATAAAGTGATTATACATTACTATGATCAAAGGAACGACTATTGTTGATTCTCAACCTTAGGTGGCCAACCTTAGAGGACCCTATCTTACTCGCGTCTTTCATTTTAAATTTCAATGTCTTATTCAAAGAGGTCATATAACACATCTAAGACACACAACCATATACATTCCTTAGTTACCCACCTTTCTAAATCTAGGTACCTTCCATATTTGGTACGTACTTCAATAAATAAAATTTTTCATATGTAATGCATTCAATAAATAACACTTTCATAAATTACATTTTTATTAAATAAGGCTTCCCACAATACCACCTCCCAATTTAAATAATTTCCATAAATAGTTGACCACTTGAGTTATAATCCAATCAATCATCATCGCAATTTAATTACAATTAAGGAAACAAATGTCATATATTCATAATAATATCCTATAACTACATGTATCATAATTTTTTATAATACTACCAATAATATATAAAATTACATAGACACCTATATACATTTCATATAAATTAGCAATTTTTTTAATTTTATAAAAACACGTATGAATAAACTCAAATTTATAAACTCAAATCGTTACATAAAATTATGAACATGGTTGATGAAATAAAAAAATTAAATTATATATTATAAAAATAGTATCACATATATCAAAATATAGTTGGTAATTTACTTATGAATAGTTAGAAAAGTAAATAGATTATCAAAAATGTGATTTGATCACCGAAGACTCACTAGTTAACTAATCCTAAAGTTAACAATAATATATTATTAATGCTAAGTGAAATATATTAAATAAATGTATGATAATAGTATTAGGCCAACTTCTCAAAATCCTTAAATTTAATAAATTTCGAGTTTATCACCTAATATTTATGTATAAGCCTTAATTCTATAATAATTAAGAGGGAATGGAATTGCTTTAATAAATAAAGTGCTAAGTGGCCATTTATTCAATTATTTACCTCCAAACAAAACTTATAAATTTAAACATGGTAAAAAAAAAACTGATTTAATACTAATACTAGGTACTTAAAATCAATATGATAACACTGTTGGAGGCTATTATTATGTAAATCAATCAATAAAACTTCTCAAAACTAAGTCCAAAGACCGGTGCTTCATCTTCATAATTGCTTACTACTAATCTACTATGCTACACCATTAGCGTAATGCATCTCTCTCTCTCTCTCTCTCTCTCTCTCTCTCTCTCTCTCTCTCTTTGTAATACTGCCCTCTATTTGTATTTATATAGAACTTCTACTATCTACTACTCTAACTAATAACATACATCATAGTTGATGATGAAAAATTATGACTTGCTGACTTAGGAATATGAATTAAAGATGCAAATACTACTTATAAAATACAAAAAGGAGAGGTGTATTGCACAACACCATCTAATTTCCCCCACATTTTTTTATTACTGTAAATATTATAAAGTTATTATTAATTGTATTTACGAAATGTATCTGGCTAACTATAAACGAAGTTTACTAATAAGCAATAGGATCATACGTTCCTATACAGTAATTTCATATCAAAATCATAAAAAGTGATAGTATGATATAAATAGACATGTTTTAAACTATATGTTAAATACCTATGAATATTGTTTGTTATTATAAGTGTCACATAATATTTCTTCCTGCTTGCATTTATATTTTATTTTTCTTGGAATATGTGGTTGCAATGTTGAAATTTAGCACACTATTTATAATAGCTAAGGGTGTTAGGGTTACGATAGAATATGGTTAGTAAAGAATAATTTATATAACTTTCTTATTTACAAAAGGTAGGTGGTTACTTAATATAATTTGACATGGTCAATGCTCTACTCATTTTCAAATTCCATCAACAACGTAAATTATTTAATAACTACCTATTTGAAAGAAAAAAGTTACATGCAACCCTTATCCTCATATATTATTGTTGTTGTTGTTGTTATATATTTTATGATAACAATTTATTACATCATTGCATATGTTATGATAAAAATTACTACAATAATCATAATAATAATGATAAATCACAAATTTTAATTTATTATTTATTAAATTGATAACATTTAATGTCAATAAAAATTTAAATTGAATTAACTTGGCCATAACTTGATACAAGTCAGAGCTTATAAACCCGAATTCACCCCTATCCAACTAGAATATGTAGACCTGAATCGAACCCAAACCTGAAGAAACCTAACCTAATACAAATATGATATGAATCATTGTTACTCAATTTAGACCCGAACCCGAAATACATCAAAACTGAACCTAAACGCAATTTGATTGCATACAACATGATTTTAATCCGATTCAAATTGACTCGATTTAAACTTGATCCATATGACCCATTTTCTACCTCTACAAACTACCGAACCCTCCCTGTCAAGCTTCTTCACATTAGAGCATTATATCAATTGAAATAAAGACACTTGGGATTGAGGCCTTACACGACAAGAGAGATATTAAGAAATAGAAACCCTTTTGTGTGAGAAAGTATTGGGTGAAACCCAAATACCACATGACTTTGTTAAGTTGATGTACCTAATTTTGAGTAATAAATTGAATAGTTTTATACTATAAAGTGATACATGTTATATAAATTCCAAAGTTTTTAAGTTGGTAATTTTTTAAATGCGCCGTTTATATTTTTATATAAATTCAAAAGTAAATTTATATAATAATACAATTAGTTTCATATAATAAAGCGGGTATTTTTTTAATGGAAAACTACTCTTTTATTATGTAAATTTTTTTGTTTTATTATACTTGCTTCATTACATGAAATTAGCTGTTTCATTATACAAGAGCGTAATAAAGTTTATATGAAATTATAAATGACACATGTTTCACAAATTGTTAAGTAAAAAACTTTAAATTTTATGTGAAATTATTCTCTTTATTATATGAAACTACTCATTGTATTACATGAAATTAGGTGTACCTATACTTGATAAAGATGGCACATCCCAAAATTTAATTTGGACCCAAAACACTAATTTTGATTTCAACATAAAGATTTGAAACAATCAAAACCAATTCAAATTTAGTTAATACAATAATCACCCGTACCCAAATGACCCAAGTGAATATAATCTAGTTTGAAACGAACCCAACTCATGCTCTAACAAAACTTCGATAATTATCCAACTCGAAGTTATTCAACTCGAACCAAATATATATGGAGACATAACTCCTTACTTGATCAAAATTAAAGTCAAATTCAATTTACAAAGGTAACATTATAACTCATACAAACTACTACATAAACATTAATAAGATAGTTTATAACTTGTTAGGTTAGGTTCGAACTTGATATGATATTCTTATATCTTGAAATAAACTAATCCAACACGGGCAAGACTGGAGTCACAATTATTCGAATTGAGTTTGAAATCGAAGAATACTGAATCCAAACTTGAATTCGACTCATATAATGTATTTGTCACTTTTATATGCATCAAACGAGTAAAGTGGCGCTGCGTCGAGTCTTATAGAAAAATTTATTATTTTCTACGTTAACATTTAGGTCATCAATTAAGCATTTATCTTTTTCATTTTATAAAATCATCCACACAAATTATTATTATTATTTTCCATGAATTAGATTTTATTTTTTGGGTGTTTGTATCAGTACAATTTCCGCATGGGATTAACCTTTTTCTTCTTATTGTCGTGGTTTGGAGCCTAAAATCTGCTTGTTTTGTTGTGCAAATATAAAAGGAAAAATTCGGGCTTTGTGAAGGGGGGTTGGTATGGCCCGTATGTCGTCAAAACCCAAGACCGAGACGAATTGTTGTTAATAAATAATTGAATAAAAAGGGCGTGATTGGCTGCGGTGGTCTTTTGTCCTCATTTAAAAACTGCGGCGTGGAGCCGTTTTTTGTTCTTTGCTTTCTCTCTTTCTTTCGATCGATCGTCTCTAGTTTTTGAGTTCAGTTTTTAGTTTTTTTTAGCTCTCTCCCTTTCTCGCTCTCATGTTGTAGTAAATTCCTTCCTAAAAACATAGCCGGCTTTCAGCATAACATTTTGCGCTCATCGCCGCTCTCTTCTTTCATAGAAGACATACGGAGAGACATTAAATTCTTTCCTTTTGGAACAAGATACTGCCTGTCGATACACGACTCGTGGTACCAAATCTTAAGCTATAGAGATGACAGGGTTTTGTTAAGAGCGCATGATCATTGCGATTTTGGGGGCTCGTTGTACGACCCTCTATTCCGTATCCCTTTGGCGGTCTCACCGGAGATCAAACCAGCACTGTGGTAAACAAGAGCAGAACAGGGGGCTCTTCTCGCTATTGACGGAGAGGCTTTCTGTGATGACGGTGAGTTCAATTAGCTCATTGTTGTTGTTGTTGTTGTTGTTGTTTTTTCCCCTTTCATAGCTGTTCATTTGTCCGTTTAATTTTCGGGGACGGAATTTATGATTCTACGATCTCACACACTCTCTCTCTATTCCGTATTAGTGGAACATGACTACATAAAGTATGCTCATGTATTTAGGAGTAATTGTTTGATTCGACGAGTACAGCGGTTTTTTGAGACACACAGAATAAGGAGAGAGTACTGCCTCTACATAGAACAGGCTGCGGCCGGAAAAAGAATGCGTAATAAAGAAATGGGTAGTTTGTTTGCTCGTTAATTTTGATATTGCGATTTTCAGTGTGCCGTCGTCTAACAAGCTGGAGGAGCGACGGAGTAAAAAAAAGGAAAAAGAAAAGGCAGGAGACAAGGGAGAGAGAGGGAGCGAGGGCAGGGAATAGAGTCTGTATTTGTCTGCAAAATCCGTGGATAGGAGCAATAGGAGCAGAAGAATAGAGGTGAGTCGTTTTCAAATATGCACTGGTCTGGTAGTGAATAAATACCTGCTGGCTGCTGCATCCTGCCTGCTTGCCTTGCCTCCTCGAGCTGTATCGCTGTTGCTTTCATTCTTCTGGTTCCAATTAATAATATTTTTCTTTCTTTGTCATTATTCCATTGTCTCCTTGATTTTTTTTTTATTTTTTATTTTTTGCTTTTTGTCTTGTATCATTTCTTCGTCCTCTTCCAAATAAATATCGTACTGCTAGTTACTTACTGTATCATACGCTATATTCTTTCGGTGATATTAAAATAACTACTGTTGAAAAAGAATAACAAGGGAATAAATATTAAGTGAAGTAAAAGCAAGCGAATGAGAGGAACGTAAACCGAAACTTGTCTAAGTACTTGGGGATTTGGGGATTGGGGGGGGGTCTGCCTCTGTCTTAATAAACCCCTAAGCGCTTTCTCTGAATTTGTGAAAGTGATTGGTTGGTCCATCACAGACACCCCTCCAAAATAAAAGTAGTACACTAATACTATACTATTATTATCCCTGGTGGTCACACCAACAGCTTACACTACCAAAGGAGATTTTTAATTATCGGTTCTGTTCCAGTATTCTCACCAACCTTTATTATGATTTAGGAGTACTACTTTTTACAGATCTTGGAAGCATGATGCTTATTTTCAATTTGTTAAGATTTCTATGAGGGGGGGGGGGGAGGGAAGGCTGTTGATTGAACATCCCTCTGTTACGATTTCCAGATAGGTTTTTCTTTGATCGTGAATTGCATATATGATTTTAAATAGATAAGAAGAAGAGAGAGGAGGGAGGGAGGGAGGGGGGTGTCCCATGGTTAAAATCAAAACGGAAGTTCTTTAGTCTTTACTGCCACATGTATACGAAAACAGCCGGACCGTTCATAATATATGAGATGCTAAAGGAACCAAAGTAGTACTCAAAACTCGGACCACTATGTTTCAAAAGCACCGCCAATCTTCCTTCCTTTGATTATCTTTCCTGAATAATAATTGGGTGCTTATTTTTTAACAATAAGAGCAAGTACCTCCCCTCCCCTCCCCTCCCCACCCATCTCTTTCTTTGATTTCAGGTCCACTTCTTCCATTCCTCTGATCCCTATAAGCAGCATCACCACCAGCATGTCAGATTGCCTCTTTTCCTTTTTTACCTTTTCCTCTTACTTTTGCAATTCCCAGATTCATTTCTTGGAATGTGAAGCTAGCTAACGAAATTTGTTCCCTGATGCTATCAAACGGCCTGATTTGCTTTTAATGTGTGTGCTTTGCTTTCTTTCCTAATGCTCAACTTCCTTCCCGTAGGCAGAGCAGAGGCAATTAATATTGTGTATTTAATTTATTCATTGGATTCTTTCTAGTGGTATGCCTCGTCTTTCTTCAAAATAATTGGGACAACCAATGCAGTTCAACATTTTAAGTGTATGAATTTCAAGCATCATTCATACTTCTCTCAACTCAAGTGGCCCGTTTTCTAGGCGGCCAGATTCTTATATGGCGCCTACGGATTTGACTCTCTTTTTTTTTTTTCCTAGTTGTGGAAACAATTCTTTTCAATCAAAGAATTCCAGCCGAATCCCCACTATTATGGTTCGCGCAAAACATAAGCTAAACTTTTCTATTATTAGCTTATAATAAAAACGTTTTTTTTCTCTCTCTCTCTCTGTGTGCGTGTTGTGATTCTTGTGAATTTGTGTGGGGGTAGTTATTATTATTATTATACTTATAGTGCTCTACGGGAGTTGAAGATGGAGTTAGAGACGGACCGCATGCATGATGGCTCTGTCACTTGGTATTTATACATACGTTGTTCGTAGGCGACCAAAAGACCCGCCGATGCTTTTCAAGTGGGCCGGGTATGCAGTTGTGACTTGCGTTGCGTGCGACAAAAAGTACATGTCCAGTTCACCTTCCCTTTCCTTCTTCACCATGGCGGGGAGTGCCTCTACTGTACTGTACCTACTACTACTACTACCAGTATTATTAGTTTTTATTCGTTTATTTATCTATTGGGTTTGGTCCTTTTGGCGATGGTTATAGGCAATATACTTAATAGGTGTACCTGTCAACCTCTTTGGTTTTGCATGAAGCCAATCCTATACCTATATATATATAATATATATTGTTTACTTCCCTTTTTCATAACTGGATACCATAATGTGCTAGGTACTAGCAAGCAATGAAATTGCGATTGTGGTATTACGGCATCGGAGTGTTGTTAATAATATTTTATATCTCGCGATTGTCATCCAATATAACTTCATTTTATTTTTTTATTTGATTGTTTTGTTGCTGCTCAAGCTGTGATCTTAAATTCTACAAGTAAAAGGTTCACTGTTAATTGAGGTGTATGTTTGTTTGAGTGAGGCTGATGAGGAAAATGACCTTCAGATGGCAAATCTCCAAATCTACGCTGTCTTCTTACTTTATTGGGTTCAGTGTGCGAACGTTGCCTAATTTACTGCTAGCGAGGACCGAACAGTGACTACTCAGTATTCTTTTTATACCTTTATATTATTGGGATTCGGATAGATAGACTATAGAAGAGCTAACAATCAATCGTACGTAAAACCAGAAATGAGGCTTTTTATTTATCTACTTTTTTTTTTTCCCTCCCTTTCTTTCTTGTTCAAGTACAGTAAAAAAATTATAAGAATGATCGATAGTAATTTATTTTGTATAATATTTTTTGATATAGCTTGTTCGTTTATTATAAAAATGCCAAATTATTGATCATTTTTGCGAACTTGCGCACGCAGGTGACATAGAAAGAAAGCTAGCTGGCTGAAGAGTGGGCCCTCATAAAACATATAAAAGAAACGGGGAGGGCAAGAGAAGAGGAGTTGTAGGGGCGGAATTGACAAAATGCTAACATGCATAACTTGTGCAAAACAGACAGACGAGAAAGGAGAAGACGGAGAACGAGGAGGAAGGCAGGGTACTCCGAATACAAAAGAATCCGTCAAAAGCCTGACTACTCAGGTTTCTTTAATCAATTATCTTTTTTTATATATCACAATACCTTCCCTTTATTTGAATTTTTAATTTTTTTTTTTTGCATCTGCTCCTGGCTTTAATTGTTTTCCTGCCATCAGCTCTTTAACCTTTTTTTCCCTCTTCTGTGAAATATCATCAATTAATGCATTATATTTTACTTCAAGGCAGCTGCTTCATAGGCCACTGGATTTTGCTATATATATGTAACCACCAGAGCAAAAGACTGTGGGACCATATTTATGATGGAGTAGTACTATATATGATGCATAATGCCCATATGCATGCATGCATGGAAAATTAAATGAGCATTGAAAACCAGGAGCTACTAGTTCACCAAAACGAAAATATTACATTGATAATCCCTATTGCTTTAAACTGTATAGCATTTGTTCTGCTTAAATTTAGTGTAACCAACAATGGGCTTAATCAATAATTAGTAGCACTAACCTAGTACTACGATGAATGAATGAAGCTCACTTTCCCTGAAAAAGTTGGTAAACAAGAAAAAAAAGCAAAAAAGAAAAGGAAGTTGATTCAATATACTTCATTCGATAATAGTGGCAGAGTTATATCTTTATTCAGTACTGGTCTTATAGGCAAGGACTTTGGTTAAAAAGAAGTGAAAGTTCAAATTTTGTAGGAAAGAGAAGGGGTGCATCGCAGAAAAGAGAGGGCAATCCGTCCTCTGTGTGACCCACTGTCGAATCCTTGTCAACTGATTTCGTGACAAACGAATCCTCTCTTGCAGCATTTGCATGGTGAAATGAAAATCAGAATTAATGGTTGCCGTTTTTAATTGTACTTATATATATATATTGTCTAAGCTATTTTTACAATGTGCCAAGAGTGGGAAAATATGCGTAATTGGGAGCTGCTATCAGTGTGGTGATAGAAGATATAAATTAATTGGTTACGAAATGATTTGTCTAAATTAAGTCTACTTTTAAAATTTGCCAGGTATGTCGAATGTGAATTAATAAAATAATGAAACGAAAGCTTAACTTAGATTCAGTAATTTAAATGCATTTGATGCTAATAATATACTCTCCGTACCACTTCATGTGCTATGTTCTTATTTTTAGGGTCAGAGATAACAAACTTTGACGATTGATTTCTATCAACGTACATTTATAACAAAATAATAATTTCATGAAAATAATATTCAGCACAGATTAAACAAGAGCGTAATATATATATATATTCTATTAGAAATCAATTTATTATATAAGAAATTAACAGTCAAATTTGTTATCTTTGCTATCAAACATCAATATGTGGCAAACAACGTGGGACCGAGGGAATTGTTCCTTTCTTCTTCTTTCTTTTTTTTTTCTTTTTCCCTGAAAATGGAACTGTGAAAACCTTAGGCCAAGTACTGATGATCATCCTTCATCATGAGATGAGGGAGCATTTGGCTGATGTTCCGTTTTTATTTCCAGTATCTTACTGACAATCAATTAACAAGAATGTGTGTGTGTGTGTGTGTGTACCCATATGTGCATGCCTGCGTCAAATTGCAAAATCTTAACATTTTCCTTCCATTATAATGCACCTTTTATTAAACTAATCTAAGGTTTTGTTCCCTTCCTGACCATAGTTTGAACTCGACTTAACAGATCAAAGATATGGCACTAAAATTCTCGGGTTCTTCTAAACCTTGCAAGCCCTCTGACAGTTTTAAGAAGGACCACCGGTATGGAGACTATGACAGTGCTTCAGAAGGAGGTAGATACTCCTATATGCAAGCCGGAAGCTCAAGCTCAACCCCGGCTTGGGAATTTCCTAGTGTTGGTCACCACCATCGCGGAGTAAGATCTCTCTCCAGATTTGCAGGTGACCAAACACCCGGGGGGCGATCTGTCTGCGCTTCAGATGTGGTGTTAGAAGACGAAGATGAACCGAAAGAATGGATGGCGCAAGTTGAGCCTGGGGTGCATATTACTTTCGTTTCACTTCCTAGTGGAGGGAATGACTTGAAGAGAATACGATTCTGGTATAATATATAATTTTATCTCTGTTGGGTTCAGTCATGAATTGGAAGCTGTGTGCGACTGCTGTTTAATTAAAGAATATATATGAAACTAGTGTCTAAAAAGAAGAAGCGCGTATATGAAACTAATGATGCCTGTTCAAATTGAAATTATTCATCAAATTGCATAACTTTTTAGTATTATTTTAATTTTTACGTAATGGAATCAGATTGTATGCTGCTGACATGGGTCACTACTGCAATTTATGATTCTTTGTTATGGGCTGACGATATAATAGCTTGATAGACCATCACATCACATGAAATTTTTTAGTTCAGACTAGCCATTAAACATCTTCATGTAGGACTTGAAGTAGACTAATTTTTGCCGTGCTAGTTGAAAAGCTATTATAATAGATGTATAAACTAAAATTACACTACCTTTTATATTTATAGCCGGGAAATGTTCAATAAATGGCAAGCTCAGAGATGGTGGGGAGAGAATTATGACCGTATCATGGAGCTCTACAATGTGCAGAGATTCAACCGTCAAATGTTTAATACGCCAGGAAGATCTGAAGATGAGGTAGTTTTCTGGTTTTACTTAATTTTTATTTTCACCGGCATTATTTCTTGACAGTTTCTGTTTATACAACTTAGCTTTATTTTCAGCTGTTCGTCGTTTTTCTTTTTTGTCCCCATAAATGCTTTTTTGGCATCCTTATCATCAAGTTTAAATATCAACAAAAAGCAGCGATTGACCAAGGAAATCGGTTTCCCACTTCTTTATGAATCTTTGCTGTAGTCAGTTGTTTTAAAAACCAGACTGAACCGGCTAGATTCTATTCTATATACTTGTCCTTAGAAGTTTAGAAACAGGGTAAAACCGGTCAAAACTGGTTTGGAGCCGGGTATGTACTATTATTCCAACCAATAAAGTAGTTATGATACCAGTTGAATTAATTGTCCAGTTTTTAAAGCTATAGTCAGGAGTCAAAACTTCTTTCTCAAGGAGAGCAGAAAGGCCTCTGGGTCATTGCTCATTGGAATATACAGCAACATGTTTAGTTTTCATTCACGTATATATCTTGATTGCATCTTCAGTGAAGCACTTTAGCTTTAGCTGCAGTTAGAGAGCGCATCTGTTTCCTAGAAACTGGCAAGTCCACACTCTGCACAAATCCATGCATTATCCACATTGCATAGAAAGTTCTATGCTTTATATCCCTAACATCACTTCTGCAAATCACCATCCCCCTCGTGATTTGCCTAGTGCAAAGTGTATTTATTTTGTCTGTCTATAACTGATGTATCTTCACATCCAAACAACTGACTGAAATTCGTCAACTGTATATCATCAGCCAAGAGATTCGTCGTATTCGAGACTTGGATTACCAAACGAGAGTCCAATGGTGCCCTCTTTTAACAAAGAGTGGACCCCAAGGAATTACTACAAACCATCAGGCAGTAAAGGATTTTTCCCTCCTGAACCTTCTGATCAAGGTGGTGGGCACTTCTACCCTGGTGGATCTAGTGGATATGGTGCAGGTGGTGGAGGTCAAAAGGCTGAAGCTTCTTCCCTAGATGCTTCTCGGACTACTACCTCCTCTAGAGATGATGCTTCAGTATCCATCAGTAATGCAAGTGACCTGGAGGCAGAATGGGTTGAGGAAGATGAACCTGGGGTTTATATCACTATTAGACAATTGGCAGATGGTACAAGGGAGCTTCGGCGTATGAGATTCAGGTAATGACTTGCTCCTCATTGGCCTTAGCATTTATGCTAAGCTAAAATGAACCTTTTATCAAGTTTTTGTGTACTCTTCTGCAGCCGTGAAAAGTTTGGGGAAGTGAATGCAAAGCTTTGGTGGGAACAGAACAGAGAAAGGATACAAGCTCAATACCTTTAACTTCTATAGCTTTCTTTTTCTTCTTCTTCTTCTTCTTCTTCTTCTTCTTCTATTTTCCTTTTAGGGAAGCAAAGCTTAACAGCAGTCTAGCTACATTGGTTGACGCTGGATATATCTTGGAAACAGATGTGGTTTCATTTAGTCTACGTAGAACAGGGATCCATACGATATAGATTCTATTTCGATGAAGCTCTGGGATCCGTCATCAGAAAGGCTAAACTACACATTGCAGCAGATGGATCCTTTCCAACGCTGCTGAACTAATGGCCGATATTTTTCACTATGGTCCCAAACATATATACATATAGACACACACAGGCATGGATGCATGGATTTGCAACAGCATCAAACAGCTTTATATGCCGGTTACCTTCGGTTTTATTTCTTTGTAATTTCCAGATCATGGGCAATCTTCTGGAATATTTACAGAGTTATTTCCTCTACTTGTTTTTAGATTGCATCGATGGTAGGTTTGCTGCCAAATGATAGATAAATTATTGAAACTTTTGTAAGTCATGGTTAAAGATGAAGCAAATAGATGAGAAATGAAATTGAGTTCATTTGTTTTATGCTACTGTTCGTCTGCTGTAACTTTCTTTGAAGTAAAAATGCAACCGAGACCATCGGTTTATGCGGATCATGAGCCCCTAGCCTCCATGCAGATCTTGTGCCGTAGCAAAAAAGAGGTGCATGGCTGGTACTCCCATTCCCACTTCTCGCACAAATGTATACAGATTGATCAAGTGAATCAGAATCCATTCAGAAACGCAAAATGTGAAAGTTTGAGTCGAAATGCTGACAATGAGCAAGAGCAGCAGCTGATATTGAAATGGATACAGTTGTTGTACATGTACATAATAATAATACTAATGATTGGGCACAGGGAAAGAAAGGCACAGGGAGGAGAAGCCTCAGAGCATACAGAGGGTAGCGGGTGATGGTGGGGCGAGCAGCAGTCGGGGGTTGAGAGACTTTTAGAGTCACTAGTGATTGGGCAAATTGTCGTTGTTGAAATTAAACTGGGTAAGGTTAATGTCCTGAGGAAGAAGGTGGTACTTGATCCCAAGCGATTCAAAGATGCGCTTCAACTCCAGGATGAGGTCGGTTATACGAACGTTGCGTTCACCGTAGTTTTGATGGTTGATGGTATGTTGAACCGCAAGGACCATCTTCATCTTATTCAGATCTTCAATCTCTTTCACTATGACAGCATGCTTTGGATTCCAATACTTGGGCTTGCTCTCGATGTAGCTGCAACGCGCATATTAATGCATATACAAGTAGCCCATATTTTATTGTAGTGTAAGTGAGGAAATCTATAATGGCCTTCGAAATTCCACAAACCACATGAATTTTAACTGCGGATGATGAATTAAAATCAGTACCTTTGTATGGCCTTTTTAAAGGCGTTGATGGTTTCGATAGGAGTAGAAGCATTGACGTTGAATTCGATAGCGTCGCACATTTCTGGACTTCTGTAGAAATTACTGATTGGCTTTGTAAGTAGAGCGGAGTTGGGATAGTATATCTTCTCCATATCATACCTTAGAAACACCGTACTCAGTATGTTCATCTCTTCTACGATCATCTGTGTATACAAGCAGCACCGCACGCAAACATTGTAATTCGGAAAAGAAAAAGTAGAGTAAAAAAAAATAAGAGCCCGTTACTTATCAAAATCAAGTATTAAAATAATTATTTATATTAAAAATCTTGTATTATAATTTTTTTAATTAAAAAATAAGTAATTATTTTTGATAAATAACTCCCTAAATTGGTGGCGGAAGAAGAGCATTGTGTCCTCTGACAAGCAACAATAACCCATCAGCTAATACTTTACTGCAAGATAAACACTTACGTGAACACCATCGACTACGCATCGATCGCCGATGTCAAATGGGTGCATAACAAAGACAAAGATAATGCACTCGAACATGGTCTTACACATATTCTGAAACATGAATCCTAATAGGAGCATATGGGTTATGACAACCGCTATTACTTTCGTCGTTGCTAATCCCATCACAAGAACCGTAACGACCGTGATTACTACAGTCACGATGCCGCTTGCCAACTTGTGAAGCTGCTGTACCGCCGTTTTCGTGTCGTTCAACGAATGCGCCAGGGATTTCCTTTCAAAATATGCTCGGACCTGCGCACGTACGTATATGATATGCAGCAATCAATCAGATACACACAAAGATGCAGGTAAGATACTTAGAATATTCGCTTGTCCCTACACTTACCACCCAATTCCTGAACGACGACTTTGTAATCCTACCGGTTTCTAGTGCCCCTTCAAACAGAGGAAATATGGTGTGTACTTCGGCCCTCTTCAAAAATTTTGCTAAATCCTCCTCCTCGATGTACCTTCGTAATTGAATTAATATTCTCATTAAGGGCTCCATTGGTGCCGGGGGGTAATAGCTAATTAGCTAGCTAGAGGTGGGAATTTTTGTCTTTTATATTAAATATTTAGAAATAATAAGCATATTTTTAATAAAATACCTATTTGAATACGAGTTAAGATCGAAAAATAAATTTTTGTTCCAAAAAATATATATTTTATTTTAAACAGATAGATAGTAGAAGATATATAGATAATTTTTACAATCCTTAAGTAACAAATAAGCACTAACTAGTACCATAATATTTTCGTTAATTGAGCGTTTATTTGGATCTACTTATAAAAAGTAGTTATCCAAGATAACTACTTAATTATTTTAGAAAAATTTTAGCTTAAATTTTTTTAAAATAAATAATTATTTTAGATAACTACTTTTAATAATTAGTTCTAAATATTCTTTGGTTACTAAGAACCTATGTTACTTAAAAAAGAGATTTTAAGATCCATATATTTTAGATCCGCCAGATAAGATATTGAGTGGTCTGGCAATGGCATGGTAATAAGTTAAATTACAGATTGTTTTCACGTACTTGGCCCCAGGCTTGGCTACATTCTTGAAAATCCTTTTACCGGTGTTCCTCGCCTCCCACTCACTCGTGATTTCCGACTCCGCTTTACCGAATTCATCAACAGTCTTTGAAATCGTAGACAGTCCGGTAAACCTTATGTAGTTCATCAACCTCTTCACGCTCCAAGCTGATGCCGTCCTCTCCGTGCTGAGCCTCCTCAGCTTCTCTATATCTATCTTCCTTGTCCCGTACTTCTTCGATGATTTGAACGCATCCTCCATCTTCTTGCCTTTCTTCTTCTTCCAATCCGGCGGCAACGACCTCGTCTCTCTCAGTTTCTGTCTGTGGCGTTCTTCTTCTATTTGTCGCATCTCTTCGTCCATTGGTGGACCTGCATGCATAATTATTCCTTCAGCCAGCTATATAATATATTAACAATTACGTATGTATTTAGTTTACTATATACGATTCTCGTTTATCTTATTTTCAGATCAGAGCATAATTATTCTTTATTTTTTTTTAATAGCTAATAAATCAGATTAAATGAGCAAAAACTAGAGGAATAGAAGGAACCCAGATCGATCTCATACACAAATATGAATACGCGGATTGTAGATATATACAGATCGATCTAGAACGTACGTACGTACCTGATAAAGCTTCGAGGATGTAGTGATGGAAGACACTCTCTTTCATGCGATCGAAGTAGGTTCGGACATGAAAAGAGGAAGCGAGCATCTTAACTAGTACGATCTTTAAGAGCCATATGGTTGCACCGACAAGTACGGCTATAAGAGCTTGAAATAACTTCCTGAGGACCTTATGCTCCTTGTGCATCTTCGCATTGAACATACATGTCCACGCCACCAGAACTAGCCCCAACCAAACACAATTCTGAATACTCTTCCTCAAACCGTACACAAAGTAAAGGACTTTCTCCCTCAACATGAAGTTCCTCTCGATTAAAATTACACAGAAGCCCATAACCCATCCCGACACTAGACGACCGCTAAATATGACCATAACCATTATACACCACTTCCATACTTCAATACCCCATTGAATCTGCCTTTTTAGGGAAGGTATGGTTAGGGAACAGATCAAGCATGTTAGTATGACTAGAAATAAGATCCATTCAACGATGATTCTACAGTTTATCTTCTTCTTCCACTTCCTCCTCTTCTTTCCATTATGCCTCTTGTTCGACTCCAAATCATCGTCCTCGATCGACCCAAAGTCGGAGTCATCGGTGGCCGTGGTCGAGGAGCCGTAATTCCTTTCTTCTTCTAAGAGGAACTGCTCCGCATCCTCCTCGTTCTTCTCCTGCAGCATAAATGTTGTAGACCTCCGGGGAGGTACGCTAAACTCTACCGTTCGAGATTTTGGTTTCGATAGGCTGAGGCGCCGAAGGGTTCTCTTTCGAACGACTGATGATCGTTGGGGCATCTGATCTTTACCTGCACTCGACAATTGATCACGCCGGCTGCTCACTGCTGCTATTGTTGTTCCTCTTGTTGTTGTCGCTGACATGTTGGAATTGTTTCCAGCAGTTTCATTACTATTCATCAACACTATCACTTCAGGGTTTCCTGCATCTAATTCCATTTTCCCTGTGCAACCTTGTTGCCCTCACAACCCTGTCTTCAACTCTCGTAATAGATTGGCCTGAGATCGGTGTTTTTGGCTAACCTCTCAATGTGATATTGATGAACAACGACATGTAACAAGTCCAGTTAATATTGAACACGCGAAAAGTTTAAAAAGGTAAGATAAATGTGTCTGATTTTTTGAGATACGTGAAAAAAAAATATATATTCTACTTTACTTTATACATGATGGTTGATGTTGGATCATCTCGCTCGCCTCTTATTCGAGGGCAATGATTTCAGAGGCGCACTAAGATGACAGGAATTCAAATTTTCCCTCATTACCCTCGCTTAATTTATTTAATTTGATATTCTAAAAATATTATATTTTTATATTTGTTTTTGTAGGAAATAGACCTTAAGCTGCCGACAGGATAAGGTATTATATGAGATTATACTCCATATCGTGTCTTCGCTCAATGGGCCATGTTTGTTATTGGATTTAATGTTAGAATAATTAATTCCAACCTAGATTACATGTTGGCCTAAGCGCTGGAATCCATTATTTTGTATCTATTTTAGGATATTGATTCCCTTAGGTTTTTTTATTCTTGAGTGGTGAGTTCAGTGCGCAATTGTTTAGATGATGTTTGAGAAGCTCATATAAAGAGCCTCTTATTAATTATAAAAGGTAGAGATAATGTGATTGAATTTGTGTGAATAATACCGGCCAATGGTGATACCCATTTTCTAACTATGTCTCCCCCCCCCCAATTCCCGACTCCTTCACCCTCACCAATCCTCCTTCCCTTCTCATTCTCCCACTTGATTTCCTTCGGCGCTCTTTTTCTTCTCTACTTCTCCTTCTAATCATCTATCTTCTTCGTAAGTTTCTATTTGAATGTGTTGCCTTAAGATAGAACCCAAAAAATTATCGCTAATCTACACTAATTTGAGTTAGGAACTTGCCATTTTGGTATTAGAGTGTCAATAATTTGATCTTGTCATGCCCCTCGTCATTTAACTTTTTTTAGGCATTGTTATGTCATTCTAGCATTGCTCGTTCATTTTCAATGTAATCCTCTCTGTTACACAACGATCTATGTCGAGTCTTGATACAAGTTTCTCGGCTTCCGACAAAATCTTTGAAAGTGTACTTTGATTTGTTTGTATGGTTCCAAATCTAAAGTGTTGGTCATTAGTCTAGTAATTTTTGGCGCGGTCTACTCAATATTAGAATCGCCTACTTTGGTCTTTAAACCCTATGAGGTTCACTCTTATTTGTCAAGAATCTAACAATTTGTGGACAATCAAAAACCCTTCTACGGTGCCGACCAAATTTGTAGCATCTTTTACCATATTTTTCCACCACCAAACATAACTAACCAAGCTTGTTTAGGTTGATTCTCTCATTATTTTTCTCCATTTTCACTCTTTGACAATTTCTTGTTGTGATTTTATGCCTTAAGCAAAAATTTGCACTAAGAGTTCTCTAAAAAAGGCGGATATGTTTATGTGTATGAGAAACAATAGTGGAGTTGTGGATGGAATCAAACATGTTTCTGGAATCTAATAATTTCTTGAGAGTTGTTTGAATCCGGTGACTTCATTTAAACTATGAAGTTTTTTTTGTAGCAATTTTATGTTTGCCTCAAAGGTGTGTGTTTGATATGTGTGTCTATTAAATCGAGGACATGTGTATTGTATGCATGAATACTGAGTTTTTGTGTGCTAATCTTGTAGAAATTATTGATGTGTTATATTTCCTGCCATCGGTTTGAGGATTGTGTGGTTGCATACTTGTGTTGTGATGAAATTCCTGACCATTTTGCTACTAATACTTCTAATGAAATTTAATTTGCTAATATGTTGCAATTAATACAATAATAGTTTGCTAATTTTATCGATCAATTTCAAACATAGTTTCAAAACTTGAATGAGACTTGTTAGAATATAGTAGGAAGATTGGAACAATGTGAGATGACACTTAATAATAATAGAGCCTCTTATCTTCCTACTTCAAACCCTTTAATACCTAATATTAAAAATGGTGATGTGGACCATAACATACATTTGAGTTCTTTTATATATCATGTGAATTTTGATGAAAAGGGTATCACTTATGATCAATTATTTCATACTCATTTAAGGGTGTGCAATAAAGTGTGCCCTTGTGTTGGGGATAGTACATGTAATGTTAATGCCACTAGTACTTATATGGTATCTAAGTTAGGCTTCACTATTGTTCTTCATCCTCAGCCCTATAAGGAATGATTGTCAAATGGTGATAATCTTATTATCGATCACCAACCTTTTGCATTTTACAAAGTTAGGGGTTATGTAGATATGGTTTTATGTGATATAATTCCTTATCCTACTACACATTTGATTCTTAGTAAACATGTCTATTAATTGTGCTACTTACACTTGTCATAAGAATGCATATATTGTGAATTAGTTTGTGCTACTTACACTTGTCATAAGAATGCATATATTGTGAATTAGTTTGGCCATAAGTTTACATTACTTCCTTTAGAGCCTAAAAATATTCATGATGGCCAAGAAATGTGGCTTAAGATATATCATGCAATTGTTAGGTATAAATGTGTGGTCATTGATGAAATTGGAACTATTACACCTTTTGTCAATGGAACTTGCAAATTTTGCCATAATCCCCAATGTTGTACCTCCTATTATGCATTGTTTGGAACAATTTGTCATTATACTTGCAACACCCCAAAATTTCAAGCCAAAAGTTTTTATTTAAAATTTCTAATTTGTAGGAGAAAAAACCAAATCTAGGGTGTTACCCTTGATCTTAACACGAGTTTGGTATTCGTATTATTCTCATGCTATGGTTAAGGCAAAAATAATTCACAAACAAGTTATAAAATAGAAAATAATGGAATCAATAATAATATTACGATGCTTAAACTTCCTAATACATTTTGTTAAGTTGATCATGAATTGTGTAATTATTATGAGCTACTCCCTGCTTCTGAATGGTGTATTACACCGTCCATTTAAAGCACACAAAGGTCTGAGACAAGATGATCATATTTCACCCTATTTGTTTGTGCTTGTGATGGAATATTTTCATCGAGCTCTAGGTACAATGTGGCAAAATCAATTGTTTCATCCATGCCTAAAGTGCAAGAAGGCCAAGTTAATCTCACTCTTGTTTGCTGATGATATTCTACTCTTTATTAGATGTGATATACCTTCGGTGATAATTTTGTATGACACTTTCATGAAGTTTTTAGAGATATCATGTTTGCAGCTTAACCCTAACAAGAGTTCCATCTATTATGGTGGCTCGGTGGATGAAATAACCAAACAATCACTGTGCAGACTATTGCATATACCACTAGGGACCCTTCTAGTTAGATACTTTGGGCTTGCCCTTTCTGGAAGCTCCTTAAAAGCTGTGGAGTATCATGAACTCCTAGAGAAGTTCACTACAAGACTCAATTCTTGGAGTACCAGATTCTTAAGCTATGTAGGGAGACTACAACTAGTTAAATCAGTCATTTTTGGTATCCAAGCCTATAGGATCCTTATGTATTTGATACCAAAAAAAATTATTGTTGATATCAATGCAAAATGTAGATCCTTTATATGGGGCGACAATCATCAAAATACAAAAAATGCCCTGTTGACTGGGATACTATTTGCAAGCCTAAATAAGAAGGTGGAATTGGTTTGTTTAATCTAGAATGGTGGAATTTTGTAGTTGTGGGAAGACTGCTTTGGAACTTAAACCTAAAAAAAGGGCAGTCTATGGATTAAATGGATACACACGTATTTCATGAAAGGTAGAGATCTGTGGAATGTGCCAAATTCCATGTCTATATAGTGGTGTTTCAGGAGATTATTGAAAATTAGAGATTTAACACTGCTTGTAATTCATACCAATGCACAAAACCAAGAAGGTGATTTAGTGGAATACAACATCTCAAGGGTATATAATGCATCGAGAAATCCTGGTGAAATGGTAGTATCGTATAAGGTGGTGTGGAATCCTATCTCTATACCTAAACATAAGTTTCGCCTATAGTTTGTGATTCAAAAATGATTATTTACTA
Organism: Tamarix chinensis; assembly: GCA_030549775.1. Classification (NCBI taxonomy): domain Eukaryota; kingdom Viridiplantae; phylum Streptophyta; class Magnoliopsida; order Caryophyllales; family Tamaricaceae; genus Tamarix; species Tamarix chinensis. The sequence continues at coordinate 164,974,253 of CM060171.1, read as the reverse complement.
AGGATAGAATGATAGTAATATAACTCAGTGTGGATGATACATGTAAACTGTGTGAAGTAGATAAGGAAACAATTGAGCACTTGTTCTTTGAGTGTTCTTACTCAACGGGTCTAGCTACCTTTAATCAGGAAATTTAGGTATGATCATGATGCTACCTCTTTCAATATGTTGCTGAGATGGATGTGATAAGGTGGTCGAGGTCTAATTTATAGAAAACAAGTGTTGCGTTATCTGTATGTAGCGGCTACCTATCATGTTTGGAAGGAAAGAAATCAAAGAATCTTCCATAAAAAAAAGACGTGAACCACAACATATTTTTCAATTGATTTTCAAGGAGTTAGCCCCTAGAATAACTAGTATGGCCCATCGTAAATCGTATAGATCATTAGGGGCCCATGTCGATAGCTTGAGATAGATTCTATTTGGTTTTGTGACTCTTGAGATGTGCTTTATGATCTAGTTTTGGAATTAATAATATTTCACTTACTTACCAAAAAACCATAAATAAAATAATGAAATAGTCATATCTAATAAAGAGGTATGGATTAGTACTTACCTTGTGATATTTTAAGTGTTTGTATGTGTAATTTTTTTCTATTATGAATGCATGTATTTAACTGTATCCCCGACTCAATAGTATTTTTGCCTTACTTAGTACGTAACGTACTAACCATCCTTTTTATGGGTACTGCTCATTTCCATGAGTAGACAATCCTAATGCTTTTGTGAAGGCCTTTGAGAACTAGTTGGATGATTTTGGTGCCTATGAAGCGTTGTATGGGGATGAGTGGGTTTTCCTATACTGGGTGTTTGGACAAAGATTCATGTTATTTGCATGATATCTTTACCCAGATACCTTTTGAACTCTTCGATCCATGTATCCCTTTTGTTGCAGTTTGTTGTTCTATCCCAAAGTTAATCTCCAAACTCATATTTACATTTATAAAGCTTATCTCATTTCTATTTATCCTAATTTACTTTAATGGTTTTAGCCTTGTGATTGATATAAGGATGGTATGGTAAACTAGACTTACATCAATTATGGCAGTAGTAATACCCAGTATTTTGGTTATAAGCTTTCGTTGTAAAATAAAAATTTTCAATAGTAAAATTTGTGGTGTTATAATTTCTTTCAACAATATGATAAGAGAAATGAAGATTTTATCGCTTCATCCATTAGCCTCCTTACGTTTGTATAGTCACAATACATCTAATAATATTATAAATTTAGTATAAATATAGTACAAAAACATTTCTGAATTACTAAGCAACTTCTCAAGCTTTTTTGATAGTCTCTAAAAATTTATTCTATATTACTTGTCAAGTCATCCATGTTAAAAACTCATCATATTCAAAATCATTATTGTTAGTACAACTATTTTGGACACCAATGGACTCTCTGTAACACCCCCAAAATTCACTGCCAAAAAATTTTGTTTAATGAAAAGGTTTAACGGAAGCGAACTAATAAAACTATTAATTCTGGAGATATTACCACCATACTTAGTACCGAATCAGTTCAATCCTACAGTTCCAATACCAAGTGCTAACGCTGAAAAGGATTATCATCAAACACAAGTCAATACTTAAAATGAGAATTCATAAAAGGACTAAATTGTTTACCATATAGAAGTCAGAGTGTGGGTAAAAGAGTTACAATCCAAGAGGTAAGTAATCAAAGTTCCTAGAGATAGAAAATATCATACAATAGAAAAAAACTAAAATAAAACGATATAGAGTAAAATGAAATGAAAGATAGAATCCGTCTAGGTCACTCTCAATCCCCAAGCTAAGTCTAGGCTCAACTCTTAGCTCCATCCGATGCCTCATAAGTGTCATAAGCATCAAATATATCATCTCCTACATGCACAAACTCAGGCGGGCCCTCTGCTCATGGGAATGAGCATCACCCATAAAATGGGTAGTCAGTACGCTACGTACTGAGTAAGCTAACCATGCAGCTAAGGCTAAAGATATAAAGCATATAACATGATCATAATCATATAGGCAACATATCACAATATAGATAATGAAGGCCGGATTATAGTCCAGACAACTTATTCTTTAGATCAATGGTCATCATACTCATTTCACACATATTCTTTATCAATCCATGTGAGTGTAGGAACTCCACTATTATAGCTGGTAGACCGGAATATATACAAGGCAGAGCGCTCCTGACCACAATTATTATCGGTGGACCGGTCTCTAAGGTAGAATGCTCCTAGACACTATTATTCATCGGTGGACCGGTCTGGCCCTGACTCACATAGTGTTTCACCGTAATTACTTAGTGTCTTTCCCATGTACTATCATCCATATGTTTGGTTTGTTGAGCACCGGATCCCCTAATATAATAGCTGGTGTACTGGAAAACATGCTGGGTAAAATGCTCCTAGCCATTATTATTCGCTAGTAGACCGGTCTAGGCCCGACTCAACAATCTTCCTCTTTAAATGGTTAGGATCTTATTCGTGTCTTATTCGATAAATAACTCACCCTTGACATGCATGCCACCAACCTTCTACTTCTATCCTCCCAAGAGGGCCCGTCTCATACCTTGAGACTTTTGTGCCTCCTATCACACTCTGATATCCATTCCTCCTTCCATTTACTCATAACGAGAACCCAAATCCTAAGGGTGTGGGTTAAGGCCCATCACCTTATGACATCCAAATCCACTTACTACCACTCTCTAGGGTTTTTCCTTAAAACCCTAATTGGATCTATGTGGCCCAACCTTCCTCTGACTTACACTACCATTATTTCTTTTATCACCCAACACCTCATCTCATTTATATTCAACCCAAATCATATCACTTTACTTACCGATTATATATGTGAGCGAGAAACCCTAGTTGGCCACTCCAAACCCTAGCATCTTTCTTCCCCCACAAGTCACCTCTCTATTTTTCACCTAACATCTCTTCTTTCCCATTGCACCCATACTCATCCCTCATATGATAAGCTTCCATTCTTATCCCATACTCCACTCTTCCTTAATTATTTTTACCCTCACGTTTTCTCTCAGATTAGAATTTTCTCCAAAACCCTAATCAAGTCCCATATACACCCTGATACCAACCTCTGTACTATTTTTCATCTCAAGTCTCCAATCACTCCACAACTCTCTCCTTACCTTATTTACGTCCTAAGACAACTTTTCTCATGTAAAGATCATCCCCATGAAGACTCCATCCATCCTGTGTAGACCCTAGAAATTTCCCATGTAAGATTTACATCACTCGTTCATTTTGATCATAACCTCCTTTTATTTCTCGCCTCATAGATCATGAGATAATAAAGTCAATCTTATTTCCTCTTAGTCAACTCACTTTCCATTTTCTCCTTTTTATCCTAAAACCCCATATCATATTACTAAACATCCTAGCATGCATGTCCTAGAGGGTCACATCATATAACATCATAAGCACAACATATATAATCATTATACATATGCCATAAGGAATTCACATAAGTATACCTTAACTCCAAGCTGCGCTATAAGTAATTATTCATCATAATCATAAGTACACAACATGGCATAACACATGGCACACATGACACATAATACACACATAGTTGTTCTTAGTCACATCCTTACCTAATATGACACTGGTCTTGGAACACATTCATACGCCTCCTTAAGGTTTTGACTTGATTCACCTATAAGAGGGAAATACTATGGGTTAATGAAATACCCCAAAACCCTAATTTATGAAATCATGGCCAAATAGGGAATTATTATAAAGTTAATTAAAATAAACTATTTTTATTTAAAAAAAAGGGGAATTAATTAGGATAAATCAAGAAGGAATTTATAAGTATTTTAAATAGGAGGACTTTTGGTATTTTAAGATAACTAAGGGTTTTATTTTAGAAATTAATTAAGTAAATTATTTTATTTAAAATAAGAAGGATAAAATAGCTTCAATTAATATAAACTTTATAAATAATTTAATTGGAGAAAATTAGAGTGTTTTGTTAATTAAAATGGAATTTAAGAAATTTCTTTCAAAAATCCCTAAATTAACCTAAAAAGATAATTTAATTACTATTGTAATATTTATATTTTATTAAACATTCCAATTACCCAAATCATGCTAACTAATCCAACCACTAATTTCCCTTCTTTTCCTTTTTCCCTTTTTCCTTTTTCTTTCTTTCTCCTTCTCTTCCTTATTTTTCCCCGACTGGGCCGGCCTGCTAGGCCCAGCACCCCTCGCGGCCCAGCCCCCTCTCCCGCGCGCCCTCCTTCCTCTTTCTCCCGGCCGGTTCAGCCTCTTTCTTTCCTTTCTTTTCTTTTCCACTGGACCGCTGATCCAGCCTTCTTCTTCTTCCCCCGCGTCGTCTTCTTTCCTTCGCCGCCTGCAACACGAAAACCATGGCTGGGAAGGAAAGCCGGCAATAGCAGCCAGCACCGGTCATTTCGCCCCTCTCCTCCTCGTTGTCTCCCCTGCGGATTTGACCAATCGGTTCAGTGTTTCTCCCACACGAAATCTCCCTCTCTCTCTCCGACGAATTTTGGTCTGCAACAGCAGACCTGCGCCGGCCAGCCTCGCCGGACATGCAAGAACCTAACCCCCTAACCTCCCTCGAAGCCTTGTCGTTTCCCATCCCAACTTTCCTATAAATAGCCCTAGCCACTGCCTGAATTGGGTTCGAAAATCGGGAACCCAAAGAAATCCTAACGCACGCCGCCCCACCTTCAACCGCCCTTTCCTCTGCCTTCGGCCACCGTTGCTGCCTGCCCGCGCCACCAACATCCTCCCTGCACCGCCCTCTACACAACCAACCCCCTAGACCTCCCTGCCTTGCCCCGCACGTGCCGCCCCTTCCGTGCAAAATTACCTTCCCGAACAACCCTTCGACCCCCTCGCGCCACCTTCGTGCCGCCAGCACCGCCTCCACCGCCACCTGCAGCACCGCCACTACCCCCCAAAACAACCAGGGGTTCCTCCCCTACCACCCTGCAACTCCATTTCCCCCCTACTTCCCTCTTCCCTAGCTTCCACATCCAACTCTCCCATTCTTCCTCCACCACCGCCGCCGCCGGCGCCGCCACCACCTCAGCCAGGTGAACCGAGTCAAAGCCCCCAGGAGGTGTAGGAGCGTGCTCCAAGTCCGGCGCCGATTTAGGTAAGGACGTAACTAAGGCCACATGTGTGTATTGCATGTTTTACTTGTCGTGGATGCCTTATGCGGTTGTATGCTATAATCTGTATGTTATCTGTGTTATTATGTAGCGCAGCGTGGAACCGAGGTATGTTCCCGTACTCTTATCTGTATGTGCTAATATGGTATGATACAAATATGATGTGATGTGATGTGACCCCTATGACATGCATGCTAGGTTATTTGATGAGGTGTCGTGGAGTGGGGACTGGAAAGAGAAAAATAAGTTAAGATAACCAAGGGGAAGTACGCTGGTTAACGTAGGTATGGACGGCCTAGGTAATCTGTAATCTGTGAAATGATGAGAAAAAGGGGAATTAAACAAATGAAAAGTGGGAGAAGATAAGGTTGCATGGGAGAACTAGGGTTTGCATGGGAATGATAGAGTTGGCATGGTGGAAATGATAGGGTTTGCATGGGGAGGTTAAGGTCCGCATGGGGGCGAACCTTACGTATGAAAAGTTACTTTGGGACGTGGGGAGGCTAATGGAAGGTCTGTTTGGGAGTCTGGAGGCCCGAGGTGAAAAATAGTACGTAGGGTCATATAAGGGTACCTAGGGTTTGGGAAGGAAACCCTAATTTAAGAAGGTGGAAAAAGAAAAAGAAAATAATAAGAATAAATGAGGAGGAGTGAGGTATGAGGAAGAGTTGAGTCTGAGGGTCATGATTTGGGTTTCCAATGCGAGAAATGTGTTAAGGCCTAATATAAGCGCAGGAGATAACTCAGTAACCTAAACCGAGTAAGGATATAGCTAAGGCTGAATGTGTGACATGTGTTCTACGTGTCATGGATGTTCTATATGATTTATGTGTCGTGGTCTTAAATGCCATTATTCTAACTGTTTCATGTGTGGCGTGGCTTAGAATCGGGTCGTGTGCATGTGCCCTCATTTGTATGTGATAGTACGACTATGTCATCGGTTTTGATGTGATGTGTTGAGGCCCTCTAGCCATGCATGACATGGGTGATATTATTTCGAATAAGACACGTTAAAACACTAATTACTTACAGAGAAAGATGTTGAGCCGAACCCAGACCGGTCCACCGGCTATAATAGTGGCAGGGTATCTTACCCTCGCAACCGTTCCACCGGCTATAATAGTGGCAGGGCATGTGCCCTCGCGACCGTTCCACCGGCTATAATAGTGGGGGATTGTAACACCCCCAAATTTCACTCCTGAAAATTTTTTTTTGAAAGATTAAAGCGGAAGTTAGGAGCGAATTTGAGAACTGTTACCGCCACATCTAATACAAGATAAATGTCAACCATCTATCTCATGTTAGATGCAAGGCTAAAACCTGTCAAACAATTAAATCTGAATTTCAAATCCCATCAAACAATTAAATCCGAATAGTAAACACTTATCAGAATACGAGAAATTTAAAGTCAATTACAAAACCCTTAGAAATCTGAAAACAATACTTGCAACTTCCAAAGGTGAATACAATTAAACAAAATAAAACCCGAAGGATAAATATCCGGATCGCCTACTCACTCAGGTCAAGCCTTCCACCCCAAAACAGTATCCGATCTTAACCTGCACAAGAGGTCTGCTCCCCACCATCGGTGGATCATCACAGGACCCATTCAACCAGTGTAGTATCAGTACGGGTCCAATACTGAGTAAGTCTCGCTACCCTACCTTATAGGAGAGATATCATCAAGTGCATATTAAATTGTAGTACAATACGTTAATACAATATCATACATACTCACAACCCACAGCATGAATCTTGTCATACATTCATAGTAACATTTAAAACATATGCAACATCCCAGTTAACATATACGCGTGGTATAACCGAAATAATACGTGACTCATTATGCACATAAACAGCATGTGGTGATACATATAATAAAAGCTGGCCAAGGTCCAACTAGACTTATTCTTTATTCTCATTAATAGTATATTCATTCCACACATATTCTCTAATGATCCATGTAAGCACGGGGACCCCACTATTATAGCCGGTGGACCGGAAATCGAACCCCAGAGCAAAACGCCTCTGGCCACTATTATAGCCGGTGGAACGGAAATCGAACCCCAGAGCAAAACGCCTCTGGCCACTATTCTAACCGGTGGAACGGACTGGCCCCGCACTTTCATGGTGTTCCGCTGTAAGTGATTAGTATCTTTCCCGTGGATTAACTTATTCGTGTGGGTCTGTCGAGCCCGAATCCCCCACTATTATAGCCGGTGGACCGGAAATACACACCCAGGGCAGAACGCCTCTGGCCACTATTATAGCCGGTGGAACGGAAATCGAACCCCAGAGCAAAACGCCTCTGGCCATTATTCTAACCGGTGGAACGGACTGGGTCGGGCTCATCAGTCTTTCGCTTTACGTAATTAATGTCTTATTCGTATCTTATTGAATTCACATCACGCCCTTGACATGCATAAATCATTCACTTCATACTTTACACATCACAAACAATAAAATTCCACATTCATAACTACACTTAATCAATAATACACATGATAACACCAAACAACTCTAAGCAGCCATAACGAACCCTAATTGACCACACCAAACCGTGCCTTAACCCTATTTTACCATAACAACCATACTTAGCCATCCCAAACCTTAATTACCCTCAGCAATTCACAATGAGCTACTCCAACCCTACTTAATCACAACGACCCAGAGTTAATCACTCCAAACCCTAATTCTGTCTCCTCCAAACCCTTATAATACTCCACGTACTATTCTCCGTCCAAAACAGTTAAACACCCAAATAATACTCGCATTACCTTCCTTACACCCCAAATCAGCCTTTCATAGGTAAATTTTGCTCCCACGCAGACGTTACGCATCCCATGTAACCTCTCGAACGTTTCACACAAACCCTAAATCCCATACAATCATTAATTTCCATGCAAAACTCTAACTCCACCATACAAACCCTAATACCACCATACAAACCCTAATACCACCATGTAAACCCTAATACCACCATACCAACCATAATACCACCATGCAAACCCTAATACCACCATAAGCCATTAATACCGCCAAGAAATCTTTAATACCACCATACAAACCCTAATACCACCATGCAATCCCTAATTTCCCCTATGCAACCTTAATTTATTCCCACTCTTTTGTTTATTTAATTCCACCTTCCCCTCATCGTCTTACAAATGGTGAACTCCTTAGGTCATCCATACCTATGTTAGCCGACGTACTTCCCTTTGGTTATTTTAACCGCTTATTTTTCTTTTTCAAGTCCCCACTTCACCACACTTCCTCACATAACCCCGCATGCATGTCGTAGGGTCACATCACATCACATCACATCATTCTTGTTCCACAACATATTAGTACACAAAGACGAGAACACGGGGACGTACCTCGGTTCCATGCTGCGCTACACAAATACACAGATAACATACAGGATTATAGCATACAACCGCACAAAGCATACAAGACAGGTAAAACATGCAATGCACACAAGTGGCCTTAGTTACGTCCTTACGAAATACCCATAAGTAGAGGTAAGTAGAGAACTTACCTGGATCCGAAGCTAGCTAAGCGAAATGAGAGGGAGAGGAATCCCTAGTTCTTGGGTCCACGAGAAAGCTTTCCTAGACCCGATAGAAATCAAAACTAAATTAGGAACTATCCTATCAATCAATAATCCATATATTCTAATTAAATAAACACAAACGACACAATTGATCTTTCTTAGAAAATGTGTCCAAAATTAAAACTTAAAAGCATAGCTCTAATAAAATTTAAGGTTAAAACTAAATCAAAACGGATTAATACAATTATCCTTTGGGACATTTCAACTTAATTTGGAAATCTTGAGAAAGAGTAATCGATCATAAGGTAATTTATCGAAAATAACTTATTTATTAGGTTTTACAACTAAATAGGTAACCCAACCATTTACATAGAACCCAAATCCAAACCGATTAGGTTAAAACAGAATTTAAATGGTTTAAAACCCAAGGATAGAATTCGATTAGATAAAATACACATAGCAAAAATTAATTTTATAAAATCATCCCCGAAAATTAGGGTTTTTAATGCCTAAACCACAAATCGGCCAAATCACTTTGATTACCTCAAATTGATAGTTTTAAAACACAATTAAACTAATTTTAGATAAATCTAGACAATCAATTTCAACAAAACGATCTTCCGATAAATCAATTCCAGATGATCAATTTTCAAAATCAGGGTTTTAAAGTCCACGGTGTAAACTCAGGTAGTTCAATTTAATCAATTCAAATTAAAGGTATTAGAAAGCAATTAATACCATTTCAACCATTTCTATACATTCAATTTTAGAAAAACAACAATACAAGTAATCGATTTCATAATCTCACTTGAAATTTAGGGTTTTAGGCCCGAAAATACAATTCGTTAGAATTCTATAAATTCAATCAAATTGAATGTTTAGAAATGCAATTAAACACATTTTATAACATATCAAATAATCAATTGCTCAAAACTAGTAAAAGAAATACACAATTTAGCCCAATTAGGGTTTTTGGGCCCGGAACGCAAATCTGATCAATTCTTGGCAAAACATATAAATTGACGGTCCGGAAATGTAATTAAACATATTCTAATGTAATTTATATAGTTAATTGAATAAAATAACCCGATTACCCAAACCAATTTAAACCCGCGGGAATTTTGACCTAAAAATCCAATTCCGGTCAATTACGCACAATTTTCCCAAATCAACACTTCTAATATAAAATTAAATACATTTTAAACAATATTATAAAATCAATTGAGCGGAACGGCTCAATTATACAACCTAATTTCATTACACCCAAAATTTGACCTAGGAATCAAATTTCGATAAAACCTGCATAAATTTATCAAATTGACGGTTCCAAAATGAAATTGGATACATTTTAAAACATATTGTATAATCAATTTGTCCGAGATCGCAAAAACGAGCGGATCCGAAAAATTTGGGCATAACCCGGCTAAAAATCCAATTTTTTCCAAAATCTCAACACAACCACACAATTAACCTATCCAAATCAATCTTACATCATATACATACATAAACAAACAATCAATTTAGCTTTTTATAAGCTAATCACACTCAATTAATCAAATCAAGGGTTAGGGTTTTTCGGGAATTTATACCGAATGAAATCAACACAATCGGGTCAAGAAAATGCCGGAGAAGCTTTGTCAGGGAATAGGGATGGCTCGCCGGTGGTCGGGAGGTGTCGACGGTGGCCGGGCAGTGGCGTCGCTGCTACGGCTGCTCCCGCGCTGCTGCTGCTTCTCTCACGTTGCTGCTGGTTGCTGCTACTGCTGCGGTCGAGCTGGCAGCTGCTGTGTCGGTTGCAGCTGTTGCGGTGGTCGGTCGAGTAGCCCGTTGTGGCCGGTGGTGGTTGGCGAGGAGGAGCTGGGGAGGAGGTGGCTGGTTAGGGTTGCGAACCAAGGGGCAGGGGAGTCGGGGAATAGGGAAAACCGAAGGGAAGGGAGAGAAGAGGGAAAAGAAAAGGAAGGGGTCGGGGCATGGGTGCAGGCTTTTTTTTTTTTTTTTTACAAACACAAGTAAAAGTAAAATACTAATTATTTAAAATTTTTATCAAAAGATTTTATCTAAATTTTATTTAACAAACTTTATTTCAAAACAATCCGAAAGTTTAAAATTAATAAATAGATGTACAAAGAATTTCAGAAATATTTTCGGGAGAATTTACCAACGAACGTAAATATTTATATTATTTACGAAATATATTAGAAGACCCCAAAGTAATATTTAAAAACATATAATAAAATATTTAAGTCAAATTCTAATGAATCGAGATTAATTTAAATAATTTCTGAAATCCGTTTTCCGCCACCCAAAAAGCATAAAACGAAAGAGAATTAATTCCAAAAGGAATTTCATAAATAAACTCTGTAAAATCTTTTCAATTTAAAACTTTCCGAAAAATATTAGCAATTACCGAAAACGAATAAATTTAAAGTCGGAAATATTTTCTACGGATAAAATTATTAAAATAAATTTAACTATTTAAAATGAAATTCTACAATTTAAATAATATATTTTGTCAACGAAATATAACCTCAAAATACACCGTTAACACATGACAAAGTTATAATCGAAAACAAATCTAAAATATTAAAAATAAAAATAACAGTATGAGAAACAACGAAAATACATATTTTTAACCGAGAATAAAATCCATAAGAATATAATAAAATCATTGTCGTGAACGAATTTGTCTAGAATGGTTCGCAACGACAATGATTAATTACATTCAATTATGGGTTCAAAATCGTCGATAAATCTATAAAAAGAATCGAAATTAAAATAATTAATTGTTGACCTCAAATTACGCTAATAAAATCATTAAACTTAATAAATCTGGATTTTAAAAATACGGGGTATTACAGGGATTTCGTGCTCAACAAACCAAACGTAAAAATGATAAGGCATGGAAAGATACTAATATTAACAGAGGAATACCTTGTGAGTCGGGGTTAGACCGGTCCACCGACAAATAATAGTGGCAGGGTATATTACCCTCGCGACCGTTCCACCGGCTATAATAGTGGCAGGGCATGACCCTCGTGACCGTTCCACCGGCTATAATAGTGGGGCTCCCGCACTCACATGGATCGATAAAGACTATGATGTGAATCATTATAATTATCTGAGATCTTATGAGAAGTAATCTGATTCGTAACCAGCATTGTTCATCTGTGTTATTGTTTATTATTCACATGCTATGTCTGCTTGTTCATGTATTTTTGTGTATGTGGGCCTTAGTGCGTCTGTTCCCTTACTCAATACGTAGCGTACTGATCACCCGTTTCATGGGTGCTGCTCATTCCCACGAGCAGAGGACCCGTTTGAGTTTTGCAGGTAGGGGACGATATTTGTGGCATTTTCAGGACTGAGAGTTGAGTCTGGATCTAGCTTGGGGGCCGAGAGTGACATGGAAGGAGTGTTTCCCCTATCTTGTTTCTTTGCATTATCGTACTTTATCATTCCGTTATTTCAATTCCTCTGACATTTGGAACTTTTAAATTGTATTTCAGAATGTAACTCTAGACTTTCGCACTCTGATTTCCTTAACACTTATGCTTTACTAATGATTTGTTTTGGTTCTATTATTTTTAGCCTTAGCACTTAGTATCGGGTCGGTAGGCGTGAATCGATCTGGTACTAAGTGTGGCGGTAATACCCTGGATTTACAGTTTTATTTGCTTGCTTCCGCTAAACTCCTTTAAAAGTAAACGAAATTTTTCAGCAGTAAATTTGGGGGTGTTACAGTTAATCTGCCTCTTACCAAAATTACCATTATTCCTACCTTATCCTTATCATAACCTATTATTAGTGCTAAAAATGATAATAGTAGTTTTACAAGTAAAAGTAGGGTTATTATTCTTAAAGTAGCTAATTATGCTACTACTAATCAAAATAAGTCTTAGTAGTAACAACAGTTTATGTTAAAGTAGCTATAGAAATATTCATATTATTAAAGGTAATAGTTTCAATATTACTAATAATAATAATAGTAGGTGTAGTGATAATACTAATATCAACCCAAACCCTAGTAATAATAATAATAGTGATATTAGTAATATAAAAGTAGTGACCATAATAATACTAATAATAATAATGCTATTAGTGGTAGTAGGGTTAGTGGTATATGAAATATTAACAATAATGACAAGGTAATAATGATAATAATAGTAATATTAATAATAGTTCCAATCATATTAGTAGTAGCCTTAGTGATAATATGGTGAAGTATAATAATAATAATAATAATAATAATAATAATAATAATAATAATAATAATAATAGTAACAATAAAAATAATAATGTTAAGAATAATACTAATAATAATCGAAATGGTAATAGTGATATGAGGATTCAAATATTTACAATAATAATAAAACTGGTAATATTCCCAGGTTAGTAATAATAATAATATTAACAACAACAATAATAATAACAACAACAATAATAATAATGATAATCATAATAATAAGGTTGTCGACCCTTAATAATAATAATAATAATAGTTAGAATAATTCCAAAGTTAGGTTAAATAATAATAATAATAATAATACTATTAATATTACTAAAAATTACTAACACTTATATAAAAAAGGTTTAGGGGTTGGGGAGGTTAGAGTCCACCTAGGGATGGTGGTGGCGGCGCACGACGGCAACAGCAGCGGCGGTAGAGGGAGAAAAGAGAGGGAGAGGTAGTTGCATAGGCTTGGAGAGAGGGAATGAGGGGGTGATTGAGGTGGTGGTGGGTGCCTCAAGTGGAGAGGGTTGGAATGAAGGTAGTGGTGCAGCCAAAGGGGGCAGCGCACAATGGCAAGTGTGGTGGCCGAAGGTGGTGGAGGGAGGAGAAGGGAGAAGGAGAGGATGGCAGGGAAAAAGGGATGTGTTTGGAGGTAGAGGAAGCTCCCCTAGTTTTTTTAGAGGGTAGAGAGGGTGGTTGTTGTGGCAAAATCGGCGGCACACGGTGGTGCAAAGGGTGACGATGGTCGATGTGGGGCTGATCGGGAGGGGGACTTTGCACGGTCGGGGTGGCTCGTGCAGGACAAATCAAGGGTGGAGGAAGGCGTGGTTTGGTAAAGGGTGATGCAGGGAACGGTTTTGTGGGTGGATCAAGCGGCGATGTTGGGCGGCGGCGACAAGGCGGTCGTCTAATTGAGAGGTGGCACAAAGGGTGGGAATTTCTGGGCTGCGAAAGGAATCCGATTTTGGGCTACTTATGGGGTATATATAGCTAATTGGAGGGGAAAACGATAGAGGGGGAAGAGGAAAATAGGGGCAGGTGAGGTAGGCATGCCGACCAGCGGTGGTAGGCCGGCATAGGTTTGCCATTTTAGGGCTGCATTTGGTCAGGGAGAAGAAAGGAAGTAGGGGTAGGCACGAGGGAGGGGAGAGGAGGGTCGGTCAAGTCGAAAAGGGATAGGAGAACGGCGGGGGAGAGAGAGAAGGTAGGCATGCGGCGTAGGTGCCTGGTCGGCGGAGGCAGGATAGGCAGGGGCAGGGTGTAGGCTGCGATTTGCAGCTTGGGGTCAGGGAAGAAGAAAAGGGGAAAGAAGGAGTTGGACCAGGGTAGTCCAGGGGAGGAAAAAAAGAAAAAGAAGAGGATTGATCTGGTTGGGCGACGGGGAGGAAGAGGAGGTGGGGTGTGTGGGGCTGGGCCACGCCGAAGGAGAAGGGGAGGAAGGGAAATTGGTCTGCGAGGGGCTGGCCCAATCAGGGAAGAAGGGGAAAAGAAAGGAAGAAAGGAGAGAAGGTGAAAAAGGGAAAAGGAAAAGACTGGGTTGGTTGAGTGTTTAGGACATTTTGGTATTTGTGACTATTTAAAATAATAATATTTAGAAAAATAATAATTAAATTCCTTTTTAGATTAATTTGGGCTATTTTGAATAATTTTTCCTTAAAATCCATTTTAATTAGCAAAACACCCTAAATTTTCTTAATTAAATTATTTATTATTTTCCTCTTGATTTGCCTTAATTAATTTCCTTTATTTTAATAAAATAATTTATTTAATTAATTTTCCTAATAAATACTTATTTTGCCATAATCTCCTAAATTAGGATTTTGGGGTATTTCACTCTCCGTATCATATTCACTTAGTTTAACTTCTATCAAATCCATGCACAATAAGATGATCTTATATTTCATTAACCTCTTTCTTCTATTGCCAAAATCAATACAAGGGCATCTTATCCACAAAGGATCTTTGACATGTTGAATGTTAGATAATAGGAAGCCATTAACACAATGTATATACTCCCTAGTACTTTTACTATAGTATACCCATATACACTCCATTATATTTTATGATAAAAATAATAATTTAGGAACAATTACAACAATGATATCTGAACCAAATATATAGAAAACATATATAGGTTTGTGTGTGTAGCTAACAACATGTGTGTTTCTTTATATAATACACTAACAACAACAATGATACCAGAGCACTTCTAGTGATATATAAAAACACATAACATAGAAAAAAAAAATAAGGAAGCACAATAATGTCCTAAATGTTAAAAGCATGGTAAAAATAGATAATGTCATGTCAACAACTATGAAGAGCAAAGATAAAATAGCACATCTCTAAAGGATGAACGATGATGACATAGAAGAAGAAGAAGAAGAAGAAGAAGAAGAAGAAGAAGAAGAAGAAGAAGAAGAAGAAGAAGAAGAAGAAGAAGAAGAAGAAGAAGAAGGATGGTTGGCAATAACAGACACAACCAATGGAGAGGGATAAGGAGGAGGTGGAGGAAGCAATGAAGGTGGAATACAAAGGGGAAGAATCAGTCTGTGCGGCATCTTTGTATGAGCTCATGCGAATGTGAGCATAAAAGAGAGGCTTGGTAGGTTGAAGTGAAAAACAACCAAAAAAAATCTCAAGGCATAGACGACAATTTTAAGCCAAAACCATTGTTTATACCCTTAAAAAATTAGGGAAAAAATATCTTGCTAAGATAGTTTTTGCTAAAAATTGTCCTCTAAATCCTTGAAAAAAGGTTTTCAACCTTTAGACGACAATTAGAATTCTAAAATTGTAGTCTATATCCTAGAAAATCAAATATCGTCTATTTATACCCTTTCTTTTTTACTTGAAAAGTTATACACAATTGTATTTAAAAAAATATTTATGTATTGTTGTTTATTTATATATTTGCGATAATATGATTCATTCTTTGATCTTTTTTTCTCCTACTTTTATATATATTTCATGTAATTAATTTCCCACGATTAGTGGCTCATTTTCCAATCGTTAGGGATAATATCAAAATCCTAGATGATGGTTTGACATGTTAATAATAATTTCTTTATTTTTCTATATGTTATGAGATTGTCATTTAACTACAACTTAATTGCTATTGTTTATATATATGATTCTAGTGAATGTAATTTTTATGATCCATACCCTATTTTGATTTTTTCATAATATAAATTGGTAGAATAATATGCTTGTTAGGTAGTTATATAAACATGTTAGAATCTATATGTATAAATTAAAACTAGTTTTAATGAATATTTTTAATATGTTTGTAACTTTAACTAGGGTAATAAAGCCTCTAGATACATGTGTGCCAAAATTGAGGAATAAAACTAAACACGTTAAAGTTACTAGTTGAACACTTAAATTGACATCCTTTCGTATGTGTTTAATGTATTAAGTCTAGTAAAATATAGGACCTCCGTGTTTGTAGATATACTGCTACAACTATGTCGGAATTAATATTAGCAAAGTGTCATATTAATCAATTAAGGAAGATAATATAAACTATATAGATATATCGGTGTTTTACAACTTGATTGATCTTTTTTTTTATGATAATATAGTTAGCATAGTAATTATTTGTTATATCTTCATCTAATTTAGTGGTGCAAAGTAATTTTCTAACATATTTATTGTATTTACTTTGATCCACACTTGATACTTGAATATAATTAATTATTTACTATTCTCTATTTTAAAACCCCTAATATATAATTTATTATTATATATATATTTATATTTAAATCTTGAGTTTTAGTTAGTATTTTATTTAATTTTACTTGTCTATCAACAAGATAATAGATGGTTTCTTTTTATTTTAGGATTAGACGATATCTTTCTTTATTATATATATATATATATATATATATATATATATATATCAGCCTAGACCACACCTATAAGTGACGGTCATAACTCATATCTAACAATGGACGTAGGGCTGTATTTATGGAGTAGTGCTATATATACAGAATTAAAATCTAAATTTAAATCTAATTTTTAAAAAATATATATATATTAATTTTTATTTTTATTTATAATTAAATGATATAAACTAATAATAATATATTATAAAAAATTATGGCATAAAAGTATAATAAATTTATTATTAGTATTATTTTTATTATAATTGCCATTATTATTGTTATTATAATAAAAAAGATTTATATTTTCTTATGTCCTAATAGTTTGTATTACTTAATTATTAATAAAAAATAAAGTTGATACACTAATATATATTTTTAAGTAAAATTTAGTTTTTAGTTTGTTTTTTCCTTCTGGATATTTGTGCCTCGCTCGCTAATACTGTACATAAGAATCTTTAGAGTTGGATTCTGCAAGTCCAGAGACGTCCTTTCGGCCTCCCACACGGCCACAAGTTTCAACGAATGTGGGAAAAGGGATCGGAAATGCGGCCCCAGCGGTATTATCATGGTCGCTACTCGCTAGTTAGTGCAATACAACATGTAAATCCATCTGAGAGCCGTGTCATTGTCTCTCTGCCCTTCATTCCAGATCTGATAATAATGATCACGATTCACGACCCACCACACACGAACAATGAAAGAACGTTTATTTGGTGCGGTTTCTTTTCCAGTTCTGTAGAAAGTGCTTCGGCTGTTTCTTAGGATTAGAACGTCCAGAGTACTACCATTAAATTTAAGATTTTAATTATATTATTATTATTTTTATTAATTTATCTTAAATTTAATTTAATATTCTACAACCACCAACCTCAAATTTACAACATCCAATTACTTTTATCAATCACATCATCATTAATTATTTACACTTTATATAATTTAACATCCAAAATATACTAAAAAATATTAAAAATTAACTATGCACAAAAACCTAAGAGCTACTTTTCAAAAATTGGGAGCCCTAAATATTTGAGGTTACACCAAATTTAAGGATAATTTTTTTTTCCACAACCACAACCTCAAATTTAAAGTCCTCAAATTTGAGATTGGGATACCCTTTTTTTACCCCAATGCAGATGCTCTTATAGGATTCAAATCATATTGTTTTTTTATATACTTTAGATATATTTTATATACTTTAGATATAAAATAACACTGAACTTTAAGATAAAATAATTATAATAATTCAAACAGTCAAAATACGAAATTAAAATAACTGATCAAATAGACAACTAAGAAAAACTTATTAATTGCTAAAAATAATATTTATTTGGATTTAAATATGAAGAAGAAAAGAGTAAACAATCTTCCAACTTGGCCAGGACTACATCAATAACGACATAACTTTAACGTCACAATTATGTGACCGTAAATTTACACCTGCCCCCGTTTACTTTTTTCGTGTTGTGAGACGCTAAAATCATTTTCCAACAATCAAACTAAGGGCCCTTTGTTATCTATAGTATTTAGATGTTATTTTTAGTGTGACACATTATTTGTTATAAAATAATTTCAAACAAAGTAGTTAATATTAAAAAATTTATTCAAAAATATTAATATATATTGTTTCATATAAGATTGAAATAAATTTTGAATTTATCAAATACTACCTAAATACTTTGTATTTGTTTCTTGCTTTCTTGAAGTTCAAGTAAAAAGTAATATGTTCATGCATGCAATTCTCTAAAAATGCACGGTAGATGCTAGATTGAAACTTCATAATATTTTCATATAAAATAGTACTCTTAAACAATATTAATTATAATAATGCATGGAGTCGGATTGAATAATTTTACATTTACTTGTTTATCGAAAACAAACATGCATTTTCTTTCTAGTTTAGGAAAGCCCCTAACTCTTAAACATGTAAGTTGTGCTAACACAAATGCATGTCACACGAAAAAAAAAACAAAAAAAGGTTAAAATTTGTTGAAGTATAAAATAAAAGTGATTAAATATATTAGAGAGTGAATTTTTATTCCTTTGGGGTTCGTTACTTTAATGGTAAGATTCAAGTGAGTAAAAATAGCTACGAGATAACATTGACTAAAAGAATAAAAACTCATTAGAAGACTCAATCATCACTCATCAATAGCCACAATAAGTAAGACATTAACACTTGAATTCATTTGTTAGGCTTGGATACTGAGTTGGATCTTGAGGTGGACAAGCTAGAATAAGGATTAGCATGCCTAGCTTGGAGATTGTTTGATCATAAACATATTTATGTAGCAATTTAGTCAGCATGCCAGCTAATTGATCATTGTTGCAAACATGATATGTTTGCTTTGCTCATGAAATTTGAGGTTTAGAGCAATGTAAACGGTAACCTAATTGTCACACTTAGTAGTAATGGGAATGACATCAATTAGAGAAAGCTCATGAAGCAATTTGAATTATTAGATATAGAAGATACAATCACATGATTGACATGATACAAGTGAATTTAGGACCTTTAACCCCCCCCTAAATAAGGCAATAACATTTTTTTTTCATCCACAATCACATGGAAATAAATCCTAAATGAAAAAAAAAACTCAATCTTTACAACAAGTGTGGGCAAGTAAAAAATAAAACTTAACAAGACACAAATCGCATAATGCGTTGAAATACTAAAACTTACATCAAAGTGATTAAACGATATCATAAAGGGAGATTAGATCTAAAAAAACACATCAACAATATAAACTATCTATAGAACATCATTACAAACATTAAAAAAAATAATACGGCACTAGTAATGCAACATAGGAAATAAAAATGGAAACTAAAAGTAATAAATTGAGGTTTGTCGTCATAAAATTCTATGAAAAAATAAATAATAATAACAAAAAGGACTCTTAATTGGGAAGGCGTACAAGTGATCGTCCATCAAGCAACAAGTAACAAAGATGAGCATTGGAGTAGTGACCAACGAGTCAACAATTCCTGACAAACAATGCCAAATCAACAAAGGAGCACCGACAAAGAAGCATTAGAGCAGGAATTGTGAGGCAAAATTGATTTAATCTAGAGGATAAAGATTTAAAACTACTATATAGGTTGAAGAGGAGAAGTCAAGGTCTGGATAAGGAAGGGAAAACATGTGGGGAAATTAACAACTTTATAATGTACCTCATGAGTAAATGTGTTGTCATGATATCTAATCAGGTAAGAAAAAAAAAGCACTAACCAATAATCCATCCTAGGTCACTAAGACAAGTGGAATACAAGACCCTAGTACACCAATTGCTATGTCATTTTATTATTTTCCTTTACAATATCATTATGTGTGAGTGTGTTTTAGTTACTAAGTTTTGTGGTATATATGATTTTCTATTTAATATGACAACATATAGACATGATATTTGGCCAAAGTAGTTTGTTATTTCTACTATTTACATAAATGAAAATATTTTAGGCATAACTAGTGCCAATCATTTGAGAGCGATGGCAGAAAGATATATGAAAAACATTTATTTATTTTTATTTCAAGATTTTTATGATAAGAACATGATGTTTGGATATCAAATGAAGATTTATGCAAAATTATGATATTTGGTGTTACTCATCTATTTCTTGGAATGTAGTTAAAAAAAATCCTCATTGATCTTCGTCTCTTCTTTTCTTATTATAGTATTTATTTATTAAAAGTGTCAATATCAATGACTGCCAAGTAGAAAATTTTCATTTTTTAATATATGTTTTTGATTTTCTGAGGAGAAAATAATATTCATTTATGCATACTCCTCTTACAACTTTACATCTATACATACATTAAGTATTGATATTGTTGTTTCTTTTAATTTGATTGAGAAAGGTTTATGATGAATAATTGTTATAATTAAAACTACTTATGTTCCATAGTATTTTAATTTATAAACAGTTGCAACTTTGCATGCTTTCAATATTTATTAGTGCATTTAGTTATTAGTAATCCTAACCTTTATTCAAAGCATAAATGAACATATGGAGTTCTAGTAATGGGATATGTGAATTATATGATCATCATGCATTTATTAAATTGATTAATTGATATGTTTAATGTTTACTTGTGCATAGTAGTTCACAAAATCAAATGAGTTTATAATCTTTACAACAAACTCTAGGTTACAACAACGAGGCTATGGGATTGGATGATTCATTGGACAAATTTAATGAGTAGACTCATTTAATAGAAACACAAGAGACATGTTTATGTGTTAAAATAAGCAAATTGTATATATATATATATATATATATATATATATTGTGAGAGCCACCATTTATGGTGAGAACTGATAACCACCCTAGCTTCCTAAAATACTTATAATAGTTTCACCACCTACTACAAATAGTTTTCATCACCTAATGTGGATAGTTTCTAACTTAAAATATAAATATCGAATATTTATAAAAATACCATCACTTTTTCCAACACAAAAATACTAAAGTTTTTTAAGAGACTTATAGTAGTTTCTACTACCAACCGTGGGTAGTTTTCTAACCTACAATATAGATACATAATATTTATAAAAATACCAGCATTTTTCTTTCTATCACTCAAATAATATAATTTTATAAAAAAACTTATAACAGTCTTTTCCACTTACTAGTATTAGTTTTCACTGCCTACTATAGGTAGTGTCCAAAAAATATAAATACACAATATTTACAAAAATACTACAATCTTTTTTTTTCCTAACATTCATATAATATAGTTTTTAGATTATCTTCAAATGGTTTCCTCTACCCACTAAGACTAGCTTCTACCACCTACTATATATGTGTGTATGTGTTTCAAAACTTAATAATCATATAATAGCTTCTTATCAATTTTTTATTATTAATTAATACGTTGCCGAATGAGTGGCCCACTGAAATGAGGTTATTAAATTCTAAAAAAAATATTTGAATGTTGCTAAACTTGTGAATTCAGTTAAATCATCAAATTTGCAACATATTTCTAGGTTGGTAATTAAATATCTTAATGAGTTTATTTAAGGATTGTATTTATATCTGACTGTTATATCAATAACTCTTTAGATTGATACTTCTAGTAGATTTTATTTTGCTATACACACACGCAATGATAGGGAGAGAGAGATAATACTCACTCTTTTGCCATAAGGGTCCACCTTATCGATATGCTACAAATAATTGAAATTATATATTTAGATATGTGGTTTTATACCACTCTACCCCAATTTTCATGGATCTAACTAATTGGATGATGGTCAATAATGCATTTTCTTGTTTTGAGTTTTTAGTCATAAGAATACCAAGAAGAAAATGGAGAAAGATCACACTACAATGAATCAAATTGATGGGTTTGCTTTAAATTCCACGTGAAAAATAACTCAACAACAAAAGTATTGAGTAATTGGTTTGTGGAAGGGCACTTCCCATTTAGGTATCTTGGGGTCCCATTGAAACCACCACCATTCACTATCTCACAATAACAACCCCTAATGGAGAAGATAAAGCACAAGCTCAAGTATTGGACAATTAGATAAGTTTTGCTTTTAAACTACAATGGTTACAATATGTGATATTTGGTATTGAAAATTCCTAGACCATATTATGACCCTTCACCCTATATTAATAGAGGGTTCATTAAGTTTCATAATACATCAATCAGCATTAGATTTACTAAGCATCTAGTACTAGTATCGTTAACAAGAAAGCTTCTCTAGCATTCCTGCTACTTATCACTTGGGTCCTTGAGGCACCCTTACAATCATTTTCACAAATGGACCCCAATCTTTCCATCATCACCAATCAAACTACATTAATAGTCATCCCATGACTAAGTCACTTTGAACTTTCTCTCTTTTCCACTTACACTTATATTTACTCAGTTCCTATATTACTAACTTGAGCGTTGAGATGCATTTAGGGAAGAACCAAATTGTTGTCACTCTAACATTTAAAATATTAGCTCTATCTGTCTAGAAATGCCTAATTGGATCATGATTTAGTTGCAGATTATAAGGGTTTAAACCATGATATTTCTAAATTTGTTCTTTATAAATATATCTTCTCTCCTCCATTACCGTATAAATAGATTTATACAATAATGATGAAATATCATGAGAATAGTGTTGAACTTTATTAGTAAATTTTAGTATATTAATGGTGAAAGATAAGTACAACAATTGAGAAATATATGTGCATTAATGGTGAAAGATCATAAAAAAAATAGTGTCAAAATTTAGTAGTAAATTTTAGGAGAATAATGATGAAAGATATTTACTACAATGATAAAAGATAATCACAGTAATACTAAAATATAAGTAAAATATGCACAATAATAGTGGAAAGTTTCAAGAATAGTGTTAAAATATATGTACAATAATGGTGAAAAGTAAGTACAACAATGGGAAATATATGTGGTATAACGATAGTGTAAAATCACAAGAATGATGTCAAAATTTAGTAGTAAAATTTAGTACAATAATCGTGAAAGATATTGATATATGAGATTTATATGTTATTTTGCTAAGTAAAAATGTCATTTATTCCTCATTATTTTTGTAACATTTAATCTTTTCTCGATTTTTTCTCTTTTGGATAGATTTTGCAGGAAAAGATAAAAATGAAGAAATTCAAAGGAGAAATCGATGGAAAGAGAAAAGGCAACAAAGAACACATCAATAGATATGGAATCAATGAAAGAAAAGACTAGAAATGAAGAATATATATCAAAGGGAAGATGGTGTTGAAATTTTATGAAGAAATAATGAAGGAACAAGAAACACGCCGCCCCCTCGGTGTTTATGAAATACGACCCGTGTTTTTCTATCAGCACACAAAATTTCAGCATATAAAATTCAGCATTTGGCCGAGAGTTCAAGGAAAAATACGGGGGTCCCGTGTTTTCTAACACGGACCGTGTTTTTCTCAAATTCTGTAACCGTTTGCGCAACTTTTCCCCGATATATTTCTAAAGTTTAAACAATCAAAAAGGTGGTTCGGGGGGAGTTCGAGAATGGAATTTTCTCTTTCTCTCTATATCCTCTAGATACCACATGTAATTTGTAATTCCAATTCTCTTTGTCTCCATTGTATTCAATTGAACAATCAACACTCTGCAATTCAATTCGATAAGTTCTTCTCTGTTCCTCTTTTAATTGCAAGTTTTGATTTTTGATTGAATGCAATTCAATTCTCTTTGTTGCATTATTATTTTTCTTGTGTTTGGTGTTTCATTGTTAATTTATTTATAAGCATTGATGTTAATTATAGATTATTGCATTTAATTGTGTGTTATTGCAATTATGTGTGTTATTGCAATTATGTAGATAGTATAAGGTAGAAGGATTTGATGACGGAATTAGGGTTTTGGATTTTGAATTCATGATTCTAGATGGAATTTAATTGAATTGATGGATGGAATTGAATGATCTCGCATCATAGATTAAGAATTTAAACTAATTAGACTGATCACCTATCTAGTTTAGATCTTAATCTATGCTAGGATAACGAAATTAATATGTAATTGTTAATTAACGTTTCCAGAGTAGCAAAATATTAATTATTAATCTTGTCCATTAATCATTACGATTGCATGATCCGAGCTTACGTGATTATGGTCGTAGTTGACTGCTTTCTATTCATAATGCTGCCGTTAATTGAATCTAGCGTTCTTAACCTAGGTTATTAATTGGTTAGGTGATAAATTGAGAGCTTATTCAATTTATTAGAATTGAGAGAAAGCAAAGAAATGAATTATTATGAGTTTCTACAGGTCAACGTTAAATCATTTAGAATCATTATTTTCTCCATGATTATTTGATATCCTAATTCCATATTCAATACTTCCTATCCTTGTTCATTAATTAGTGAGTACAATGTTTTATTATTTATCCATAGTTTAGATATTGATGATAGAATTATATGTTATTGCATAACCGGGGGTTTAACATCAATTACGAAATTATTGATTATATGTCATTCCTTGTGGGTTCGACTCCTTCTTGCCATATACTACGTATTTGGAAATTAGGATTTATTTATTAAATTTTTTGTGCACCGTGTTTCTTGTTCCTTCATTATTTCTTCATGAAATTTCAACACAATCTTCCCTTTGATATGTATTCTTCATTTATAGTCTTTTCTTCCATTGATTCCATATCTCTTGATGTGTTCTTTGTTGCCTTTTCTCTTTCCATCGATTTCTCCTTTGAATTTCTTCATTATTATCTTTTCCTGCAAAATCTATCCAAAAGAGAAAAACTTGAGAAAAGATTACATGTTATAAAAGTAATGAGGAATAAATGACATTTTTACTTAGCAAAATAACATATAAATCTCATCTATCAAATACGCATCAGATATGCACCAAAATTAAAAAAAATTAAGTTAGAACAATCCATTTAGTTTGACTAATAAATTGGTGAGCTAGTTATTTAACTAGACTTGACTGGTAAAAGGACCAAGTATGTAATCAAACTAGTAAAAACTAGTTGAAGCTGATTATTTTTAGACAAACTAGAGACCAGTATGGAAATCAATAGGTCCCAGACCTGTCTCATTTTTAGTAGGTTTGGGTTTATGATTTTTGGACTCAATGGGTCCGAGGAAGGTACAGGTCCATATATACCTAAATTAGTTTGGGTTTGAGTCTAGTAATCCCAAACCTAACCCACCAAACCCGTTTGGTGTGTGCGTGTGCCCCTATTCTAGGTCCCAGCTTCAAAGTGTATGGTTTGAAGGTTTAAAGCTAGCATTTCTGCCTTTGAGCTCGATTGGTAAAATTGTAGTGTTTTAGGTAGTGTGCCTTAGAAACTTCAAACACAAGAAATGAATAATGACAACAAGGGAAGGGAATCAAAGTTAAACAATGTATAAAGGTTGCCGGAGTAAATAATTTGCTTAGAAATCTCGCAAAAGTGAGAGAAAAGAAGGAAGAAGAAGAAGAAGAAGACAAATGAGTTAAATTCATGAAAGTGACTTCTCATAAATTATCCATTCATGAATCTATTGAGAATTGATAAAAAACAGGTTAGGCATGCTCAAAAGCTTCGTAAAAATAATAAACAAACCATTCAAAACATAATCAGGATGCTAGAAAATTTTTGGGGAAAGATTCATAGTAAAAATCAAGTCCAGAGTACAACTATTTAAGTCAAACTAGTCGATTGGTACCCTAAAGTTGATCAGTATATCCAACCAATCAACTAGTTTTCTAATAAAACCAATTATCTTCCAAACCAAAACCAAGCTCAACCAAAACCATACCAATCTTAAACACTCCTCCAAAATAATATAAAAACACTAATACCACCATCAAATGAATAGATTAATACACATTAAAGATTCTAAAAAGTGGAGTACTACACCAACCCTTAAAGTATCTCGTGTACTAGAATTTCACCATCACCTTCCAATGGATGTAGTTAGCTAAACTAAATCCCTTTAACTATGATATAGTGTACAAGAAGGGAAGGGATACCATATTAGCTTATGCTCTCTATTGGGCACATGGTTCAAAGGTATGGCCTTATCAATAGTACACCATGGTTTACTGGATCTAGTTAAGTCAAGATAGAATAATGATACAGACCTCAAGATAATTAAGGAATCTCTCTAGTAAGGCCCTCAAAATTTTTGAAAGTACACATTTTCTTAGGTTATGCTTAGGGGGAGAGGTAAGTTGGTGGTATGAGGTGATTTGAACCTCCATTAGAAGCTAATCACCTTATACTATGACATGCTGCAAGGTGAATATTTTGGTGTTGAGGCCACCTATAAGTGGTTGTCCTCACAAGTGTATTGGAAGGCCGTGAAGAGGAAGGTCAGGGAATACATTCATGTATGTGATATCTGCTATAGGACTAAGTATGAAACTCAAGCACATCATGGAATTCTACAATCACTACCTATTCCTACAACCATATAGGCAGGGATCAATATAGACTTTATAGAGGGGCTCCCCAAGTCTCATGGGAAGGATATGATTATGGTGGTAAATGATTGATTGAGTAAATATGTCCATTTTATTGCCTTGAGCCACCCCTATACTGCCTCAATGGTAGTTAAAAAGTTCTTGGATGTGATCTACCAGCTCAATGGGTTTCCACAAACCACTATAAGTGTTAGAGACCCCATTTTTATAAGAACCTTTTGGTAGGAACTTTTCAAAATACAGGGCATCCAACTGCAATTTTCTTCATCCTACAACCCTCAAATAGATGGGAAATCGGAGGTGCTAAATAGGTGCTTGGAGAACTACCTCAAATGCATGATAGGAGACTTTCTTGCTGAATAGATCAAATGGATTTCCTTGGTTGAATTTTGGTACACTTCCATATTTGACTCAATAGCTCATGCCACCCCCCATGAGATCCTCTACGGCCAGCCACACTTATCCATATGTCCTACTTTCCAGGGTATTTAGTAATGACATCAATTGACATATCCCTCATGGTTAGGGAAATTAACCTTTCAATACTCCGACACCATCTCAGCAGGGCGTATGAGAAAATGAGGCATTAAGCCAATAAGAACAGGTTAAAGAGAATGTTTGAGATTGGAGATTGGGTTTTTAAACTCCAGCCATATAGATAGCACTCATTAGCATATCGTGTTGTGCACAAAGTCTTATTGAGGTATTGTAGACCTTATTAGATTTTAGGCAGTATTGGTTCTATGGCTTATAAACTCTCACTTCCACCATAGTCTTTGGCCCATTCAATCTTCCATGTCTCCCTCCTAAAGAAGAAGCATGTCAATCACAAAGTGCACATAGTTTTGCCTTCTTATCAAACCGCAAGTGACCTGTCATATGTTCCATATACAATGTTAGATTGACACTTTGTCAAGCTTGACAATTATACTACAACTGAATTTTTGATTCAATGAACAAATGACACACCTGAGGATGCTACATGGGAGTATTACAAGGATTTAAAGGCCAAATTTCCAAACTTTGATCCTTGAGGACAAGGCTCTTCTCAATAGGAGAGTATTGATATAGACCATGAAGTGGGGCCCAACCTTACAACCATTATATCATTAGCTCGCTCGTAGTTAGTAGTCTCTAATAATCCACTTTACTTATTGTATGCCTTAGCATAGTTTATTTTCCGATTCCCCAACTAGTTATGTTAGGCATTGTAATAATTATATTCTCTTATAATGATTGGAACAAGTATGAAATGAAATCATCTTCCTCAATTCTCTAAATCTCTCGGCTTCCTATTCTCTTTATTGGGTTCCCTTGGTAAGGACTTACCTCTATCACAACCAATCTCGTTTTTATTTATTATTGGCAGATTATAGGTAAGAAATAATATAGAGGCGAGGAAGGATAGATAGGCGAGGAGTGAGGGTCAGGAAAATAACGACATAAAAAAATTTGGAGTTCTAAAATGTGAGACTAGGGTTTTCTTTACTGAAATTAAAATCTTCCATCTTTCTAAACTATGACCCATCTACACGTGGATCATGTATTAGATTATTAGCATTTCATGTTAGCCCTTTTTTTTCTTTTTGTTATATGTGTACTCATATGATATAATTATTGCTACTGATTGGATTGTGCATCTATATTAGTTTCTATAAACCTTTTTTTTAATTTAAAATAATAATAATATGTGATAATTTATTTTTAAATCTATCATTAACCATCTATGTAGTGTTGAATTACTTTAAATAAACATGTTTAAACCAGTAATCCAACTAACTTAAATCAGTAATCCATCCCAATAAATTTCTAAACCAATCATAATATTTGTTTGGTTTGTTAAATTATGATATGCACAACACTAATAAACAATAAGCATGGTAATGCTGAAGGATATATGGTACAATAGTAACAAAAAATATATATACAATAAAAGTGAAAAATAAGTTTAACAATTTTAAAAGATATTAAGTATAAAAATGGTTAGATATATCTACAATAGTTAATTTAGTAAAAAAATTTAATAACATAGGTATCTATCTATAAAGAAAAGTCTTATAAATATTTTGATATAACATTTTTATTTTTTTTAATAAGCTTAGTTAAAGATAAATTATTTTAAAATATTAAAACAAAAAAATAATGATACAATGCCAATCTCAACATACTACATAGCGTGATTGGCCACAAGATAGATGTATTGAGGTGTACCTAATGCTATGTTTGGATTGGGGTGGAAGGAGGTTAGAGGTGAATTAATTGATTCATCCCGTTTGGATACCAGGTTAATAATTTTACTTGGGTGAATCGAGGTTAATGTTTCAACTCCATTCACCTCGATAACCTCGTTTTTATTAACCTCCGATTTTGGGGGTAACCGAGGTAAAGGTGAAAGAATAAGTAAATTTTTGACTTGAAATACCCCTCAATAGGACTTATTTATTTAATACAAGGATATAAATATCATTTATTTTATTATTTTAGTCTTCATTTACCTCAATATAAATGAAAATTTTAAAGCATTCACCCCGATTCACTCATGTTAGGTTAATATCATCCAAACAACATTTTAAAATATTCACCTCAATTCACCTCTATTCCCTTTACCTAAGTTAATTTTTAATATTTACCCCTACCTTGATTCACCCCAATCCAAACGGATTATAAGTGATATGACATGCTAGTGTGAATATACCAAACTTTATTACTAATAGATCGATAAGAAAGTGTAACTTATGTGCTCAAAATAAAAGTTGAATATCAAAGTACAAAGTGAGTGTAAGTCTGATGATATGTTGAATAAAAATTGTCAAAAATTTATAAGTTATAAACTACTTAAAATAATTTTTTAAAAACTTATAAGAAAATAAAAAATTACCCTACCAATTTTTAATCTAGACGATATCAAATACATACTAGAAATTCACATGAAATGTTGGGATATTGTTCATTCGCAATGTGTCAATTCTCATACTCTGAGTGGGTTTTGTTACTGATTTTAGTATCACACATATTATTTTTTTGTTTTCTTTTTTACTATAATAATTATTTTTCTAAGTAGTTTATTAAGTATAACCAGCAGGCAAAAATAAAAATAAAAATCTACACACCATTTGATAAGTAATGTGACATTTCTTATACTTTTGTTTGCTCACATTAACAATTCATGCGCTTCGTCCATAATTTTTTTATTTTGTAAATTTTTAATGCACTGCAAGTTCTTATACTGAAGCTAGCTAGTTTCGAAGAAACACGGTCAGCAATAGGTAGGGCTGTAAATGAGCTGAGCCAGTTCGGTATTTGGCTCGACTCGGCTTGTTAAAAGCTCGGTTCGACTCGTTCGTTTAGTTAAACGAGCCTAAAAGTGAGGCTCGGGCTCGGCTCGTTTATTAAACGAGCCGAACCCAAACACGAAAAAGCTCGGCTTGATTCATTTTTTGGCTTTGGCTCGTGAGCTCGGCTCGGCTCGGCTCGTTAAAAGCTCGGTTCGGCTCGTTCATTTAGTTAAATGAGCCGAGCCCAAACATCATTTTAGGCTCGTTTAGTTAAACGAGCCGAACCCAAGCCTAGGGATATTCGGTTCGACTCGACTCGTTTACGGCCCTAGCAATAGGTAATTTTGACCGGGGCGGGGGGAATCTGATCCATACAAAATAATACTTTTGTTTACTATTAAGATTTGTAATCTTTAAATTTAAGTTTACTACCCATAGAAAATAGAGAAACAAGTCACAGATATACACACATGATGAATGTGGCCAATTGTTGGTATTTTGCCCCCACCCACCTGACGGACTGAATAATTGTTGGTATTTTGCCCCCACCCGTCCGTCAGATTCAGCCCGCATGCGATGCGACAATCAATGTGGTTGGCATTATGCTCATTAATACTGATTTGCTTGAGGGTGCTTTATTTGATTGTTTGCAGCGGAAAAATGTTTGCTTTATGTACGAACCGTTCAGACTGCACAGTGTTTCCAGGATGCAAAAGTGGCGGATCCTGCCGATGTCCGATATATTTCGATTCTTATTGCATGCACTTTAAAGAACTATACAGTGTGTTTTTAGTCCGATATGTCAACAACAGACACAGTGGGCGGGCCAGAATTCGTCAGCTATCCACCGTGCCCGTACGTCATATAAGACAATCAAATTTATGTTTTCGTTAACTTGGGCTTTGAGGAACTCGAGAACAAAAGCCCTGACTTACAAACACACGTTCAAATGACATAAAAAGTTTTAAAACATTGGAGTAAATTTTAAGAATCACCCAAAAAGTAAAGAAAAACTATCCAAAATCTAGTTTTTACATTACAGAGTCTAAAATTCAAAACAAGAATTACAAAATCAAATTCAGCGCAAATGGAAGAAACCAAGCAAGAATTTTAGGGGTTAAATGTCGTTTACAGTATAGATGACAGATATTTTATTTTTTCTTAAAAAAAAAATAGAGTTTAAAATTTTGGCTTTGATTATAGCCCTTTATGCTTCATAATGTGTATTTTAGTGAACCTATAGGAAGAAGTTATTCGTTGTATCGTATATGATGGACATATGTATTCAATATGATGAACATATGCAATTAAAATAAATATACGCTGAACGTAAACATTTATGTTTGATGACCATATACGTTTCATGCGATAAACATACATAACACCTACAACACTAGAGTTTCACAAATCATATCAATTATTATCTAAACATAAACGTTCTATAGATTAAACGGAAGTATTTTATATAATGAACCTACATGTTTTATCCAATAAACATAATTAACACATGCAATGCTAGACTAACTGTAACAAACACTTGAATCATTCTTGTTCATCCATGTGTTTCTCGTAGACAAACTTGAGCATTAAATTTAATGACCCTTAATTTGTAATGTCATGAACATGTACTCGACTAATTAATAAGTAACTAACTAAAACTTATTTTAAGTATACGTAAATGAGTATTCATCTGCTACGAAACATGCTAATTATAAAAACTAAACATAAATGTTCTATAGACCAAACATAAGTATTTTATGCAATAAATATATACGCTTTATTTTAAAACATAATTAATATCAAGAACGCTAAATTAACCGTAATAAACACTTGAATCATTTGTGACCATCCATGTGTTTCTCCTAGATGATCTTAAGCATTAAATTTAATGTAATGTCATGAACATGGACATGACTAATTTATAAGCGACTAACTAAAACTTATTTTTAGTATACATGAATGAGTATTCGCCTGCTATTGAACATAAATGTTTTATGTTATGAATACATATGTTTTGTGTAATGAACATAAATAACACCTAGACTAGTAGAAAACACGTGCCAAACACTTGAATCATTTTTTCATCATTCGTGTCTTTCTTGTGGATGAACTTATACATTCAATGTAGTGAACCTAGACTTATTATGGAATAATATGAGTTAATAAATTAATGAACGTGAGCATCAACATTTTATAAAATGGAACACGTTCATGTTCATCCATGTGCTTTTACTAAGGATGGGCAATATACCTAAAGAGATTGCATATTCGTCTAGATGCGTTAATTATTTGTCGCAAATCATCTCTATATCCAATTCCATCTATTTGTTGAATGGAACAAAGAGCATTATGAATCAACTCTGATCTACAAACTTTAATTTCTAATATGTTTGCAAAATGACTTGATTTGAAAGTTCAATTCAAATTGCAAAATAGGTTGACAACCAATTCAATTTAGAGTCATATTATGTATGAGGAACAAATCAATTAAATCCAATGCGATATGAAGGTCGAAGAAATCAAATCAATCTAGTGCGATTATAGCATGAAGATCCAAGTAAATCAATCCATATAAAAGCATGTTTTTATTGAATGATAATTTTTAAAATTGTCAAGTATAAATTATATGATTAAATAAGTAGTCTAATAGTTAGTTATTTGTCTATCGTCTTTATCTATGTCAAACTAATATCAACTTATAAGATATTATAAGATATTTGGATTTGACTATGTGATATCTTATTTGATTACAAAAAGGTGTTACACCAGGTAAAAATATTTTTACATAGTCATAGAACATATAATTTAAAAGGGTGGATCCTGTGAGTGTCTATTTCAACTTATAAGGTAAGAAACACAAATATACCTAATTTCAGTCATACTTAACATTATCATTTATTAAGATAATCTTATTATTACTAAGATACTTTCAAATAGATTAAAAATGTTATCATATGATTTCCGAGAAAACATACTCGAGCAAATTTATTTTTCTCTAAATTTTTATGTATACCAGACCAAGTTATTTTTATAGTCCAATTCAGTGTGGTTTACGGTTAACATTCTTCATAACATATCCACATAAATATATATTTTGATCGTTGTGCATCGAGTCTATCAGACCTCACTCCTGTTGTGTTGCCTCGCGTTCCTCCTCGATCACCGTCTCCCCTTTCTTCTTCTTCTTCTTCTTCTTCTTCTTCTTCTTCTTCTTCTTCTTCTTCTTCTTCTTCTTCTTCTTCTTCTTCTTCTTCTTCTTCTTCTTCTTCTTCTTCTTCTTCTTCTTCTTCTTCTTCTTCTTCTTCTTCTTCTTCTTCTTCTTCTTCTTCTTCTTCTTCTTCTTCTTCTTCTTCTTCATCCTTCCCTCTTCTCCTCGCGTCTAAGATCGAAGGTGTGCTTCTTTCCTGATCTGCCGTAATTTTACTCAAAATTGGTTGCGAAAACTCCTAATTAAGCAAAATATCATTTCTTCGCTTGCTGACGATTATTTACTCGTTAATTCCGCAGGGTGTGAAATTATCCAATAGCTCTGTATCATTAATGATTTGAATTCTGTTGTTATTTTATTCAAATTCAAGTCTTTTCTGCACTCCAATCTACATGATTGGTGCTCAAAATTTTCACATGTTACGTACGTGTATGTTTGAGTATACTGTCAGTCCCTCATATAGTTGTCGACTTTGAATATATCTCGTAAAATTTTCAATTGTTAACTCTTAATTAGTGTTTGATAAAATGTTGCCGAGCTTACTTGTATTGTGTGTTACTTGATGTCTCATGGTTGATTGTATATGGTTTTGCTTTCAGTTTGAAAATGGGCACGGCGCAGAACTTCTTAGATATCGAAGATGGAACTCTTGAGGTCGACATGGGTAAGTTCAATACATATTAAGCTGAAAAAAGTTGTAAGTTCATTATATTATCAGAAATCTCAAGCCTTCGTAGTAAAAACTGTGTAGTGGGAAATATCATGACTTTATTTTTTGTCGATTCTTGTAATCATTGAGCATTATGCAATGAAATTTCCTTTTCAAAACTTGGATGGCTCTATATAGCATATGTTTAGAGAGTAGATATAATTCTGCTAGGATTGATTCATCTATATATTACGTGTGTCTAGTTTGATCAGATCTATCATGTTTCACTAGGGAAGAACTCTGTAATTAACAATTTTTACCTGGTTGGGAGTTTATTCTTTAATGGCATTGTTATCTTATTGTGTATAACACGGTGAGCTAAGATTTTATCGGGTTGAGATGCTCTTGAAACAGCTATGGGCTGAATTTTCTTACCAGCCAGTCTTCTTTTGTTCCTGGTGATGCTGAAACATGGGAATCATATTTTGACTTTTTCCTTGCATTCCTTGTGTAGAGGACTTGTTGTATATGTATGTATTGTACATTTGCGTGTATGCATTTTTGTGTGTATATGTGCGGCTTTTCATGATGGAACTATCTTAGAGTTATGGTTGTACTGGTTATTCATTCCAGATTTTGGTTATTCTTTATGTGCATGCAGAATACAGAACAGTATCCGGATTTGCTAGACCATTAGTTATCCTTGAAAAAGTGAAGGCGAGTATTGACTTAATTTCATTTTGTTAGGATGTTGATTTTTCTTTCCTAGTTATTTGTTTCTGGGGAAGAAAAGTTTCCGTGGTGTTTATGTTTTATGTTGTTGTAGGGACCTAAATTCCAAGAGATTGTAAATATTCGCTTGGGAGATGGATCAACTCGCAGGGGCCAAGTCCTTGAAGTTGATGGTGAAAAAGCTGTTGTTCAGGTAATTTCTAACTTCCATACTCTTAATTTGTCATTCATGGTTTTAGAAGCTGAAATCAGCTCAGATCAAAGTACAATTAATATATATTTTTATCTTAAAAAGGACTAAAGACGGAACTAGATATAAAACATCTTCTCAAATTTGATCAATGTGTGGGCAATGGTCCTTCTTCTGAATTTCACTCTCTGAGTCATTTCTATTGGTTGTCAGCTGTCGCGATCCTTTCCATTTTATATTTGCACATCTGATCCTTGTCTCATTTTGTTCTATATATGCCGCACTTTAACCGTTAACCTATTTCAAGCAACTGTTCATTCAACTTATTACAATAATTTAAACATGTAATCATTGTGGCAGGTTTTTTAAGGAACTTCTGGAATTGATAATAAGTTTACTACTGTGTAGTTCACAAGGGAGGTATGAAGGATCTCTTTTAGATATGTCTAGAACACTTTCTATAAAGTTTCAAAACAAATAGAAACTTTCTTATAAAATTATTGCTAGATTTGTGCAGAGCTGAGTTAATTTCCTATATATCAAATGTATTGAGGTACTATACGTAAAGGCGACACTACCATGGTGTATGGCACAAAATGTATGACAGAGGAAACAAATTACTCCTGCTTATCAGCATAAAAGAGGGTGTTTGTTTTAATATATTGTTGGACTCATGATTATTTCCCCCAGAATTTGGAGTTTTTTCACCTACCCAATTACCATTTGAAGCTTATATTCAATTTCAACACATCAAGATTGGCATAAATGGTGCCTTTTCATTTGATACCCTTTCCCTCTATTTACAGGTGATGAAAACTTCAATCTCTGTGGATATGCTTGGACGCATTTTTGATGGATCGGGAAAACCCATTGATAATGGACCTCCTATTCTTCGAGAGGCCTACTTGGATATTTTAGGTATTTTGGCCTTTCAGACTCCATATGACATGATCTAATTTAAGAATTTTTTATGTAAGCTGATGTTTTGTATCCCTTTTCATTTTCTTTAGGGAGTTCAATCAACCCTAGTGAAAGAACTTATCCCAAGGAGATGATTCAGACTGGAATTTCTACAATTGATGTCATGAACTCTATTGCTAGAGGACAGAAAATCCCCCTATTTTCTGTTTCCGGTCTTCCCCACAATGAGATAGCTGCTCAAATCTATCGCCTAGCTAGTTTGGTGAAACGGTTGGAGAAGGCTAACAATTTTCTTGAGGTATGTTTATTCTAACAAGGTATGGTTTCTCTTTTTAGTGAGGCTCAAACATGGCTGACATTTGTGTCTTAAGTTCTCTCTTTGGCACAGTGCTTACATGCCTTTTTGTGGGTGTTATCTCCTCCATCACATAATTAGGCTACATTTATGTTTTCTGCATGGAAAAGTATTTTGTTTGGGTCACAATATCATCTCTTTTCAAAGTGAGTAAAAGCTCTACTAAGAGTACATAACCTCTAATTTGCAAAATACTATATTGATTTGGGGTGTTAGGATGGGTTATTTCATGAGGGGAAGTCCCTTTGTTGAGAAATCACGAGCAAATTTACAAAATTCCCATTGAATTAGAGGATCAGGCTCCTCTTTTGGTTTCTGTATATCAGGTGGCGTATGCAATTTGTTTCAAATTCCATCATCTCCTTCACTTTACCCCATCTCAACCACAAGTGATATTTGTTTCAAATATTGTCACCTCCTTCACTTATACCCCATCTCAACTACAAGTGACTCTACTCTCTCTAACATGCCTTGCCTATTGCTAGTGCCAGCTGCCTCCACCAAACCTCATCTGAAGTGCCTAACTAGGATTCTTGAGCACTAGGGGCCTTGGTCAGGCTCACAAAGCACCGACATGCCCCGGAGTAGGTGGAGAGGATAAAATTCTGGTAGGGAATAAAATGGGAGGAAGAGAAGAGAATGAAAGGAGGGAATTAGAGGAGGAAACCATGAGGGGTGGCCGACAATATTAAAGGGAAAGAGAAGGAATAAACAGTGGGAAAGGAGGTAAGCAAAGAAGGAAAAGGGGAGGGGGAAGTGAAATAGCATAAAAGAAAATGATGGTAAACCCTTAACCAACATTGTTTCCTCTACATAGTCTCCCACCAACCACCTGGGTACCACCTAATGCCAATCTTACCAAAAATCTCATTGAATTCAAGGATTTCTACGGTATTGTAGTTTCCCAAAATTAAAAACTCTTTTTTAAATATCCCTTCATTTTTACAACTCCTCTTTTCAAATGGACCCTTGAATGTAAAATTTCTCTTCTCCAAGACTTATTTTGAAATTCCTAGAATCTAACTCCTTGAAATATAATTTTGGCGATGATTTATAGTAATGATTCAGTCTCAACAATAATTTGGAATGAATCCTGTCATTTAGAATTCCATAATGATATCCCAATTTTATTCAAATATATGTATTTCCCCTTTTATTGAATCTTTGTACGCTACTGTTGCATTATAAGTATGTGGGTTATTTCTATTGTAATTAATCAAACTTTTAGGAAGAAGAAGAGGACACCTTTGCTATTATCTTTGCAGCAATGGGAGTAAATATGGGGACTGCACAGTTTTTCAAGAGTGACTTTGAGGAGAATGGGTCAATGGAGAGAGTGAATCTCTTCCTGAATCTAGTATCTGTTATACAAATTCTTTTGTCTTCAGAAGATAACAGTTTTGTTGAGTATGTTGTTGCTTATACAACCATTGCTCATGTGGATTTCACTATGCTACTTTCAGGCAAATGATCCAACTATTGAACGTATTGTAACTCCTAGGATTTCCCTCACTACTGCAGAATATTTAGCTTATGAATGTGGTATGCATGTTGTCATATTAATAGACATGAGCTCTTATGCAGATGCCCTTTGTGAGGCAAGTGGTTACCTTTGTGATACATCCATGTTGTCTTGTGAGCTTGCAAGATATTTGCATCTCACAGTCATCTTCCTATCATGATTTCTAAAAAAAATACTAGGTAAAGTTTGTTGACTCACAAATAACAAGTTGCAAGTTGGTTGTTGCTCCAGATATCTACAGCTCGAGAGGAAGTGCCCGGAAGATGTGGTTATCCTTTTTATATGTATACATATCCGGCGACAATTTATAAGCATGTTGGACGAATTGAAGGGCGAAAAGGCTCTATCACTCATATACCAATTCTAACAATGCCTAATGATGGTAATGGACCTTTTAGAACACCCTCTATTGTGTGAAATCCTGCCTAAATCATTGCTAAATACTGGTGCTAACTATTTCATCAACTTGGTATGCAGATATCACACATCCAACTCCTGATCTTATAGGCTACATTACTGAGGGACAAATTTATGTTGACAGACATCTACACAATCAGCAGGTAAACCAAAAAAACGCTTGATGCATTGTGATTAAGCCCTTCAAATGCAATGACATAAGGTTTGATGCCCATGGTGGTATAAGCCTTTTTATGGCATCCTATTACATGGTTTCATAAAATTGCTTAATATGTTGTAAAGATATATTGAGCCCCTCAAATGCTTGATGCGTTGTCAGTAAGCCCCTTAAATGCAGGACATATGGTTTGATGTTTGTGATGATATGAGCCTTTTTGATGGCCTCCTGTTACATGGTTTTGTAGAATTTATTAATATGCTATAAAGATATTTTGAGCAACTTTCATCACAAAGCCTTTTTATGAACTCTACTTTCATTAATCGCAATTTTTTCTCTCTAGTGACCTGTCATTCTCAGGCTTGTACCACTGTATTGCCACCTTTGTTTCGAATAAAATCAAATTCCAAGTTAATAATGCTTGATATCACAGAGCCGAACTTTCTTTTTCTATTTGTAATGAACAGATATACCCGCCAATCAATGTGCTACCTTCATTAATATATATATATATATATATATATATATATATATATGAATCTTTTCATCACCACATATGTATGCAAACTCTTCTTCTAGATGCATCCTTGCATGAAACCAAGTACAAGCAAGTTCCTTATATACCAATCTGGTTGTTCATACAAAGTGCCATTAGTGAGGGGATGACTTGTAGGGATCATTCAAATGTGTCAAATGAAGTCTGATTTTCCTTGTCAAATTTTTTTCTAGCACGACATGTATCTATATTTTGAGTTTGCTGAAGAACTTTAATGGTTTTTTGTCCTTGTTTTCAGCTGTATGCAAATTATGCTATTGGGAAGGATGTACAGGCTATGAAAGTTGTGGTTGGTGAAGAAGCACTTTCTTTGGAAGATATTGTATCTTTCTCTCTCTTAGAGAATATTCATTTATCCCCCATTTTTGCTCCATAATATGTGAAAGGATTAACTATTTTTCTCATGCACTCAGTTGTATCTAGAGTTCTTGGACAAGTTTGAGAGGAAATTTGTCTCCCAAGGAGCCTATGACACTCCGACTATCTTTCAATCCCTTGATCTAGCTTAGACTCTTCTTAGGATCTTCCCTTGGGAACTCCTCCACCGTATACCTGCAAAGACTCTGGATAGATACTACAACAGAGACACATCAAATTGATGAAATTAATAATTTTATGCATCGGTGGGGTCTCTATGTTCTGCTGCCATTTTGTGCTGGGTTCTTTTGTTTGCTAATGCCTTGATATTGCTCATCCCATTAGTGGCATCCATTATCTTTTTTCATGGATAAAGGTCTTGATCTTTTTGAAGTTTAATGAATAACCTTTTTGACTAGTTAATGTATATTAGAATATTCTTTTAGTAGGACTGTAAATTTAAAGAATTGCATTTTCCTAGTGTGAATGTATGGATGCCCAAAGGCTTGGCTGATAGGTTAAGAGCCCTGGATCACCTCAATTTCAAAGATCTTGTCGAGCATGTAATTAATATATTTTCGTTATGTCCTAAATTTTTAGAAAATAGTTATCTATCATATTCTATTAGTTGTTCCTTGTTGGTATGGCATGCTAGTACTGAAAGCTCTTACCTTCTGGCTTTTTCTCCTGTCCTTCACAAAATTCTAATGCTACTTGTGGAAGAAATTTATGATGAGGCATTTTTTATCGATGAACATTTAGTTAGGACTTGGGAGTAATGACTTATTTTCTTTCTTTTTTGACAAATAGGTCATATGAGTCAAGTTAAAATCGAGTTTGCTATGTAATTAAGTTAGTGTTGGATTGGGGTTGTTCAAGGTTAGGTTGTGATGATTTGGATGAGGTTTGGGTAGGATCAGGCTTGATGAATGTCAAGTTTGGTCAAGGTTTGATCTATCAAGTTCTTGGTGTTCTAGTTTGACTTCATATTAGATTAGGTTTGGTTTGATTTGATTTGAATTAGGTCTACATACTCTATGTTGAACTAGGTTTGATTGAGTGACTTTAGTTTAGAATTTGCATTAACATTGGTCTTTTGATTTGTTAAAATAAATAAGTTGAATTTTATAATTTAATATTATTGTTATACTTATTATAATAATTTTTATCACAATATGTGTTGTTATAGGAGGAGCAGCATCAACAGTAGTAGTACAACAAATGTATAGATTAGATTTGAGAGGATCATTACTAATTCACCTATAAGAAAGGTAAGGAATGACCTTTTAGGCATTAGAAAGACACCAGTGTGGCGACCTAAATATAATATAACATTTAAGTTAATATCACAAGATGCAAGTAAGGTGAATGGAAAGAGGGAGGGAGGGATCAAAGTGACAGTAGCTGAGTCAAGCAGGTGTGGACACCAATGGTAACAGATTAAAGGTTTTTTGGCTGGAGGCATTTGTAAGGGGTTTGTTTAGGCCATATTGAATGGAAATAACTAAGAGTTAAGAGAGTTGGTAGACGATTACTTAGTGTGAACGACAAGCTACAATTGTGTAGGCTGATTCTTTTTTTTTTCTTCTTGAAAATCGTGCAACACCACTATTTATGGATGCAGGGCCGGCCTTGAATATAGCAGTATTAGGCCCATGCCTAGGACCCCAAATTTATATATAATGATATCTGATGTAAGAACAAAAAGATAGCCTAGCATACATAGTCGTATAATAAAATTACAGAAGGTTAATACAACAAGTCTGGGGTTTAATCCCCTTCTCAAGCAATTTTTTTTACTTTTTATAAACCTTTATACTTTATTGGTACTAGGTAGTCCATAGTAAGCATGTTGCTGGCCTACTACAGTGTTGCACAATGTATGCTTTACACTATTGCATGCTATTACACGGTGACTCTTCATCTTCAATAGTTTCGTGACCCTTCTTCTTCAACATCTATTTGAGAAACAAAACAAACAGCAACAGAAAATCACAGAAACAATAAATCATCCAACAAACCATTCTTCTTCTCTTATTTTTCATTTAAAAAACATTGTTCTATATTATTTGAATTTCTTTCGGCTCTCTCGAAACTCCAGCCTCTGGTCTCCATCCATTTCATCATTTCCTATTCAAAATTTTTAGTTAGCTACCATCTCAATTTAGGGGTTCAATTTGTTGTCAATTCCATGTAATTTTTTTGGTAAGTGATTCAAATTGCATCTATTTATTTTTCATTTTAAAAAAATTAGTCTATATTATTTGAATTTCTTTCATCTCTCTCCAAACTCCAGCCTCTAGTCTCCATCCATTTCATCATTTCCTGTTCAAAATTTTCAGCTAGCTACAATCTCAATTTTTGAGGTTCAATTTTTTGACGATTCCATGTAATTTTTTTTGTAAGAGATTCAAATTGCATTGTGTAAGTTATTTAATGTTTTTGATTTTTATAATAATTTAAAAATTGATTCAATTACATAATAGAAATTTACATTTAGACTATAATTTCTTATTCCATATGCTGATATAAGGAGTTATGTATAGATCTGCAACCTCTTCTAATGATGAATAATTAGTTATTAGACATTTTTCTAGTTTTTTTAATCTCCCTTATTGTGTTTGAACATTTTTAGAAAGAAATCTAAATATTAACTAGAATTTTATCAATTATGTAGGGCCTAGAATTTGTAAGTATGGCTCCTATTAGAAAGTACCCATCTGGAGCCAAAAAAAAGATAAGATAAGGAGAGAAGAGAAGCTTAAGTGAAGCTTTAAGAAGGTTCTCTCAATAAGTTCTTTATTAAATAAGGTGATACTTCACAAAATGTTGTGGTAAATGAAGAACATGAAAATGATAAAGATATTGGTAGACAAATGAATTCCAATGTAGAACATGATGAATCGATGAATGAAAATGAAGAACTAATTTAAGGTAATGAAACCATGAATGATGATAACGTTGAAGGAAAAATTATACCATTAGAAGAAGAAAATCAACCTTTGAATAACGAAAAAGAAAGTGATGAGAATATTGATCATAATCAACATGAATTAGAAGCTGAAGACTTTGTGTATCCCTTTGATGTTGATGATCCAACAAATTGGGACAAAATGAGGAACACTTTTAGGGAGTTCTTAACTGAAAGAGGCCCTAAATGAGATGATGATATTATCTATCATATAAATGATTCATATAGACATTTTAGCTCTTCACATTATTATTGTATACTTCTAAATGGAGAAAATCAAGACCGTAGATGGTTGGTGTACTCAACTTCATTGAACAAAGTATTTTGTTTTTGTTGTAAGTTATTCAAGCAAGATCATAACAAGAACCTTGTGGGCCAGTTTGGAAATGAAGGAGTGAAAGATTGGAAAAAATATAAGTGCATGACTTGTAAGTCATGAAAAGAGTGGATATCACATGTCTTGCTTTATGAATTGGATCTAGTTGGAAAAAAATATTGAAGGAGAAAGAGAAAATTGATAAAAGTATTGAAGAATATGTTAATAAAGAAAGAGAGCATTAGAGGAAATTACTCACAAGAATCCTTGTTATTGTGAAGAGACTTGCAAAGAATAATTTGCCATTTTGTGGAGATAATGGGATGTTGTATAAGGAAAATAATGGAGTTTTTTTTTTATAGATGATTGAGATGGTATCAGAGTTTGATCCAATAATGGATGAACATGTTAGGCGTATTATGAAAAAAGAGACTTATTACCATTATTTGAATCATAAGATCTAAAATGAAATGATTCAGATCCTAGCAAGTGAAGTAAGAAACTATATCGTGGCTAGAATCAAATGAGTAAAGTACTTTTATTTTATTCTATTTTGCACTCCTGATGTTAGTCATGATGAAAAAATGTCTCTTTTGGCAAGATGTGTTAATATATCTACATATTCCATAGTTGTATAATAATTCTTTTTGGGATTTTTAAAGGTGCATGATACATCTGGGTTTGGCCTTTTTAAGGAGCTTCCAAGTGCATTAGAATCTCTTGGGCTTGACCTCAATGATATAAGAGGAAAAGGGTATGAAAATGGAGCCAATATAAGAGGAAGACACAAAGGGGTGCAGAAAAGACTACTTGAGGTAAATCCCGGAGCACTATATACACCATGTGGTTCTTATAGTCTTAATCTTGCAATTTGTGATACGACAATGTGTTGTGAGAAAGCCGATTCTTTTTTCGAAGCAACACAAAGAATATATTCATTTTTTTCATCTTCTACAAAGAGATGGAATATTTTTAGAGATCATGTAGTAGGGCTTACTATTAAGCCATTGTCTGAAACTCGATGGGAAAGTTGTGTTGAAATTATGAAAGTAATAAGATTTCAAGATCCACAAATACGAGATGCTTTAGCACATTTGAAAAAATATGGTGATAATTATAAAACAAGAAGTGAAGCTAGTTCCTTGCTACCACATGAACTTGAGAATTTCAAGTATATATTTGGCATGATTATTTGGTATGATTTATTGGATCATAATAACATTGTGAGCAAAATTCTTCAAGTTTAAGATATGCACTTGGATTATGCTATCAATAAATTAGAAAGTATTATGTCATGTTTGCTTAACTATAGAGAAACTGGTTTAGAGATTTCTCTTATTGAAGCTCAAGAAATTACAAGAAAGATGAATCTTGAGGCTACATTTCGTGAAAAGAGAATTAGTAAACCAAATAAATGGCTTGGTGATAATGATGATAACGAAACTGAAGAGGTGACATAATTGGTAATGGAATCATTTAAGGTTAATTACGTCTTGTATATTATTGACCAAGCTCTTTCTTCACTTCAAAGAAGGTTTGAGAAATTTTAGAAATATCAAGCATATTTTGGTCTTTTCTTTGATTTGAAGGAGTTAAAGTCTTCTGACAATGAAACTTTGATGAGTTTTTGTTCAAATCTGGAAAGCATATTAAAGCATGGTGATATGTCAAATATTGATGGATTCAAGTTGTTTATTGAACTATGTTGCCTAAAAGAAGCTATACCACAAGAAACAAAAAGAGTTGTTGAAGTGTCGAATTATTTGAAGGATTTTCAGGCTTGTTATCCGAATGCTTGGATTGTTTATAGAATTTTTTTAACAATTCCTGTCATAGTTGACTCTGTTGAAAGATCATTCTCAAAGTTAAAGTTGATCAAATCTTACCTTCATTCATCCATGTCATAGGAAAGATTGAATAATTTGGCTATGTTATCCATCGAAAAGAATATTGTTGACAAGCTTGACTATGAGAGCTCGATGAAGACTTTTGCTTCAGAAAATGCAAGACGATTGATATTTCAGTGGTATTTTAATAGTTATATTATTTTATATAAAAAAATGTGTTTTATTATGGTTGTTTTTATTGGTTTTCAAATTTAATTTTATAGAACCATTTACTTTTTTTTACTAGAAAAATTTTATTTTTATAATTTTTTATCCATATAAAATATGAGGCCACAAAAAAAAATTCAACCTAAGGCCCCCCAAATAGAGATGGCAATGGGTCGGGTCTGGACCGGGTCCAGCCATATCCAGACCCGGACCCGTTTATATTACCTAGACCCAGACCCGACCCAGACCCGTCGGGTCTTAAAAGTTCAGATCCAGATTCAGATCCATCGGGTCTAGCGGGTAAACGGGTCCTAAATGGGTCCGGTTATTTTTTTTAAAAATAATTAATAATCTATGCTAATACAAATACATTTATATTTTATATAACTTAATATGTATTTTTTTGTTAAAAAAAATCATCTAAGTGAAAAAATAAATATATTAAAATAGTTATATTAACTTTTCAAATGGTGTTTTAATACTTTTAGTAGAGATGTAAATGGCTCGGGTTTGGGGCGGGTATACCCAT
Organism: Tamarix chinensis; assembly: GCA_030549775.1. NCBI lineage: Eukaryota > Viridiplantae > Streptophyta > Magnoliopsida > Caryophyllales > Tamaricaceae > Tamarix > Tamarix chinensis. The sequence goes on along the minus strand of CM060171.1, from coordinate 164,929,293 downwards.
ATCTGTATCGATAATAAAATCTGTATCCAAATCCGTACCCGTACCCGAATCCATATCCGCTAACATATCCATATCCGTATCTATTGGATATTCGTTAGTCGACGGATTATCCGTTTACCCGTTAATGGATATTATTCGATGGATAAATCTATCACCCGACAGATAAACCCATTTAGAGTTAAGCTAAATGATAATTCTAACTTTAATTTATACTATAATTATTTTAAAATTAAGGGTAAAAAGATAATTATATATCGGGTAAACGGGTACAAATATGGATACGGGTATGGTTACGGGTACGAGTATGGATATCTCATACCCGTATCCGTACTCGAACCCGACGGGTATTTTTTTCCATCATCCATATCCGTTTATCCATATCCGTTGGGCAAAATCCGTCGGGTTTCGGGTATAATCCGCCCCGTTTATATCCCTAGCTTTTAGAATATAATATTATACATATTGTTTATAAAGTAAGTATACAAAATAAAATTAAAAAAAATGAATAATGAGCTTATATAAGATTAAAACAATAATGACAAACATAATATTAGTATGTATTTATATATGTATACATACATACATATATATATATACACACACACACACACACACATATGTATATTAAACGGGTCTGGCGGGTCGGGTCTGGATCTAGAACTGGACCCAGACCCAGACCCTTTAAAGTATATGTGGACCCAGACCCGATCCAGACCCGTCGGGTCCAAAAATCATGGACCCAGACCCGCTAAAAATGAGGCGGGTCTAGCGGGTCTGGGTCGGGTCCGAGACCCATTGCCATCCCTACCCCCAAATGTTAGGGCGGGCCCTGTATGGATGCGATGGCTCGCAACATTTATCCATATGAAGAAGGATAAGGTTCATGTTAAAGGTGGCTAGTGTTGAGAAATCGGGGAAAGGGGGAGTTAGATCACGTCAAACGGAGTGGAAGTTGATCGATTTTTGAATCAGTCACACTTATGTTGAGATTCTAACATTTTTCCATAATGCTACTCCACAAGTTAGGTCAATCGAGATGGAGGGAACAACCTCATATAGTTGTAGGTTGCTCAGGGTGTATGGAACCTCTAGAGCTTCATTATTCTAGGTTGAGCCAATGGTCTAAAGTTTTCCCATTCAGTCATCCCCTCCCACTCTTTGAGTCAAGAGCCTTGACTTCAGGATGAATGGCATGATAACGTTTCTAGCGAGTGAGGTTGTAGAAGGCCTGATTAGACCTTTACATGGAGGATGATGGCCAATGCGGCATACTTAAATACGAGCTGTTGTTTTGATAAGGTATGATCATTCCACGAATATTTTTTTTTGTTTTAGAGCACCCCTTTAAAGAGAAGGAGAGAAAAAAATTGCTTCAACTATTCATCTTCATTTTGCATGATTCACGCAAAAGAAGAAATTAAATTTTTAGGTAAAGAAGTTTACCACTAAAGGATTAGGCCAACAAGGCTAGTCCCAAACCCCTTATACATGCATGCCTATTGGATTTCTTTAGGTATTTCTAATGTAAACATGTGTTGCTTGTACTTGGAGATATGATTGTCAGGATTAGTAACCCTGTTGTACATTTTGAGATATGATAGGAAGGGGTTGGGAAGGATTAGTTATGAAAAACAAATGATATATTAGAAACCTGTGTTCTTGAGCCTCCATTTGCTTGATCTTACAAGGTTTCCTTTGAAATTGAGGCCAAAGGGGACATAATGGAGTTGGGATCTTCACTGCCCAAAATCTATTGCGTTAGGTAGCGACCCACAAACCACCATGGGGGGGAGTCCCAAGAACTTAGGAAGAGTTCACCATGTTGAATGAAGGCAACAACAAGCTAGGTGGATGTGGCAACAAAATTACTAGTAGGATTCTAGAGTTAGTGTAACACATTAAAATTTCGTAACCTTTGCTTTCAGGTGTTTAGCTTTTTATTCAAAACTTACATGTAAACATTAGCCTAATTATTTTATTATTAACTTTTCACCGCAACCTGAATAATTTCTTAAATATTTTTCCTGATTATTTTACTTTTTTACTTCTAAATAAATCTATTCAAAACCAAATTATTTTTTTTGGATTATTTTTTTACCCATTACCCTAATCTAATCAAACTAAATCTAAAACTAAAATAAAATATGTCTACCCTATCCCTGCCAACCCCTTTCTCATGTAAACCCCCCTTATTGTGCCTATTTTCCCTCCCCAAAAAACTCTACATGTCTCCCTTCTTACCTCACTCAACTGCACATACCCCTCTTTGTGGAACCCACTACACCATCCCCATCACCATACCCACTTTGCCAAACCATACCCCATTTGCATGCATATATACATATACACTTCCATTCAAACCATCACACCACTTCACCCTCCCTTCTATTTTCATCCAAACAGCGTCCACCCCTTATCCCTTGCATTTGTTCCATCAACCACCATCCAACCCATTCCCCATCCTTCCAGCACCTTTTCCCCTTGCCCATCCCTACATGCACAACCATCCAGCTCTCCTCCTTCTCTCTCAGCTTAGTTTGGTTTTATCCCAGTAGAACCACCCTTCGCCATTGCCGACCTTCTTCTTCTTCTTTCTTACTTCTCCCTTCTCCCTTTTTATTGCTCTGATTTTCTTTGGCAAATCCTACCTCAACCTACCAACCACCATCGATGCCACCCTCTATTGTACACCCTTGGGCAATGGCAAAAACTAACATTGCTCCTCCTCCTACTTCAGCAGTTTTTGCCATAGCCTTCCAACTTAAGCCATCCTCATCACAAGCCCATACACCACCATTCCTCAACGCCTTCTGCACCACCTCCCTCGCAGCCACCATCCCAACCCAACCAACCGAGCCCTAACACCAGCTACCACTAGCTATCCATCATCTCTTCTTTGTGCGCACTACTCACACCGTGCATACAATATGAGGGAGTTTTCCTTCTACAATTTATGGTACCTAGTATGGCTATAACCAGCACACAACTTAAAACCTCTTGTTGACAACTATAGTACTGGTAAATAAGGGTATCGTTCTATACGGGGGATTAAGAGGGCTTACTTATATTTAACTAGCTCAAAAATAATAAAAATAAAAACCCTAAACCACACAAAATAAATAAATAATAAAAACAATAATGGGGGTCTTAAAAATAGAAAAAATAAAAGTAATAAATAAAATAAAATAATAAAAATAATGAAAAATAATGGATAACTACAATTATGATAAATATGCTAGGGAATTTGAAATTCACCACTAGATTAAGTCAAAATATAATATTAATTTAATCATGAGAAAGAGATCGACCAAGTTCTACACTAAAAGTAGGTCCATACACCTTATATTACTTTCCTAAATTAATTAATAAGACAAAGTGCCAATATTAATCCCATTAATATACCGCTAGTATTTAATGCATTAAGTATAATTGGAAGGATGTCAATTTAAGTACCTAAACTAGTATACTAAGCATGTCTAGCTATATTTCCCTTCTTTGACCTACATGTATCTAAACGTTTTACTAATTCAATTAGAATCACAAAACTATTAGGTGAATTATTATCTAACATAGCTACAATTTATACATATAAATTCTGACATATTCATATGACCACCTAGTAGGTAAATAATCCTACATACTATCACTATAAGAAAACAAGAACAAGGCATGCACCATATAAGTTATACTTAATAGAATTATATATATAAATGATAGCAATTAAAATAGAGTAAAAGAACAATCTCACAAAATAAAGAAATATAGAATAATATCTCAAACCCTAATCTAGGAATTCAATTTATTCCCTAAAAAAAAATTAATCAATCATAATTATTAAATTAATTACACAAAAATATATATTCAAAATATAAATTAAAATTAGAGAAAAAATAACTAAAATTAATTATGGATGAAAGATAAATAATTTATTCAGATAAAAAGTAATTAATTCATCTGAAATAAATTCTATCGGTATAAATTTTCCTCTACTCTTTACTTTGCTCTCGATCATATATCAATTTCCGTGCAAATTTTTTTCTTTCTTTTTTTTTTGTTTTTTTGGATGATGGTTGAACCACAACACTCCTTGTGTGTTTGTCTTCTATGGCTGACCTACTGCTCCCTACTCCTTTTGGTCGTCTTTGATTTTCCTTCTATGTGCCCTTCTTTCTTTCACTTTGTTCTTCGTGCCACTTCTGACTCATTTCTCTTCTTTCGACTACTTCGTTAGCTTTTTCTCTATGGCTCCTAACTGTCACTTGACTCTACTCCTACCGTCTCTCTCACATTTGTTCGTGCCTCACCTAAAAGCTTCTTTACTTTTTTTCTTTGTTTTCCTCCGCCCTTAGAGCCTTCTAATGGCTCTCTTTTTGTGCGGCACCCTTCTCTTCTACGTCGTAACCCCCTCAGCCCTACCCGTCACGCTCCTATGCCGCTCCCTTTTGTAATTCAATCTACCCCACCTAAAGGCTTCGCTTTCTTCTGCATTTTTTTTCTTTTGTTTTCAAGGCTTTGGGCCATTGGTCCAAAGGTCCAACTTCTTTTTTTTATATTTAAAGTAAAAGCAATGAAAATTAATTTTTAATTTATGTCATTTTAGTTCAAATAATAAAATTTATGCAATTATTATCACTTAAGCATAAAATCATAATTATTCGCCTATATTACTCAAATAAAATACTAAAAACTAAGATAATAAGTGTATAATATATATCAAAATATGAACTTATCAGTACCTACTTTTAATAAGTAAGGATATTTTGGTAATTTTTAATAATAAATATTTTAATATTATAATTATCATTGTATTTGTTAAATATTAATTTGGTAATATTTGTGGTGTTATTTTTAGGTAAAAAAGTTTCATTAGTAGAGCCTTATAATTTTTGGTAGGAAACGAATAATTTGTACCTTGCTGAAAAATATGTAACTCTTATACTCTACTAAAATGGTACATATCATATGATAGTACATTTGGGTTTTAAAGGTACAAATTTTGTTAAGTATGTTTGTTATATGGTAACTCTTATACTCTAATAAAATAGTAAATATCGTATGATAATACATTATGATTTTTGAGGTACAAACCATGTTAAGTATGTTTGTCATAAGATAAATCTTATACTCTACTAAAATGGTAAATATCACATGATAGGAAATTAGCATTTTTGAGGTGTAAATAATGTTAAGTATGTTTGTTATATGGTAAATTTTATACTCTACTAAAATGATAGATATTGCATGATAGCACATTAGAGTTTTTGGGTATATGAAATATGTGAAGCATGATTCGTTGCATTATAATTATATGCTTATTATTATTAGCATTAAAATAGAAAAAAGAAATCATGTTATCTTGCCAAATATTTTGGTTATGAAAGCATGACTAAAATAATATTAATGTCAAAAAAAGGATTATGTAAGATATGTATGTTTAAAAAAAAATAGGCTGAGCATGCATAGGCATCATTGTGGTATAATTATTATTGTTGGTGTGCTTAAGGGGTAATTTTGTTATTTTAATTGTGTCGTGATATTTATCCCGACAAGCATATCTAATGTCTGTTATATATTGTTGAGAATGAGATTTTGTGATTCTAGATGTATTAGATATGCATGCTAAGGTTTTATGTGCAGAATCATGATTAATGGCAAAAAGGCCATATGGCGTATATGATAATTTAATTAGATGATAAATTAATTTAAATATGGTATTTTAACCTTTTCATAATAAATTAATCAATAAAATATAATTAATATTTAAAAGAGATGATAATGTGGTAATTTTTATCCCAGGGGCATTTTGGTTATTTTTGGCCTAATATGTCCAAATGTGAATAATTGAGTCTAGAATGACCTTAGTATATTTTTATGATTGACCTTGATAATGATATTGTTTCTGGCTTTCTTGAATAAATGGAAAATGATATGAGTAAAATGGTAAGTATGAAATTTGCTCTATGTGATTAATGTGCGATTTTGTAGTCACCTTAATAGAATACTAATTTAAAGTGAAAGACCTCGAGATCAAAGGTGGTGGCTCTTTAGGGGTCATTACACTACCCCAAAAAGTAGTTTTAATAACGGTTATTTTACAGTTTTAATAACGGTTTTCAACCGTTATTAAAACGCCCGTTATTAAATCTTTAATAACGGTTCATAACCGTTATCAAAAATATAAAAAAACCCGCCAATATGAGCATAAAATGCATTTTTAATAACGGTTTTTGAGAAAAACCGTTGTTAAAAAAGAGGATTTTAATAACGGTTCTGAAGAAAACCGTTATTAAAAGGTAGGTTTTAATAACGGTTCTTATGAAAACCGTTATTAAAATACCAGAGTTTTAATAACGGTTCTTATGAAAACTGTTATTAAAATACCAGAGTTTTAATAACGGTTTTAGAAGAACCGTTATTAAAACATCTTTTAATAACGGTTTTCATCAGAACCGTTATTAAAACCTACCTTTTAATAACGGTTTTCTTCAGAACCGTTATTAAAACTTCAGTTTTTTTTTTTAGTTATTGCAGTTTTGTTCCTGCTCACATACACAGTTGTATGTTCAATAATTACCAAATCTGCATTGTAAAACAACATCAATTGATAACATATCTGCAATCACACCATAATTTCATTCAATCCCTTGTTAATACACCGGACATATATACTCAAGAACAAAATTGGTAGCTCTACACACCAAAGCAAAATGTTTATAAATCTAGCTTAATTACAAGACTTAAAGACATAGACAAAATACAAGCCTGCAGAACATATATGCATGTAGAATATATAGATCTCTACCTAATACCGAATGAATGAATGCACATGCTTGGCCCATTGCTCTCTCACTTCATCAATTTCTTCAACACTGTATTGCTGGCCTTGTGCATAATCATCGGTGAAAAACTACAAATCCCAAGTTTTGATTAATATACAGTTAGCACTTACGTCAAGTATCAAACATATATGTCATGATTCATTAATAGAAAAATATCGAAAAGAAAACATACATGGCTTGGATCTATGTTGACCGATCTATTTTGGACTATCAGATCCATTGATCTAAATACATAGTATCCACAATCTTTGTCGTTTTGCTGTTGTGGACACTGTCATATAAATTCAGTTAGCTCTCTAACTATTAGATATTAATTTTAATTAAAATAAAATACGAAATAGTTGCCTTCCTACTTACTATGACAGGCTCGTATTGAACATTCTTTGGGTCTGGGACACCATTCCCACCTTTCCTTTGATACGCTGTCCGTAGTGCCCTAATAAATAGAGTTGGATACACAATATTGTAAGTACGCATATATACCTCAAATAATGAAAGCTAGCTAGAAAAATATATGTATAAATAAGCTAATGAAGTAAGAAGTGAAAAGTATACTAACATGTCGATAAATTCCTTCCCACCACGACGAGCGACTTCAAAAGGCACGTCATAGGTTCGAAGGGAATCAAACACATAGACTTTATTAAGATCAGGTCGGACGGCGTACAAAACCCAATGTTCAGTTGCGAGGTGAGGAATGAGATAGAGCTTGTTGTGTCCCTCAATCAAAATGCGATCCGCTAAATAGTTTATGTGCCTACCCTCTCTTATTGTACTACCGTCAGCTATGTAGTATGGGCACACAAACACAATAGAGGACAGCATTCCCTCCATCGCAGCTTGAGTAGCTACCAACCTATGGACAACAAAAACAATGCATATTTGTTAATAAATAATAACTCATATAAGTGGTCATAAAAATTCCAATTGTATAAGTTAAGAGTACTAAAATCTCAAAATGAAATTATACTTACGTGACATAGATGGCGACACTTATGGTTGACATCCATTCTTGATTATAAATGTTGCTTATGTCAGCCGTCGATACCATGTAAGTAGCATCGTCCCTCCCAACATACTCAGGACGACAATCAATGAAAATATAATTGTCCCTGAGGTAGTTTTGGGCATAAAAATATAATATAGCTAATGCTGGTGGAGGTTGGCTTTGCTGATCTGAAGAAGGAATCTTTTGTGGGGCAACTGATTTTTCAGATTTAGCTCTCTTTCCTTTAGCAGCGCCCTTTTTTGTGTTGCTCGTTCTGCTAGTACCTCTCTTGGTTTTACTAGCAGAAGCAGTCTTCTTTTTTGATTCCTTAATTGATAATATTAAACAAAATATATATTGAGCATATAAATATATATATATATATATATATATATATGAAAAAGGTATATATAGTGTAACTACTAAACAAGGTCTAATGAACATGTCAAATGTCAATACCTCTTCAGTAGTGAGACGTATTTGATCCGCAGGCCAAGCCACAAAGCTTCCATGAGCTTCTAGTACTGTGGTTGCCTCATCGCCCTCATTATAACAAGGCAAGTGTGCACTGCCAATGATTGGAGTGTCAATACTCACCGGCCTTGTATTTAGGGCTAAATTGTACCCGTGGATTGTCTGCGTTTCAATACTGTGACTAATGCGGTCCCTTCCTTTCGCCAAAATTGTTGAAAGGTCATTCGCTAATAAGTCACATTTATGCAAACCCTAAACAAAAATATTACACATTATTAATAATTTATTACACCGAATACATTTAATAACAATTCATAGTTTGTAATGCTTACCTCGGGAAGAGTAGAAAGAAATGCATCAGCTTCACAACTATCTCTGACGCTATTTACATTAGGTATGTGAAGCTGATCATGGTCTACTGAATCGGATGGCTTATACCCTTGAGATTTAATAAATGACAACTCTTGCTCCATTGTTGTCATCCGTTCAAATGCCACGTTCAATTTTTGGGTGAGGATGGCGACTTGCTCATTAGTGCTACGAGAACCACGAGATCGACCACATATGCTCGTTCTCGTAACACCCAATCCAATGCCCATGTGTCTTCCAGGGTGTTCTACAATTCCTGTAGCCTGGGCCACAATGCTATATTGGTCCACCTCCTCACCTTCTGACGTTTCAAGTTCGTCCTGTAAATTTAACTTATAGGAATAAGCATAATATAATAGTTTTCTATAAGAAAACTAAGTAGGGTTCTAGATATCTACAAACTTACAATTTTTTTGGCTGCAACATCAACATATTCATTAATATATCCATCTCTTGTTGCTCTAGCCTTCTTCCATAATGTACCAATATTGATGGACGAGGTACATGGGTCCAAGTCTTGGGCTAGGAGCTACAAATCAAAAAATATTCTTAATTAAGAATATTATTATAAAATTCAACATTTACATGTAAATAGATAATGACAAAATGCATACCAACTCCTCTTCAAGGCCCGCATAGCCTTTGCGAGCCATATTATGCCGATATTTATTTTGCTTGGCAATCTCTTTATTTTGGGTACTTTTTTCCTATGTGACAAGCCAAAACATAATGACATGGTTATTTCAATATTAAGCATAATACTGGGATTGATACAAAAAGTTTAATTGTTATCTAACAAGTACCTTAAAATCCACCGTAAGACGATAAGCAATGAATTGGTTCCAACTTTCTTGATCGATGAAACCGTATCGTTTGGGTGGGTTCTGTCGTACAGAACCATCCTTCTTTCTATACATTTTTCTACGAGCTAAATATGACCTAAATGTTCTTAGACGCTCCCCACAATGTCTAAGAAGCCATTTCTTCCTACTCTCTGGGACATTGAACACTTTCTGCAAAATAAGACATGTAGATGTATACCGATGATAATGTAATAAAATTAATAACATTTGACATACAAAAATGATTACATAAAATAGCATATTTACCGTGATTTCCTGCCAAATATGCTCCTTATGACCCTGTGGAACCTGCTTCCAATTATTATAGGAGATAGGAACACGGTTACGGGTCACAAGGGAAATGTAGGTCAAGAACATATCTGCGTAAGGGCCGATGGGAAGATTGTAAGTATTCCATCCCAAATCGACTACTTCTCCTCTATTCCTCATGTCTACGATAATTCTCATAATCGTAGGTCCCCTCTTCCCTTCTTCATCACTGCTATCCCTATCAATGTTTTTGTTGGCCATATCTCTACAAAAAATAAATAAATAAATTATGTTAGAATGTTATGTATTGAGCATAATAATGTACCATTATATTATCGATACGAATCATGCTTAGAAAGAATTAATCTCAAATGTATCATGCTATTCTATATATATATATACGAATCATGTTAACACGTTTCCAAAAAGATATTAATACTAACCCTAACCCTAATTAACCATAATAAACGATAAACCCTAACCCTAACCCTAGCTAATTAACCATAATTTATTATAATAAAACCTAACCCTAAACCACAAAAAAAAAACCTAATCCCTAAACCTAGCTAAATGTAATTAAAGCATAATATATAAATCATATTATTAATTATTATTATTATTATTATTATTATTCTTATCATACACAATTATTTCTCTCTATTTAATTAATCTCAAATGTATCATGCTATTCTATATATATATATATATACGAATCATGTTAACACGTTTCCAAAAAGATATTAATACTAACCCTAACCCTAATTAACCCTAATTAACCATAATAAACGATAAACCCTAACCCTAACCCTAGCTAATTAACCATAATTTATTATAATAAAACCTAACCCTAAACCACAAAAAAAAACTAATCCCTAAACCTAGCTAAATGTAATTAAAGCATAATATATAAATCATATTATTAATTATTATTATTATTATTATTATTATTATTATTATTATTATTCTTATCGATCATACACAATTATTTCTCTCTATTTAATTATTCAATTTTATATATTCCTTATTCTCTATATCTATTTAATCCTCATCAAATAGCAATTATTAACATATGCATATATAAAATATATTTGCATTTCATTATATGACATTTCCTATATCTTATTGCTAGTGATCTCCTATACTTATTAATGAAAATATGTGTGTGTGTGTGTGTGTGTATATATAGTTTTTATGAGTGAAAATGTATATAATTATACACTCACATTCATATTATATATATATATATATATATATATATGTAAAGGTCTCGGCCAACACATGCATTTGTTAATATATAACAATAACGCAACAAATTCAACAAAAAACAGCAAAATTTTCAGCCAATACATTAAACAACCCATTTTCGAACGACAAACCACAATCTTTCAATAACAAACAAACGAAACCCTGTACCAACATGCATGCATTTATATATATATACATATATAAGTAGATAAAATGTTACGAGAAGAAGAACAAACACATACATAAAGTGAGCTAGCTACAAACACGACGGTGAGAATGTTGAGAGAGGCAAGGGGCTTCAAACACGACAGAGGATGGTGCAAGTGCTAGCTAGCTTCGGAACAATGACAGCACACACATGCAGAGCCGGCAATGGCGGAGGCGTGGTGGAGAGTTGGCGGTGCGAGGGTTTCCTTTACTTGAGAGGAGCCGGCCGGTGTGGTCGTGCGAGGGTTTGCAAGGAGAAGGAGAGCAAGAGAACGAAGGTGCAGAGAGTCTGAAAATTTTGGCACAAAACAGAACTGAACGAAATATAAGTTTGATTTTGGGGTTTTAATAACGGTTCCTGAGAGAACCGTTATTAAAAAGATGATTTAATAACGGTTCTCTCAGGAACCGTTATCAAAACATCTTTTAATAACGGTTTCTGGAAGAACCGTTATTAAAAGATTCTGACTTTTGACAATGGTTCTAATATAAACCGTTATTAAATATACTTTTAATAACGGTTTACCTGAAACCGTTATTAAAACATCCGTCCAAATTTTTACGTTGCCCTTTTAATAACGGTTTTTAAATAGAACCGTTATCAAAACTTCCCGCCGATTAATTTCCACGCGTTTGACAACGGTTTTCGAACTACCGTTATTAATGTCCCGTTATTATAACCCGTTTTCGTAGTAGTGTTACCTTAAAGACATGGTTTAGCCCATGGTTAATTCTAGATTTTTGCTAGTGTGCTTTAATGCCCAGCTAAGCCTTATACCTTACTCTATTCAGCTCTGTGGACTTATAGAGGGTATGTATACTTATGAATTAGGTGTTCTTATCGATGGGGTATTGTGTTACCATGGTATATGAGTGTGACTAGGGTACCTTTGTGTCCTTGGTTTGATGGTCGGTAGAATAATGTGTTGCATTGGTGCATAATTGTGTCTCTAAGTTAATATGATCTCCCCTCAAATAATAAAATGAAAATAATTATGATTGGATGATTAGATTGATCACTAGCAACATTCGTGCCTACCTATGGTTTGGTAATAACATTTGTGTGTACCGGTGGTTTGGTAGTAGCTTTTGTATCTACCTATGGTTGGTAGCAATCGTTGTGCCTACCTTTAGTTTAGTAGTAGCTTTTGTGCTTCCTTATGTTTTGGTAGCAACCTTTGTGCCTAAATGAGATGTTGTGGATTTTATTATTCTTGTGTCTGTGAGCCTAACTGTGTTATAGAATTTGTAAGGTTGATAAGGAGATATGTGACCGTTGTTATTGTCATGTTTTAGATTGATATTAGTTCTAGCTATAATTCAAAGATCATCCCTTGGATGTTCAATTGGTAATTTTTAATTTGTTCTAGATGAACTAGTATGAGCATTATATTTCCTTAGTGGTATTTGGTTATATGAATGATTGATGTATTTCAATTATTGCATGTATACTTCAAATTTTTAAAGCATGCATTGTTGCACTTCCTTACATGTGTTCCGTGCTAGTTTTTCATAATGTTTTAGTATGTAATGGGTTTCTCAATACTATTGTACTAAAATGGTTCTTTCGTGGACCCCTGTCTATTCCATAGGAAGTGGTATTTGTAGGTTGGTTGCAAGATTAGCCGAAGGCTATTAATATGGGTTGAGAGTAGAACTATCCAGTATCCTTTTTGATATCTTTGATTCTAGTTGTATTTGGACTATTGTATCCTCCTATATTATCTCTCTTTAATTTTTGAAACGTGTGATGTTATTTTTATTTAGAACGACGTAAATGTGTTCGTCATATCTAATTTGAATCTTGTGATCATGTTATTAATTTAAGTAGATTAATGATTTAACTTTAGCACTTGGTATGAGAATGATAGAGAAAATCAGACTTGTACCAAGAGTGGAGGTAACATGCTTCGTTTTACTGTCTTAGCTTTCGCGCCTATCTCTTTAAATAAAATTTTCAAGTCTTAAAAATGAGAGTGTTACAGTTAGTTATTCTTCTCTAAATCTTGGATTCATTTTATATATTCCTTTATTTGTCAAGTTAGCACTCCAATCTACACTCATTAGCTGAATTGCATTCTAGCTCGTTCATCTGTGGTGGGATACCCCTTGAAGGGGTTAGTGCAACGAATTCACTATATTTGAGAGGAGAGAGGGAGGCATTTTCCATGTTTGAAATACTTTGATCAATTTTACTCTATGAAAAGAAAAATCTACAAGGTCCCACGGTGGGTGTGAAATTGTAGACCATCACAATCTAAAATGAATTTATGGATTGGAATTGATTTGGGAATTGCTTATCCACCTGTAAAAAAAAAAGCAAGGAAGAAACCGATGTGGCTTCAACATAAGAATACTGTAAAGCTCAAATTAGTAACATAGGATATAAGTAATAAGAAAGGAAAGAGAGAGAAAGATTGAAATGACTTAGTCGTTGGGTTGAGTAGGTGTGGTTACCAACGATGAAGGGTTTGAGGTCTTTGGCTAGAAGCATTTGTAGGGATCCATTTGAGTTGTAAAAATGGAAATGGCTAAGAGCTAAAAGAGTTGGTGGAAGATTTCTTAGTGTGAATGAAAAATTGTGATTGCTTGGTAAACTTTTTTGGTTGATTCCTCTATTTTGGGGGGGGGGGGGGTTGTGCCTCCACTATTTATGGAGGTTGTGGCTCACAACACTTTTCCATACAAAGTGGGATAAGGTTGTTTTCCATACAAAGTGGGATAAGGTTGTTGTTAGAGGTAGCTAGTTCTGAGATATCAAGAAGGAGTTGGACCACGTTTAAATGCAGTGGAGAGTGACCATTTTTTTAATCGGTCACACTTATGTTCAAGTTGTAATATATGTCCATAGCACTACTTCATTGGTTTGGTCAGTCATGTTAGAAGGAACAACCTCACGCGGTCTTGGGCCACCCAAGGCATATGGAACATCTAAAGCTCCGTGGATCTAGGTTGGGCTAAGGGTTTAAAGTTTGGCCATATAATTATTATTATGGTTGGTATTATAAATATAGGTAAACTATTACTATAAATATAGTTATAAATATTATTGATTTTAATAATATTTATAATAATTATTTTGTTATAGCTAGTTAATTATTATTATTATTATTATTATTATTATTAGAAATAACAATATTATTATTATTATCAAAAATAGAGATGTATTAATGTAATTATAGTAATATTTTATAATTATAGTAATTATATTTATCTGCGTAATGTTTATGTTCATAATAATAACTATCATTATAAGAATAATAATAATAATTATTGCTGTGAGCTTATCTAATATGAATATAAAGTGATGAGATCCAAAGTTTATTTTAGTTTTGTAAAGATTGAGTATTATATTTTTTTTACACAATTTATTGTTAATAAGATAGTTTATTTATGTTTATATAGTAATTTATTTAAATTAAATGTCATCTTTATTAATCAAATTTGAGTTCATGTTTGCATATGGGTCGGGCTTGGGTGGAGTTTTTTCGAATTTGATCATTTTAGATTTGGGTCATTTTTTATTTTATATCCGAGTATGAATTAGGCTCCCATCAATTCTTTTTGGGTTGGGTCATTTTAGATTAAGTTGACTCAGATGTGGATCATTATCAATTTACCTAATCTTCAACCAATCCAACTTATTTTGGCTTTTGGATTGAGATTGAATTTAATATTTTCAACAAAATCATATTTTGCCTTATATTATTTGAATAATCTCATTCGAATAAAATTAGTTTTTTCATCTATACGCCCCTGTTGCATTTGAGAGACCCAAAGATGAAGAGGGAAAAGGAAAAATCTATGAAATGGTGGTGACTGGGGAAGCCATCCCTTTGTTGGTTGTTATATCCATGATCTTGACCTTAAACAACATCGACCATGAGCATACCAACCACCAAGATGATGGTAAATCCCCAAAATGAACTTTACACTTAAAATTTTGATAATTGAACCTTTAAACCATAAAAGTAAATAAATAAAGATTAAAAGAATTTAAAAAAGTGATTAATTAAATAGAAACAAGTTGACTAAAGCCCCATTTTGTAAATAATTAACTAGTATCACTCCCCCTGTGCGATGCACAGGATTATAAGTGATACATGGGTGGAGTTTGACATATTATGATAATGAATTTTTGGAATAGTTAAGTACGCAAAACAATATAGGAAGTAATGACATTGTGAAAAGATTGTACAGTTATTATAAAGGATAAAATATTGTTTAAAATATGAAATAACAAAATAATGCACTATATATAGAAATTATTAAATACAAAAGATGTGTAACAAATGGCTAAAGAAGGGAATACATAATCTAGCTAAATATTTTGGAACACTTTATTAATGAAAAAATTTGCTATAGATGTATTTTCTTTCCTGCCGTTATCTCATATCAAAATCTTCAACTTGTTACAATGTGTAACCCTATACAATGCAACATACAATTGATCATGGGTGAAGACCAATTTTATAAATAGTATCCCAACATGAAACATTGATTGACCCCAAATTTTATTTATTATCATTGTATATGAAATGATGAGAGTGAAATGTCTATGATTGAATTGAATGGTATTCTTGAGTCGGATAATGCTAGAGATAGCCTCGGAAAGTATGTTTGCTTCAATAAAATGATTTTCATGTTAAGTGATAACTAATGTGTACCATTGTATAAGCTAGATTTTTTATCAACATTTTGAATCACCATTATAGAACAAACAACCTTCAAATGCAATCCATGATTTGGCACACCTAAGCAACGAATAGTCAAAGACAATTTAAAAATTCAAGGGGTCTGTAGGTCATGAAGCAAGTATAGGTCTGTAATTTAATTTCCATTCAAATGAAATTGTTTGTCACTTATCAGTTGCTTTTCATTCACGTGCTCTTATTTGAGTGTGTTAAAAGTCTTCAATATGTACATGAAATGAGGGAAATCTTCATCAAATACATTAAATGAAACTATCCCTCAAACGAATATGATCTTGTACATATATTGTATTGTCTTTAGATGATAGTCATTTGCTTCAACAAAGAAGTTACCGATTGAATACATATAGCCTTCTTGGTATTTTGTTTTGTAAGATGCAATGAGTCGCGGCCTCACAATTGCGTGAATCTGTACCCCCTAAATAGAAAGTAGTAATTTCATCTAATGACTTTATCAATTTATAGTTATAAAGAGTAAATATGTATTCATCAATTGGGTAATAGGTCTTACTTTGTTTATGCCCATGTTTCTCTCCTTTTATTTTTTTCCTTTTTTTTAAGTTCATATTTATTAATAGAATAAAATAGCAACCATATAGAAATAATTTTCATATATTAGAAGAATTATTAACTGTCCGAGAACTAATATTTATATATAGTTTAATAGAGGAAATGAAGATAAACCTACAATATGAAAAAAAAAAACATAAATCCAAGTATCTCGAGTAAACCTATATGTGTTGAAGAATAGAGGAAGTGAAGATGAACCTACAATATGTGAAAATGCAAATGTGTACCTCTCAATCATGGAATACAAATTCCAAGGTTAATTGCTTGCTATATTTGAGTTGTTCATAAACACATGTTGCTCTAACCATTACACTCCAACAATCTTCTGATAGGTGAATTTGGTTGAGTAGAGTTTATGTAGTCGCCATTGGTGGAACTTGAATGTTTTAGGTTTTTTTTTCTATTAATGTTTGTTGTTATTTGTTAATAAAGTGAAATTTTGTTTTCTATTGTGTATCATTTGTATTATATAAGTAGAGAAGAAATCCATACTAATGAAGGAAGAATGTGGGAATTAGAAGTGCTGAAGTTAATTAATTTATATTCAGCAAGTTTAGTGCTTCTATGTTATTAAATATTGAATGTATCATTTTATGAAACATCGTGGATAGAAGTGTGGGATTTGAAAGGGTCGGATCATAGTTTTAAAAACTAGACTAGTAATCAAACCGGTATCATAACTGGTTCACTGGTTTAGTGGTCGAACCAGTGATACATATTAAGTTAAAAAATATGAAATATAAAAAAAAATTAAACTACATATGAATTTGACCGGTTCTCTACCAGTTTTTTGACCGATTCGACCGGCCAGTTTTTACTGGTCCGACCGATTTTTGATTAATTTTTATTGGTTTCAAAATTTAGAGAACCAGTAAATAAAATGTGATCGGTGACCTGACCGATTGCTGGTTCACCTGTTAGACCGGCCGGTCTAGTCTGATTTTTAATACTATGGGTTGGACTATATTTTAAACATCCAATACTGAATTTGTGAATTTTTATATTGGTAGAGTTAAATAATCAATATGCACTTCATCACAGTCATACAGAATAGGCACAAGTAGTTAAGGTTCTTTGGAATGGGAAAATGTTGAATTGATAGAGGTAATTAATCAATATGCATTTGTCACATTGAGAGGGATAGATGAATAATTATAACAGTCATATAGATTAGACACGAGTAATTAAGGTTCTTTGGGATGAGAAAAGGTTGAATCGACATAGGTAATTAATTAATATAAAGTTATCATATTGAGATGGGTATGAATAACATTTCATTTGGTGTTTCTACACAGGTTCATTTTATAGTACTTGTATAATAGAGGTAGAACGATTACAAGTGTCCAATTCTAAAATTAGCACAGAGGTAACAATAGAACTGATGAGATATTAATGCAGTTACACTCAATAAATGGAAATAATGGGCATAATTTGGATAGAAAATTTTGTCTATGTATTGTTTACTATAAGATTTTGTTTTTATATAATTATAGATACTCAATCTGTGAACTTAGTTTACATCATCATGTAGAAGAATACCTTTGTCGCAGTAAGCTAGTTCTTCTAGAAGACCTTGACCCACGTCTCTCTAATAGAATTCACTTACCTTAATTCACATCATAACACACAAACATAGTTTTTTAAAATACAGATTTTGAGTATTAAGCTCAGAACTTCATATTCACAAAAGAATAGTTGGAAAATTCAAACTTCGTTATTCTTGTTTGTTGAACAAAATCACATATGAATATCCAAGACTAAAAAACTTTGGATTTGTCTGGATGAAATAATTCTAGGAAAAATTTAACTTGAAAATGAAATATAATAATAATAATAATAATAATAATAATAATAATAATAATAATAATAATAATAATAATAATAATAATAACCCTTCAAACAACGCCTAAGGTTTTTTTTTTTTTTTTTTATCCCAGCCCCAAACAAAGAGGGAAAATCTGCTAGGTATCTAATATTTCATATTCTCGTTCCGAACTTCGGCCTTTAAGGTGAGAAACCGTCGCTCTTAAACAAGCAAAAGCAAGAATACAATTTACACCAACAAAGAGAAAATCAAAGGTACATTTTTAGGCAGAGTAATCGCCGATACAAATAGAAAGGGCCAAACGCGCACACAACTGAACCCAAAAGCTGCATAGATGATATGATTGACATCTGCACATGCAAAGGCATGGAAGGGAAGGGATATATATAGCTTTTCAGAGAGATGAAAGGTAAAATAGAATACAAGATGACCAAGCAAATGGAAGGGATAAAGGGCAGACGTATAATTCTATCACAGAAAGAATGCATCCATAATTGCCGCATAAATCCTATAAAATTTAATAATTATAAAAAAAAAAAAAAAATGAATCACGTTATCAACTACCATTTCTTCAAAACCTACCAGTTCCCATCGAAGCTTTTACTATCAACGCTTTCTTGTGTAATGAATTTAATCGAGCCCTTCAGAGGCACCTGGGTTTCCATTTTCTTTTCCCCAGTTCTTTGAAAAATTTACATATTGAGGAGATGATTTTAATAAATCCAGTCCAGAGGCCCTTCAGCTCTTACCAATTAACTAAAGCTGTCTCCTGATGAGCCATCTTTCGAATACCACAGTTTCTTCTGGCAAATTACTATCTTCTCCTTCTCTACTCCGTATTCCGTATTTTCCTTGCGACAATCCCATCGCATTGCTTTAGCAATCGTCGACGTTGCATCCACATAGTAGCTGGATTCACGAATAATTGCATACCCGCCAGGGCGCAAGATTCTATCCATTTCTAGTAGCACGTACTTCATATCGCACCTGTCCAAATAACAATCAATGTGAAATGCTTGTACCACCATTCCTTTCTTCAAAATAGGCATGTTAGTTAGCTCATGCCATGTGCGCTGCTAATACTATCACACTATCGTTCACAAAATGTTGATAAATAAGCACGTTACCTCTGGCTTTCAGCAGTGAATAGGCCATCAACATGAATAAGATCGTACGTCCTTGGATAAGTCGAAAATGCTTCACACCTGCACGGCATGAGATATCAAAAAAATTATCAGATGATCAGACCATGGACTGGCCCAATAGCAACGTCATTTCAAATTAACAACTTTAGCTTCTGCAATGGTTATTACCAGTCGTGATAAGCTCCGATTAGTCCACGGTCGTAAACCACAGGCAACGTATTCGTTCCATACGATGACACCACATTCATGACCCATAGTGGATCTTTACTCAATGCTGCAGCAAAACCTCCATAGACCGTATTCATATCCATAACATTTCGTATGCTGTCAGTTCCCAGGGCGGGAAGCAACTTCTTGTAGTGCTTCACACGGACCTTCCATTTACTATCATCATGCTTGAAGGTACCAGGACTGCCGCCAGCAGATTCAGAAACACGCCCTGGGGCAACATCCAAACGCTCTGGCCACTTCGGAATAGATTTTAAGCTGATTTTCTTGAGGTTTGATCTTGGAACGACGACGCATGGACGAAGAGGGGTGTACCATGCTGAATCTGGCTCTGTCCCATCGTCGCACTTCGGTGGATAGGCATCTGGCTCGGCAAGCTTTTTGTAGCAGCTGTCACTAGA
Source organism: Tamarix chinensis (assembly GCA_030549775.1). Lineage (NCBI taxonomy): Eukaryota > Viridiplantae > Streptophyta > Magnoliopsida > Caryophyllales > Tamaricaceae > Tamarix > Tamarix chinensis. The sequence continues at coordinate 164,909,178 of CM060171.1, read as the reverse complement.
TGCCTTCTGCCATACAGCAATATCGTTCTTCTTGTTGTATAATTTGAAACACATGGAAGTCAGTAAATCTTGCAGCTTCTCATAGTCGGATTTCTGAGACTCCATTGTGGTATTCCATCCACGCCAGCGATTCTGATAATTTACTGGTGGTCCAGAAAGCACCCAAAATCCTCCTGGTCTGAGTATACGATGAATTTCCATCAGGTATATGCCACCTAAATTAAAGGAAGCCCAATTATTGATGAACGAAAGGCGGTAGCTAAACCACGATGAGCATTGAAAAATTGGATATCCATGCCAGACCAATCAATTGATCATGTTCAAAATGGCAATGAAATTTGTTCCAAACAAGAAAGTTCGCTATTATAATAATATTCCCTCTGCATCAAAAAAGAAGTCTTCCTACTATTAAATTTTGGTATAAAAAAAAAATTCATTTTAGAAAAATCAAAACCTATCTTCCATTTTTACCCTCATTTTTTTTAATTATATATGCATTAAATACTTTTTTATTTTTTTATGGAATGTGTAAGCATAATTTTTATACTATTTTTATTACTTTATTAAAAGTACAAATTGTTAGACTGAATCCCATTTGGATATGGATAAAGTATTATTTTCTGTAAAAAAATACTATATTTTACAAATTATAAACATGTATAAATAATCAAACAAAATACACATCTACATAATTATTTGCATAGTAGTTTGTCACATAATTATTTTACAATTTACATAATGTTTTAATAAAGATATCTATAATGTTTTCTTTATAATCAATGTGAAACTAATATATTCATAGATAATTATTTGAAATCTTAAAATTTTGAAAATCTAAAAAATTAAAAATTAAAAAAATGAAACAATTAAAAAATACACAAATTAAAACATTAAAAAAATAATAATAATTTTTTTTTATTTTAAAAAATTCTAGAATTATTAAAAATTAATATTAAATTGGTTATTTATGAATTTATTAGATTCCTGATTTTTTTTAATTAAAATATTATACAAATAGTAAAATAATTGTTTAATAAACTATTAAGTCAGTAATTGGGGTTGTACGTAAATGTATGCTACATTTAATTATTTATACATGTATATAATATGAGAAGTGTTCACAGACAAATAATATTATTTTTGTAGGGAACCTCTTCAATTCAAATAAACTTCAAACGTTTATTCTTTTATTGCAAACTCAAAAACGTTTCTTTGTTAATTGAAACAAACCTCAAACATTTGTTCCTTAATTGATAATAATCTCAAATTGATACTTATAAGAGTAACTTACCAAACTCAGTCCATGGGATCAGACATCTCGAGCAATGAGCCATATCAAAAGAGTTGGACGGGAATGGAAGCCGCTGGGTGGATATGATACCCAAGATAGCTGGAATTCCACGTTCTAGAGCAAATTGGACTTGTGCCTCGTGGTTATCCCTTGGGGCAAGAGAGAGCGTTAGGATCCCACGATCCAACAGATCACCTCCCCAGCTTGCTACCTACAAAGAATATTAACACAACCTCAGCTTAGGACTTCATAATAGGAAAAATTAAAAATTAAAAATTAAAAAAAAAAATCGGCAGACGAATTCTTATCAGTTCAATATACTGATCAAAACAAAACACTTCTTACAAACCCCAGCTTACTCCAGTGAATGCTGAAAGACCAAGATATGTAAATGGTAGTACATGAAAACCCAGTTCATGATATATACCATAGATTAAAAATATTTGAAGCTCACCCCACATCCTGTGTCAATAGCTGTTCGAACAGTTCCATCTTTCATTTCAGGAATCAGATCCACCATAAGATCTACATAATGTCCAACGCCTTTAGGAAACATGGTACCTCCACCAGGAAAGATAAACTTTTCCCCTTCTTTTCTAAGCCAATTTTGATTTGACTTTTGTTTGTTAATCCAGTCATACGGCACATTCCTGCAAGCAGTGTGGACGCAAATGACTTCACGTAATATCATTATTCTCTCAATCAAAATTCAACATCTCAAACGAGAACAAGAAAAGCTCAAAAGGAGAAGAGCATTACCTGTACCAACACTCATTCCTGCTCTTTGGCCATCTGATAGGTGGTTTATACCCATCAGGTGGAGGAACCAGGCATATTTTTCTCTCAAACGGTGGGGGACAGTGTCTCTCGAATAAAGTCAGTCGATAATACCCATATTTCTTCCACCTCTGCGGATAAAATAGCAAGATGATACAAACTAAATGAGAAACTGAAGTATGAAACACAAACCAGGGATTAAATTTTTGAAGTCTCGTTCACGGTACAAGGATCCTCTGGACACGTACCCTCGGATCTGTGCACGGAGTGTAATCTTGGTAGTCGGGGCTGCACTCGGTAAAAGAAACCGATTTAATTTGGAGAGGCTCAACTGCTGATTCCTCAACAGACTCCCCGTTGTTGGTGACTTTGGTGACATCATATGAAGCAAAATGGTCCTTGTCAGAGAAAAAGATCCCGCCCAGGTAGAATGAAAAGCCACATAAAACAACTAGCAACAATGACATGGAAACTATCCCCCAGCTCTTATCAGGCTGAGGTTTTTTGTCTTCCTTATTATACTTCATTTTCAGAGATTATGAAACTGCCACCTGCATAAACGTCATATAGAATAACTTCTTCTGCAGAATAAAACAGTATAAAAAGACATCGATTGGTTCTCAGCTAAAAGCTGATGAATACAAAACTGAACAAAACGGTCGATTTGATAGCAGAAGAAATGAAAAATAAGACTCTATAATGTCCTGGGCAACCAGCTGAAGTTGAACCCATCTCATGGAAAGATGATGAGTTCCAGCAGGCAGTTCCATACACAAAAAAGAATATCATAAGATGAAAGAAAGGCAAGATAATATTGCAACATATCCAGGCAGAGCAGAAACTGATCCACACCTATTCATCAATTTCAGCAGATCTAGAAATCAAATCCCATCTAAATCAAAGGGAGGCAAAAGTTAATAAAGTATCGAATATATGAAGGAACGTAGCAGACTGAAGAAGTAACGAAACACAAGCAACCTTCTAATAATCGAGAAAAAACAGTAAATAAAAAATCCACCCAAAGAAGTAAGAACCGAACCCAGTATCAGAAGAGACGAACTGAAACTAAAGGGAAGCAAGATGGGAAAAATTAATGAACCCGAGGATCGGCAAAAGGACCGGTTCTTTGTGGTCAAAACCTAATAATAAAACAAAGATACTGGACGAACTTAACAAGATCTTACTACCACTAGCGAGAATCCAATTAGATAAATTTAATATATTTATGTCGCCTAGAGAATCATACTAGTTCTCAAGAATTGGGTACAATTACAATGCACATTTTTCCATCAAAACGAGGGCCCTCCACTCCCACCGAGATGGAGAAAAGAAACAAAAGACACTATTATTAATATACGACACTTGCCAATGGAAAAGAGAGAAAATCAACAATTCAGCATGGCAAGAATAAAACAATTGATTACTTACGAACAAAGAAAAAGGAAAAGGGCAAAGAAAAGGTCAATAATTGCTTCAGAAATAAGAAAAGGTTGGTTTGTAATCCATGCACTAGCTAATATCTCGTCAATCAAGTGCATCATGCAGCCCAGAAAAGCGGAGAAAAAAGAAGAAGAAGAAGAAAAGGTCATGAAAACAATGGCTGGCCCGGTATTATAAGCATTAATATGGTTCTGATTTAAATGTACACAGCATCCCCTCGCGTACAGAAAATGAAAACCCAGGAAAATCTAGCTGCAAGATGAGCAAATTGAAGATAGAAGCATCAAATGGGAGTCCTCTTTTAGTTTTCACTTAGGCATCTCCGCATCCTCTACGACCATCAGTACGAAATCCTCCAATTAAGCCCCGGCCCTCCAATTTTGAACTCAGACCTGAATTCACGTTACGCTGAGCCAACAACGCCTTTCTGGTAGGAAGACGTGTTTATAATTGCCAAATAACCGCAGTAATAAGACATATTTTTCAGCTACCAGAATCCGACGCGAAAACCAATTAAGAATTATGCAATAAAACATAGGGAATTGAGTTATTTAAGCAGAAAGAAACCACGAAACCGTTACAGTCAACAGACAGATCTGCAACGACGGGTTGAATATAACACAGCCCGGTTCCAAAACATGCATTCCGGGCAAGAGAATCAAAGGGACAAGCTGCAATGCAGGACATGAATTAAGAAACAAAGAACATGCAGAAGAAGATGACGAAGAAGAAGGCAAACAAAAATGTACCCAAAAAAATCATGTGTTTTCTCTTCAGCCTGAAGAAGAGAGAAGGGAGGTGCCCTCTTACGATATCCAGAAATTAGAAGATAATTAATGGGCGAGAGACCTCTATCTCAATTACCAATCAGTAAAGGGGAGGGGAAGACAGATGGAGCAAATGGATAATAGGCGGGGAGAGGGACGGGATGGAGAGCAAAGTTTCCTAGGTTAAGGGAGATATATATATGTATAGTAAGCGAGATTTTCACCTCGGTTCTTACGGCGTAATCCAGACTCCCGATATTAGAGATTGATAACTACTACCCCCACTTTGCTTGCCTCCTGCTGCGCTGTGCCGCTGTCCTACCTCCTCCTTCCCTTCGCTTGCCTTGTTTTTTTTTTTATCCTCTCTCCCTCTCTCCCTTCCTTGTGCCTGTCTGTTATTAGCTAGGGCGCGAGGATGGAATGATTTGCTGGGGCGGGTAATTTAAGGCGCACATGAGTAGAGTGAAGTAAAGACGCGGAATCATTTATGATTAATATTTAGAGGGGACGGTGGTGGGTGCGGGCGGCAGAATAAGCTAATAAGTTCACTTGCTGATGGTGAATCGGTGATGGCCGCTGGAGTGAAATACGTGAATGGTGGTAGAGTCATAGGATACGCTTTCCTCGCCTTATTTATTTATTTATTTATTTATTATCTGATCCGGTGCTAATTAAATATATATATATATATATATATTACTATTGATTTATTATATTTAATATTTTTATTAATATTATTATTATTGTTATCATTGCTATTATTATTATAAATTATATTGATGCATTTTAATAGTATCAATATTTTGCTTTTCTAATTTGATTAGATCTTAAGAATTTTTACAATAGGTTGAGGAGAGAAGAATAGTGTGCTTTTATAGTAGTCTCATATTGCACCGATTTATCGAGTTATAGCTTGCAAAATGTGCTTATGTATACTAAATAGCTATATTTTTTTAAAAAAAAAAACTTTTAGACATGGATAATTATTTTAAGAAAAAAAGAATGTGACACAATAAAAAAGTCATTTATAATATTTATCAATATATAATATTTATTTATTGAGTACCATTAAATTGTTGAGGGAAATATGTGATATGATAATTACCACTAAAACATATAAAAAATTATTTTTATTACTACTTAATAAGTTAATGGTTGAACTATTATATGACAATTACTGTTTATTGATGAATAATCATCATTTTGTTATACAATATATTAATCACTAGACAAATGACAAATCATTGTTGTCTGTATATTGTCATCATATTGCATGTGATAAGATCATATAGCCAAATGAATCTAACAAGGTGCATATAGTGATATTTTGTTTTATAAGTCATTCTTTTTTCTTTCTTTCTTTTTTTCTTATGGGATATGTACTACTCTTACATTAAAAAAAAATACATATCTTATAAAAGTATTCATATTTTTCAGCAAAATACACTTCTTTCTAATTATAAATACGCATATTACATGATTATAGAATACATATAAATACACATCTTATAATATATATATATAAATGTACATCTAATAGAATATATATAATCTACATATTACAAGATACAAATTCACATCATACTAAACATATATAATTAATGTATACGCATCTTACAGAATAAAAATACACATACTATTGAATATATTGGACATATATAATTAATGTATGTGCATCTTACAGAATAAAAATACACACACTATTGAATATATACACACACTTTATAGATTATATATAAATACACATTAAATAATATGTATAAATCCACATCCTATTAAATTTAAATATACACTTTATAAGTTATATATAAATACACATCTTAAAGAATATATATAAATACACATCTAAATATAAAGTATCTATTTTAAAGAATATATATAAGTACGCATCTTTTTTTTCAAATATATCAATTCTCTTAAAATAATAATAAATACTTTTATAAACTAAATTATAAAAAAAAAATACAATATATTTTCTCCCTGTTAGATGTGTACTCTTATAAATAAATTTATGTAATATACATATTAAATATGGTTCTATATAAGATAATATATAAGTACTTTATTGGCATATATGATTATATCGTGCACATACGACAAGACAAGTGTTGTTTCTTCGATACCTGATTACTCATTAATCTCTCAAAAGTTGCAACAAAACAAAAATAACTGCATTAACTATGAAGAGATGTTGGTGCAAATTATAGTACTCCGTACATTACTTCATTGGTAATATAATTAAAAGTATACCAAACAGTATCATCTCGTAAGTTTGTTTATTTATTCGAACGCATATATATATATATATACTAAGCATAAAATTTAAAAATTCGATGGAATTATTTTCCCCTAAGATATCTCTTAATTAGAAATATGAGTTATTAAGGACGTCGGTTACTTCGTACTACCAATCAAGCCATTTACTATTTGTTTAAAAGTAATTTTATAGTAAAGTAAGATAATATATGCAATACTTGTAATTTTTCTAAAAAGGAAAAAATAATTCATCTCATCAAAACAAAGTAATAACAATCTAAAAGTTAATTAAGTCAAGTTGTCAAGTAGTTACCCTTTTAGTCATTTTTACTTCTTTTTTTATTCTCGACTGTTTGGTCCTCTCCTATCTTCTGTGCCAATTGTAACTAATTCATTCTGCATAGTTGGTAATCGACATAAATCAAATTGATTTTGCCTTGGTTTACAAATTATTGACCAAACGTGACCTAAATACTGCGGAAAGAGAGCGTGCATGGTTACCTGTCTAATTAAATAATAAGACGAATTTTCTAAAATGAGAATTTTAACTACTCCATATAATAACGATTGAAAATGAGAGTATTGATGTCAATTATCATATTATATCTTTTTTTAATTAATGAATAATCACATATATACATCCATATATTCTACATTCCTACTTTAGGATAAATTTTATTTATGTAACATGATATTTGACTTCTTTTTTTGCTTATTATGTATTTTAATAGTAAAATATAGGGTACCTAGCTAAAAAAAATATAATATCAAATATCCATATGTCTAAACATAATTTATCTTAGATACATCATCATTAAATATTATACATATTGATTACAATATCTATATCATATTATTTTCATTATATAATCTTAATTAATTGCAATATCTTACTCAAACTAAAAATTTAAATTAAAAGTGATTATTTCATTTATAAAACCCCCCGTTTGAGCTAATTTATTATTGTTAATTTTTGAAATATAATAAATAAATAAAATATAGTTATTATATTTCATATTTAAATATGTTTTTATTATATTACTTTTATATTTTTTATAGATATATATTAACAGAAAATGGTTAAGGTTTATTTTGAAATATATGTTGGCCAAACTATGGTATTATAGAATTAATAAAATACGCATGATAAATAATTTAGAATGCACTATTAATCTGACTAAATAAGAATTGTTGTGAAAATTTAGAGATAATAGTTTTTAGAAATAAATTACTGTAAGCGATTAACGACAAACCCATTGTAATAATAATAAAACATTTGTACTGAGAAAAGAAACACGGTTTCTCCTATAGATTCCAATCGTGCTATAAAAATATACATAAATAGAAGGATTTTTAACTCCAATGTAGCACCGACATTTGTAACTCTATGCTGGCACCTTTGTTCCTTCCTTGCTGGGACGCCCGCTGCTTTTTGCCGGCATCATTTTTTTTTTCAGAATAACAGAAAAGAATACGTATCTTAACTTTATTGAATAAAAAATTCCATTATTGTTGGTCCAGCTTCGAGGAAAAAAGTTGGTATTGCTGCCTTATTTCTACGACGGTATGCGCTATATATAATGTGTATTCATATAGACCATTGATGTTATCATGATATTAATAAAAAAAATGGTACAATTATCAAAAAATGTATATTATAATATTTCTGAGATTTTTTTATATTAATGAATATTCATTTTAATATACTTTTGAAAAAAAATATGATAAAGAATAGTAATAAAGCACAACATAATAGTAATGAAACATAAAAATAATTAAGATGAAATATAGTAAGTTTTCTTTCTCAAATAAATTCTAACTAACATAAGTAAAAAAGTTTCTAACTAACATAAGCAAAAAATAATAATAGTTATAGTAAAATATGAAGACAACTATAATTGTTAAACATATGACAATAGTGGTAAAATATGGTAACAATTATGATAAAATATGACAGGTTAGGTTTTCTAAGAGATATCATCACTAACATTGATAATATAACAACAACTATAGTGAAATGTGAAAAACAACTATAATAAAATATAGAAGCAATAGTAAAACATAGAGACAACTATAATAAAACATGAAGGCAACATTCATGAAATAAAAATATAACACCTAACAATGGTAAAAACTTGAGTATATAACAATAGTAAAATTTCAACTAACATTGGTAAAATATAACAACAACTATGGTAGATATATATAAACAAAACTATAGCAAAACAGTAAAGCAAAAATGGTTGAAATATGAAGACAATTATGGTAAAATTATGAAGATGTCAGTGGTAAAATATAAGCATAATAGCGATGAAATATAAATTTAAAAATAACTATGGTCAAATACGATGAGATAGTTTTTTTTATAAAAAAAATTATAATTAATATTGATGTAATATGACAAAATATAGAGACCACTATGGTAAAATATGAATATAATAGTGGTAAAAAGAAGCTTAAAAATAATGAAATATAAATAAGATACGGTAAAATGAATTATTATTAAATTTCATAATAAAAATGATAAAACATAACTACACCTATAATAAAATATATAATAATATTTTATATAATACTTTTTAAAAATAAGAAGTATATCAATACTTATGTCTATTTATACAGAATTTTTTTTTTGAATATATAATTACTTAATTTTTTTAAAAAAAAACACTAGCTAAAAATAAACTTACTTTATAAAAAATACCTGAAAATCGGTTACACGGCACACATAATCCTACTGCTATAGAATCTGTGTTACTTATAGGTACCGTTAAAATTAAACGCTTCAATTTGTTTATGAGTAGATTAATTCCGTTAATGGCAGCTTGCTTAATTTTTGGCATGGTTTCTTGCACCGTTTTACGTACTCGTGCGTATTTATTGACATCGGGCACTGATATTGGTGTTAACAAACCAAAATGGCAGACAGGGTTGAATTAGGCATTCTAGGATATGGCTGTTGTGAAATGTCAGCCATGGATTAGTAGTTCTCCTCGTTTACAGGAAGCTGTTAATTCTAAATAAGTGGATAAAAAAATAAAAAGAAAAGAAAAAAAGTCGCTGCATTCATCCTCCTTTTCCCCGTTATAATTTCTACAAAGTAAAATCATTAGTAATAATATCAAAATAAATTGGTCGATGATCAACCAAGGTTTTGTGTTAAGCTCGAGCACACGAACCCAAGAAATTAGTCTAATTAAAATTTTAAAATATTTTGAAAAAGCTGGAAACACTTGTCGGTGGCGGCTATGGAGCGGTGTTGCATGTTCCGCCGCATGTGGCCTCAAAATGTTAGAAAAATATGTAGTAGTATAAGTTAAAAGCTGAAAAAAGACAAACAAATACAATCGAATGTGTAGCATCAGCATGGCGGTGCCGGTGCTGGCGAACGACATAACCCGAGGACTCAGCCCTCCTTGATATGAGTCCAGCTGCATCTGTTATTTTTTTATTTTTTTTATTTTTTAAAAAAAATCTCATACTCAGCAAAGTGTTACAGGAAAGGTTTTATTTTCTATTCATGTTTTTTATTTTTTAAGTTTTTCCTTTTTCTTCATACCGACAATTAACGGCATGGAAAAGTCTTTTATTTTCTTCTATTTTTGTTTCTGTTTTTCTCTTTCTATTTTCTTTTTCCTACTCACACGTACATACACCTTAGTGTTTGTTTGGAGCTACTTATAAAAAGTAATTATTCAAGATAATTACTTATTTAATAAAATTTTTAACTTAAAATTTTATAAAATAAGTAGTTATTTTAAATAACTACTTTTGATAATTAATTCCAAACAAGCAATTAGTCTTTAGTTTTTTCTTTCTTTCTTTTCCTCCTTATATATTTTGGCTATTTCCACACTTACCTACCATATTATCCAATTACATGGAAGTATTTTCCGATATATATATATATATATATATATATAGGCTTCTATACAAATTCTATTTTGTGTAAAATATAAAAACAACTGGCACCCGTTGGATTTAACAAATAAAATGTTAGGATTAGATTCTAACAACTATGAGATACAAAATACGGTGACAAAGTTGTAATTAAATATAATTTTATGTCGACAAAATGCGATACAATAATATATCTGCCTTTCACAGTTACAGCAACAAGACCTTTGTAGATTTTCACCATCAATCGATGTCACTGCTTCCCGCCATCGATCAGTGTCTTCCATCAATCATCTCATTTAGCTGACACTAGCTACCGTCCTCTTTGAGCTCTCCTCCTTTGCATGCTTGCTTCCCACTACCGTCAGCCATTGTCGTCATTGCTTTCCGTCATCCCTCACTGTAATTAATCTCTATCAACTATAGTCTTTTGCTACGAATTCAAATTGGTTTTCATCCACCAACTATTGATGCACTTTTATAAAATAACCACTTACATATGGTAAGCCTCCAAGAGCTAATTGTAATGTATTATGGAGTTATTTGATTAGTTAGTTGAATCAAGCTTGAATTTGATTTGTATATCTGCATATTTGGTTACTTGATTTTGATTGAATCTAATTCATAATATTATTAGTTTATTGTTGTAATAGTAGCCTATGAATCTAGGTTTCCACTTACAATACAATTTCCAAAACACTAACCAAATTTAGCAAAAAGCTAGTGAAATTGGCCTAACTTATTTCTTCTAGAGATATTGAATAATGTTATATTGTTGTGGATTGCACTTCTCTACATACAGGATGGGTGATTTGATTTTCAACCTAAACTATGTGGTTTAGGCCACTATGATGTTTTGTTTGCTATATATATATATATTTTTTCCTTTTTAGGCTTGAACTTGTCGAGGCTCTATTTTCCTTATACATACCTCTTTACTCTTCTTCTTTTAGTGTAGGTTGGGATTTATCATTTTTTTAAGTTTCCAATCTTCTTCCAGTTTCCTTGTATTTGTTTCATTTTTTACGTGCACCAAATGCATATTTTCTCCACTCCCTCCTATTTAGCATCAAGCATGGTGGTATGCTCATTTCTCATTGTTTCTATCCTACTGGATAGTTTTGGTGGTCTTGAAGGAGATGTTTTCGTGAAACATCAAAACATCCTAGTGCTTTTCCATGCTTTCCTTAGATTGTTGATTGATGAGGGTGTCTAATTTTATTTTTATTTTTCTCTTTAGGTCAGCAATAAACTAGTAATACATATTCAAAATCCACTATTTGTTTGCTTATGAAATTTTTTTCTCTTTCCTATAAGCAAATTGGAGCTAATTTTTAATAAGCTTATTTTTAATTTATAAATTTCTTTTTATATATAGTGCATGAAATTAATAAAGATTTTTTATTTCTTCTTTTTTCTTTTCTTTTTTGGTTTTATTTAATATGAGATGAAATTGTGTATATGAAGATAATGTGAAAATTTTGAGTATAAAAAAATGAGAAAATTTTAAGTTGATACTTAATGTTAGATGTATGAACATTAGTTTTTTTGAAACTTTAGCATGTACGATTTACTATTGAGGGTTCATTGTTTAGGATGTTTAAGGTTGGGATTTATAGTTTGGGGTTTAGAATATAGGATTAGGCTTTAGGGTTTAGTCTTTATGGTTTAGGATTTAGGTTAATGGTTAATGATTAGGGTTGAGGTTTTGTGGTTTAAGTGTTAGGTTTGGGATATGGTTAGAGTTAGGGCATGTGATTTAATTTTTTTATTTTATGGTTTTTTTTTTATTATTTTCTTAGGGTTTAAGGTTTAGTGTTTAGTATGTTTATGGTTTATTCCATTTATTTTAGATTTTTATGTTTGTTTTATTTTAGGTTTTTAGATAATTTTGGGGTTTTGAGTTAGTGTTTAAGATTAAGGATTTAGGGTTGGGGTTAGGGTTTAGGGTTTATGGTTGGGGTTAGGGTTGGAGTTTACCTTAAGGGTTTAGGGGGTTGGGTAAAGTGTTAAGTGTTTAGGGCTTACTATATCTTGATTGATGACTAAATACTAATTTAATAGTTAATATTGGTTCCTATGTTTGTATTTTAAGAAGAATTTGTATGTGACCCTCACCCTGTATGTGTATATATTTTGAAAGGGAATTTCCTTATATTTTTAGAACATATAATTAATTGTCAAGAAATAATTTCATTTTACAAAAGCTCTAAAACAAACCTTAATTTTTTTAGGCTGTATGAAATTTTATTAACTATTGGTAAAAAGCCTAAAATACCAATTATGAAATATGGCAAGTAAACCTTTGTTTGTATTTAACAATGAAAAATAGTACTATTTTTATTTATTTAACTCCTAACTTCTACCTAAAGTATATTTTTTTATAATATGTACTTTAAGTTTCAAATATTTTATTTAATAACTATATATTGATGTACTTATATTAAAATATTAATAACATTATATTAGGTTTTGTCAAACATATAATGGGGACACACCCCCATCTTCTCATAGGGTCTTTGATTCTTACAGCAAAAGGATGTCATGAAAAACAAGCGCATTGAACTAAATTAAGAACATGAAGTGTTGGAAGGAATAGAGAAAAAATACGTAGTAGATCATGTTAGGAACCATGGGTGTGTCGAACAACAAAAGCAGGTCGTGTTGCTCAACACACTCAAGTTAGTGGTGTACCAATCGGATACTTTCATCTTATTTATATTGCCTTGGTTATTTGTTTAATTATTAGTTAGCCATAATATGGAAATTTGATGTATTAGAGTTTAAAGAGGAAGAAAAATGACTATTTTGATTAGATTTGAGATATGGGTTTTGAATTGCATAAGCATTGAGAGAAAAAATACCATGAGGATTGTTGTTTATTATTTTAGGGATAATACATCGTATATTCTTACTATTTGGTACTCTAATGAAAGGGGGAAATAGTATATGGTGTGATTTTACTAAAATAGGACGATATATGGTGTAATATCCTGTGATTTTATATTATTGACTTATATGTATGAAGTATAGTACAAAATAAATAAAGATTCAATATTTATAATATTATTTGAATTTTTTTAAGAAGGATTACTTAGTGATTACGAAAGGAAAAAATATTATCTTTAGATGACATTAACATTATATTTTTTACTTGATACCAAAAAGTTAGCGATCAAAGGGTCTATTACAGTAGATGAAATTGGTCTTATCATGAAAGGGTGATGTAAGGCAAAAGAAAATATTGTTAGAAGTATATTACTTATTAAGTATATAAATTGTAAGGTATTTAAAATAAAATACAAAATTTAACAAATAATAATAATAGTTATAATAATAATAATAATAATATAACGTACCTTATTAATCGAAGTAATAAAGCCGAACGATGAAAGACTGAATTAAATATCTGAGCCCAATGAATTCAAGTTGTGTCCTTAAGAAGAATTTGCTCTCTCACATGTTGCTTAAGATTATGAACAACTATCTCATAGGATAGAGCAATTTTTTGTTCTTATTATAAGTAAGACTGCAAATATAATAAGATTTCAGTGAACTCAACATTATGCTAGTACTTAGTAGAATATAAGGCTAGAGAGATTGAGAGATAAAGACAACCAAAATTTTAGTTTTTCTTTTTAAGTTTTGGTCTGCGGTGGGGATATTTATAGAGTAGTATAGGTTGCTTTGAATTGGTACACTCAAGAGTTACAATAGTTCACTATTTTGTAAGTATTTATCCAGATAAAAATTGCACCACAATTTAAGAAATTAACTATGCAATTTCATTTACTGAAACCATACGTCGCGACCATACCAGCATATGTAAACATCATAATTTCAATTCTTGGTCATTATCCGAGCATGAGACTACAATGTCTATCTTGCCAAATGCATATTGCTATGTGAGAGTGAAATCAACCCCAAAAAATGAATACTTTAGTACCATACTAACCCCTCTGGGCTAATAGAATTACAAGTCCTTTATTTAGTCTCCCACTAGGCCACTAGGATTAGACCCACAAGAATTGAAGTCATGCACTAATTGATAATCCAATTACATTTAATTAGTCACTAATTAATTAATTAATAATATACTATCTAGTCAATATAAATAATTAATTAATAACTAATCATATTACTATCTATCTCATCAAATATGAATTCCAACAGCAAGTGATTCTATTATGATGAAGTTTGACATATTCAATCTAATTGTCTAAAATACACGGTACATACCTAATGTAATTAGAGAAGGAAAGGGGAGTCGCCACAACCGTGATATGTCCATGATGACAATAACTTTATGTTGGTGAAGGTCCAGAAGGACGAGGAAACAACAAGTTCCTACCTTAGATTTTGTGTGTTACCAATGTTACTATTGTAGTTCAAATCTTATGAGCAATGTAGAGATAAATCAATCACTTTGCCTCATAAAAAGGACGTAAAAATAATGGAGGCTAGAGAGATTAAGATCTGCCTATGTTTCCTTAGAGATGTTGGATGGTAAGGGTTATGTTGTCTATATGATAAATGGGTGAATGATGGTTAATAAAATGGGGATAATGATAAAAATAAAGGTTCTGAAGAATAATGAAAACAAAGACATCAAAGCCCTATTGGTTGAGTAGTAGTAGTAGTAGTAGTAGTTGTTGTTGTTGTTATTATTATTATTATTATTATTATTATTATTATTATTATTTGTTCTTGTATATTTGGAAGATTTATATAGGATAAAGATAATTTAGAATATAAATTTCTAAACAAAATAATAATAATAGTTGAATAGATTTTAGCTACTTAATTGCCAAAAATTGCATGAAATTTGATACTCTAATATATTTATGTTTAATGGGTAAAAATTATCATCTTTATTGAGAATCAGAAAGTGTTTACATCTTTAATGAGACAAACTCAAAATATATATCTTTAATAAGGCTAGTCCAAACCTTTATAATATTAACTATGGTTTTATCAAAATGAATAATCCAACTCACCTAACACATAAACTTATGTTTTTATGGATTATCATGACTAACTCGCTCATTGGGCAAATTATATAATTAACTCGGAAGCACCTTGCAAGGTCTACTCAGTGTGTAAAATAGTAGTATTTTTTTATACTATTTATCACAAATTTATCTTTCTTCTTTCTATTAAATATACACATCACGTCTTTCTTAATCTTATACTTTATCGTATATCTTCGTCAATTTTCTTTAATATTATTTTGTTAGGAGACAAGAATTTTGATCCAAACTTAGAATACTATTCTTTATCTAAAAAAACTATAATCAATTAAAAACTACCAAGTTTCAAATTGAACTTCATAGTTAATGAAAATTAGTCACTAGTGAATCCCATCAAAACAGTAAGCATAAGTTTTCAAGCACTAATTATTTTTAGTTGTCTGAAGAGTAGATGAAGAATCTAATAATTTATTTGTATGAAGAAAAAAGTTAAATTTTAATACTGGAGTATTTTTGTGGATACTTGGTTAATTGTGTTTGTATGAAAATGTGCTAATAATCACCAATTCAAGTGAAGCCAAATAAAAAAATTCATCACTGTGTATGTATACACAAGTAATTAATATAATTATATCTATTATTATTATTATTATTGTATATTAATAATTATAATAGTTGAAATGATGAAAAAAAATATAAAATAAGATGATCACTATCATTACTGGAGATAATCACCCCTCTTTAATAGGATAATCACCAACTACACTTAAGATAATCACTATTTTATTAATGACAATCACAAATTTTATGATAATCAACAACTTTATGACTATTATTAATAAATTATTATTATTATGACTATTGATTACTTAAATATAATTATAACTATAATTATAACTATTATTATTATCATCATCACCACAACTTTATGATAAGATAATCACCAAGTCGTTATATGATAGTCACAACTCTATGACTAGATAAACACTAAGCTCGTGCAATAATCCCATGCGAATTTTTTATATTATATCTTTTCATTATATAAAGGCACAATTTGTATATTGTATGCTTAAGTATTAGTTGAAAAGGTGTACCTTGTAGGTATTTTAAATCATTAAAATTCATAGAGATTAATCATGTTTTATATTTTTGAAGGTTTTTTCATGTAATCAAGCATCAAAACTTACAACTGTATTATTATAGACAACTAAATATATGAAGTTGAAATATAGTGATTATGTCTTATTTTCATTGCATATGTATTATTTCGATTATGCTATATCTTATTTTCACAGTGAATATGTTCGGTGGTAATCATGCTACAGAACTACGAAAATACAACATGGATAATAGAGAAAGTGGAAAAAATACAATAAATGATAATTATGTCTTATATCTATGGTGATTATGTATTATATCTATAACAATTATCTCTCATATGTATGGTGATTATGTCAAACTTTCTATTTTGTACATGGGGACCATCCGCCTACTTTCTATTGGGTTCATGATATAACAATTGCATTCATTGAGCGCCTCTCCCATAATAACTAATACTTTTTGGACTTTATAGTATATGTATCCTTTTGGCCTCACCATTGAATTTAGATTGTGTGATAATCTACCATTAATCATGAGTTATTATAATATTGGAAAAATAAAATGGAGAAAATATGACCTAATAGAAAAAGAAGATAGATAGAGCAAGGGAGGGGGAGTCACTTGTTATTCCCATTGATTCATAACAGTTCTATTACATCTCAATACATCTTCTACTAATATATATGACTCCATGTCATAATGGAAGACTGAGTTAAGGAATATGGAGGGTAGCAAAGGAGAAGAGTTGGGGGGTACAATAATAATGGAAAAAATTGTTACAACTAATCAAAATAATAAAGGTATTAAATCTTGGATTTAATATAATACAAATTCATGAGATTACAACACTCCCCACCTCTTTTTATATTTACAATATATGTTCAATATGTACATTTCAAAATATTTGCACCATTCATCATAATTACTAAGTATACATAAACGTGTAAGAGAATCTCAAACACGTATCTCTATATAAAAATGTGTCTCATTCACCAATATTTGATATTCCCCTTTAAGGTTATATCTTTGAAATATTGCCTTGTTAAAAATCTTGGCAAGAAAGTCCCATGAGACAAAATTATAGCTAAGGAAAATATTATAGTTTCCTTCCCCTCAACATGCCATATATATCCTTCATATGTTAAATACGTATGATTTTATTTATATGTATAAGTGCACTCCATCATTGCTCTTATTCAAGACACTGCTGGTGAAAACCTCCCATGGAGACAAAAACTTAGCTTTTGTGTAAATACTCGTGTCACGATATTGATGTTCTTTTCAAGAGCCCAATTATAGCCAATTGGTTTGACACTTTTAAATTGTAGATTTTTTATCCATATAAATAAATAACATTTGTTAAGTGGATACATTCATCTTTCATATATCTATTCCCACTCATCAATCATTTATCAAATGATACTCTATAATAAATTGAGAATGATTATGACTTTTATTCATTATCAATTGCAACTAAATATGTAAAGGCACCGTTAATGCCTACCTTATAACACCTTATACTGGTATAAATATAATTCACTCGCCGATGAAATATATTCTCAATTTCCATCAATATGGATATGTTGATTCATTATGGCAAGTTTCCATCCTTTTTTCAAGGATTGTAGTATCTCTTTCAAGGGGTCAACTCTTTGGACATATATTATATGCTTCTAGCATGCCTACAAAATTATTGCCATTAACTTAATAAAACTCACTATAATGTCTTCTATAAGTTGAAACTTTAGTAAACACATATGAATTTTATAATTTCTTGGCCATAACAAACATAAGTTGTAGATAAACTAAATTTATCAAGAATTAAAGGCAAGTGCACTTTGATTTTCCTTTAGATCCATATCTCATGAATGGTGTATTCTAAGTGCTTAATTGCATTACAATAATCTCAATCTCCTTTTCACTCCCCCTAAGACTAGTAACACCTTCATTTTCAACATTTTTTGTGAATTATTTTCACATGCATCAAGAAGGTTTATGGGCACATATATAATGGATCCAAACTTTAAGCCAAGAATCAGGTTCATTCTAATTGGCTTAGCTTAGGAGATAATGTGATATGTAATTAGTAAGTGCCAAAAACAAAAGAATTTGTATGTATATTGACATATTACTTTCAAAACTCTCTAACAATGATCTATCAATCAAATGCATAATCTACAAATCTACTAGGTTGTTCTACTTCCAAGTTGAAGCAATAATGTTGTATTACTCCAATCAGATGGTTATTCACTTTTGTGTCAATGTAAAAATATCAAGTATAACATATAACATGTGACCTTACATAAATGTATCATCATATAATAGGATATATTTAAATGGTCCACATGTATCCACTTAAATTCTATCAAGGACATAAGGAATTTTGCATTTTATTGCATTATGGTATCTTAATTGTAAATTTACCAAGATGATAAGTCGTATGAGATTACCAATCAAAATAATAATTTTTAGGTCTCTAGGCTTTTTAGTGGGTATTCATGCAAATTTTAATGACATTGTCTATCACTGCTATTGCATTGATGTGATCTTATTTTATATGCTATAAAGAAAATATTTTATTCTCTACAACGATATTTTTTTTATTTTTCATATATACCAACTATATATATTATACATTTATTTTGTACTTACTTCTAACCGATTTTGATAGCAATAATATCATCAAATACTCATAGACCATATTAAGTTATTGAGAAATTTAGCTACAATGTATATAGTACAATTTTAATATATAATCTTTACATTAATTATTGTCAATGATATGCTTATAAAATATTTTATTGTTGAAATAGAATGTACAATAACATCTTAATCAAATAGATCGTTCTTCTATATCGTATTCGGGTGGAAAATATTCAGACATCAACGATCCAATTACCTACCAATCATGAAACTTCTCTGTCCTTTAAAACTGTAAGGGAAAATTTCTTTATAGTCTAATTAGGTAAAAATAATTGGATAAAAGTCAAAGTGGTCCAAAAGTATTTAGTTACAAGTACAAAATATTATGTACATATAATTATACTAATATATACACCTAATTATATATAAATGTACATGTAATATTTTCTATATGTACGTGTATATTGGGATAAAAAAAATGGACGAAATACTAAATAGATTGACCAATTTTAATTATTTTGGTCCAAATGGATCACCATCTATTTTTTTCAAACCATAATATAATAAGAAAGATTGCTATAAGTATAATATAATATAAATTTATAAAACTGTACATCAATAATATATAAATAAAATATTTAGCATATTTCTGGCAGCATTGCCATCTTGTTACGTCAGGCTTCATTAGTAATGATGACCAAACACTAGTCGACGGAGAACAATGAGTAAAAGTTCATTGTTATACAGGAGGAGGGAACCGCGTTAGTTAATTTATTTAGCAATTGTAAGTGTAGTACGCCTTTTTTCTCCTTGTACCTTTCTTGGTAGGAAAAAGACACCTTTTGTAAAGGGTAAAGGACGACACCAATCACACCGCTGTTTTGCTGGGTGTAGCCAATGGCCCAATGGCGTATACTCGAAGGGTGATTTAATTTTTCCGTAGATAGGCTGGTGAGTCAGGAGGAAACACAGTTGTGGACTGTGGTCGAATTGATGGAATATATGTTAGCGCAAGTTTAGTTAAATGCAGAATTTCAATGTAAAATATATAATAAGATATGGAAAACAATTTTTAATTTCATTAATTCTGTCGGTGTGTGTGGATCTCTCTCTCTCTATATATATATATATAATTTTATTTCAGACTCGAGTTTTTGTTTGCAAAGTAATACATATCCCTTGATAGCTGAAACAAAAAGAAAGAACACGCATTGAAATTATTTAATATATACTTCAAAACTTAAGTAATATTTAATCGTAAGTAATAAAATAATAAAGCCAAGTTTATTATGTTAAAAAAAATCAATGTCCAATGTCCATGCCAGATAATTGAATGAGTTGATTAATAAGATAATTAAATAAAGGACGATGATAATAATTAGGAGTTACAAGATAAATTAAAGCAATCGTGAAATAAATGTAACAATACACAACAATGATGACCCACTATAAGCTTGTTACTGACAGATTGTGCGAAATTCAACTGTACACAGTTCCACCTCCACTAAGATTGAGATGAAATGATGGTGTTAAATACTTCACATAAACACAGCTTAGTGAGTAATCATTTCATAAAAACCACGGGGCAATGGATTTGTTAGAAGAGATAATTCTTGAAATAAACGTACAGAAATGATCGATGACAGCAACAGTATTTTAATTGGACTCATTAATTTTGAATTTTCGGCCGCCGGAAATTCTTACAATAATTTGGTGAACTAACGTATAAAAATAAAGCGTAGATAAAAAGGCGTTAAAAAAATAATTTTACATATATTTAGAGATGAAATTAAAGAAATAAGAACATTAAAGAACAACAAAAATAATAATCTAAAATGGATAGAATAGTTTTATATTTTCTATTTGTATTAAAAAAACATTTTAATATTTTATATGTTTTTTTAAAAATTGATAAAAGTAATTTTAAAATTATATTTATATCTTTTATTAAAAAATAAATTATTTAATAAATATATAATTGAAAAAGGAAATAGTTTTAATTTTTTAAATAATTTTAATTTTTATATAAATAATTATATCTAAAATAATTGCTGTTTTGTTTGTGGGGTGGGGGGGGGAGTACATCCCAAAAACAGTAAAAATGAAGACACATCACATGCATAGGACGAAACAGAAAACATGGGACCTTGCACCGCTGATTGGGAGGGAGAGGTTAATGCAAAGTCGTCGGCGTCGCTTCTGTAGTTGCTACTTGCATCGGAATGTTGAAGTTATGCTGCTACTATTTTAGTGAGTGACGAGGGGAAATATTATACGAGTGTCACATGCGTAAATTACCCCAAAAAAATTACAAACCAACAAAACAGGCGTAACGAAAACGAGAAGATATTTTTTATTTTGGTAAAAACGGGCAGAGATATTTCAGATAGAAACGTCACGGACTCAGAGCCACAGGCCCACAAACGCCACACATCCTCAAGGCCGTCACGTGCAAGCTTGGCGGGTCTCCGCGAGGTGAAGGCAGCTTAGGTAGGTAGCATCTAATGCCTAAATCTAAATATCGAAAAGACAAGGCATGTGGGCGTCCTTTTTTTCTTAACCCCGACCCCCTTCATTTATTCCCAATTTTCGTGTTTGCTTTCGCTTACTTAATTAATGTTTCTTGTCTTTCTCCATGCCCCCAAATACTATTCATCTATGCATTTAGTGATGTATTATTGTGTGAGACTAATAAATAGTGGGGTAATCATGTTACTAATGTAGATGGGACTAGGAGCCATGAGCTACAACAACGCCCTGTTTCTGCTGCTATTATGCAGCGAGCACAGGTTAGAGGGTATTTTGAATATTTAATAATAATAAAATAGATATTAAAAAAATTCATATTTTAACACTTCAAATAGTTAAAATTTTAGATTACATAATAAATAATATATTATTTAAAATTTTTGATCAAATTGATTTATATATTGAATATTAGATAACATGAACAACTCTAATAAAAGTTACTTATGTATAATAATAAGATTCAAACTACTTTATTAGGGTCTTTTGACTTTTGGACTCTCCTAATTAAATTAGGGTACAACCGTAAGTAAAAGTCTTTGATTCTCCGCATACTCATTGATATGAATATTATAAGTATTTTATCTTGATTCTACTTGTCCTCCTCTATTTCTTAAGTTAGTGATGATTCTCATCACAATTTGTCATCTCTTCCCTTCTTCACCACTAGAGTCTTTATCAATGATTTTCTTTGTCATATCTTTGTAAAATATCAATAAATAAATTAGTGTAACACCCCCATTTTTACTGCTAAAATTTTTTGTTTTGCGTAAGCGTTAACTACAAAATCAATGGGCGTTACCGCCACATTCAGTATAAGTCTGGCATCTTCTACCGTTCTCATACTAAATGCTAAGGCTAAAATATTACTTTACTTAAATAACATTAAAATAAGGGTATGATAGAATTTCATTACAAATTACATTGTCCTGATAAACATAAAAATATCAGGCAAAGAGTTGTAATATAACAAAAGAGAAATAGCAGGGGACTCAAGAGTCCACGAAATATCCGGACCAAAAGAAGTCGAGGCGAACACCGGATAGTCCTAACTCTCAACCCTCTATTTGAAGTCGTCAGACCCTACCCTCAAAGTAATGCTGGAAGGTAAAGACTGTCCGTTGAATAGGCAGGGGGCCATGAAACGGAACCTGTCAGTACTACGCTACCGAATAATCATTTATACCAAACTAATATGAAAAACTAGCATGGAACACATGTAAGGCATACAACTAACAGGTACAATACATTTAAGTATTCATACGAGGATTGATATACAATAATCATTTAGATGGTCGAATTCTATTAAAGCCACATACTACTCATTTTCATTTGTCTAAAACAACCGAAAGCTTACCAGACTAACATGCCAGAGATGCTCTCATAAGTAATAATTAGAACCTAATTCCAGCATAACAATTATAACATCCACAACATGACTCATGTCTCATCATAACTCCCAACCAAATTTATAACATCACAGGTATATTCACAGGTGAGCTATAACAAAAATCCACAACATCCAATGTATACTTACAGGTAGAATATGATAAAATATATAACATCACATGTGTACTTATAGATACAGGATAATAAAATCCGTAATCTCATAGGTAAACTTACATGTACAGTAAATTAAAATATATAACATCAACGGTATATTTACATATATAGTATAATAATAAACATAACGTCACAGGCATACTTACAAACATAATACCCACACAGGAAGGCCCGAAGGCTACCACCTAAACCACAGGTAGGCGCAACATCTACTATCCAAAACCACAAGTAGGCACGACGGCTACTACCAACCCAATCCAATATCTAATAATAATCATTTCAATCGAATCATATTATTTCCATTTTATTTACTCAAAGGTGATATAATAATAACCCGGAGACATAATAGTACACCGGTCATACCGGCGCACAAGGCAACACGATACCCTCCAACCATCCAACCCAGAGGCATAACAATACTCTGGTCATACTGATGCACAAGGCACACAGTACCCTCCTCACCTCGGACACCTAATCCTTAAGTATTGATACCCCCTTATAGGGCCCGTAGGTCACCTATAGAGTACACTAAGGCTTTACTGGGGCACAACTGACACACCAGAAACCCAAACAAATCGAGGACTCTTACCTCGTCTCTAGGGTAGCTACCCCTAGAGAGAAACCATTCCCAAACTCGAGGTCTTCCACTTTACATATTAGTATTTTTATAAAGTGATCACATATAACACACATTACACATTTATTCTCATTTCCATACTTATTCATTTTTCCTTTATTTTCAATTATCCAAGTCAACCCTACGGTCAACAGTATAAAGAAAAGTCAAAGTCAATACTAAGGTCAACCTACCAAAAGTCTAAGGTCGTCCTATATCCAATTATTCACATTTGGGCGTTAGGTCAAAAATGACCATAATGCCCCTGAAGCTAATAATTATCAGATTATTAACCATTTAAATACTAAATCCATTTTATTTATTAATCTATATAAATTAAATCATCAGTCATGTCAAAAGACCATTTTACCCTTACACAGATTTCTACATACGAAACCTAGGGATGGCAATAGGGCGGGTCGGGGACGGGGACCCCATCCCCATCCCTGAACCCGATAAGGAAAATAATCCCCTAACCCGACCCAATCCCCGTTATTTTTTTATCGGGGATTCCCCGACCCGATCCCCGCGGGGATCAAATCCCCATACCCAACCTGATCCCTGATCTATTTTCCATCCCCAATTTATTCCCAATTCTTAAAACCCGACCCGATCCCCAAAATCCGACTTTATACCCGATCCTCGATCCTATCGCCGATCCTCAAACTATTTTTTATATTATATTTTAATTTATATTTTATAAAAAATTATATATATATATATATATATATATATATATAATTATATAAAAATATATATATAAAAAAATTTTGGGGAGGGTTCGGGGATGGGGACTCCAAAAAATCCCAGTTAAGAATCCTCGAACCCGAACCCGAACTCGAACGGGGAATCCCCGACGGGGCCCCGAACCTGCGGGAAAAATTGCCATCCCTAACGAAACCCTATCATATACTTTTGAAATGTACAAAATACATGATCGCAAAATAAAAAATAAATAATACATGTTAGACATGATTTTTATGATAAATATCCTAATATACAAAAATGACTAAATTGCCCCTAGGGCACACATTCCTAATAATTATTACACAATTATATCTAAACATGCTAAACTAATAATTATATACATAATTATCAGACCAAATATGCTTCCATATTAGAATCATTTTTAAATCATACTTTTGTATCTAAAATATTTTATATAAGATAATATGCTCGTTTTATCCGTTTTCATAATACTAATAATTAATACATAATTATATCGAAATAAATAATGCTTAACATATTCCATACACCAAAAATCCTAATGTGCTATCACGTAATATTTAAAATTTTAGTAGGATATAACGGTTACTTGAATTCTAGCAAAAACGTAAAATTAGCGGTATCCACTAAAATTTATTAGGTCCTGCAAATTAAACTTTCGTACCTAAAAATAATACCACAAATATAGAATTAATATCTATAAGATAAAATAATAATCATAGTATAAAAATATTTATTTTTCTAAAATTACCAAAATACCCTTACAATTAATATGGTACCAAATTTTATTAGAATACCACGCAACTCACGCTGCATGTAGCGTGAGTCATGCACAAAGATAGGGGGTCGGCTGCTGGCTGGGTGATAGGGTTGGCTGGGCCATGAGGCAGGGGGATGGGGAGGGTGGCAAAGGTGGTGGTCGGCGGAGCTAGTGGTGATGGCTAGGCCGAGCGATGGTGGGGGCTGCCGGTTGGGCGACATGATGGTGAGATGGTGGTCAGCTGGTTGGATTGGGTAGTGTAGGGTTGCGACGGGGCAGGGGTTGTGGGGTTGGAGGTGCTACTCGGGCTGCTGGACGACGGGGAGTGGGGAGCTAGGCGACATGTTGCTGTGGGCGGAGCTAGATGCGAGATTGGGCGCATAGGATGAAGAACATGCAGAGGGAAGGGGGTGCTGCATGAGGTCGAGGGCTGGTGGTGGTGCTGGTTGAGGGCACGACAGTAAGGAGGAGAGGGTGGTTGGCAGTTTGCGATGGTGCTGGGGCTAGGTTCTGCGACGGGGGAAGGGCGATGGTTGGAGGTGGCTGCAATGGATGATGACACAATAGTGTGTGCTGAGGATGGCTACATAAGGGCTGCTTGGCTGGTTTGGTTGCATTGGACGGGAGGGAGGTGCAGGGGGAGAAGGGAGGGGAAAAGGTGAAAAACCAAACAAAAATAGAGGGAGGGACGGGGGTGAGTGTTGCGGTGGTGTTTAGGGGGAGGAAAATTGAACAAAAAGAGAGGGAAGGCTGGGTTGGTTGGGGAGCTGGGGGCTGGAAATAAACGGGGCAGGGAGGGGAGTAAGGGTTGTTTGGTGTGGGAGAGTCGAAGAAATAGAGTGGGGGTTGTTTGTTTGGGGCGGTGTGTGTCGTGTGTATGCGTGTGTTGTGTTATGCAGAGAGGAGTGTTGCTGGAAGGAATAGTGGGTTGGGGCTACTGCGTAAGTGTGCGGAGATGTGTTGTGTGTGGCGTGTATAAGTGTGTATAAATGCAGGAGGTGGAGTAAAGGAAGAAAGTGAGGGAGAAAGGAGAGTACAAGGATGGGATAACAAATGTCATAGGGAGAGAGAGAAGAAGAAATATTATATATATATATCTTATTTTAAATTTAGTTTGGATAAATTAAAATGTCGGATAGAAAAATAATCCGATCTGAGATAGATTTAAATAAAACGAAAAAGATAAAAATAATCAGAAATAAATTTTAGGAATTTATTTTGGGTTACGGTTCGCGGCTATTAATAAAATAATTTAGATAAGATTTACGAATAAAAACTGTAACACCCCCAAATTTACTACTGAAAAAATTTGTTTACTTTTAAAGGAGTTTAGCGGAAGCAAGCAAATAAAACTGTAAATCCGAGGGTATTACCGCCACACTCAGTACCAGATCGATTTACGCCCACTGATCCGATACTAAGTGCTAAGGCTAAAAAGAATAGAACCAAAACAAATCATTAGTAAAGCATAAGTGTTAAGGAAATCAGAGTGTGAAAGTCTAGAGTTACATTTTGAAATACAATTTAAAAGTTCCAAATGTCAGAGGAATTGAAATAACGGAATGATAAAGTACGATAATGTAAAGAAACAAGATAGGGGAGACACTCCGGCCACGTCACTCTCGGCCCCCAAGCTAGATCCAGACTCAATTCTCAGTCCTGAAAATGCCACAAATATCGTCCCCTACCTGCAAAACTCAAACGGGTTCTTCTGCTCGTGGGAATGAGCAGCACCCATGAAACGGGTGATCAGTACGCTACGTACTGAGTAAGGGAACAACGCACTAAGGCCCACATACACAGAAATACATGAACAAACAGGCATAGCGTGTGAAGAATAAACAATAACACAGATGAACAATGCTGGTCACGAATCAGATAACTTTCTCATTAGGTCTCAGATAATTATAATGATACCGTCATAACCTTTATCGATCCATGTGAGTGCGGGAGCCCCACTATTATAGCCGGTGGAACGGTCGCGAGGGCTATGCCCTGCCACTATTATAGCCGGTGGAACGGTCGCGAGGGTAATATACCCTGCCACTATTATTTGCCGGTGGACCGGTCTGGCCCCGACTCACAAGGTATTCCACTGTAAATATTAGTATCTTTCCATGTCTTATCACTTTTAGGTTTGGTTTGTTGAGCACGAAATCCCCCACTATTATAGCCGGTGGAACGGTCGTGAGGGCCCATGCCCTGCCACTATTATAGCCGGTGGAACGGTCGCGAGGGTAAGATACCCTGCCACTATTATAGCCGGTGGACCGGTCTGGGTTCGGCTCAACATCTTTCTCTGTAAGTAGTTAGTGTTTTAACGTATCTTATTCGAGGGCATCTCACCTTTGTCATGCATGGCCAGGGACCTCAACACATCGCATAAAAACTGATGACATATTCGTACTATCACATAGTAATGAGGACACAAGCACACTTCTTGATTCCAAGCCACGTTACACATGGAACGGATAAGATAATGGCGTTTAAAACACGACACATAACTCATATAGAACATCCACGGCACGTAGGATACATGTCACACATTCAGCCTTAGCTATATCCTTACTCGGTTTAGGTTACCGAGCTATCTCCCGCTCTTATATTAGGCCACTAAACACCCTTTATAATTATCATACTTAACACCTTTCTCGCATTGGAAACCCAAATCATGCCCCTCAGACTCAACTCTCCCTCATACCTCACTCCTTCTCGTTTATTCTTATTATTTTCTTTTTCTTTTTCCACCTTATCAAATTAGGATTTCTTTCCCAGACCCTAGGTACCCTTATATGACCCTACGTACTATTTTTCACCTCGAGCCTCCAGACTCCCAAATAGACCTTCCATTAGTCTCCCCACGTCCCAAAGTAACTTTTTATACGTAAGGTTCGCCCCCATGCGGACCTTAACCTCCCCATGCAAACCCTATCATTTCCACCATGCCAACTCTATCATTCCCATGTAAACCCTAGTTTCTCCCATGTAACCTTAGTTTCTCCCACTCTTCTATTTTATTTAATTCCCCATTTTCTCATCCATTTACGGATCATAGACTGCCTAGGTCATTCTTACCTGCGTTATCCAACGTACTTCCCTTTGGTTATCTTAATCTCTCATTTTTCTCTTTCATGCCCCCATTCCACAACACCTCATCAAATAACCTAACATGCATGTCCTAGGGGTCATATCACATCACATCATATTTGCATCATTTCCATATTAGCACGTACAGACAAGAGCATGAAAACATACCTCGATTCCAAGCTGCGCTACACAGTAAAACAGATAACGTATAGAATACAACATATAAACCGCACAAAGCATGCAAGACAGGTAAAACATGCAATACACACAGGTGGCCTTAGTTACGTCCTTACCTAAATCGGCGCCGGGCTAGGAGCACGCTCCTACGCCTCCTGGGGGCTTTGACCCGGTTCACCTATAAGAGGAAATTACTAGGGATAATCTCCCTCTATCGGAATTACCAAAATTCCTATCTTACCCCTATCATGGCCTAATACTAAGGCTAATATTAATAATAGCAGTTTATAATTAGAAGGGTAGGGTTATTGTCATTCTCAAGGTAGTTAAGCAAATTACCACTAATTAAAGTAAGCCTTAGTAAAATCCATAGTAGTAAAGTAAGGGTTTTAGTATTAATAATAATAATAAGAACATTAATAATAAGATTACTAATAATGATAATAATAATGGTTATAATGATAATAATGATGATAATAATAATTGAAAACATAGTAGTAGCAGTAATAATAATATTAATGATAATAATAACAACAACAACAATGATTACGGTGATAATGATAATATTAATAATACAAATAATGATAAGTATACTAACAATAATAATAGAGGCAATAACAATGATAGTAATAGTTAAAATAAGAAACATAATGATACCAATACTTATAATAATAATAATAATAATAACAATAAAAATAATAATTGCAATACTAATCATAATAAGAATACTAAAGTAATATATTAAATAATAATGATAATAAGGATAGTAATGATGGTAATAATAATTAAAGTAATAAATATGGTAAATATAGTGGTAGAATAATAATAATAATAATAATAATAATAATAATAATAATAATAATAATGATAATGATAATAATAATACTAAGAGTAAGAAAAAATAATAATAATAATAATAACTACCATAACCATATTAATAACAATAACGATAATGATAGTAATAATAATAGTAATAATACTAATAATAGTAAGAGTACTAAAATAATAATGATAATAGAGGCCATAGTCGTAGTAATAATAATAGTAATAATAATAGTAACGATGACGATAATAATAATAATAGAAATAATAATAGTAGTGATAATAGTAATAATAATAATAATAATAATGATAATAATGATAGTAGTGGAAATAATAATAATAATAATAATAATGTAATAATAATATTGATAAGGATAACAACAATAATAATAGTAGTAGTATTGGTAGTAATGATAATGATGATAATCATAAGGAGGATAATAATAATAATAATAATAATAATAATAATAGTAATAATAATAATAATAATAGGAATAATCATAATAATGATAATAATAATCATAATAATACTAATAATAATAGTTAACAATATTAGAATTATTAAAATTTCATTGGTCAGGGTTTAGGGTCCAGGGAGGTGGAAGGCAACTTGGTGGTGTGGTGATGCCGGCGGCGGCGCGACGGTGGAGGCGGCGGCGGCGGAAGGAAGGAAGAAATGGAAGAGGTGGATGTGGAGGCTAGGGGAGAGAGAAGTAGGGGAAAATGGAGGTGTAGGGTGGTAGGGTAGGATCCCCTGGTTTTTTTGGGGGGTAGAGGAGGTGTTGTAGGTGGCGGTACGGGCGGCGCTGGCGGCGCGAAGGTGGCGTGAGGGGGGTCGAATAAGCTGATTGGGGAGATAGTTTTGCACGGCCGAGGCGGCTCGTGCGGAGCAAGGCAGGGCAAGCTGGTGGTTGGGTTGCGTAGAGGGCGGTGTAGGGAGAATTTTTGTGGTTGGGTCGGGCGGTAAGGGCGGCCGAAGACAGAGGAAGGGCTGACTGAAATGGAGGTGGCGCAGACGGGGTTTTCTGGGTTCCAAATTTCGAACCCGATTATGGAAGCTCCTGGGGTTATTTATAGGCTAATCGGGGGGTTAAAACGACAAAGGAAGGTGGGAGAGTAGGGGGGCAAGGGGTATGGTGCTCCGGCCGGCGAGGATGGGTCTGCGCAGGCCTATAGGGTAGGCCATGTTTGTCGGGAAAGGGAAATGGTGCGGGCAGGGGAAGGAATGGCCGAATGAGACAATTTGACAGGGGGAGACGACGGGAAGGAGAGGAGGAGAACGAGGGTCAAACGGCGGAATCGGAGGCGAAAAATCGGGCGCCGATCTGGGAGTTATAGGTGTGTCGGGGAAGAAGACGACACAGAGGGGGAAGGAAGAAGAAGAAGGCTGGACCGGCGGTCCAGCAGAAAAGAAAAGAAAGAAAGAATAAGGGGGCGGCTGAACCGGCCGGGAGAAAGGGAAGGAGGGGCGCGGGAGAGAGACGGGCCGCGAGGGGGGGAAAAGGCGCTGGGCCTGGCAGGCCGGCCCAGGCTGGGAAAAATAAGGAAGAGGAGGAGGAAGAAAGAAAAAGGAAAAAAAGAGGGAGAAAAAGGAAAAAGGAAAAAGAAGGAAAATTAGTGGTTGGATTAATTAGTATAATTTGGGTAATTTAGGGTATTTAATAAAATATAATTATCAAAACAATAATTAAATTCTATTTTTAGGTTAATTTAGGGATTTTTGGAAGAATTTTCTTAAATTCCATTTTAATTAACAAAAAACTTTAATTTTCTCTAATTAAATTATTTATGAATTTTATATTAATTTGAAACTATTTTATTCTTCTTAATTTAAATAAAGTAATTTATTTAATTAATTTCTAAAATAGAATCCTTAATTAGCTTAAAATACCACAATTCCTCCTATTTAAAACACTTTTAAATTTCTTTTTGGTTTACCCTAATTAACTTCCTCTTATTTTAATAAAAGTAAATTATTTTGGTTAAACTCCCACATAAAAATCTTATTTAATAATAGATAATCGAAATTAGGATTTTTGGGGCATTTCAAAAACTACTATCAACTTTTTAGCCTGATTATTTTTATATCTAAGTCGTCGTCGTCGTCGTCGTGTTATGTAGTTACCCTAATGAATAAATATATATAAAATGTGAAGTTAAAGTGTCTAGCACACATATCATATGTAGTAGTGTTATATAGTTACCCTAATGAAATAATTTATGTTTCAACATAATTCATGCTTAATTAATATATACAAAATATGAAGTTAAAATAACAAATGCACATATCATATATTATAATGTTATTACCTTTATCGTTTTCTTTTCCTTTGTTTTTGGATTGGTTTCATAATCTAATACATGTATTACTTCACAATAAGCATCCCTTACATAGATTTCCTCCTCAACAATGTCATGTTATCACCATTCAATGATTGAGTTGCTTGCATAGTTGTGACACACTCCTTTTCATAATTGGCATAATTTTCATTATCACATCCATTGAAATTTATTTTCTTCATGGATAATACCACAAACCATCTCTTATTAGTAGGATTAGTGATAAAGAAAACCTGTGTTTCTTTTGATATCATGGTAAACGGGTCTTGTTCATGTCATGCCATATTGAGATCTATTAATGTGAACCCATATTCATATCTAACCCCATGACTATTATTAACCCATATCCACCTGAAAATAGGGACTTTAAATACAATGTAATCTAGCTCCCAAATCCATTCAATCATTCCATAATAATTCATATCTATATAGATTATATTCTTATCCTTTGCACATATAATATGCTTAAAGTCACCCCACTAACCTACATTATTCTCTTTTCATCTTGTTGTTTCATATGAAAAGGGTATCCATTGATGACATATATAGCTAGCATACGAGAAAACATCATAATGGAGCTTTTGAGATAAGAAATATAAGGTCTTAGAAATTAAAGTCAGGGAATGTCCGATGAGTGGAATGATGCAATCTCTTAGTTGGTATATAAAGTAAAGAATATGTTTATTGATTATCCATTTATCAGTCTTTGATGAATTTTTAATTTTCAAAGAGCACATATGTTCTTTAATATATGGCTGAACATTACTGTTGTTATGTAATACATAGAGATGTACTTTATAGAACATGTCAGGGTCTACATACCCAAATTTTTTGGCCCTAATATCTTTCCCTTTAATGTACTTGTATGTCGACATTTAGGAATACCAAGAGCTTCATCATTAGATACATAACTTGTGCCAAATTTAACTGCCTCTTCCTCTAGGTAACTTCCAACAATGCATTGTTTTGGCTGATATTAATTCTTCAAGCAATCTTTTATTAGCTTCATAAATTGCTCAAAGGGTTACATTTAGTTCCTACGAGTAAGTCCTAACATTTTTACCTCATAAACAAAGTAAATAGTTAGATGTACCGTAATGTTAAAGAATAAGGGTGGAAAATATATTTTAAGCTAGCACAACGTCATCACAATATCTCTTTGCAAGGTATCCAAACTATCAAGTTGTATGACTTTGGAATAGAGTGTATTGAAGAACCAACAAAGGCTAGTGATAACAATTGGAATATGTTTTTGGAAAAATTCCATGTATGGCTATTGGTAACAAATGCTTCATCAAAATATGGCAATCATGAGCCTTCATATTAATTAGTTTCAATTCTTTCATTGACATTAGCCTTTTGACGTCTGAATAATACCCTTTTAGGACCTTGACATTGTTAAGTAATTCAAAAAATGGAAATTTCTCTTTTCTAGTGAGGGTGTGACAAGAGGGTGATAAATATGTTCTTCTTCTATTGTCATGTGGTTCCAGTTCATGTCCAATGTCCATTTCCTCCATATCCATTCAAGCATTGATGCCATATTTAGTTTTTCATAGAACATTAAGTAGTATACAAACAATACTATCACATATAGTTTTCTCATTATGCATCACATCGTGGTCATGTCTCACGTACAGAGATTTGTAATACGGAAGGTCAAAAATTATAGATATCATCTTCTACTCAACTGGTGGAGGCTTATCTTTGTTTTTCTTCCTAAACCGTATCTTTAATTGCTTCATCTTCAAATACACTTGCTGACCCATAAACTGGATTGGTGTCTAACTTTCTTCTAAGAAGCCATTACACTACCAGAAATGAGGTCTTTAATGACCAACAAATTTCGTCGCTAATGGCCAAATTTTGGTTACTAAAGCTAATAACGACCAAAAAAGTTTGTTGATCGTCACTGGTCGTTATTACTCCCTCGTTAAAGGCTTTAACGACCAACTGAAATTTTTTGGTCGCTAAAATAATAACGACTACATATTATATTGGTCGCTAATGCAATAGTAACGGCGTATGATTTTGGTCGCTAAAGGTAATAACGACGACACAGAGTGTTGGTCGCTGAAAGTAATAACGACAACTTATGATGTTGGTTGCTAAAAGTAATAGAGACAACGTATGAAGTTAGTCGCTAAAAATAATAACGATGAATAAAATACATTGTCATAAATAATATTAATGACCAATTTTTTTTATCGTAATTAAAAAAGTATCACACCAATAACAACTAAATTTTCCGTTAATACCAAAATTCATTCATTATTTGCGACATTATTTATTGGTCACAAATGAAATAATTATATATTCAATAATTTATATAATCAACATTTCAATATTCATCTATAACCCTACACCAATATAGATATACATATATCCATTTCAATCTTTTCAAGACCTGTACATGTATGTGTACATATATCTATTTCAATCTTCTCAAGACCTGTACCTGTATGCATGCATATATATCCATTTTGATCTTCTCAAAGCTTGTATCTGCATATATATATATATCCATTCTAAGATATGGATATAATTTTCTAAATATCTGCTTATAATTAAACATTCAACTAAATATTCATACAAATAATTTATATCAAATATCCGGTACAATTTTTGGCTATGATCAAATATAAATATATTACAAAAGAGCTAAAATATGTCATTGCATTATAAAAATATCATGATTAGCAGCTGCTTAAAAATTAATCATTCTATCCATCGGACACAATAGACTTGGTAATTTTATCAAAATAAACTGGATCTGCAACAATAGAAATAAAAATAATAATTAATATAAGTATCAAATAAATAATGACATATACACATAATTAATACACATATCTCATATCTTATTACATGTATATACACATATCATATATCCCAAATATATTTCCAAAGGCTTGGATGCTCCCAAAAATAGGGTAATATTTTTCTTCCCTATTAAACTAATAGGGAAATATTTTTATAAACCATTAGAGAAAAAATAAAGTATGAAATAAAAAATGAAGGTCATTATAAAGATATACATAATTACATGCACAAAAGGTTAAGAGAAGAAATCTCACCTCTACTAGGAAATATTATCACCACCGGTTAGATTTTCAAAATCAACGACATGTTTAAAAATATATCCACTTTGTTGTTGCTGGATACACATTTTAATAAATCAACCGTTAGAGCTAAAACAAAGTATGAAACAAAACTATAAATTGAAAGTAGAACTCAATCTATAGAGAGTAATGTAAAGAGCTAAATAAAACTGTTGGATGTGTTATTTCTAGGTCATTCTGAAGTCTTTGTTACTACTCTAAATATTTATAATTTCCTAACCACTAGTATTAGCTTATTAATTATAATCTCTCAAAAGTCAGATGTTGTTGTCTTAGGAGGGTCCCTATGCTTGTTAATTTTAAAAATTCATCCCTAGGAACCATATGTAACTTATTTGAATTTAGTTAGATCTAAACTAGTCACTTTAGCTTATTAGACAACTAGTTAGAATCATACTCATAATAATTAACACATTTAACAATTTTAACTAAACTCATGTTCAAGGGCAGCCACTATCCTTTGATGTAGATGGAGAAGCAAACATGTATTCTATATCATCATGTACATAGTCTTCATTTTCCATCAAGCATCGAAATCGTGCACTTTTCAAAATCTTCTCCATGACAGGTTCCCATTTGTCCATTCTTTCTTTTAGCACTCGATTTTCTTGATTCTTTTTCTCAATCTCTTCTTCTTTTCTTTTAATAGTAGCATCCTTTGCCTTGAGATCTGCCAAAAGCTTGTTCTTGCCTTTGTAAGGGCCTCTAATATCTCTAGGCTTCACTCCACCACCATAGCCAGGAACATAGCCCCTTGTTCGAGTCAATACATGCACATATTCAGCCACCTCAACATGAGTAAGGGAGGGTTCAGCAGCTTGGACCTCAATAATTTGAGACTTCAACATAAAGAATGTTAGTTAGACAAATATATATATATATAACTAATAAAATGAATAATATATGAAAAAAAGGTGTACATGGATGTCTGCAGCTTTGGTTGTAGCTATTACTTCACACTTTTTATGGCTTTCAAAATAAACGGTGCCATAATTTGGATGTTTTCCATCTTTTCCTCCTTAGATAATATAACATTTATCTATAAGGATTAATAACAAGGAAAAAGTAGTGTGTTGGAAAACTTTATATCTTGCGTTTCATAGGCAAATACATATAATATATACCATATCATAGGTGATCTCTCGATAAGGCTTGCTGTAACTACGATGAAGACATTTGTTGCCCATCATCAAGCGGTTGTTTGTATTTCTTTGGCTCATTTCCTGTATAGATATATTATATTATATTATAAATAAGAGAAGAATAATTAGCAAGGTAATCGAATATATAAATATTTCTAATAAATTATTCATTAGTGATACACCACAAACTTTGGACTATGATAGTAACATTTCACCAGCCACTCCCAATCCGATTGCTCCTCAATCGTAGTTGGTTTAAGCTTCAATTATTCATGAATATCCAAGCCTTTAATAGTTCTGTGATTATCTCCCCTCCAATTGTTCCACAAGTCTTTCAAGTGACGAAGAGTAAATTTTTTGTAACTCTCCATGTCATCATTGGAGAACTTCTCCTGCAACACAAAAGTAATGATTTATTTAGGAACTACAAATTAACAAGTCAAAGGAAACTATTATACAGAAAAGAGAAAAGGTTTGCAGTAGCACAAGTAAAAGTAAATGAAATATCAAAATGAATAATTGAAATTAATTACCGTCATTGCATCCCAGAGGTGGGCCTTGTGTCTTTGTTCAATTGCATCCTAAGATTAGATTCAAATAGGCATTATGTTGCGATCACGAACTAATTTACCTATGTGCCTACTCCACTCATGGCTATTATCTCCAGCAAAACGACCATTAAAAAAAGTCACTGGTAGCTTGTTTCCAACACTAAGTCTCGCCACTTTTTGACACCTATTTCTATCTTGAGGTTTTCAAATCTTTTGAGTAGAATTATCTATTACATAAAAATATTAAAAAAATTGACCAAGAATTAAGTAAAATAAGAATAATCAAAAGCTTAATATGACATACATCCACTTGTAAGATTCACATGAGAAGACTGGAAGACATTTTAAGCAATGACATGATTGTTTCCACCTTGGGCAATAGTTGTTTCACCTTGCGGAGCAATATCCTCATTGAGTAAGGGAGGAGGGGGGTCCCTTTGCACTACAAAGACATTAGTAGTGCTGGACATGCGTTTGGTGCCAGCTCTTAGAGTTGATGATAATGGGGGAATGTCATTTGTCTTATCAGTGGCTTGAATGTTACCACCGGTTGTAGCGGATAGTCGAAACGTCTTCAATCCTAATCTGCGGCCGTGCCCCTTGCCAAGAGCATTTAATTGGCCCGGTGATATATAATTAGGTCGATCAATCTTTGATTTAACTAGGGACACCATTTCCTTGAAACCTACAATATTAATATAAACAATTAGATTCTATAAAATGACATTTGGTAGAAGATATTCCTATCTTCATCAGCATTATAACACATTACCAAAATAGAGTACATAATACACTCCATTAAACACTTGTGATACGAGTTCAATAAATACATCTCATCTTGAGAAAATCAAGCTACTAGTAGCAAGTATACAAAAGTACATCACTAAGCACCATTACAAATCTTAATGATGGTTAAAGTTTATATGCATAAGTCTTCATTCGATTGTAATGTCTTCACAAGGAAATGGTGATTGACTTTTTAACACAACATGCCAACTCTTGTTAATGTTATCTTCAACATAAAATGCTTGTGATGCTTGAGTTGCTAGAACAAAAGGTTCTGTAGTTTTCTAAATACGTCTACAATCAACACTTGTGAACCCATACTTATCTTCCTTCACTCCCTTAACTTTATCAGCTACATCAAACCAATCACATCGAAACAAGACTAAGCGTTTAGTGCCTAAATACCACAATTCAATAATCCCGGTCAATTGACCATAGTAATCGATGGATCCACTACCATCATCACCAACCACGACCACTCCACTAAATTGTGACCTTGATCTTTCTTCATGAGATATAGTGTGGAATCGATATCCATTTACTACATAGCCATAAAAACACATCACATATTTTGACAGACCATGAGACAATGAGAGTAAGTCTTCTGTCTTCTCGCTCTTATCTGTTTCATATAAATCTTCAACCTAATAAAATATAATGTTTATTATAACCTATTTTTACAAACCCAATGATCTAAATGAACTTGCATTTCTATATATATTGAATATTGAATAGCATAGAAAACTTACTTTTTTGTTAAAGCACTCAATAAACATTCTATTCCATGCATTGGATGACACTTGTGGTGGATTGTGTTCTTGATTTTGTTAATAAATTCTACAATAAAAAAGATATATAATATGTCTAATACGTGCCTTTGAAAAAAAAATAGATAGAAAGGAATGAGTTTTTAGGAATGGCTTACTCAAGAAATGGCTGAACTTCTTCAAAATTGTTAAGAACATACATATGGGCTTACTCTAATTCATCTGCATCTAAGTCTCTAGTTCGACCACTTCCTAGCCCTCTTCCCTAGTAATAAAAGGAAGACAATTCCGCAGAGACATTCACATCATCATCATAATTTCAATCAAGGCGGTTAAACTTAGTCTCTACTTTATGCAAATATATTGAACAAAAATTCATGCATTCTTCTACTATATACCCTTCTGCAATAGAACCTTCTGGACGAGCCATGTTACGTATATAATACTTCAAAGTATACAAATTCCTTTCCACTGGATACATCCAATGAAAATGTACAGGTCCACATAACATAGCCTCATATGCCAAATGAACTGACAAATGTAACATCACATCAAAGAAAGATGGTGGAAAAATCTTCTCTAACTTATAAAGGGTTATTGGAATTTGGGCTTCAAGACACCTCAAGTATTCCATATTCAAATTTTTCGAACCTAAATCCTTGAAAAATATAGACAACTCAAGAAGTGGTTCATACACAGCCTTCAGAAGAAGGCCACACAATGCAAGTGGAAGAATATGATGCAAGAGAATATGATGGTCATGGCTCTTTAATCTAGAAATCTTATTCTCTTTCAAGTTTAAACATTGTTAAATGATAAAAGAAAAACTATATGGAACCTTCAAATGCTTCAAAAACTTGCAGAATTTACGTTTTTCCTATCGAGATAGGGTGAAACGAGCATCGGACAACAATATGTTATGAGCATTTGTGATAGGATGTAACTCCGGCCTAATATCCATTTCTTGCAAATCAAGACGATATTTATAGTTATTTTTCATCTTATTTGGTACATTAAGTAGTGTTCCAAGTATGCTATCACATATTTTTTTTTCAATGTGCATTACATCTAGGGTATGCCGTATCAAGTGGTGCTTCCAATATGGGAGCCTAAAAAATATACTTTTCTTGTTCCAATTATCTTGCCTGTTCTTGTGCGAGATCTTTCCTTTGAAATTAGGATCTTTGCTTAATATGATGTCTTTAAGATCTTGCACTTGGTGAAGAATCTCTTCACCTGCTACAGGCTTCGGAGCTGTGCCATTTTCTATAGTACCATCAAATAACATTTTCTCTCTTCTCCATCTATGATTATTTTCCAAGTAGCGCCGGTGACCCATGAAGCATTCTTTTCCCCCATTAACTAGTCTCAAAGAGTGAGTATCCTCATTGCAAATAGGGCAAGCGCGTTTTCCCTTTGTACTCCATCCAGACAATATTCCATATGCAGAAAAATCATTGATAGATCACATAAGAGATGCATAGAGATTGAAATTTTGACACTTTGATGCATCATATGTTTGGACACCATTATTCCACAAGTCCTCTAATTCATTGATTAGAGGCTGTAAATATACATCAATAGCATCTCCAAGACCATCGAGACCTAAAATCAACATAAAAGAAACAAATTTGGATGACGTGGATATCAAAGAGAAGCAAACACAAAACGTAATTTTTTGATATCATAATTTGGAATGGTTAGTGAAAGTTTAAAGTAAATCGCAAACCTGGAATGAGCATGGACAACAACATACTTGGTTCCTTCATGTACAATGAAGGAGGCAGGTTGTATAGAATAAGGGTCACAGGCCACATACCATATGATGGTCTCGCATTATTGAACGGTTGAAAACCATCACTAGCTAGCCCAAGTCTAACATTCCGAGGTTCAGAAGCAAAATTCGGATTGAGCTCATCATGTTTTTTCCATACCAACCCATCAGCTGGATGCCTCAAATCTCCATCATTATCTTTATCATGATGCCATCTCATTAGAGAGGTCGTCTTAATGGACATAAAAAACATATGAAGTTGAGGGTTTAGTAGAAAATATCGCAATATCTTAACAGGTATTTTTTCCCATTTTCTTTTACCTTATATTCCCACTATGCTTTCTTTGTTGCCATCTTGAAGCTTTGCAAATTTTATATTTCTCCAGATGACTATCTTCTTTCCAAAATAGCATACAATCATTCACACATGCATCAATCTTCTTATATGAAAAGCCAAGATCTTTAATTATCTTTGTTGCCTTGTAATAAGAGTCGGGTAAGGTCAAATATTTGGGTAATAAATCTTCTTTCAACAATTTAAGTAACATTATGAAATAAATATTACTCCATTTTCCAGTACTCTTCACATGAAGCAATTGAAATAAGGCAGACAATTTAGATCCCTTAGAACCCTCGTAAAGAGGTTGTTGGAAGTCATTTAACAACCTTTGTTTTTTTTTTCTGCTTCAAAGTTGGGTTCTTCTTAATGGTTTAGGGATCCCATATTTTCCAAATTAGGCTCAACATTCCGATAATGAGGATACCTATCTTCTAAAAGTTTTGCTCTCTCGTTATCACTATCATCATAGTCATCTTCATTCTCATTATTTTGAGGATCCATATTGATTTTAGAATGTTCCTCATGTCCTTCTTCACCATGATGAAACCATAAAGTATAATCTCTCATAATCCCAAAGGTCATCAAGTGTGCTTTCACAATATCACGAGTTCTAGAATTGGTGTTAACACAATTGATACATGGGCATCTAATTAAATTTGTATTAATTTTTTGAAAACCATAGTTCAAGAATTCTTCAACCCTAGTAAAATATGCTGGATTATGAAAACGATCATCAACAAGGCCAATCCATTCCTTATTGGGTGCCATTTTCTAAAGAAAAAAAAGGCATAAACATAACAATTAGAAAACAATTGCCAATTAGATAAAACATGCACACTATCATTTTGAATAATACACAACAAGGATTATAAAATATAATACCAAACATCATTAATAAAGTATCTAACATGAAATTAGATACATTTTAAAGGATATTGTAAATTCAATTTATCTAAAATATCTAAAATAGATAAAACTGACAAATCCGGATATAGCTAGGTCACAAATCAAAATTTCACAAATCAACCATAACCAATACAATTAACCATTCTAAATTATTCATACAACACATATATATATACAATTAAACAAATAAATTATCTTATCATAATCTAATTCATTTAAAATTAATCAAAACATAAGTTAGGGTTTGAATATTGATACCAATTATATCATATTTTATTTTTTGTTAAAAAAAATGTCAATGTTGATCATCATCATATTCTTTATCTGATTTTATCAACTTGAATGATTAAAGATTTCTTAAATGAATTAACATAGAAAGTAATCTAAGGACATAAAAAAGAGATTATATAACAATATAAAGTAATGAAGAAAAACTTCAGCACTACCATCCATCAAAACCCTTCCTAATATTTTACTTTCAAGATAACATCTAATCATATACTCAATTGATTAAAATAATAAATGAAACATTCAATTTAACATAATTAGGGTTTTTTTAGCCTGGACCGTAAATCCGG
Source organism: Tamarix chinensis (assembly GCA_030549775.1). Taxonomy (NCBI): domain Eukaryota; kingdom Viridiplantae; phylum Streptophyta; class Magnoliopsida; order Caryophyllales; family Tamaricaceae; genus Tamarix; species Tamarix chinensis. Next base: position 164,867,453 of record CM060171.1, on the reverse strand, counting down.
TCAAATCTTCCTAATATTTTACTTTCAAGATAACATCTAATCATATACTCAATTGATTAAAATAATAAATGAAACATTCAATTTAACATAATTAGGATTTTTTTAGCCTGGACTGTAAATTTGGTCAAATATTGCTAAAATATTAAATTGACATGTCGAAAATGAAATTAAACATAATCTAATGCAAATTATATAATAAATTGAATAAAATAACTTGATTACACAATTCAATTTAAATCTGCAAGAATTTTGACCTAAGAATCCCATTTCGATTAATTTCGCACAAAAATTTCAAATTGATAGTTCTAACATGAAATTAGATACATTTTAAAGGATATAGTAAATTCAATTTATCTAAATCGGATAAAACCGACAAATTCGGATATAGCCGGGTTACAAATCCAATTTTCAAAAATCAACCATAACTGATACAATTAACCATTCTAAATCATTCATACAACACATATATATACAATTAAACAACTAAATTATCTTATCATAAGCTAATTCATTTAAAATTAATCAAAACATTAGTTAGGGTTTGAGTATTTATACCAAATGTATTGCAGCAAAATTGGAGGGAGTGAGGGGTGTTGGAGCTTCACTGGTGTTCAAGGACCACTCGCCGGTGACGAGCGGCGCTGGAGGGGGACGAGCGGTGGCGCTCCACGGCTGTCCTTGTGAGTTGCTGGTGGCTGCTGCTGTTGCTGTATTGGACGAGGAGGAGGAAGAGGAACAACAACTGTGTGCTGTCTGCTCGACCGACGACGGCTTGCATGGTGGTGCAGTCTGGGATGAAGCCTTCGAGAAGGAGACGGCCAGGGCAGGGGAATGGACATTGATCAAGGGTCAGGGAGGGATGGCAGGTTACAAACAGTTATGTATTTAGAAATATAAGAATGGGTAGAGGCACGCAGGAGGTGAAATTTTTTTTTTAAGGAGTTAGGACAATTAAGTGTTTTTTTTTAATTTTAGATATTTGAAAAAAATGATTATAAAACACACACACACACACACACACACACACACACACACATATATATAACTTAAATATTTTTAACGATCAATAAATTAATGATTAACGATAAAAAATTATATTAGTCGCAATAGATATACCATCAACAATGACTTTTGACAATGGTCGTTAATAATATATCAATAACGATAAAAAAAATTGATTGTTAATGTACCGGTTTATTGTAGTGTTAAAAGCTTTTTTTTATCTATAATAATGATGATTATTTGGTAAAAATATATGATATCCAAGAAAAATAGTCTTCTAGAAATGTGTTAGTTGAACAAATAAATTATTCTCCTCACATATCGGACATGCGTAATGGCCTGCCACACTATCTCATATACTGGAAAATTATTTATTGTATAGAATAATATTGCTTTCTCCAAAAGTGTAAGCTTGGCATAGGGATTTTGTGACAGACATAGGGGCCTCGTGTTTATAAATATGGATTTTGTTTGTCTATATAATGATTTGAGTTGTTATTAGACAAAGATTAAGAGTAAATAAAATAACACAGGGACTCATGTTTGTGAAACATGGTCCATGTTTTTGGTGATTCTACAAAATATGTCGCTTTACCTTGTAGGATTTTATTTGATATAAAAGAGTTGAGATGAAACCCTAGTCTAGAAATTGAATGTGCAATCTTCATTTCCTCTATTGTTTTCTCTTTGATTAAGAGAATTTCTAAGTGTATAATCTTGTTGAGTGATTTATTGAATCCCCTTGTAACTACACAACTGCAAAAATAATGATCTTTGATTTTTTCCCCTTATTGTTCTATCATGTAATTGATTTCTTAATTGGTTTAAATTTCTTGTTAGTTCCGATAATTATTCAGATCCATTATTATTAGACTACAATCAACGTTATTCTATAATAGTTATCATCAAGAATCATATATTTCACAAGAGTCAAAATTCTATGAAACTCTTATTAGTCCATCTATTACATGCTTTTAAGTTATATTGCCTTAAAGTAACGGATAGTTTAGTAAAATTCTTACAATCACTGAATAGAGGTTTATCCAAGTCACGTGTTAACTTCTCAAATATTTTTGGATAATCCCAAAGACTTTCATCGACCTTCTAAGTTATCTCCTCTAACAAATCTCCCTCGTAGTTCTTAAATGATTCACTACTTTCCATCCTACCTTCCTCTTCATTATATCCAAACTTTGTATTACCATGCCATATCCAACAAGTGTAACTTGTATCAATTCCGTACACAAAAAAATAATCTCTCAAATCATCAGTATTGACATGTTGAATATAAGTACAACTCAAATAAGGATATACTATTCTGCTAGAGTCCCAAGCATGTTCTAATGCAAACTTAATGAAAAATTTTATTCATTTGTCATATTCTCTAAACAATTGATTTACATAAACCCATCTTTGATCCATAGTTTTACAATCTTATGAAAAGTAATTATTACAAATCAATTCACTTCTAAAAAATAATTCACAAACATCTCATGACTATAAAGAATTAATTTTAGTATAGTGTACCATGTTGTTCAATTGTTATATATATAAAATATTCCAACATGTTTCAAAACATATACCAACACACAAACCACTAATGCTTAAATAGATTTCATATGTATATAAATATCAAAAATTTATACAAGGCTTCAAATTACAAAAGATATACATATTATGTGTTTAAAATAAGACCAAAAAACTAAGAAGAACCCTAAGGCAATATCAACACAGTCTACAACAAAAGGTTGCTGCATCCTAAACATCTAACTAATAACAACCCTATTAATATAAATAGGGCAAGTTCGGGGCGGGTATGCTTATACCCATATATATGCCCGATAAGAAAATCAGTACCTAAACTGATATCCACTAACATACCCATATCCATATCCATATCCATCATATATCCATTACCAGACAGATAACATGTTTATCCGTTAAAAGATATTATCTAACGTATAAATCTATTACGTAACAAATAAAACCATTTAGGGTTGAGCTGACTAAAAAATTTAACCTTAATATTATATTATATTTATTCTAAAATTATGGGTAAAATAGTAATTATGTATTAGGTAAATGAAGATGGATATAAATATAGGTATAGGTATGAGTGCGGATATGGATACCCCTTGCCCGTATCCATATCCAAACCTGACAAATATTTTCTTCCATAATCCATATCCATATCATTTTTTATTATCTATATCCGTTTAAGTATTCGTCGGATAAAATCCATCCCGTTTATATCTTGAAACAAACCCTAGCCATCCTATAAAGTCCATCGGTAGCCTTACCAAGATCGACTAGCAACTATCACTCTCAAAGTCCACTCTTCTTAATATGTTATTTTCTCCCTCACATCATCAATAAAGAGACTAGTGATGGATACCCTATGGTAACTAAGGTGTATATTCGATGATAAACTATGATGAAACCTCCACTGGTTATCTTTCACCGTTAGCTCTTTGGCTATTCGATCATAATCCCTCACACACACCTCACCCTCAACAAATCTCAAGTATGGTGTATCGGTATGGTAGACAAAGGCTTACAAATAAATAGCTATAGCCTCTAACCATGGCTCTATCTAACGTAAGGTCAAAATCAAGTAATACAATCTAAAATAGAATAGACCAAAGTATGACCCATTCAGAAACAACTAACCTAGGTCACCGTTCAACCAACTCATATAACTATGAAGATCTGCATAAGGTGTCATGTACAAATATGGTAAAGGTATGTATGGAATAAGTAAGTGTGGTATCTCACTACCTATAAAAGAGAAAAACCAATAAATCTTATCATCAAAGTTATTATCTTACACTTCTAAATTATAAAATATGTAAATTATATAGTTGAATTAATTGTAAATATATTATATCATATCTTAACCAATAATGTAAAGATAACAGCCTACTCATATAAGATAAAAGTTAGAAGCATGTAAATGTTTTTTAGTTGCTCAACGTACTACATGGATCCCTCTAATAAGGTTACTCAACCTTAATAACCCATTACCAATCATCTTCTTAGTAGTAAATTCTCTACACATTTCTAAGTTCTTATATCTATACGTTGTTATTAAGCAAACTATCCTAATAATTTCCGCACTATTAGAAACAATAAGTAATTAAATTTAAAAATTTATATTATTATTATTATTATTATTATTATCATTATTATTATTATTAATAAAAATAACATATTATTATTATTATTATTTCCAAGATAATCACTTTTTATAGATAAATAATGTCATGCATCTTCACTTATCTTTTTTGTCTCCCCTTTTTTTTAGTTTTTAATTTTTTTTGTGTTATGTCTCTATTGGTCATAAATAGAGGCAAATCCACAACATACAAACAAAATTTTTTAGTAATAAATTATATTAACATGCATGCATATATTCATAATTTTTTTATAATTCTAAAAGAAGAAGAGAAATATCAAGTACCTAGCTAAATACAAGAGTGTCAACAAAGCAAAAGATGAGGAACAATGGTGGAGCAAAGGACTAGAGTGGCAGCGGCTAAGCAAGACAAGAACAACAACAGAGCAAGGGACGAAATGTAATACCCCAAAATTTTATCTAATCTTAATTCCAATTAATATATATTTTAACCAAATCCTAATATCGGATAATTGATAATTTTATTTTATCCAAATTCCTTAACCTTAAATCTAATCCTAATTCTAATTTTGGGTCATTTAAATTTTAACCTAACACTAACTCCCACATATTTTATAGATTAATTTTGGCCTAATCCCCTAATCTAAAATTCAAACCTAACTTTAATCCTAGCCTACAATTATTAAATTTTCTTTCCCCCTTTTTCTTTTATTTTCTCCTCATTGGGATCGAATTCCCATCTCCGCCTTCCCCTTTTACCCATGCGGATCTTTCCTCTTGCATGGTTCATGCCCCTTTCTTCTTTTCCTTCCTAACCATGCATCTCATGTGCACCAACCACCTATCCTATACCCTACAACATAGTATTTAACACCAACTTGTCCCTTTCTCCTTGATCTGTGTATTAGAAAACCAACCCATGCCAACTCCCCCAATCTTCAACCTCTCAATTGATTCAACACTTTGCACGCCTCACCCCTCTCATTTTATAAATATATCCTCCCGTCATACTTCGTCCCCTTTCCTAACAACAACTAAAGACTTCTTCCTTTCTTCCTTTCTACTTACCTCATCATTACCCTAAGCACCACACCAACCTAGCAACAAAACCTCCCACTGTTCCGTCCCTTAACACCGATCCTCATTGTTATTGCTCACCCATAGAAATGATAATCAATGTTGCTTACCCTCTATCACCTTTGGAAACCACCATCGTTAGTGATCCCTAGCACTGACCCTCATCACTATTGCCACCCCTTAACTTTACTCTTCACTATCGTTACCCCTCCAAGTTGTATCCACCCCCAAAATTTATCCCCTACTATATTTGATCCTCTTTTACATTCCCTCCTCCTTATAAATGGTAAAGAGTGTCATTGCTCTCTCAATTTGTGGCACATCATTTCAATCATAGCCCTTCACTTTGGTTTGCTTTGATTTTCTCCTTATTTCCACACTCTTTTGCCTTATCTTTTCTTTGGTTTATTTCTTGAGTTCTAATGTTGTATTTTTATTAATTCTTAGTTTTTATTCCCATGGTCTTAGAGGAGATATCTTAGGCTATACGTGTATAGAGATTGAAGATGCTTTGGTAAGGATACATGTCGTAAATAGTTTTTGTGTGTGCATTATGTATTTTTGCATAATATCTCATGTTTGATATTATTATGATTATAATTTTATGTTGATAATTTTATGGTATGATAATGTGGCATCAAATCTATGGAAACTAAAAATATATGAAGAGCATGATCTTAAATGTTATTATTGTGATAATTTTTGCTTTATAACTCTAAGTGTGATCATGTGATCTATGGTATTTTAATATGTTTTATATAGGTATGGGATGATTTTAAATAATGTGGTTAAGTATTATCATGATGATATGTTGAAAATTGGAAACCATTCATACCAGAACTCATTAATTTTTTTTGAAAACATACATTTTAGCTAGTTTAGGGGGTATTTTAGTTAATATGGGTTAAAAATAAAATCATTGGTACTTTAATATGTTAAATGGTTAGAAATATACTAAATACATTATGTGAAATATTTGGAGGGACCATGAATGATTTAAGGCTAATAAATGAGAAAAATGACTAAATTGGGAATAGTAACCTTATGGTTAGGTTATTGTCACATATGTGAAATGTTGAAGTTAGACCTTAATTTTCATATATGTTTTTAGCATTGTTATTTTAAGAATTTTATTAAATTTTGTGGTTATATGATTATTATAGAATAAGTTATGCTTAATTTGTAAAATTAAGGTTTTGTGGAAACTTATAAATAGTAATATTATCGAATGTGTAAGATGTTGGAGTTAAAACTTGATTTTTGGGTATGTATGTAAAAATAATATTTTAAGGATGGATATTAAATATAGTGATAAAATGTGTACTAGGGAAGAATTTAGGCATAACTTGCGAACTTAGGATTTCGTTGAGGAACTATAGCATTTTCCTTTGAGATGTATTGGTATTCATATGTTTGTGCTTTTATGTGTTTCAAATGATTATGTTAAGATATATTATGTGCTTTACATATATACATATGCGCATGTATGAGTACTTTGAAAAATACCACATTGAATAAGATACTAATTACTTAAAGAGAAAGATTATGTGAGTTAGGGCCAAGGTGTTATATGTTTGTTCCACCATACGATAATAGTAACTTATATATGTTTTTCCCTATTAGGTGCTTCATAGAATTCTACCAATTTAAGAATAGTGGGGTTTCCTAACTCGACTTAAACTAGATAATGATATTGAGATAAGTAACAATGAATAAGATACTAATCACTTAATGTGGAATATTACGTAAGTTAGAACTAAGATGTTTTGTTTGTTCCACTAGATGATAATAGTGGCTTAGGAATAATTTTCCCTAAAAGGTAGTTCAGACCATTTCCACTCGTTTAATAATAGTGGTTAGGAGGGTTTTTCCTAAGAGATGTTGAGTGTGTCCTACTAGATGATAATAGTGACCTGGGTGTGTTTTTTCTTAAGAGTTGTTTCTAACTATGCCATCAGTTTAAGAATAGTGGGGTCTCTAAACTCAACGTAAATATAAAAATGGATTATGATTATAAGTAATGATAGATGTCTAGAAATCTGTAATATCTTACTATATGTTAACATGCTTGCTTATGCTTCCATATGATTTATGTTATGTATAACCTTATTATGGATGTATTGTTACATTACTTAGCACATAGGTTAATGATCACTATTTTCATGGGTACTGTTCATTTCTATGAACACATGACCTAGATGAGTTTGTGTAGGTTATTGAAGACCCATTGGATGATTATGTTGCTTATTGGTGACGAGTGATCATATGTACGGGGTTGAGATCGAATACTTATGTTATTTGGTTCCCTGTATTCATCTGGATACCTTTTGGGACCCTTCGTCTAGGGTATTCTTTTATGTATTTGAATATTATATTTGGAGTTAGCCTAAAAAACTCTTATCTATGTTAATGAAAGATTCATCATATTATGTTTATTGTGTTTTACGTTGTAAATCATTTTGCCTTGTAAATGACGTGAAAATGATAAGTAAGCTAGACTTATGTTAATTATGATGGCAACACTTGCATACGTTTGTTTTATGCTTTTGCTTAAATGAAAAATTTCAGCCATAAATTTTTGGGTTGTTACACGAACAACGGTGAGGATGCAAGAGAGAGGAAGAGGATGACTGGTTAAATGAGGCGGAGTGGTGTTATTCTACATTGATTTGAGGGTTGCCAAAAAGAGGAGGAGGAGTGTCATCAACCAAATCCGCTACGTCGTCAACCTAGAGTGAGAGTGAGAGTGAGAGTGAGAGTGAGAGTGAGAGCAAGAGAGAGAATGACAATATTCTTAAATAAAATGAATCATGTAGAGAGGGGGGAAACAACAACCAACTTTATGCTTTTTCTGGAGAGTTATAATACTTGTTTACATAATAACCATTATCAAAACTCCCATTTTTTTCGATGTCATGTTTTAATAACAGATTTCCATATAATTGTTAATTAAACTTGAGTATAAACTTTAAGATATTTTTGGTATTGAACCGTTATTAAAGCTTGCTTTGCATCCCCATGCACATTTTTTCATGTATTTATTAACGGTTTTAGAAAACCATTATTTATGTATCATTATTAAATAAATATTTTGTAGTAGTGTTTATTTCTAAAGGTTAGATTATTTTATCAAATCCTATGCTCCAATCAATGTTAAAAAAATCAATAGCCTAGAAACTCCTCTTCTAAAATACTTAGTCACCTTCACAAAAATAAGATTAAAGAGCTTAGACTAGCATGATGAAATAAGTAAGAGTGAAAATAAAAGAAATTACTTTTGAATATGGAGGCTTGGAAACCACCACAAAAATGACCAACAACCACTAAGGAATGAAAGATCAAGGTGTTGGAGGGATAAAGGGAAGGAAAACAAGAAGAAAGGAAGGATGGAAGACACCATTTGTCTTCTGAAACAAAACACAACAACAACAACAAAATTGTAACAGTTGGTTGGTAATGGAGAAAGGAGAGGAAAAAGAATAGAGAAGGGGCACAAATTCTTGGATAAAAGGGTGCCCAAATGAATTATAACATGCAGGGAATAACACCCATAAACAATCAAAGGGAAAGGAAGCAAGGCCGAGGTGTGGTACCTATTAGAAGTAAAAAAACATCATTGTTGTAGTTATGCAACTGATCGGGAAGTGAAGTCTAGGTAAAAAGAAAGGTGGAGAGGCTCAATTTCATGGATTAAAATAGCAAGAACTCATAGTTGTAATGGAATCTTTACAATGAATTAAAAGTCAGGGGAAATGAAAAACCAAAAAGAGATAATGAGGTATTGGAAGTTGAGAAAAAATTACCATTGTTTTATTGTCGAATTTTTTTGATTTTTATGTGAGGTTGAAATGAGCTGCACGATTTGGAAAAAAAATAGAGTGAGATTTGATAGGGAGGAATGTGGAGTGAGTTTTCTATTTGACTTTTGCTCACTTGAGTCCTAGGATTAGGGGTATTAGAGAGATATTAGATTATGATTGAGTGTATAAGAAAAATGTTATAAAATAATAATTGAGGTACTTTTTGTATACTTTTGTTTAGGTGAAAGGAAAATACATTAGATTCTGATTTATTTTAGTGAGAAGGGTAGTTAAGATTATGAAAAGGTTACAATTTATTTTGAATAATTGAATTGTAAGAAAACCCAATAATAGAATTGGAAATTATCAATTGATTTTCAAAAATTATAAAAAATATGGAAAATATAAAATAATCTTATAAACTTAAATATATAAAATATTAGATATCGGAGATGGTTTGAAGCTCAACGGATAAAAAACAAGCAAAAACAATAAAATCACATAAGTCCAGGAAATAATTTTTATTTATTTATTTATTTTTGCAAATGCACAAAATAAATGACAAGGGTTCAAATTACTATAGATTAATGCATAATATTTTTATAAAATAAATATATAATAATATTTGGTATCAAAATTTGTTTGATAACCAATGGATTAAAAATGGATAAAATCGTCTAATCATGTAAACATATCTTTTTACGATTTCAAAGGAATGGGTGAAAAATAAATAAACGGAATGGACACATGAACTAAAAAATATTTTTGAATCAATTTCTAAATTTCAAACTAGTTGAAAAAGGTGAAAATGAAAAAATCTAAATAATTGTAATAAATGCATTTTCCATAGATGAAAGAAACGATTGACATAAGGCTTAAAATTAATACAAACGGAATGACATTCTATAATAGATTTTTTAGAAACATATTGCGAGCCTAATCATGTATGGTAATTAATGATTAAAAGAATAATGTATCACAATGGTTTTAGATGAAGGAACTTTTTTTTACAAAAAATTTAAAATATAAAAGTTTTTGATTAACTTATTTATAATTGGTTTTTTGAAATTTATTATAACTTTAATCCACTAATAACTACTATAAGTAAATATTACCAAATATTTTTATATAAAAAGATACTATTATCTATTTGTTAAATAAGATAATGTAATCCACTATTAACTAACTATTAATACAATTCACTAATTACTATTAAGTATTAAATAATTACCAAATAGGGCCATAATAATAGTTAAGTATTTACTATCGGTAAATATTACCATATATTTTTATATAAAAATATAATATTATCTATTTGTTAGATAAGATAATGTAATCCACTATTAACTAACTATTAATATAATTCACTAATTACTATTAAGTATTAACTAATTACCAAACATAGCCATAAGCATAGTTAAGATTATAAAAAGGTCAGATGATTGGTTACAATTTATTTTGAATAATTGAACTGTAAGAAAATCCAATAATAGAAATTGAGAAAAATATCAATTGATTTTCAAAAATTATGGAAAAAATACAAAATAATTTTATAAACTTAGAGATATAGAAATATTGAATATCAAAGTTGGTTTGAAACTCAACAGAAAAAAATAAGCAAAAACAATAGAAATACATAAGTCGTGAAAACATTTTTTTTGGGCAAATGCGCAAAATGAATGACAAGGGTTCATATTGCTACATATTAATTCATAATATTTTTATAAAATCAATTGTATAATATTATTTGGTATCAAATTTTGTTTGATAACCAATGGATTAAAAATGAATAAAATCGTTTAATTGTGTAAACATATATTTTTACGATTTAACAATTAAAAAGGAATGGGTGAAAAATGAATAAACCAAATGGACATATGAACTAAAAAATATTTTTGGATAAATATCTGAATTTCAAACTAGTTGAAAAAAGTGAAAATATAGAAATCCGAATCATAGTAATAAAATGCATTTTCCGCAGATGAAATAAATGATCGATAGAATGCTTAAAATTAATACAAATGGAATGGAATTATATAATAGAATTATTAGAAACATATTGAGAACCTAATCATGTAAGGTAATTAAGGTTTAAAAGAACAATGTATCATAATGGTTTGGGACAAAGGAAATTTCTTTTACAAAAATAAAATAAAATATGAACATTTTGGATTAACTTATTTATAATTGGTTTTTTGAAAGTTACTTATAACTTTAATCCACTAATAACTACTGTTAGTAAATATTACCAAATATTACCAAATATTTTTATATAAAATTTAATATTATGTATTTGTTAAATAAGATAATATAATCCACTGTTAACTAACTATTAATATAATTCACTAATTACTATTAGGTATTGACTAGTTACCAAATAGAGCCATAAACAGAGGTAAGATTGGGGCTCCATTTTATTTTTCAACAAGGTGTGAAGTTATAACCATTGGAACACCTAATATAAAGAGGAATTGACCGTCCCAAGACATCTCGGAGCCTTGGTTGGGGACGTTGGGTATTATTAACATATTAGGTATTTGATATATATTGAATAATGATGGCACCATAAAAAGAATCATAGATGGTTGAGAAGTTGGTGCCTCATGTGTTCTATGTCATTTTAGAAAAGTCAAGATTCAAGTCTTGATTAGTATATTTTTATGCACAAGTTTTTTTTTTTTAAATTTTCAAAATGCTATATTTGGTGCTTGTAGTTATAACCATAGTTTTAAAAACCAGACCGGTAATCGAACTGGTATCATAACTGATTCATTGGTTTAATGGTTGGACCAGTTGTACATTTTAAGTTAAAAATGTGAAATATATAAACATTTAAACTACACATGAATTTGACTGGCTCCCGACCGGTTTTTTGACCAGTTTTGCGACTGGTTTTTTAATTGGTTCACAGGTTTTTACTGGTCCAACTAGTTTTTGACGGATTTTTATTGATTCTGAGATCCTGAGAACCGGTACATAAAATTTGGTCGGTGACCTGACTAATTCGCTAATTCACTAGTCGAACCGGCCGGTCCAATCTAGTTTCTAATACTATGGTTATGACACTTTAATTCTTCTTACCCCCGCACACTTCTCTTGTCTCTCCTTACTTAAGCTTTAGGCCTCCTACTCCTTCGCTTCCTTTTGTGTTGTTGCCTTATCGCATCACCTATTGGCTGTTGTCCAATGCATAAGCCATTATTGTTGCTTCACTGTTTGGACTTCTAATGCATCACTCGTTGATTGTTGTAGCTACTTGCTGCAAATATGCATTTCAATTACTCAATATATTAGGTAATATTAGATATATTCTCTTACTTAATTTAGTTGTGACGAATTAATTTCCAACTTTATGTTAATTGATAAGTTAAAGATTGATAGCTTTGTTTTGATAACGAAATCCTAGGTGATTACAAAACCCTAATTGATTAAATATTTATAAATTTCTGTTAACTAATTAAAAATTTTCATCTATTATAAATCTTTAATTCACTAATTAGTTTGTTAGTTGAATGAAGTATTTAGTATTTAGTTAATTTTTGGATTAATTTATTGTAAAATTATATCACCTATTATATTATGTTAAATATCTTAGTTTATTAGTTAAATTAATTCACCAATTAATTTATTAATCGAATGCCTTATTTAGTTATTTATTTAATTATTGAATTAGTTTGTTGTAAAATGATATTACCTATTAAATTTTATTACATCTCTTAGTTAATTGATTGAAGTATATAATTTATTAATATAGGATTAATAAATCCTAATTTTATTTTGATTAAAAAATCCTAATTTAAATATATAATAAATTTTTATTTTTTATATTAGTTTGTAAAAAATCCCATAAAATTTAAATTCTAGCTCCACCAGCCGTAGTAACACCGAATGGGCAGTTGAAAGCAGTTACGAAGTAGGTGAGGCCCAGCTCAACAAAAAAAATCCCGCTACCTTGCGGTCCAAAATTAAAACCACCCTGAAGCAGCAAATTCTTGTGGTGTTTGGTTGTGCTTGTATGTGTTGTCCACACGCCTTTCACCGGAAACAATTCTCCTGGCGAAGTTAGAAGAAGCTCTTTCCTTGAACAAAGACAGAGCGATCATCCATTCTTCTGGGAAGGTAATTTTTATTTGGCTGAATTTCCTGCAGCTTCTTCAATTTCGACGATCCAATTGGCCGATTATCTTCGTCGTTATCTTAAAATTATATTGTACACTCTTCGTGGTTTGATTTCGAGTGTGTTGAAGTTAATTGTTTCCTGCCCTGGATCCTTTCTTAATCGCAATCGGGCAATTTGTGATCTTGATTTCTCGAATTGCCTATCGACGAACTTCTAAGTTTAAGTTCATCGATTCCTTCCTGGGTTCGGAGGTTGTCTGTAGGAATTAGTTGGGAAAAACATTTTACTGCTTTTAGTTATGGAAATCTACAATCTGATCGCTCTCTGAATTTCCTCAACTTTTCTTATTTTTTATTTTTAGATTAACGTGTTGCGGTCTCATGATTTACGGATTAACATGGACTCAGGACGAAATGTATCTTTGTAACCATAGACTACCACTATCACTAAGAATTCTCAAGTGTTTAGGCTCTGTTTGGTTCCTGAAAAACTTATGGAAAAGAAAATGAAAAGGCAAAAAAATGAAATGGAAAAAAAGTTCGAGATAATATAATCTTTCATTATGTTTGGTTGTTGGGAAAAGAATAATGAAAACAAAAGAAAAGTAGATATGGTTGAGCTTGTGATGCTGAAACAGCAAAAATCCCAGGATTCAGCAAGGAATCGAAGGAGAGCAATTCAAATAGTAGGAAAACTTAAGAGAAGAAAAGCCTTCGAACTGAGAGAAATAAGAAACTAGAGAAATTTTGACAGGAAGATGATATTGATTAATTCGTTGCCCTCCTCTTCTTTACAGCCAGAATATATATAGTTCGTTTAGATTTCCTCTAACAAACTCTTAACCACTTGGGGATTAAAAGGATTTCAAATAAAAAGGAAATTGAAATAGCTGATAACGGAATGGACGAGGAAGTCTCTGGCGGTTGACTGCTGCTGACTCCTTGCCACGTCTCTGCTTATCTGGACCTTGAGCTGGCAGTGGGGTGTACAATTCTGCATCAATCCTCCCCGCTTAAGAATCAGGCTTGTCCTCAAGCCAGAAAAGTAGGAAATTTTTTCTGCAATTCGTAGAGAAACTCCCAGCTGGCATCTTCCATGGGTCGATTCTTCCATTTGACTAAAACCTTGGTAGCAGCCTTACCCTTGTGTTTGACCATCCCCTATCAAGAATTGCCTCAGGTTCTGGGTGTACTTCAACATCAGTAGTGAATGAAGGTATAGTGGTGGAGGTGACAGCATTACCCACATGTTTCTTGAGCTGAGAAACATGGAAAGTAGGATGAATTTGGCAATTATCAGGCAGAGCCAAAGTATAAGCAACTTCACCAACCTTTGCAGTAACTTTATATGGCCCAAAGTAACGAGGAGCCAGCTAAAGCTAGAGCAACCATAGAGGCAGTGTAAGGATGTGCTAAAGCTATAAAGTGAGCAGCCTTGCTAAGTCTATCCACCACAACCATCACCACTGACTTTCCCTGTGAAATAGGTAAGCCCTCAACAAAATCCATTGAGATGTCTGTCCAAACGAGAGAGGGAACTGGCAGGGGCTGAAGAAGCCCTGGTGAAGCTGAGGGATCGTACTTACATCTTTGGCAAGTGCCACACTCCCTGACATATGCTTGTATATCCTTATGCATCCCCTTCCAATAGAACAAACTTTTGAGCCTTCTAAGGGTGACATCTCTTCCAGAATGGCCTCCAGTAGGTGAGTTGTGCATCCAATCCAGCAGCTTCCTTCTTAGGTTAATGTCATTGCCATCAACGAGCTTATGGTGTCTTCTAAGGTGCATCTTATCCCAAGTGTAATGAGCGTGAGAGCTGGGGTCTGCCTCTAGTTCAGTGATGATTTGTGTAGTTATCGGATATGCTTGCCAACTTAGTTGCAGCTGTTGAAGCAAGTCACTCTGAATGGTATAAAGAGCATGCAACAAAACCTCAACGCCTTGTACTCTAGAGAGGGCATCAGCTGCGGCGTTCTCAGCACCTTGTTTATACTGGATTTCATAATCAAAAGCCATAAGTTTGGCTAAGCATACCTGCTGGGATTGAGTTGAAATTCGTTGCTCCAGTAGGTATTTAAGACTTTTCTGATATGTTTTTATGACAAAGTGCCTGCCAATGAGGTAATGTCTCCATTTTTGGACTGCAAAAATAACGGCCAAGAGCTCTTTTTCATACACTGAGAGCTGCTGGTGTTTGGGGCCCAGTGCTTTACTGATGAAAGCTAAAGGATGATGGTCTTGCATTAAGACAACTCCAATACCATAAGATGAAGCATCTGTTTCAACAATAAAGGTGAGGGAAAAATTAGGAAGTGCCAAAACAGGGGCAGTAACCAGTGCTTGCTGCAATTGATGAAAAGCAGTAGTGGCCTTGTCATCCCAGTGGAAGTTATCTTTCTTTAATAACTGTGTTAAAGGTTTGGCAATCTGGCCATATCCCTTTACAAACCTTCTATAGTACCCTGTGAGGCCTAGGAAACCCCGTAGTTGTTTAGGGGACTGAGGCATTGGCCACTGAGTCGCTGCTGAGATCTTGGCAGGGTCAGTCTCAATCCCTTCCTTTGAAATGATGTGCCCCAAGTACTCCACTTTAGGTACAGCAAAGAAACACTTACTCCTTTTTGCACAGAGCTGGTGTTGTCTCATCAATAAAAATACAGAACAAAGTTGTTGAATATGAGTCTCAATGTTGGGGCTATACACAAGTATATCATCAAAGAACACTAACACAAACTTTCTTAGGAATGGCTTAAAAACAGAGTTCATTAGGTGCTGAAAAGTGGATGGTGCGTTTGTCAATCCAAAGGGCATCACTAAGTACTCATAATGACCACTATGAGTTTTGAAGGCAGTTTTGAAAACATCTGCAGGATGCATCCTTACTTGATGATAACCAGCTCGGAGATCTATCTTGGAGTAAATTGTTGAACCCCCTAATTCATCCATCAAATCTTCCACAAGCGGAATAGGAAACCTATCCTTCACTGTATGTTTGTTCAGGTCTCTATAGTCCACACATAATCTCCAAGTACCATCTTTCTTCCCGACCAAAACTACAGGTGAAGCATAAGGGCTGGCACTATGTTGAATGACTCCTTGCTCCAGCATATCATTAATCAGTGTATCAATGATATCCTTCTGATGAATAGCATACCTATATGGCCTTTTATTCACAGGGTTTGTTCCTTCTAGCAGAGGTATTTGATGGTCAAATCCTTCTCTCAAAGGTGGTAAGCTCTTAGGTTCAGCAAATAGGTCCTCAAACTGAGCAAGAAGATCTATCAATGGAGGGGATGACAAGGGTGTTTCACCTTGAGCATGGGTGGTTAGAGAATGCAACATCATCGATTGGCCACCATCAGTGGAAGGATACACATGTAGCATTGAGAGCTGGGCCTCTTGGTTAAAAACCTTAGTAGCAGATTGCACCTTACATGCCTTTGCAGTAGACCCTCGAAGCACATGTCTCCTGTTGTGGGCAAAAAATTCCATGGTTAATCTGCTGAAATCCCACACTATAGGTCCCAATGTTATAAGCCATTGGATGCCCAGAACCATATCACAACATTCCAGTGGTAAGATCATCATATCTGCTTGGAAGTTAGAGCTCTGAAGCTTCCAAGAGAATTTCTTAACTTGTGCTGTAACTTTGAGCTTACTACCATCTGCTACTGCCACCAACATTGGTTCTGATGGTTCAAGTTTACACCCCAGTTTAGCAGCAACTCTAGCATCCAAGAAGTTGTGGGTGCTGCCACTGTCAATGAGAATGTACAAGGGTTTCCTGTTATAGTACCCTGTCACTCGCATAGTTTGGAACCCCGCGATACCTGATAGTGCATTGACAGAGATTTGAGGGAATTCATTAGAAGGTGTTGGCAGACTGTTTTCAGCATCCTCTGGGGATTCTCCCTCTTCATTGGCCCCTTCTTCTAATTCCATGAAGTAAAGCTGAGTTCTCTTATGCTTAAAATGGTGTCCTGGTGTGAAAGGTTCATCACAGAAATAGCATAGGCCCTTAGCTCTTCTTTCACTCATGTCAGCCACAGTAAGGGCCTTAGAGTTTGGGTTAGGTTTTTGTAGAGCAGTTTGGGTAGTAATGGAGGGGTTGTGGTTTGTGGGAAAATGGTTCTTTGGTCTGTTTTGTAAGTGGACTGGGTAGTGGTGGTGAAGGGTGGCTTGCGGGTTGAGGAGGAAGGTTTGTTAAGATGGGCTGCCTCATACAACTTTGCAAGGGTATAAGCCTGCCTCACACTCTTGGGTTGGAACATACATACATGCATTTGTATGTCAAACCTCAATCCTGTGATGAAGCAGCTTACAAGATAATCCTCAGGTAGATTGACCCGAGTCATTACAGCATCAAACATGTCATGATAAGCACCTACTGACCCTGTTTGGTGCAATTCCTTAAGTTCTGACATAGGGTCATCATATAGGTCACCAAATCGATCACAGAGGATGCGCACATATTCTCCCCAACTAGGTAAGGTGACTGTTAACTGTGACTTCATAAAAGTATGGTGCCAATGTAAAGCTTTACCCTCTAAATGGATGACATCAAGCTTAACCTTCACGTCTTCAGGTGTGTTGTCAATTGCAAAGAATTGTTCACACTTGTAAACCCATTCCTTGACTCCATCACCAGAGAACTTAGGGAAGTCAATCTTTGAGAGACGGGTAGCACATGTATACTGGTTATTACCTGCATTCATCGGAGCCAAAGCAATCTGTGCAGTGGGTCGACCATCAGGAGTTGATCCATTGGTCTGATTGCTGGAAGCCTCCACTGGAATTCCTATTCGATCATTCCTTCCCAATGACTCCGCCAACATCTGCTTCACCGTATTAACAACTTCAGTGAGTTTATTGTTAACAATTTCATTGAATTTGGTGTCCATCGCAGCAATTTGTGCCGTTTGTTGGTGGAGCTTTTCTTCGAGGTCTTTGATTGTTGTCTGGGATCGAGTACCGTCTACCATTCTCAGTCACCAAGGAAGGAGTCGAGCTTTGATACCAATGATGCTGAAACAGCAAAAATCCCAGGATTCAGCAAGGAATCGAAGGAGAGCAATTCAAACAGTAGGAAAACTTAAGAGAAGAAAAGCCTTCGAACTGAGAGAAATAAGAAACCAGAGAAATTTTGACAGGAAGATGATATTGATTGATTCGTTGCCCTCCTCTTCTTTACAGCCAGAATATATATAGTTCGTTTAGATTTCCTCTAACAAACTCTTAACAACTTGGGGATTAAAAGGATTTCAAATAAAAAGGAAATTGAAATAGCTGATAACGGAATGGACGAGGAAGTCTCTGGCGGTTGACTGCTGCTGACTCCTTGACACGTCTCTGCTTATCTGGACCTTGAGCTGGCATTGGGGTGTACAATTCTGCATCAGCTTGGAACAGGAGTTGTATCACCCTTCAAAATAAATAAAGCTACAATCATCAATACTGCAAGAAAACTACCATAGGAACAAATGTCTTAAACAACATTTTCATCTAAATTGTTCCGTATTCTGTGTTTAATTTTTTCACAACTTTCCTCTAGTTTTGCTGAGGGAAGCTTTATAGTTATAGTTTCTTGCCTTTTTTCGTAGGTATTTTTTTCCTTATTAATTTCCGAGTAACCAAACAACCGAAAACTGTTTTCTATTCAATTTTTTTTCCCTCTCCAAGCTATTTTCTGAGAATCTAACGGACCGTTAAACTTTTTTATTATTGATATTTCGCATGCTACCTTGTTATCCATACTAGATTTGCATTTTTATAAAGTCGAATATAAATAATAATTTAGTAAAAATATTAATAATATAAAAAACATGCTGCGTACACATTTGGATAACCAATAACAACGGTATTCTAACTGATGAAATTAAATTTGAAGAAAAACAATTTATTTGAAAGAAAATTCAAAAACAAAAAATGGTAAACCTTACTCCAAATTGTTTTTATTTCTAATTTGTAACATGCTCATGATAATTTTGATGCTCTTGTAGTTTAGCTGGAGACTTGGAGTAAAATGTGGAAAACTATAGTAATTTCTTTATTTATTATTGTTTTGCAATTTTTCTTTTACCTATATATCTTCACCCATTTTTTTCCCTAAATATTAGAGACAATACAAAAATGGGTGGAAAAACTTGTGCTGGAAAATTTGGCAATTGATATCCTCCTCCTTATTCCTCAATATACTCCATATAATGGGACAATTGGACTAGTTTAGGCCATCATGTCGAAATTTTCTAGAGATAAGGCATATGGTAACTGGCAGTGTTGAATGATTAACAGGAGGAGAAAATTGTCTCTGAAATTGTCTTCAGAGACGCAATAGGGTAGGCATAATTCCGATGCTAGAGAATTTTTACTTATATAAGGGGTTCATATTTCCCTGTTGGTAGTTTATACTATATAGTAGAGGCTATTCTTTGGTACCTTTTGTATCTAGTGCTACAACTACTATATAGTTTATACTTATATTTTGAAACACCTGACTGCTTTCCCCATCTGCATGATGCCACTCTCTGGATTTTTTTTTGGAGGAAGTGAAGTTAAGGGAGCAGTCAAGTAGTGTGTAAGAATGGACTTTAATGATGTTTCTCCAACTTAATCATTCAGTTCAGTTAGTTTATAGGATAGGAAGTTAAGAGAATGATCCTGCTGGGTCTTTTGATTATCCAAGAATGCCTGCATTGCGGATGGAACTTTCAATGTTGACTTCAAAGTGAAATCTTATTGGAAAGCAGGAAGCTTTCAGACTCAGTCTGACTGTCTAAGTGCCTACAACATTTATGACTGCTCTCATTATAAAAGGTTAAAACATGCACAGTTTATGGAACCTCGAAGTTCATCTTTTTCCTTCTTTCTTTTTTTCCTTGCCCCCCCTTCTCCATTTGTTCTCATCCTATTTTTGGCATTATTTAAAGGATGCTGAAAATTTAGGAAGTTGCTACAGGTTTACGGTTGGGAAACAGGTAGATATTATGTATGAGAAATGGTATGATGTTAGTTAGAATGAAAGTATGAGACCATCTTGAACTGAAAGCTTAGAAAGTTAATTGTCCTTTCTTATTTTATGGTTTTGGTCCATTTTGTCCATATATCAAATAGAAGATCTTGATGGCAGACCTTTTTTTGGCTTCTAGCTAAAATCATTGCTGTGGCAGGTTCAGATAGGCTTATTTGAAGGTTGTTACACAACATATATCTTCTTCTTCTTCTTTTAAGTTTATTCAGTTATTTTTTTTATTGAGTCTGTTTGTGTGTGTGTGTGATTACTGTAGGCTTAACAGAAGGCAGTAATGGAACTTTTCTTCAATAAAATCAAGGAGGAGGTGTATGAGTCTGCTTTCACCAATCAGGATATTCAAAGATGTCCATTCCTAAGAAACATTAATGAACCAACACAGTTCCACTTCTCATCTTTGAATCTCTCAGTCCCAGTGAGCAATTGCTTAAATAACATTTTTCATTGCTTATGATTGTTGCTTTAATGTTTATGTTATGCAATCACTTGGAAGGAAATTTCAACTACAATTCCCATCTCTGCAGGTTCCTGGGACCAAAGGTCCCATATTTGAAGATGGTCCAAACTTCGACCTGGCTTTCAAGCTGTTTCATGGGAAGGATGGGGCGGTCCCTCTTGCAAGGAATTTTAATCATGACAGTGATGATTATCCAAAATCTGATCCAGTTCCTAAGTTCAACCCTTTAGCTGCTAAAGCTGCCACTATCAGCCTGTCAGCCTTTGGACCTGGTGGACCATTCAATTTCGGTTCTTTTTCAAACAAATGGAGCAAGCAAAAGAAGTCCGGAACAGCAAAAGAAAGGGACCATGCTTCTCAGGTAAAGTGTGAATATTCTTTTGAAAATGCTGAGTTTTGTAAAGCTTTTGATGTGTTACGGAGGATTTATGATTACAAATATGCTAATGAAGCCTGAATGTTATCCTGATGTGGGATGCTCGGCCAGGAACACCACATATTGTGTTTACAACTATTCCACTTAAAGCTAGTTATGTTTGCTGCTATGCAGGGTGGGAATGACGGACAACATGAGGCAGTAGGCAGTGAATGGTTACAAACTGGTAATTGTCCAATTGCAAAGTCATATAGGGCCGTTTGTCATGTTCTTCCGCTGGTTGCCAAAGGTATGCGACCACCCCCTGGCATAAAGCTTCGTTGCCCTCCAGCAATTGTTACTGCAAGAGCAGCTCTGGCTCAGACTGCCCTAGCGAAGAATCTTCGCCCACAGCCATTACCGGAAAAAATGTTTGCTATTGCACTTTTAGGCATGGCAGCTAATGTGCCACTGGGAATGTGGAGAGAACATACCCAAAAATTTTCGATGTCATGGTTTGTGGCTGTTCATGCTGCTGTACCCTTTGTAGCTATGCTTAGGAAAGCCGTTCTGATGCCCAAGACTGCAATGGCCTTGACTATTGGTGCCTCCATCCTGGGGCAGGCTATAGGTTCAAAGGCTGAGCGAATCAGGATGAAGGCAGTAGCTTCAAGAGAAAGAACCATCGAAAAAGAAGATCCGTACAATGCTGAAGGGTATAATCCAGTTCAGGTGAATGGGATTGCAGTTGCTCATTGTGGAGCACAACACACGTGCAATTCCACAAAGGATGCTCGGTCATGCTCCTCAGGAGCCAATATAGCCAATATATGTTTCTGATTAGATATGTCTAACTCCATGAATGAAACAAGTGCGTTTATTGTCTTAAATAAGGTGAAAGTATTGGATGTCTGATTATGCTGTTTAGCTGAATGTTGTATCTTATGCAAAGACCTCCGCGGTACCCACCTGTTGGTGAAATTCAAATGCACATAATATATTTATGACTTGTTAACAAGGTATCCTATAAATAATGAATTATTACAAATTATTCCGTTCGCATAAAAATATATTTTAAACTATAATTATATTTTTTATTTAAAAATAACAAAGCATTTAATGTATATATAATTAAGAAAATGAAGGATAAAGATTAAAAAGTAGATTTTAATTTTTCTAAAATAATTATTTATTTTTATATAAAAATTTAATTATAGAATGACTGTCTTTTTGATATGAGAGGAGTAGATTTAATTGGTACTTAAGAAATTAAGTATGTTATGTATGAATTGGGTCAATTTTTAAATTTAATTCTCCTTGTACACCTTTTTTATGACAAACGGAAGAAAATATGTTTGACCTAAACAATACAAAACTTGTTTATATTAATTGTTTTTGTGATATGATTATATGTAAAAAGAAAAAAAGAAAATCATTGCCATTGTATAACAGAAGAACCATCATGGAAGTCATACCAATTCTGAGTCTATTCTAATTCCCGTTTGCTTGTTATTACACTACATCTCAGTCCCAATACAAAATTCCTATCATTGCTTCGACATCTAGCTCAAATATGTGCGCTCATTAAATTCTCTTATTTGTACCTAAAACTTATAAATGTACCCCTAAGCTTGTACCCGGCCGAAATGATCCCAACTAAACCATTTGAAGTAACGTAATGAAAATTTAACGTCGAAGAAAAAGTAAGTCAAAACCCAAATCTTAAATTCTTCCTCCCTAACTAGTAAAATAAATAAATGATATGTAACTACAATTGGGGTGGGTGGGGGGATGGGGATTTCAACCTACTCCTTAGTCCGTCCCAACTTCTATACCGCATTTTTGGTATCCGAACTCAAGAAGTGGATCACTAAACAGGCCAACTAGTGAGGAAGCTGCGGAATCACAAACCTAGGGGAAAACTATCATTCCTTATGCTTCCAAATCCTTTTTGTTATATTTGTTGGAAAGATTTCAAATACAGATTAGGTAAATATGGATAGAAAATATAGAATTTTGTCTGCGTGTCATTTCTGAGTATATAAAGTGGGAGGGGCGGGGCAAATGTAGCAACAAAGTTTATAGGAAAAAAAACACACACAATACTAGATCTACAACAGAGACCTTTTTAGCTTGTTCTACAGGTAAGACTGATACGTGACCTATGAATCTATGATTGTAAGCGTAAAGAATACAATTAATAAAGTTTAATTTTCATACATAGGAAGTATAATATGTAGGAGTATTTATGTGTTCGTTGAATAATATTTTGTGTTGGACAATGGTAAAGGAGATCGGAGGTATCCTTCCTAGTTAAAACCCATGGGCCCTCATTAATTTTAGTACCATGTAACCTTGAATTTTGATATTATATCATGGGGCAGCGTTCATTAACTTGTGAATTCAGTTATCATTAATTATCATGAAAATCTTCTTCTATTAAATTGAACGGATAATTTAGGCACACCAGGAGGAATCAAAACTATGGCACTATGGAATGATGATTTAGCCCCACAACTCAGGTAGTTTGATAGAAATGTGGGCACCGAGATCTATCTTCAGATAATTTGTCTGACAAATACACACCATCAATATAATATAATACACATGCAAATCCTCAGCTGGCTAATAATATATACTACTCGAGTTATTGGTTAGATAAATTACTGGCCAGCACATAAAACCTGCAAGCACGTTTGTAACTCCAAGCTACTAGGATGTGGCTACACGTACAACAGAAACAGAAATCGTTTACTCAAACGTATAATTAAGCCTGTCACCTGATCATCACCAAACTACGCAGATATGTCAAGATCTGACACTGGCATTGATCCTCTATTGCTGGAACTTCAACGGTCAGGATGGATGATACTAATTCAACCAGCTGGCCGTCCTTTATCCTACGGCAAATGTATGTGCCCCTGGCTTTGACTTTGTTATGATGACCTCCATTCTATTAAGCTAAAATCTTTGTGAACTTCACGTAGAGGGGGGTTGCTTTATATTATATTTATTTTGAATGTATAGATTCGCTCCTATAATTGAGGGGGGGGGTGTATATATAGGTGGTCAGAATGTGTATTAGCGTCCTTAATTGCTATATGCAGAAAGACTCGACCGATAGTCATCTGGTTTCATTTAGAGGGGATAGTACCAAGCTAGCTAGATCTCGATAGAATCGAAAGACATAAAATAAAAATTATGGCAAGTTTAAGGATTTCGTGGAGACTAATCTATTTGATCGTCGTTTGGATGTTTGCAGTGGTTGTCAAACAGACGACGGGTTACTCCTCTAGTTATGGTTATGCTACTCGGTATAGAGCTGGGCCGTGGAAGTACGCTCATGCTACATTTTATGGAGGACAGAATGCTCAGGGAACTATGGGTTTGTTTCTAATCCTGCTTATGGCCTTTTTTTTTTTTTTTTGAGTTTTCCATATAAAGAAAAAGGAGAGACCCCATTAAAACTGTCACTACTCGACCAACTAATATGCAGCTTAATAATACTGCTCATCGAAATTCTTATAATTTTACCTGCTCATGTCAATTCTCGTACACACACACAAACACACATTGTATTTCTATAATTTGACCTTTCATTTTCTCTTGGGTTTATCTTTCTAATCATTGATGTTGAAATTTAGATACTTTGGTTGATCGACATTTCTTTGTCGATTGAGATAGCTAAGCCACAACATATACATACATATATATATATATAATGACGACAGTAAAATATTTAAATCAGTTCAAATTATATCTTCCTTAAATTTCTACAGGTGGAGCTTGCGGGTATGGAAACTTATGGCAGAGCGGATACGGACATGACACGGTTGCTTTGAGCTCGGTGATGTACCAGAATGGAAAGGCTTGTGGGACTTGTTACGAGCTAAAGTGCATCAAGTCAAAGTGGTGCTACCAATCATATCCGACAATCAAGGTCACCGCCACGAATCTCTGCCCGCCAAACTATTACAAGCCGTCAAACAACGGCGGATGGTGCAACCCTCCTCGTGAGCACTTCGACTTGGCTTATCCTATGTTCACTAAACTAGCGTACTATAGGGCTGGCATAGTGCCTGTCACCTATAGAAGGTACGTGAGTTAGTTTTGTTTGTAAACATGCTAAGTTCTAGTATTATGCTAGGGAGATCCATGAACTTTTTTATTTAATCACAAGCTAGCTAGTATTTCGTTCTCTTCTCATGCTAAACCTCTAATTATTGTTGTAGGGTTCCATGCAACCGTGAGGGCGGTATTCGATTCAAATTCCAAGGAAATGCTCACTGGTTGTTGGTATATGTGATGAATGTCAGTGGAGGTGGAGATGTATCACATATGTGGGTGAAAGGGTCGAAAACAACTTGGATTAGCATGAGTCATAATTGGGGTGCTTCGTTCCAAGCATTTGCACAACTCAAAGGCCAATCTCTTTCATTTAAGCTTAGGTCTCATTCAACCGGGGAAACTATCATTGCATATAATGTTTGTGATCAACATTGGAGCACACAATACACCTATCAAGCTCGAGTGAACTTTCATTGAGGAGCTTTGATCGTTTGTTGATGTCTCTATATTTTGAAAGTTTTCTTACTTTCGACAATTATACTAACAATCTCTATGGTATACGTTGCTTGTAATTTGACTCACTGTTCGTAGGACTCGTATGTAGACTGTCATGGGAGTAGTCCTGAGAAGGAAAGTTGCATGGCTCTAACTCAATGCTAACTTGATCGTTTGTTTTTCACCTTCTTGCACTACATGATATATGATTAAGAAGGGCAACATTTTAGCGTCTAAGAGTAATAAAGTTGCTTTATGAGTGCAACTTGCCTTCTTAGTTATAATATTGTTCTTGTGCATAATTTGATGGCATGAATTATAATCTTTAACTAATACATACAATTCATGCACAATTTAATAATTTAAGTGTCAAACCCTAATCCACTATGCAAGCATTTAATATGCAAAATTTAATTAAATAGTGCTTGTTAAAGATTGTTAAAAACACAACTCCAGTCATTAACGAAATTAATTATACTAAAATTGAAAACAACTATGAGCAAAATGCAACCCGTCGGTTATATTCTCTCAATCCACAACTTGATGGTGCATGCCTCTTTAGTGGGATCGGGAACAGAGATTTTTTGTAATATTCTTAAATTATGATTGATTTTAAGAAGAGAATTAACCTCGATTATCTCTTCCATCTTCAATGTATATGTTGTAGAGGAAAAGTAAAAGGGAGAAGAAGTGTTGAATGAGAAAAACCGAATGGACACATTGTTATATATTAGAATGACATTATGATATTAAAAAACTTGCTAATGGGTTTGACCCAATTATCACACTAATACACATTCAAAAATAATATGTCTTTATTATTCCTTTCTTTTCCTTATTCACATGCGCGCGCACACACATATATATACATCCTATAGCTACTTTTACCATAAAAAAAATAGTAGAAGAGATAATTAGATTATTATAATAACTTAAGACACATGTTTAATAATTTTTATGGCCAAAATCTTTATATCTAATTTAATATGGATCATACTTAAGGATTAATATATATATATATATATATATATATATAATATACAATAATAAAAATAATTTTATAAAAATGAAATGTATATTAACAATGTTCTTATTTAGTTATATCGGATAGCGTAAAATTAAAGATATTATCCTTTTCTTCAAAAGAAAAAAAAAGAAGGAAAAAAGACTGACATGTGCCTTTCATGTACAAAGATAAAATTACAGCTATCAACGTCTTCGTATTTTACCTTCGTCTCTCGCAAGCGCACCTGGTCTCTTTCACTAGCATTTTTCTCAATTGATCATAGAGATATCGATCTCTTCGCATATTGAACATGGTGTCAATTTTTTCTGTTTTATCTTGTTGCGAGGATCCATATGATTCAGGGTTGACCTTAGATATTTTGAGACCTTAGGAAAATTTTTTAAATGGGCCCTTCTCAAATACAATAAAAAATAATTTTTTACATAATTTTTTTATTTAAATTTAAATTTTCTTGCCTTTTGAGATGCAAATTTATTGATTAGATGTTGAAAATCAATTTTTGACACCAAATCTTTTTCAATCAATATAATGACTAATTTATTTAGTCTTTCTTGCAACATGGTTGATCGTAGAAAAGATTTTATTAATTTTAACTTTGAAAAACTTTTTTTTCCTGCCAATGCAATTGTAATAGGAATAGTTAATAGTATTCTATATGTAATCAATAAAATTGGAAATGAGTTTAATTTTTGTATGAAATTAATAATTTCTAATGGGCAGTTTGCATCATCTTTAAAAAACTTTGTTCAAAAAATAAATCCAAACCATCAAGATCTAAAATTGTATCATGTTTAAAAAAAATTCTAGATTAAGACAGCATTTTTTCAAATTCTCATCATCTAATGATTTTAAATTATTTAGATCATATAATAAACCAAAAATTTCTTCGTATAGTTTAAATTGTTCAAACCTACTTTCAAAAGAAGAAATAACTTGATCAACTGCATAATAAAAATAATTAATTTTGAATAATTCTTCAAGAGAATGTGCAACATCAATGGTATTCTTTTCATCAAATTGTTTATTCCTACAAATTCCTCTTTTTTCGCAAAATGCTTGTTCTATATTCATCTCAAAAGATATTTCTTTAGCTGAAATTAGTGCCGTCATGAAACCCATTTTCTCTACAATTTTTCAAAAATGAAATAAGACATTTCAAATGCTTAATAGCAACAACAATTTGAATGTATTTGGCTTGTAAGGTTTTACTAACTACATTAACAACAAATAATAAATCATACCAAATTATTATGCCATCTACAAATTCAAAAATTTAAAGTTTATATGTAGCCAAACAATAAGCTTCAATTTTTGTCTAAAGATCATCATTAGTTCTTCTAAATCGTATAGGGTATCTGTTATTTGTAAAACTTGAAATCTAAGTGCTTTAACACTTTTAATGTGACTTTCCCAACGGGTTTGTGACAGTGGTTTCATAGTTAAATAAGGCACATGTTCTTTCATAATTTTCTATCTTTTAGTAGAAGAAGAAAATATTGAATAAGTACGTTGCAATACTCTAAAAAAATGTAACAACTTTAGAACAACAACTAGTCATGTCAAAAAGTAATAAATTAATACTATTACAACCATAAGGAGTATACAATGATCAAGGTTTTATATCTAATAACTTCTTTTGCAAACCTTGATGTTTTCCTTTCATATTAGAGACATTATCATACCCTTGTCCTCTCACATCACTTATATCAAGGCCAAGGTTGTTTAATACATTTTTAAGTTCATTAAAAGTCCCTGACTTGATGTATCATTAACATTCAAAAATTCTATAAAGTATTCTTTTGTTTTTATGGGAATAGATTATATATCTCCACTTCTTAATACAAGGGACATTTGTTCTTGATAACTTACATTAGGAGTGCAATCAAGAATGATAGAAAAATACTTTGATGCTTTAACTTTTTTCACAATTGTGTATTTTATTTTATTTGCCAACAAATCAATTATTTTATTTTGTATACTATGACTAAGATAATGATCATGAATTTCACATGCATGAATATGTTTAAAATGTTATTGCATTATAGGATCAAACTCAGCAATCATTTCAATAAGACTTAAAAATTTTCCATTGCTATCATCATATATTTTTTCATTTGTCCCTCTAAATACTAAGTTAATTTTTGCAAGAGTTTTCACTACATCAATAATTCTCTATAATACATTTTTCTAGTATTATTTTTCTTTATTTATATGATCTTGTAGCCTATTATCAATTATTTTTTCATTTTGTAACTATAAATTTGCATCTATCTAAGAAGTCATATTAATGATATGATCATTGCTTGTTTCATTTTCCTTGACCTTAGCACCAAGATTTTTCCAATCTTTGCAACTATCATATGCTAATTGAAAATTTTAAAGTCTACTTTGAAAATAATTTACAACAAAAGTAAAATACTCTATCTATTTCTTAGATTAAACTAACCATGTTCAATCATGTGTTTCTCCATTTCTTAATTTTCTAGTGTAATGTATTATGGAAAAATGTCTTAAGTTTTTATCTTTTGGAAAGTTTTGATTGTAATATCTAATAGGCCTATTCTCAACTATCAAATCTCTCAAATTATTACTAATATTTTCCCTATTTCTAGGATCATATATATCAACATCTACATTTGAATCCATTCTATCTATACATTAATTTTTCTCTTCACATCCTTTAACTTTTTCATTATATTCCAAAGTATTACTAATATTATCATCACAAATAGGTGCTTTATTTGCAATATTTTTACATGAATTTTTTTGAAGTATTTTGATTGCTAGTGCTAATAAATCTATCTAGCATGCCTTTTTGAGATTTTATAAATTATTCAGTTTTCTTTTTTTTTTCTTATGTTTTTTATATCGAGATTTATATTTTCTATTAGACATTAGTAAATATGGAAATATGTAACACAAAGCAATACAAATTTTAAAATAAGCTAATGAAATAGAAATTGGAGAGTAACACTTGATCTTTATCTTAGAAGAATTGCAGCTTCTATAGATTATTATATTATTGTTATGATTCCTACACAAAAATAAATTAGGAAAAAATGGAACATTAGTAATACAAATGCAAATGAAGAATCAACTTTACAACCTATTGCTAGACAAAAACTAAAAAGTAGCCAAATCTATCTACCTAAAAATTTTTAATCACATTTTTAACACTTTATATAAAATTAAATAAATCTATTTATTGAATAAAATAAAATAAAAATTACTACAATAACAAATAGTCATTAAGAGATATGTCATAACCTCGTTACTCTTTAGTACTCATTTTGTTAGGGGGTAATAAGGGTGGAAAAAATACTCTATATTTTACATATCTTGTATAGTATAATTAAAATTTAAAAAATCGGATAAATACCTATTTTTTATCTTAATTTGACCTAAAATGGGTATTTTATTGAAAAGTATTATTATTATTATTAAATAATTGATCTAAAAGACATAAAATAGGAGGGAATTTTTTCTGCCCTATCACCCCCATACCAAATAAGCCTTTAGCCATATTTAACTATAAGAATATAGGTTATGGTGAATAACAATAAAATACCTCAAAAACTAGTACGGTTGTAGCTAACACATAATTTAAAGTACTATTTTTTGTGCAATTGTAACATTGATAAATAAAATATCGTTCTAGATTAAAGATTAAGAATGATAACTTTTATTTAATAACACAAAAATAAAGTAAAATACTAATAAAGACTCTAGGCTAGGGCTGTAAATGAGCTGAGCTAGTTCGGTATTCGGATTGGTTCGGCTCGTTAAAAGCCCAGTTTGACTTGTTCATTTAGTTAAATAAGTCGAGCCTCATTTTTAGGCTCGTTTTTTAAACGAGCTGAGCCCTAGCTCGAAAAAGTTAGGCTCGGTTCATTTTTTGGCTTTGGCTCGTGAGCTTAGCTCAGTTAGACTTGTTAAAAGTTCTATTCGGCTCGTTCGTTTAGTTAAATAAGCCGAGCCCAAACCTTAATTTAGGCTCGTTTAGTTAAACGAGTGGGGCCCAAGATCAGGGTTATTCGGCTCGACTCATCTCGTTTACAACCCTACTCTAGGCTAATAAAAACACAAATAATTATGAACACACTCTTAAATAGGTTTTCACAATAAAAAGATGAAAAAAAATCAAATATCAAGTGTGGGTGAGAATAAACATTATAAAGGCATTAAGAAGTTAATTTATGAAACAAGATCAGGTGAAGTTAGAAAAAAATAATTCCTACATCATCTAAATTGTCATAAAAAGATATCAATCAGGTTATAAGTCAAAAACGGGTCAATGCACCTTATATTAAATTTTATAAGTGATTAATATGACAAAGTGACAATAAAAATCTTTTAGAATTCTAGTAATATAGTTGAAACAGTCGATTCTTATATTTATTTAAATTCTAATTAAATTCATAGCATTAAGAACATGTGGAATGATGTCAATATAAGTGTCAAAGCTAAGATATCAAGCATATCTAGTTGTATTCTCCACTTTTAACCCACACTTATCAAAAGGATTTATAGGTATGGTAAAAGTCACATAACTATTATGTGAATTGATATTTAACCTAGTAAGCATATTATTCAACATATTATCACTATGAGAAAGCCAAAAACATGCACCATGTAAATCACACTTGGTAGAAGCATAAATATAAACAATAGCAATTAGATCAAAGTCAAAGGACAATACATATAAATTAATAGAGAAAGTATTATTAATAATTCAAACTATAACATAAGATTTTAATCTCACCCCTAACAATAGGGATTTTACCCAATCATCGCGTAAAAATTAATTACACAAAGTATATATAAGGATAGGAAATGCAAAATACTAAAAGATAAGTGAAATTTGGGTAATTTGACTTCGATAGTTGACATTCAGACAAGGGACAGTTGGCCACCCAACTAGTCTTCCTTTTGTTGGCATGCACAAATAGGACTTCAAATGGTTTGAATTTTTTTTTTGACTTTTGGTTGCTTCTTTGTGTAATTTGAGGCATGAGATTTATAAATAAGGGATGCATAGTGAATAAATTAATGAAATCATGAATCAATTAATGGATTTCGTAGCAAGTTCAAGAAATTTTGAATATGAATGGGGAAAATAGAGTATGAACCCTAATATATGAATCTTAATATGGAGGCTCAAATTCATTGATGATGGGGACTCTACGTTTATGATGTATATATAGGTTTTGGAAATGGTTTATTTTAGAAACGTGCATTAGGCTTGTAAAATGATATAATTTAAGTTGGAAAAAATTTGGCAAATTATGTCCAAAATTTGAATCTACCATATCTAATTTAGGTTGTTGGATGATGAGCAAACAAGGTGTAGTTGATTTCCTAGTCCTTTACTTAATCTTTTTGTTTTTCCCTTTGATAACTACAACTCAAGGCACAATTTTGAACATGATCTAGCAATAATTGAGAAAAATGTCAAACATGAAGGTTGTAGATCTCTCTCTTGGCTTTCCATTTTTATGTGTTCTCTAATATTTTCCCTTCTCCCTCTTTTACTTCCATTTTATGCTATTTTTTTATTAGAGATTTTGGTATAAATTGAATCCATTTTGTAGGGGGTTGAAATGATCCATGCATTGTAACTATTTGAATGTTGTAGCATTGCTTTTAGGTATTTAATTTTTTTAGTATGTTCTTAAGTGATTATATATTGTGTTTGTTGGTAGAAAATGTCATTTACCCAACCAAATGAAAATTGAAAGAGATAATTTTGGTTGAAACAATTAAAGCGATGCTTAGTTTGGTGTGAACACATGTTTAATATTAGGTATTAATATTTATCGCTCATCCAGAAACACTACTAGTGGTTCCTACTGATGTAGGAGCATCTAAATTATACTCTTCTAAGGATGAAGAACAAAAATTTGCTTACTTAGAGATGATACCAATTTCTCTTGAAGATCCTAATACCTCTAATGCTTTGTTAAGTAACTCTTGCAGGTATTATATATATTTGCAAGAATAGCAAACTATTAAAGATATTTAATGTAAATGACATAACAAGGGTTAAAAATTTGCATGGAATACAAGGCTATAAGACATAAAGCTTGATTGCACGTGTTTATTCAATATATTACATACTTAGAGTTTTTTGTAGCTTTGTTATTTTATTATATACTTTGTAATGTATGTAATTTTTCATTATAATTACCATATATATAATATAAATGTGTATATGGTTAGCCTTTGTTAATTAGTTCATGTTTATGGGCTTAATTAATGAAAGGTAAACTAAGGCCTACATGTGTGTGTGTGTGTGTGTAGGGTATTGTACATTGAGAGAACAATTGTGAATGAATGAATGAATGAATGCTTAAAATTGACAAGTAGAGATAATTTCAAGCTGGTTCTTGTTGTTGTTGTTCTTCTTCTTCTTCTTCTTCAAATGTGAGTTTATTGAGGAGTTCCAGATTATTCTCTAGAGAAATAAGATATTTCTTTATCGAAGTGACTTGACCATTAATTATATCAATACCACATTATCAAAGCTACCGAGATCAACATACATAAGTTGAAACATAAAATTGTTTTGGGAAGAATTTTACAAGTTATGATCCCTAAATAAATGTCCTACATTATGGAAGATTATTCATTTATGATTTTCCACATCACCTACACTAAGATGGTTTAGTAAAACCCAGTGAGTGGATGAGTATTTATATCCTCCAGAACTTAACATGTTGATGAGAGGTGCCTTGCATGGTGATTTGAAAATCCCCCCTATAGTTTTTTCCATCAATATATTCATCCTTTCACGCTTAAGATTATATTATTTTCTTATTTTATTTGAAACTATTAGGTTCTTTTTTGTAAATATAATCATTATATTAGTGGTGGTAAATTGCCTTACCTTTGCTCTTAGTATAGTTGGCATTGCAATATTTTCTATCCTACATCATTGTATTACTCCAATCCCCGTAGGAATGATATGCTACTCAATATTGTATTACTTGGATGACTTTATATAATTTCACATGTTATGACTGGTTTATAGCATTCCAACACATAGTGATACAACCGCACACCAATTGCTCTCCTATAAGGTGGAAAATTAGGGTCTCAAAATCTTTTTCTTTCTAAACTTTTAGCTTGACCACCAAGACTATCTGAAGCTTATTGATGCTTCTTGGAGATCCTATCCAAGTAATGTGTTAGTTGATATAAAGCTAAGAAATCTTGATGTGACATTGTAGAATTAGAACAAAGAAGGATTTGGGAACATCCAAATTAAAATCTAGGAACTAGAAAATAATATTAAGGTAATAGATTGTGTAATATCTCAATAGGTTTTTCTAATGGAGACATTGTAACTAGGTACAAATATCATAAGGAATTATAGACCTAGAATAAAAATGCTTGATACTTACTAGGCACATAATTCAAGATGTAAGTGATTGAAGGAAGGTAATAGGAATGTAAATTTTTCACATTTTTGCTTCAACAAGGAATAAAAGAAATTTATTGAGAAGATCAAGGTGGGGGTGATACTTTACTCAAGCAATCATGGTCAAAGAAGCCATTTTTTTTACTATTTCCAAAAGCATATTTGGAACATAAGACGGAAAGGGTTGTCTTTGATGATCTTGATTTGTTGCACCTTTCAATGGAATAGCCTATTTTTCCCCTTATGTAGCCATTCTGTAACATTGAGATTTCTTATGTTATCTAGAGGTGTGATAGTTCAAAATTTGCGAGGATTTATGACTTCAAATTCACCTTCATCAAGAAAGAATCACAATCAATTAAGGGTGACATTATAGATTTATTTAGAACTTTTAGAAAACAAAAAATCCTATCAGCGTGAATTACACTTTATAAGCTTAATCCCTAAAGTGGAAAACCCTCTAAGCTTAGAGATTATTTCTTAATAAGCATGGTCTGAATCCTATATAAAATCATATCCAAAATTCTTATGTGTCATATAATGTTTATGTTAACTTCAATTATAGGTCAACAACTATATTGCTTAGTTAAAAGTGAGAAATGTTATAATGGTGTTTGAATTTAACTTTAACAAAGTCTATAACAAGGTGAATTGGAGATTTATGCTTTAGTGTTTGGAAATGAGGGGTTTTCCTAAATAATGGCAAATATGGATGGTATCTTGTATCACTAACAATACAATAATATTATAGGTGAATAATCCTCTAACAAAACATTTTTGGTATCCATAAGAGTTTAAGGTAGGGTGATCCTTTGTCCCCCCCCCCTTTTTTAATATGGTTGATTAAGTTATTAGTATGGTATTATTAAGGGTAGTTAGAGTTGGCTTATGGGAAGGTATCATAGTTGGGGAAAAGGATATGAAATTTTCACATTTAAAGAATGTAGACATCATGATCCTTTTCCATAGGACTATGCAAGAGGTATCAATAAATCTTAAGAGCACTTTGATTGCTTTTTTCCCCCCTTAATTCAAGGGACTCACCACATAAATGCTCACGACCCAAGCCATACTAGGGTCGGAACTAATCACATCATACATCAAGCATCTTACAGCTATAGAGTATGAACCAGTGACTAAGTAAGCGACCACAATTGCTTTGGATTTGGGCACATCCAAATTCTTTAGCTTGTTCTCGGCAAACATGTCTTTTACTGCAACAAGCATAACATAGGCACATAACAAAAAAAATAATTGGTGAAGTATCACATATAAATATATAAGTTAACCAAAGAGACCACATCTCTTTAGCAACAATAGTAAAATACCACAAAGCAGAATTAGCACCCAAAATAACCTTTGAGTCTAACACTAGATCTGGCACACCAATATTACTATAGTATATAAGGCATACCTAGCTCTACCTAAAGAAATGCCCACTTGCTCCACCTACTACCTATATCCCTCTTCACTAGAAGAATCTGTACCATCTAGATCAATAACAACCTCCACCCCATCTAAAGTATCAAACATACTATCTGACTCCACCTTCTTACTAAGAAGGAATTCAGACTCATAAAAGGTAACAAATCTAAATGTAACCAGGTGTAATACCCCAAAATTTAGCTAAACCTAATCCCAAGTGATTTACATTATTACTAAATTCTAATATTGAAAAATTAATATTTCCAACTTACCATAACTATCTAACCCTAAATTTTGGTCTAATCTCAGTTGATCAATAATTAAATATCCTAACCTAAATTATATTAACCTAATTCTAATCCTAAAACCAAACCTATTATCTTTCTCTATTTTTTCCCTCTTTTCCCTTTTCATGTTTTTCTTTTCATTCTCCTTTTTCTTCCTTTAGCAGATCCATTTTTTATTTCTCCCCCTTTCTTCCTATATGAAGCATTGTCCTTAGATCATGCCTGCTACAACCCCATCACTTGCCAAGCTACTCTCTACCCCCATCAACTTATCAGCTCTCAGCTCCTATGATTATGGTTTGGGTTTGAAAATCTCATTCGATTTCACCCTCCTCCTTTCCCCATCTCTACATGCATGTATAAGCATATATATACCCAATAATAAATGAGCCCAACAACCTCTTTCCTCCCTTCATGTTTTTACAGAAACTCCACAACCAAGTGCATCCAAGCTTCCTTCCTTTATCTCCTCCTCACCATTGCCAAAATAACCCCAAAAGACTACCATTGAATCCCCCACCAAAGCACCTCCAACACCTAGTATGACCTACATCAAAATACCACCCTCACCACCGGTGAACATCACCGAAACTCCCTCACAACCACCAGCCAAACCGGCCACACCTCACCCCTCCTTTTGCCATTATCACTGTCACTTCCCTCTTTACTTTTTCCTTAGTTGTAGCAACAACAACCACAACCCATACCTTGGCTTCAGCCAACCACACTATAATAGCCCCTAGCAATGACACACATTGTCGTTACTTTGCTCCTTTCCATTCAGCCTCCCACCATTTCTCCCCTCCATCATTCATCCCTTTTGACCATTCCTCACGCTTTAAGTACAACAAATTATGATTTTGACATCCCCTTAGCTTCTACAATTATTGTCATTCCTCCCACTTGGTTGTGTGAAGTTTTCCTGAAGTACTTATTTGGTTTATTTTGGTTTTCCCCTATTATTTTATCCTTCATTCATTTAGATTTTGCCTAATTATGCTATTAGATCCTAATGGTGTTTTATTGGTTTCTTAGGTGATATTCTATAGGTTCCAAAAGAGGAAAAATATGATTTTATGTGCATAGATATAGGAGCCTTACTTTGTAAGGATATTTGTCAAAGTATAGGATTTTTGGTGCTAAACTTTATATATCATTGTGTGTGATACCATGTTTTTATTATGTAGTTAAATTTATGAATGTTAACACTATTTTATGAGATTTTATATTATATGATGGAAAAAATAAGTAAGTTGAGAGAATTATGCAATATCGTTATAATAATATTCTATATGGTAACTCTTGGTGTGATATATGGTTGTAATATGGGTTAATAAGGTATGATAAGTGGGGACATATGGGTATAATAATATACATAGTGATAATGGAGGATATGGAAATAATATTACTGAAACATATAAGTTCTGCATGAAATAAGGGTTTTTGTTATCGGAAGGGCATTTTGGTCAATATAGGTTTAATATGGAAATCATGGTATTTCAATGTATTAAATTATCTAAAATATACTAAGAAATTTATGTGAAGTATTTAGAGTAGTTTTGAATGACCTAAGTTTAATGAAGTATGAAATTGGCTTGATTTGGGAATAGTAACCTCAAAATAGGAAGGTTATCATTACATGTGTGAAACGGTAGAGTCAGACCACTAAATTTGGATATGCTGGTAATATTGGTGTTTTGGGGATGTCTATTGAATCTGGTAAATATATGAGCCCTATAGGAAAAGTTATGATAAATTTATGAAATTAGGGTTTATAAGTCCTAGGAATAGTGATTCTTGAGATAAAATTATTATTGCTTGTGCAAGACCTTAGAGTTAGGCTTGGAATTTAGGGTATAATGATGATGATGATGATGAAGATGGTGACAATGATGATGATGATGATGATGATGATGATAATATTTGAAGAAAAAGTACAAAGTTGGAGGATTAAAGAGTAATAGAATAGGAGTTATGCCTAAAATGTGAAATTAAGGTTTCTAGGGAATATAAGGGTCTTAACTCTAGAGAACGACCTTAGGATCTTTGTGATGTGTTTTAGTAGCTTAAAATGTGTTCCATACTTTTCAAATCAATAATGAATAAGATATTAATCATTTAAATTGAAATATCACGTGAGTCAGGTTGAGGTGTTTTATAGGTCCATTCCACTAAACGATAATAGTGGCCCAAGAGCGTCTTGCCTTGAGAGGTGCATCTGTCCATTCCATCAGATTAAGAATACTGGGATCCTAAACTCAAATTTAATGATAATATGATATGAGATAAGTAACTTAATGGATAAGATGTTAATGATTTAAAGTGGAAGAGTACGTGAGTCAGGACAAAGGTGTTGAGTCTGTTCCACCGGATGATAATAGTGGCTCGGGTGTGTTGTACCTAAGAGGTATTTGAGACCATTCCACTAGTTTAAGAATAGTGGATCGGGATCATTTTATCCTAAGAGTGTTGGGTATGTTCTATCGGATGATAATAGCGGCTTAGGTGTGTTATACCTATGAGGTATTCAAGATCATTCCCTCGGTTTAAAAATAGTGTCTTAGGTGCACTTTAATTTGAGAGGTGTTGGGTCCATTCCTGTAATACCCCATAATTTTATAACCTAGAATTTAATAATTAATCCTCATTTGGGATAACTAAACATTTCTTTTACTATTAAATTAATAATTTTGTTGACTTTTGACTTATAAAAGCGGATGTAATAATTTAATAATTAAAATAAATATTTTATTATTTTATCATACTCTTTTTATTTAGATAAATTCTCATTCCTACATTTTTTTAAATTTCCCTCTTAAATTAATATACTAAATTTTAAGTAAATTAAATTATTAAATTAATGTACCCATCTAATTAATTAAATACCCTACTCCCAAAAAAATTCTTTTTTTTTCTTCCCCCTTTTTCTTTTTTCCTCCCTTCTCCCCCTTTGAGCCAACCCAACCCACTTCTCTCCCTTCTAGCTGTCCAGCCCACGTAACCCCTTCTTCTTTTCTTCTTTCCTTCCTTTTTCCCTTGGTTAGGCTAGCCCATCAGCCACCCCTCCATTCTTCCTCACATGGGCTAGCCCGCCCTTTTTTTTTTCTTTCCTTCTTCCCCCACTAGATCGGCCAGCATCCCTCCTTTCTTTTTCTTCTTCTTCTTCCTCCCCCACCTACCATCAACCATACACACCTGTGCCTCCACAGGCCATTCTTACCTATCCCTCTCTCCCCCATCCCTTTCCTTTTCTTTTCCAGCCCCAACCTCCCATGCTCGTGTGTTCGTTCTCCCTTCCCTTTTCTTTCCCCTACCACCTACAGGACTGCACCCTACAACCCCTACGCTAGCTACCACCACCGACTGGCAGTCGCCTGCCCCCACATCCATGTCCTCATCCCCTTCTCCTCTTCTCCACCCCTCATTTATAATCCCCCATTGCCCTTCTTTCCCTTCTTTTCCCTCTACCCAACACCCCTTGAAACCATCCTCTACCGACTCTTCAGACGCAGCCTTGGCCGCTATCGCGCTTCCCCGCCATCCAAACCTCCACCCACCCTCTTCCCTGCACTACCCTCTACCAAACGAGACCCCTCCCCGCCTCTGACTCCCCCTATTTTGCCCTCCCTACTCGTGCAAAGTGGGTAACTCAAGCTACCCTTTGCACCCTATAGTCGCCCCTTGTGCCTCCCCACACCCCCTTGTGCCACCCTATGCTTCCTCCTCCATTGCAACCACCACCCCACTACCCCCTCTCTGCCTAGAAATCCTTCCCCTGCCTCCCTATGTCCTCCCTTTCCTTTTTCTCCCCCTCTTTCCCCCTCCTTTACTCTCCTCCATATTAGGCCACCTACGCCGCCATTATGGCATGCCATCACCACCACTACAACCCCCTCTGATCCAAGAATCCTACCACCTCATAATAACCACTTCCCTCGCCATTTTCTAACCCCAAAATTATATCTTTCTAAATCACCTCCACCGCCTTATGCTGCCACCGCCACCCTAGCTGCTACCTCCACCCTTAGTTGTGCCCTAACCCTTATTTTTACTTAATTATAATTTATGTTGCATAATTTTAATAATAATAATAATTATTATTATTATTATCGTCATTATAATTATTGTCATTATTATTATTATTAATCTTACTATTGTTGTTGTTGTTGTTGTTATTATTGTTAGTAACACTATTATTACTAATCTTATTATTATTAAGATTATTATTATTATCATTACTATTATTATTCCTTTACTAATAATTAGTTAGGGGTTAGTAAAAAAAAAGAGTTAGAGGGAAGTTAATAGCAGAGTTCCATTGTTATAGGTGAACCAAATCCATCCCTTGAGGAGGCGTAGAATTCGTGCTCCAAGCCCGGTGTCCTTTTAGGTAAGGACGTGGTTAAGACAAATTGTATGTTTATGTGTTCATGGGAGCCTTAGTTATGTGCTTATATCATATGGGAGTATGGACTAAATACCTGTAGTGCAGCTTGTCATGCATGGAGCTAAGGTAAGTGATATATGTGTTATGATATGTGTGATATGGGTGATATGACTTGTATTTTATAATATGCCCTTATGTATTGTTGCCCTAATATGACATGCATGCTAAGAGGTTGTAGGGGTATAATGAACTTGTGGGGAGCTAGAATAAATAAAGAGGGTGGAGTGATTAGGGAGAAGTGAAAAAAACCTAAGTATCCTATGATTTATGGGTGACCAAATAAAAGGGTAATAGAAATAAAATGAAAGGTTGGAGTAAATATTTCATGGAGAGTTTAAGGCTTGCATAGGGTGGTTAGCTTTTGTATAGGGGTAACATTTACGTGGAAAAAGGTGGTTTAAGGATTAAGTTTGGTGAGGGAATATTATTTTGGGAGATTGGAATCTATAGGTAAAAAATAGTACGTGAGTTGGTAGAAGTGTGCCCGGGGGACTTAACTAGGGTTTATGGGAAAATCCTAAGTGGGGGAAGTGTTTGGGTAGAGAGTTGTTGATGAGTGGTTGGAGTAAGGGTTGAGACCAGGAGGGTGTCATATGAAGGGGGAAGATTCAAGTGGAAAAGAGGGTGGAGTATGTGTGGATGAGGGGATGGCAATAAAGAAATGAGAAGTACTAGGGTTTAGGGTGGCCAATTAGGGTTTTCCTGATCACATGTGAAGAATGAGAAGTAAGGTTGTGATGTTGGGTGTGGATTGAGTGGAGTGATGGTATTGGAAAACAAATGGAGCATAGGTTATGTATGATAAGGAGGGGTTAGGGCCAAATAGGCTAAATTAAGGTTTTTGAGGGGAGACCCTAGAGGGTGATGGTGAGCTAGAGCGAAGATATGGCAAATTGGTCTTGATCCATGTGCGTAGGAATTTGGGTTTTTTATGGTGAGTAAGGGAAAGGTGAGGGAGAAATCTTGGAGTCCTAGAGTTTGTAGAGGTCCCCAGATATGGGACGGTTATTCAGGGGAGCTAGAGTGAAAGGGTGAGAATGGGAAGTTCAGTGGGGCATGCATGTTTAGTAAGAAGGTGCCTGTTAAATAAGACATGAATAAGATACTAGCCATTTAAAGTGAAATACTATTGAGTCGGGCCCAGACCAACCCACCAACAAAAATAGTGGTCAAGTGCATTGTGCCCTAGAGATCGATCCACTAGTAAATAATAGTGGTCAGGTGCGTTCTGCTCTAGGTATTTTTGATCCACCGACTATAGTGGGGGATCCTAAGCTCAGTAAAACAAGCCTTAATGCTCCATTTGGTTCATGGAAAGTTTTTTTAAAAAAAAGAAAGAAAATGATGAGGAAAATAATTTGTTGTGTTTGGTTTACATGAGATAATGAAATAGAAAAAAAAATGGTATAAAATTGGTGAAGATTAACTATATAATTTTCTTTAAGGAAAATTTGAAGGAAAGTATTTTGATTTTAATTTTTTTCCTTAAACTTTCTTAGAACCAAATAGTGCCTAAATGATAATAAGTCAGACCAACCCACCAACAAAAATAGTGGTCAAGTGCATTGTGCCCTAGAGACCGATCCACTAGTAAATAATAGTGGTCAGGTGAGTTCTGCTCTAGGTATTTTTGATCCACCGACTATAGTGGGGGATCCTAAGCTCAGTAAAACAAACCTTAATGCTCCATTTGGTTGATGAAAAGTTTTAAAGAAAAGAAAGAAAATGATGAGGAAAATAATTTGTTGTGTTTGGTTTACATGAGATAATGAAATAGAAAAAGAAAATGGTATAAAATTGGTGAAGATTAACTATATAATTTTCTTTAAGGAAAATTTGAAGGAAAGTATTTTGATTTTAATTTTTTTTCCTTAAACTTTCTTAGAACCAAATAGTGCCTAAATGATAATAAGTCATAGAAAAATACTAATAACTTATAATGGAACTCCATAAGAGCCAGGGCCAGACCGATCCACCAACATAATAGTGGCCAAGAGTACTTTACCCTGGAGACCGATCAACTGATAAATAATAGTGGCCAAGAGCATCCTACCCTGGGTGTTTCTAATCCGCCAGCTATAATAGTGGGGTTCCCGTACTCGCATGAACATAAATTGAGAGTTGTGTGAAAATGGAATTAATTGCTTGAATTCTAATGCTTATGATTAATAGGACTGACTCACTCCATTATTTTCCATTTATGTTGTACGCTCTTACACTCATGGTTACCTTACTCAGTATGCAGCATACTGATCACCCCTTTCATGGATGTTGCTCATTAACACGAGCAGTGACCCCTCTTGAGTTTGTGCAGGTAGGAAATGATGTATGTGATGACTTTGACACATTCGATGCCTTAGGCGGGACTGAGTATTGACTTTTTGTACTTTTCATGGAGTCCAAGAGGATGTTTTCCAGACTTACCTTTGCTCGACTTTCTTATCATTTATTTCACTATTTTATTTCCCCCATAGGGGCGTTGTTGTACTCGCTTTTAATCTCTGTATCAACTCTTACACTTGCATATTCTGTTTTATTTATAAAATGTTGGGGGTGTTATCTATCTTTTTATGAGGGACACAATTTAAAATATAACATGCACATAAAATTTCTTCCCCCACATTTGGTCAAAGATACTAGAACATAACAACATAACATTCATCATTTCTATTAATATTCTATTTTTTTCTTTCAACTATGTCATTTTGTTGAAGGATATATGAGGCATTAGTCTCATGCACAATACCATGACTATCACAGAAGTATTTTAAGAAACTAGTTTCATATCCACCAACCCCATCAGACCTAAGCCTCTTACCCCTACAGTCAAATTGGTTTTCAATATTTGCCTTGTATTTTAAGAATATCCCTTCAATCTATTTTTTATACTTAAAGAGATAAGCTTTGATATACCTTGAATAATCATCTATAAATGTCACATAGTACCATTTTTATCCTCTACTCACAATGTTCTTAAAACTAGCCAAGATTGTATGAATTAACTCTAACAACTCATATGGTCTCCCAGTGATAAGTTTGAAATGCTTTTAGCATATTTGACTTCTACACAAATAGAACACTTCTTATAATCATTAATGTCTAACATACTAATCAAGTTAATACCCTCTAGTTTATTAATGGAAGCCATATTCACATACCCTAGCCTACCATGTCATAAATATATAGACTCGACAATATAAGCAAAAGTATAACCAAATTCATTAATAGGAGTAGAAACAACGTTAAAAAAATAGTCCTTCAGATAAATACCCTTACCCACAATGTTCCATTTTTTAGTCAACACAACCTTATCGTTCTCAAAAACTAGTTCCAATCTAACCATATTCGGCAAGCTATCTAAAACTAAACTCTTATGTAGGGTAGGGACATACAAAAAACCACTTAGCATTAAATATTTTCTAGAGGTAATTTCTAGATTGACCTTTCCTTTACCTATAACTCCTACAATAGCTAAGTTTTCCATGAAAACATGCTCTCCATCAACAAAATCCTCAAGATGGTGGAAGAGATCTATATTAACACATAGATACTTAGAGGTGTTGGTGTCCAAAACCCAATATGCATTGTTGTAAACTAGATTCGCTTCTACCATCATAGCAGATATCGCCTCCTCAATCTTTGCAACATTAGCTTGAGGAACTGGAGATGTACCAACCTTTTGAGTTTGGATTTTGTTTTTCCCACCCTGCCTCTTGTAGCACTTATAAGCCTTGTGACATGTCATCCCACAAACATTATATGTTACCCTCTTCTTATGAATCTTGTCCATTTTCTTGAAATTAGACTAATTCTTCTGCTAACCTTTCATCTATGGCTTCTTACCCTTTCCTTTGGTCCTATCCTTCTTTGTAATAGATTCTATTACATTTACACTCACAGGCCTAGAATCATTAGAGATACTTTATCCTTGTATTGTTGACAATTCATATACTATTAGATCCCTATTCTTATGCTTCAAATGGTTTATATAGTCACTCTATGAATGAGGAAACTTCTCTAGCAAAATATTAGCTTGAAAGGTCTCACAAATCTTGATGCCTCCACATAAAACATCAACAACCAAATTCTCAAATTCATGGATTTGCCCCATCATTGGCTTGTCATCAACCATCTAAAAGCACAACAAGTTCCCCACAACATACTTCTTCCTCTCAACGTCATCAAATACCTAACAACTCTTCAAGGTATTCAAAATCTCCTTTGAAGACAAATCTAACGATCAAATCAAAGTACTTGTTGCTCATGTGGGACAACATATGTCCCTTGACCATTTTGTTATCTTTTTCATATTTCTCCTACGCAAATGTTTCACTATTCTTAGTAGTAGCAGGAACATGTCTTATAGTAGGGGTTGCAGGAGCTAGATTTTCTTCCTTTTCAATTGGCAAGTCGATGAGTAAAATATAATCAACCTCTAAGGTTTTCAATAATATCATAAGTTTTTAAGATTGCCTACAATAATGAGTACCATCTAGTGGCTCGAGCTTGGACATATCTGGAATTACTTTTGGAAGACCAGCAACCATAGCATATCACATAACAACAATAATTGATAATAACAAATAGAG
The DNA here is from genome assembly GCA_030549775.1 of Tamarix chinensis. NCBI lineage: Eukaryota > Viridiplantae > Streptophyta > Magnoliopsida > Caryophyllales > Tamaricaceae > Tamarix > Tamarix chinensis. The sequence continues at coordinate 164,822,719 of CM060171.1, read as the reverse complement.
TAGCAACAACATACTAGACAACACTAGACTACCCGAATAACTACTACCCACATAACTAAGCCCACCAATTTAATACTACAGAACTGAGAAATAATGAATGCCCAAAACTTTGGAACCAAACAATAGTAGGATTTGAGATTCAACGCCACAAACAGGCCCGATAATTAATTAAGTACATCTACCAATGAATTCACTATTCAATAGAGCAATACTTGGCAAATGTCATAGAAGACTAATCCTAAATAAAACCTAATCTTATAGTACGAAATAAAAGGTAGCCAAATGAAACCCACCATTGTATCACTCAACCTAATACTAGATCTAACAATAGCAAGGAAGAAAATATCAAAAAGTAAATTCCCATTGAAATCAACAATTCAATTTGATAAAGCAACAACTAAAACTAATGAGAGCAACCCACAAGATTGCTAAAGTAGAGATTAATTGCAATTTCAAAACTAACTATAAGTCAAGAATTGAAAAACAATAATTTAATTTTAAGACAAATGGAAGGTTGGCAACAACACAATACCAAAGCTTAGAATGTACTAAAACTAAATCAATCAAATTTTAACAAAACAAAGCTCAAAAATATTACCAGATCCAAATAACACTATGTATATTATCAATCAATTTCACTTTAAAATGTTGAAAATCATGATAGTGTACACAACAACTAAAAATTAAAGGCAACTAATCAAAGAACTAAAAACTCAGAAACAATAAAAATACACTTATCAAATCTATTGTATTGTGACCGAAATGACCGACTTAAAACAAAATTTGGTCAATCTTTAGTACAAAAACAAACATTGACCCATCTCCAAAATTAACATGACCCTTTCTCTCGTGCACTTAAAGAAAAGGGTAATGAATTCACAAAATAATTGTCTAAAAATTTAATTATGAAAAAAGAAATAAAAAGAGAGAGAGAGAGAGAGAGAGAGAGAGAGAGAGAGAGAGAGAGAGAGAGAGAGAGGGTTTGAAGATATAAAGAAGAGGAGGAAATTATAACCATTCTCCAACCTCCATAAGAACCACAAAAGGGAATATATTCAATTTTTTTAATAAAAAACTAATATAATTTTATTCGATATTTTTAAAAAAAATCAAGAAACAAGTTTGGAACTTCTAATGAGTTTGTGGAGATTTCATTTAAAAAAATTGAAAATTTATGAAAATTTTCATAAGCTTGTGCAATATTTTATAATTTTTCCAAAAAAATTCTAGCATTTATAATGAGCTCATCAAGTTTTTATGAAATCTTTTAGAAATACTCATGAGCTCGAGCAATATTTTATTATTTTTTATTAAAAATATTTGGATTTTTAAAAGTGATTTTTATGGATTTTCAGAAGATCTATGCAATATTATTATTTACCTACATTGAACACATGTACATGCAGGGATAAATAGATTTAAATAATTTTAAATTGAAACCAACATGTCTAACGAATATTTATCAAAGTTAGTGAATAGTATATGTAACTAAGACTTATCAAGATACCTATATAAAATTATTGAATACAAAGGGTATCTAAAAATATTAAACTAAATGTCAGAATACCCAAATAAAATTTATTCTAAATTATAAGTTAGAGATAATAGATTTTGTAATAATCTAGAAGTAATGAGTTTTACAAATAATCTGAAATTCATATTATTAAAGAATGTAGAGATAATATAAATTATGCAACGGTATTTAAATCAAACCCCTAATACGGGTAAAAAGCACCTAAGACATGCATTGCAAAGCGGAAAATGCCTACGGGCTTAAGAGAAAGCCACCGCACGTTCATTTGGGTGTAAGAACGTCAATATACTCTAAGCCAATGCTGATCTATTTCGAAACTATACATCAGATGATTTCTCTTTGTTTTTTCAGTTTTTTCTTTTTTCCTTTTTTTCCCTCTTGATAATGCACATCAGACAATTTCTTACCCCATAAGGTGCACGAAAATTTACACACGGAACAGCCCACACTACTCAGGCTCTGTCATTCATCACGTTCCCTTAGACGCTACCCGGGCTCCTGAATCCTGATACAGTTAAAAAGGACTGCACCACTATAAATTGAGGGCCGTAAAGTACTAATAGTCCGCAAAGGATACAGGAAGACCGAGCCTTTTACCATATTGAATGGCCAGCCACCCCACAACGGAGAAGTATGCTATGAAGAAAAATGCTCTACTCAAAACCATTCGTCGAACAAGAGTAACCAAAACGACTGGACCGATTCGAGGAAGCCCAGATAGTGCAGACTGCAATACTTTCAATATACCAATGGATATCAATGATGTGAAAAACCCACTAGCTGCTCCAGCCATCATCCCATCTCTCACACCACGGCCTGTTCTATGATCAGATATCCAGGTCTGCAACATCCTCGAGGACCTGAATCACAAATAATGAGCAGCAATAAGCTCTAAGATTCAAAACATATCACAGAAGCTGCATAGCCTGATGTTCTTGAGATAATCATGCCCATCAATTCAATAGAGGATTATCACAGGCGTGCAACATCCTTGAGGACCTGAAGTACAAATGGACCTCTATATGTTGACTTTTACAAGTTCATTTCATCCAGCCATATGACAGAAACACTATCATGGTATATTAGATCCTCCCTCTTCCCATCAAGGATGAGCATAGATGTAGAATTAACAACAGCAGTGGCAATCATTACTTCATATACAACTCCACAATTCGAAGAGAAGCATTTCAAAATTTGTGAATGCGCTTTACAAAAAGCCTCGTATGTAAATAAATGACGTAATATACTCACAAAAGTAGATATCTTCTAAACATGTCAATTGTGGATGGTTCTTTAGCTTGACACCCAAAGTATATATCTTGAAAAATTTCAACCCTGGTTACGCCAGACGAATACCAGCAGTCGTAACTCTCATTCACCTGACAAGTGAGAAATGTAGAGGTAAAATAAGCTAGCAAGAACAGGGAGGTACGACTAGGTTAACCATGTGGAAAGAAAAGGAAACGACATTTATTTCAAAAGAATCCCAGCGAAGTGAGAAGTCATTTGGAACTGAAGTCTGACTACCATGCCTAAGTAAATTGCTAGTCGGTAAACAGTAAGGCATGCAATTTACTGTTGACCAGAGTTCCAGCCCACTTGCCTTAAACTTCTGCTTAGCCCATAATGCTGTACCAAAATCAGGCCGGCAATCACGGGGAAGAGCCTCCGTAGGAGCTTCTGCTACACCAAGTAATGTCTGACCTGAAAATTGATCTTTGTATTCGACCTACTCTTTTGAATAAAAAGAAAAGGAAAGATATATACATTAGATAGGGTACAACATGCGACTTGGTGACCAAATCACAAGTAGGGCAGAGCCAAAATCTTAGATCCACAGCATCACTACTTAATATTCACCATATTCGCAGCATTATGCAATAAAATAAAATAACTTATATTAATAATTTTTAAATATCTTAAAAAAAATAATAATAAAGTTATTAGCAATTTATGCAAAAATATGATAACATAGAAAAACAAAATATTTGAAAATACTTGAGTCAGTAATCATTACAATGGAAAAACAATAATGAATTATACTTCATTTCTTTATAATTTTTTCTAATTCAAGAAAATAAAAAATATACATTAATTAAAAACTAGAAAGTATTGAACCTTTAAGTTAGCTTCAATAGTGGAACAAGGATTTTACTTATCTTGCCTGCTGCTTTATGCATTGTTGTGTTGGAGTCTCCTTTTAAGTAAAAAGCCACAGTGCTTGGAGGTGCTCGACCCCCAAACCATTTGACTTTAGACGCTGGGTGCGCACAGGTGCAAAACCATCCATACTACCACGTTCTTTTGATTGTTATTAGTTTTTATATATTTTGATCCTAATTTCATTGGTGTCCCATGATACCATTGAAATGCCCCAACTCCACCACTAATCACAGGCACATCTGTGCCCGAAAAGGACTTAAGAATAAATAAATATATCTTGCTTCAAACATGTGCCTGAAGAGTGTGTTTTAGAGAACTTTTATCTTTTCGGGAGGCCCGTTAAAGGTTTGGGGAGAACAAGTAGTTTTAGAAAAGCTAGATATAAGTGTATTAAATTAGCTTGTTCAAAATTAGCCTTGATGTCATATTACTAGAGGTGTATACAGTTTGGCTAATGACGGTTAATATCATTAACCAAACTAAACCATATTTTGCGGTTCATTTATTTTATTCAACCAAACCAAATTATATAAAATATACTTATCCAAACCAAACCGCAAAAACACAGTTTGGTTTGGGGCGGTCAATGGTTAATCAAAATATTAAAAAGACCACAAAAAAAAAATACTGCCTGTGTTATTATCTATTGCCTACTCATATATTATATGATGTCATTAAAAAAAATTAAACCAAACCACAATAATTTAATCGGCTAAACTATTAGATATATCCAAAAAAAATACAAATAGTAGGGTTGGGGTATATTAAATATATATATAATGTGGTTATTCTGCTAATGGTTAACTAACACAAATTTCAGCACCCTAATTGTTAACCAAACTGTTATAAAAAAATCTTTAACCAAACCATATATTTTTAAACCGTTGACCAAACCAAACTGCAAAATTACGGTTTAGTGCAGTTTAGCTAATGATTGAACCATTATATGTATACCCCAACATATCACGCATGCCGACAGATAGCAATCGCTATTAGCTAATATAATTATTACCAAACACATTCGTTCAAATAGCTAATGCTATCAGCTCGTTGCTATCTAACACAATCTGCCATTTACTATCAACAATTTGCAACTTGCCAAACATGGCCTAAGCCCATTTTAGTTAGATCATCCTCCATGAACTGAATATACCCATTTACAGCGCCAATAAATAGTAGAGATGATATCAAAAGTGATTCTTCATTAGCTAAATCACACATGATTCTGAAAGTAATCTAAGCAAATCATTTTTTCTTTTATCTGAAGACCTCTCGTGTTTTAACAATAGCAGCATAACAAAGTAGTGCAACACTGCAAGTAAAAGTTGTTTATAGTGGCAATCGGCATAGTCATCCAAAAGTAATTTTAGCATGTTTTACTTTGACCAAGTAAAGAAATAAAATAACAATAGCAAAGATCCAAACATAAAATAAAAGATAATAATAATAATAATAAAGTCAAGATGGCTTCCAATGTCACATAAGGTAAAACCGGAAAAATATAACTAAAAGCCCATAAGAAATCACCTTGAAAACCGAAGCCCAATAGTAATCAAAGCGGCATCTGAATTTCCTTCGCTCAGCAGGGTGAAAAACATGTTTGGCCCTAAAATTGAGCACTCCTAGTTCACAGACTTTTGATGACCTCAAGTCAACACCTGCAAATTGAACAATGAACAAAGAACAAATAAGTACCTCACTGCAAAATAAAATTTCAAACTTCATAGTACATTTGTATCGCTACTTTTGCCCTCCATTCATTTAATGTATTCATATAACGATTTCATCTACTTAATCCATGATGATCCTGATAGGACTAGCGGTAATGAAGCAGGCGCAGGCAAACAGAATGATAAGAACAATAAATGACAGGAAGAATCAGAGGACATAGATAAACACCAGGAATTCAAGGACCTGGCTCCTCCCAATACACCCCCAAATTCTTCTTGATGCCCCCTATTTCTCCCAATGATAATATATCCTTCATGACATAAGGTAGTAACTGACAAAGACAACTCACCATGACTCCTAACAGAATTATAAAACAACAGAATTGACGATAAAAGACTCCAATGACCCTGCGACGACATAAGAAAGAATAAATACTCCCTTTCCCAAACAGTAATCCAGCCCAAATAAACCACCCCAGCTACTTGTTTCTCATCACTTAAGAGTATCGCACCAAGGGTCTACCATCACTCCCCTGCTCGACTTTCACCTTGTCCTCAAGGTGAAACTCACGAAACTGAAAATTTCTCCCAAGAAGCTTTGAAGCTGGGCAGGTCCTTCCACTGGATTAAAACCTCCAAAGTTCCTTGAGAATCATAGCAAGAGTCTAACACAGCCTCAGATTGCACCTTTCCAACTCCTCTGTCAGGGCAAGGGGAAAAGGCTTTACACATTTATCAACTCCCACAGCAGGCCTGAGCATTGAGACATGGAATACTGGACAAGTGGGTACATCTGCAGGGAGTTCCAAACGATAAGATACGCTCCCAATTCTAGCCAGCATCTTATAATGCCCAAAGTACCAGAGGGAGACCTTCACATTCAATCGTTTAGCCAGATATTTGTGGTGATAAGGTAAAATCCAAGCTCCTTCCTCAAATTCCAGCTCCCTCAGCCGCTTGTCCGCTGCTTGTTTCATGCACAGTAGAGCTGCCAAAAGATGTTCCTTCAAGTCCTGCAAGATCTGGTCTCGCTGTTGTAGTCCTGCATCTACTGCTGCCACTTGAGAAACTTATAGTTTGTACTGCAGAAGTGGAGGTGGTGCATGACCATACAACTGCAAGGAAGGGAGTGGTCTTAGTGACCGAGTGATAAAAAAGATGTGTTAGACCGATATTCTGCCCATGGTAACCAGTACACCCAAATAGGGAGCCAAATGACCCCAAACTCAGGTTCCTTTAAAAAATGAGCCTAAAATAAGGCTCGAGCTAGGCTCGTTTAACTAAACAAATAAGTCGAACCAAGCTTTTAACAAAACAAACCGAACTGAACTTTTTCGGGCTCAGCTCGTTTAACTAAACGAGTCAAACCGAGTTTTTAACAAGCCGAGCCAAATAGTTTGCAAGCTTACTTGGCTCATTTACAGCCCTACACCCAACTCTTAGGCCTCTAGCAAAGCATCATAAATAGGCTTCATTGCACCGCTTAACTACCTCTGTTTGCCCGTCCGATTGGGGATTGTAGGAAGAGTTGTGCCGCAATGAAGTTCCTTGCAGCTTGAAAACTTCTTTCCAAAAATTGCTAACAAAAATCTTATTGCAGTCCGAGACCATCGATCGTGGGATCCCATGAAGCCTTACAATTTCCTTAACAAAAATTGCAGCCACACCCTGAGCATTGAAGAGGTGTTTCATAGGTATAAAGCATGCATCCTTGGAGAGACGGTCCACCACCACTAGCAGTCTATTATAACCTTCTGATTTCAGTAAACCCTCCACAAAGTCTAGCGAAATGTCTTCCCATAAAGTTTTCTGGAACCGGTAGAGGCTGCAAGAGACCTGCTTGTGAGAGGGCGAGATGTTTATTTTGTTGACAAGCAATACATGCCTCGACATACTACTGAACTCTGCTCCTCATACACTGCCAATAAACTTCCTTGGTCAACCTTTGGAAGGTCTTCAAAGCTCTTGAAGGTCCCCTAACACTGCTGCCATGAAACCCAGCTAGAAGTTGTCATATATAAGGGGAGTTTGCTAGAAATACTAACCTGCCCTTATACATGAGAGTAGATGTAGCAATCGGGTGGGGTGGGTCGGGTCGTTTCGGGTTCAGGTCATTTCAAGTTATTGCATTGTTTTGGTTGTGTCAGTTCTAGGTCGGATCATTGCATTTCCGGGTCATTTCAGGTTAATTTGTCAGGTCGGGCCTCGTTCGGGTTAAGAAAACTCAGGTTCAGATCATTTCAGGTTAACTTAACTGGTAGAGTCAGATTACCTTCGCGTCATTTCCTGTTAACTTGACTAGGTGGGTTCGGCCCATTCGGATTATTTCATGCAATTTAACGGGTTGTTCCCGTTGGGTCCGAGCTGCTTTGGGTTTAACTTGATAGGTCGGATCATTTCGTGCAATTTAAAGGGTTGGGTTTGAGTAGTTATAGGTTAACTTGATGGGTCGAGTCGAGTTTTGATGGGTTGAGTCAAATTCAGATCTAGATAATTATCATTTATTACATTATAAATATTAGAGATAAAGACAATCATAAGATTACTAGTACAGATAAATGAAATAAGAATATTAGATGTGCTTTATTTTCACAAGTAAATAATAACAATATTTATAAATTTTAACAATAAAAAATATTGCATGATTCAATCTAACAAAGATATTTATCATTTATTTGATTACTTAAAAAAATATAATTTTATAAAATAAAGGTGATCATAATATGACTATACAATGTATGATAATCATATATTACATTGTAAATATTAGAGAACAATCATAAGATTACTAGTACAGATAATTGAAATAAGAATATTAAATACGCTTTATTTTCACAAGTAAATAATAAAGATATTTATAAATTTTAACAATAAAAAACATTGCATGATTCAAACTAACAAAGATATTTATCATTTATTATCATTTATTTGATTACTTAAAATATTTGATTACTTAAAAAAATATAATTTTATAAAATAAAGGTAATCATAATATGATTATAAAATAAAGGTGATCACAATTTTAGATGCGCTTTATTTTCACAAGTAAATAATAATGATATTTATAAATTTTAACAATAAAAAAACATTGCATGATTCAATCTAACAAAGATATTTATCATTTATTATCATTTTTTTTATTACTTAAAATATTTGATTACTTAAAAGAAATATAATTTTATATAATAAAGGTGATCATAATATGATTATAAAATAAAGGTGATCATAATATGATTATACAATGTATAATTATCATTTATTACATTATAAATATTAGAGACAATCATCAGATTACTAATACACATAAATGAAATAAGAATATTAGATGTATTTTATTTTTACAAGTAAATAATAAAGATATTTATAAATTTTAACAATAAAAAAATTACACGATTCAATCTAACAAAGATATTTATAATTTATTATCATTTATTTGATTACTTAAAAAATATAATTTTATAAGATAAAGGTGATCATAATATGACTATACAATGTGTAATTATCATTTATTGCATTGTAAATATTAGAGACAATCATATCTTATTTTGGTTTTTAATTTGTCAATAATATATCTTATTTGTTAAGGAAGATATTGGAAAATTTTAGAAGATATTATCATTTGTCAAGTTAAATGAGTTTGCTAATACATAAAATACTTTATTTTATTTTATATAAAAACATGGAGTAATGATCAAAATTATTCGAATAACAGATTGATACCTGCTAGTTGTTAACTTGTTATACATATCATGGATGATGGAATCAAAGAAAATTTGTTATTTTACACCATAAGTAATAATATATAATATAATAAATCAATAATTTGCTAATTGCGTAATATTAATGATTATGTGTATAAATTCATTTGATATTATAGGATATGTGTACGTTTACAAGTTGTGAACTTGTAAAAGTAGGTAGGCAAAGAAGATAAAAGATATTAAAAAATTATCTAATATACACCTTCACCACCAAAATTGCTCCAACTCATTAACCTCGTCAGTAAGTATTAAGTTTGATTTCATATAAACATGTAATTAAAAATATATTATTAATTGTTACTTGTTCATTAAATTATTATTATGACTTCTTAATGTTGTATTTTTGTGTGGAAAAATTCATTAGGATATCATTAATAAATAAAGATGTCTAGGGTAAAAGTATGAAAAATAAATACAATTAATAAAATACTATATTTTTAGAAGCTTTAAATGAATAATGAATTATGTATAATTTTTTATTATTATAATAGATTTTGACGTCTGGCCAGGTCAACGTCGAGTCTACATCGGGTCGGGTTGGGTCATGGGTTGGAATTGGGTCCAGGTCAGGTTTATTGTTAGAGGGTCAGAGTCGGGTCGGATCAATATCAAGTCGGGTTTGGGTCGGGTCGGGTCGGGTTGTTAAACTTTTCGGGGTTTATTGGGTCGGGTTTTACTCAGGTCAAGTCGGATTGGGTGGATCGGATCAACTTTTGCCAACTCTACATAAGAGTGTCAATGTGTAAATGATAACCATTAATTTCTCCTCCCTGAACCTCTAGCTGTTGGTGGATCGACCCCAGTTTCAGATCCTTTAAAATCTCTGCTTGTAGGCCCTGTCATTCACCCACAATCACCATGGGTAATGATGTGAATGCCAATGCTTCTCATGCCAAGAAAGGGCATCTTCTGCCTTATTTTCCAAGCTCGGTTTCTACTCTATCGAGAAATAGTAAACCCACAATTTGGTTATCTAGGGCTGGTGTTCTTCCGATAAGACTATTTGCTCCAGCAAAAACTTTAAACTTTCTTGATCTGTGCACACCACATAATGTTGCCCAGTAAATAGTGTCTCCCCCTTTGGACGGGCAAGACAACGACCATCAGCTCATCATATATCGACATAAGCTACACCTGTGGATCCAATACTTAATATGCCATTGGTCTTCTATCATGTATTGGCATCACCCCAACATTTGAGTTGTCGGTCTCTACAACAAAGGGTTAACTAAAGTTAGGGCGAGCAAGAACGGGTGTTGAGGTCATTACCTGCTTCAGCAAGCAACTCGAAGGCAGATTAAGCTTCTTTATTCCGTCCAAACCAATCTTTCTTGAATTGCGTTGTTAATGAGGCAGTTATGTATCCATACCTATGCACAAACTTTTGGTAGCATCTTGACAAGCCCAAAAATCCACGTAACTCCTTCAAATTATTGGGAACAAGCCAGCTTGTCAACACCTTTAGTTTTATAGGGTCTGCTACCACTATACAATTAAATATCGGTCCTAATACACAATATCGGCCAATATTTAATGGATTTTGAGTCAACCGTTACGCAACAGTTTTAGAATATCACATATTTATCGACAATATATCAGTTATTGGTCGATATTTGCTGATATATGCCAATATTTACCTATATTTGCTGATATTTATTGTGAAAAAAAATTTATTAAAAAAAAAACACACCATGATGGCCATAAAATATAAAATACGTTTCGCAACACCTCAACCGCAACCGAAATCGAAATCGCGACCATAATTTTATTGCTTGGCTGCCACCCCTTTCTTGGACACGATGTGTCCTAAGTACTCAAGCTAAGATTGAACAAACAAACATTTCTTCTTCTTGGCACAAAGTGACTGTTCTCTTAGCAGTGACAATACCAACTCTAAATTCTCACAGTGAGTCTCCATTGAGGGGCTAAAGATTAATGTCATCAAAAAATACTAATACAAGCCTTCTTAAATATGGTTTGAAGATTTCATAAATTATAGCCTAGAAAGTTAGCGCAATGATAAGCCTAGAAGATATTATCACTAATTCATAGTGGCCTTTGTGTGTTCGGAAGGTAGTCTTCGGAGATGTTTTCTAATTTGATGATATCCTGATTTTAGGTCCAATTTAGAAAAGACTGGCTCCATGCAGCTCAACTAACAGTTCATCAATAACGAGGATCACAAACTTGCTGGGGACAGTAGCCCGATTTAATGTTCAATAATCAAACACAAAAGCGCCATTGGTAATCAACACAAAGGCGCCATCCCCCATCTACTTCTTAACTAATAGAATAGGACTTGAGAAGGGGTTGTGACTAGGTTAGATGATTCCTGCCTCCAAAATTTCCTTCACCATCCTCTCAATCGTGTCCTTTTGTATAGGGTCTCACACTGACAGGTGTGGTGTTGGGTTTCATCCGAATTCGATGATCTAACATCCTCACTGGGGGAAGCCTTACCGGAGTTGCAAGTGCATTTGAACCCCTTAACCAAGGCCTGAATTAATTCCGGGACTTCCGCAATCCTAAGCTCTTCCTATGGCTACTGGATTAATAAACACAATTCCACCTATAAGCCTTACTCCCCATGTCTCACCACTTTGATAAGGATCTCAAGGATATCCGAGATTTTTCCAAGGATGGCTCCCCCTTCAACGTGATTACGTGACCATTTTGAAGGCTTAATTTCATCTCACCCATTTTCTCCAACCACTGCATCCCAAGAATAATGTCAACACCACTCAATTCCAATGGTAAGAAGTCCTCTATGACCATTAGAATTTGGAGCTTCAACCAAACCCTGTTGCAAACATCTCAGTTTTCACAACATTCCCCATTCCTAGCAAGACCCCATATTCAACCGTTGGAGACCTAGGCAATTTTATTCTGCACACCACATCCATAGCAATAAAAATTGTGAGTTGCCCCACAATAGAATTTAGAGAGAACTCCACCATCCCTCGGTGTTACTTCGACCTCTTTGTCATCTAGATCTTCTAGCTCTTTCCCCCCCGGTGAATCGTTAACTAACAACAGTTGTAACAGACATGAGTAGGCGAATATCTTTCATCACATCTATAGCATAGGCCTCTGTCCTTTCTATGCTAGAGATCAGAATTTGTGCACTAACAATAATTAGGGTTCCTGCACTCTGTATTACTCTCACCAACTTCCAAAAATTTATTTGTTGATGCTTTGGAATTGGGGAAAGGAGAAATGGTGCCATTTTTCTGGATCAATGGGGTGGGCTTAGGGAAACTAGACTTGGGGCTTACTTGTTAGCCTGCAGTAAAATTAGAATTACCTGATCTGGAACTCCTAACCCCACCCTCCCGTAGAGCCCGATTATCATCCTTAACCATTTGGGATGCCATCATAATCTCCCCGAGCCCAATGGGCCTCAGGCCCTCAACATCCTCAACTTTGCTCGAAAATTTGGATGCAACCCATTGGGAAAGGTGTTATCCATGACTTTGCTAGGCAGACAACCTAACAGCAGCAATGTTGGCTGCTCAAAAACCTCCATGAATTCCATCATCGTTCCCTCCTATCAGACAGCTCGAAACTTCTTACACAAAGAGCCTTCATAATGTGAACAGAACCTTGTCAAGAGGCTCTCCCTGAATCCAACCCAAGAGCTAAAGTTTTGGCTTTCTTCAGCATATTGAAACCATGCTAAGGCCCTTCCCTCCATAGCTATGGACAAAGCTTCCAATCTCTCAGCATCCCCCATACAATTAAGCTGGAAATACCGTTCATCCCTAAAAACTCAGCCCTCTAGATCCTCACCATTAAAACTAGGACGCTATAGTTGACAAACTGATCTATACTATGCATGTTGGGAATCATCATTAAACACAGCCGTTGGTGTGCCGGTGAGTGGTGGCGAAGGATCAACATTGTCTACCTCCTGCTGTTTCCCTGAGTTCCTAAATGTCGACTTCCCTCTTCCTTCATCGTCATTTATTCAAATTGCTTTGTCATCTCTCCCATTGCCTTCTCCATCCCTTCACCAATGACAACTCACATTTCTGTCATCTCCTTCAGCCAACTCAATTGCATTGCCTCAACCTTTTCCTCTAGAGCATCAACTTTCATGTTTTGTGTAATGATCCTTGTCTCCCTTTCCCAGCTTTCAGAGATACCAGATTTGATAGGACTAGCCGTAATGAAGTAGTAGCGGGCAAACAGAGTGATAAGAACAAAGAATGAGAGGAAGAATCAGAGGGCATCAGATGCACTGAGAATTTGAGGACTTGGCTCCTCCTAACACACCCCCAAATTCTTCTTGATGCCTCCTATTTTTCTCAGTCCTCTTCTGATATACCCTTACTGAAATAAAATAGTAACTGACAGAGCTGACTCACCATGACTCCTAAGAGAATTATAAAATAACAGAATGGATGATAAAAGACTCCAATGACCCTATGACAACATAAGAAATACTCCCTTTCATAAAGGGTAATCTAGCCAAAAAAACCACCCTAGTTACTTGTTTCTCCTCACATAATTTTATCGCACAAAGGGTTTATCATATCCCCACAACCCACTTGAAAAGAAAAAACAAATAACTTGTAACATGGCTACCAAAATAATGGCAACCAAAAAACTCATGAAGCAACTTAAATACTGGATATGACACCACAAATACATACAACAGGGTAGCATGAAACTAATTGAATTAGCATTGTTGAACAAGTGCAACAATTCTGGCAATCACAACATATTAGCTATACAACAGCCCGTTGAAATCAAATAAGAATTTACCTCAGTCTTATATGAAGAAAATAGTATACCCTCAAAGAAATCAGCTTTCTGCATGAAGCTAGCAACTATAATATCTACCATGTTCAATAGATAGGTTTTTGTCAAATCAAATGATTGGTCTGCAATAAATGGAGAAATAGATAACACCCATATTATATAGTCCACAGAGTCTATAATTCGAGGCCATAACAAAAAGAAGCTTACAGCCTTACACCTCTTACAGGTCCTCTATCATATGCACTTATCATTGCACATTTATAAAATTGTCCCCAAATCCCTCCAAAAATTTTTCATGCATGCTTTTACGTCCTTAGTCTTCAAAGATCAGAATCAACTTAGACTCTTGGGACCATAACTAAGCCTTGCATGTAAAATTCTAACGATCAGAATCAACATGTTGTTACACGTCCTCTATCATATGCACCCGACGTATGTTGTTTCAGTCGAATTGGCTTCCTATGAAATGAGCTCCTAATACTGCCAGACATGTTAGTGCTGAGAAGGGGACAGTAGGATTCCGCTACCAAATTCACTAAGGCATCCCTCCACAAGCTACACATAGAAGAAATCTCCAAACAAATCATAGAAGAAGTATAATAGTATCAGCTTGGAGCAAAATTAATCCAAGAAAATGGAATTTATGTTCCTTGATTTCAATTTGAACGTGTGCCCTGCCTTCTTATTGATATTTGGTAGAGGAGACCAACCAAGAAGGCTATAACCCACTTAGTCCCTGGTTTCCAAAAAGTTAAGCTAAATTTTGCACCAGCAAAGCCTAGTGATGGTGAATTGCCTCCAAGTCCAAGGCATGGATTATTTAATTTTTCCTTCCTTTCAACAAATTTATTAGGTTGTTTTTCAGTTTAGAAGGGATAAGGGATATAAATCATGAACTTTTTAAGGATATTGGTATGACTGTAGGAGAAAGTTATCCACTTCTTGTTATTCGCTTCAACAGCATTCAAATTTGTATTGGATTACCAACAGAAACAGCTAAGAAAGATTAAAACTTAAAATTGTGCATTTCGTCTGCTTCTAGCTCCAGCTTCTCTTCTCTGGATAATAGCTCTAACCATCAAGCCTTTGTAAACTTTTTCGTCTTACATGTTTTCTTACCCTCTAATATGCTGCCAGCAAAGTAGCTTCCTAAACTCATTCCACCGACCTTACCAGTCACAGATAAGACTAAAGTGAAAAGGCAAAATCCAATTAATCATCTGTAAATCAAAAGGGAAGATTTTATGCAGGAACATGATAGAATTCATCAAAAGAGTAATTAAAGAAAAACCATAAAATATCGATTGGGGAAATTGGAGAGTGGTTGAGATAGAGAGAGAACTTACTGCTCGAAACTATTCTGCATTGAGAGGCTACGGAAATTGAGCTGTTGATTGACAAATCGCCAAAGACCAGTGCGAAAAAACCGGCAGCAAATAACAACAACAATATACCGAAGAGTGCAAATACAAGCGCGAAAGAGTAGCGTAATAAAGCGTTATGAGATCTCTTCTCAGTACCTATGGAAGGCTTTTGCGATTGAGAATCCATCTAACAAAGGAATTCGCCGGAATCTTTAAGTTCCGGCCGCCAATGTTGGGCTAATATCGCCGATCGGAGTCGAGGAATGGCCTTGAATCCAATACTAGCGATTGACCATTCTCGCTGCTGATTGTTCGGAGGTAGCCTTAAGATGTGGGGTCAACCGGGTAAGATAGATATTTTGTTGACGGAGGAAGACATTTTGCCCTTTCGCCGTTGAAATTTTTTAGTTTTGATCTTAACGGGCCACGAAATGAGGGGTTAGAACTGGAACCACCATGGCGGACTCGGTAACTTTGAGTTCGTACTTGATGCTTGAGGCAGAGAGGTATTTGGATGTAAGGCTCCGAAACACTATTTATCATAGCTCGTAAGAATAAAAAATCCATAAGAAAATTGAGCTTGATTAAGAGCTTGTTTCGGTGCATAAAAAGTATACCTTTTTTAATAAAAGTGATTGTAAAAAATAGCTTAAGATTAATGTATAGTGCTTGATTTTGTTTGTGAAAAGCTGCTATAAGAAATAATTATCATAAATTATTTTCTAAAAGTTATAAATTATAAATCAAAATTAACTTCTAGTGACTATTATTTAAAAAAATTATTTTCCATTTCTATACGACACAGTCTTCTTTTAAAAAAAAAGTTATTCAAAAATTTTATCTAACTAAAAGACAGATAATAGTATCTCTTTTCATCCATTATTTATTTTCGCATTTCATGATTCTACTATAAAGATCGCCCTAGACTTCAGTCTATTTATGCCTACTACTTCCAAGCTTCTCCATTAACTGATTATTAGCACCGTCCACTCCCATCGCTACAGAACAACCAATAAAAGAGTTTTAGGAGTATAATCTCTCTTCGGTCTTGTAACATTGACACATTATTCCTTTTCTTGTTGGATTTTGTCTTGGAATTTTTTTTATTTTTACTTGGAGTTTGAAAGCTTTCAATGTCCATGGTTGTTTCTAGTTTTTCTATTTTCTAAGTATAACTTAATGTGTGGTAGTTGGCTTTGTTCTTGTAATTACAAGTCCAAAAACTCCCATGCATAACGACCACACAGTAACAACAATTATATGTTTGAAGACTATCAACCACAATGACCAACAATTAAAGCATTTGCAGTGGGAATAGAAAATGAGAGCCCAAACTCAAATTTGAGGTTATGAATATAGGAAAAAAATTACCCCAAAAATTTGAAGTATCCCAAAGTCAGAGAAAAACAATCAAAAAGTAAAAGAAAGTAGTTGTTGATAGGCGTGCAAGAGCATTGGGTGCTGCTGCCCGGGCATGTGCGAGCCACGCACTGACGCGCGTGTGTGTGGCTCACAAGCTAGGCAGTGGGAACTATTGCTACTGTTCATGTACCGATGAGACTTATTTTTGATATTTTTAGCTTAAATATTATAGTTAAAACAAAAAAAAATTAATATATTCAAAAAATTATGACCATTAATAATAATGGTAAAAAAAATTGACTATAAATACATTTTTTTTTGCATCTATTTTCATATCATCTATTCTACCTCTCTTTCTCATATTCATTTCTCTATATAATTAATCTTATTCATTTCTCTAGTTATTTATATTTTATAAATTTCTCTTGTCATATTTATTTTATTAATTATTAAGTTCTCATCTTCTAATTATTTTTTTAATTTCTCTAGTTATATTTTTTTTATTAATTGATCTACTTATATTTATTTTATTCGTTTATCTTCAATATTTCTCAAGTTATATTTATTTGGTTAATTTTTCTAGTTATATTGATTTTATTAATTTCGATAGATATATTTATTTTATTAGTTCCACTATTTACTTTTATTCTATTAATTTATATACTTATATTTGTTTTATTAATTTCTTATGTCATATTGATTTTATTAATGTCTCTACTTATATTTATTTTTCAAAAATGGATCCTAATAAATTTAATTTTTTAAATCTTTTGGATAATCCAAATAATTCAAACTCAAAAGAACTTCCAAACCCAAATATCCAAAATTCACAAAATTATCCGAATATAAATTCCTTAAATGTCCAAAATTTGCAATATCCACGAATTTTGAAATTTTCAAGTACGCAGTATTACCAAAATGATGCTAATTTCCAATTATTTCAACCTCCAAACACCACTATTCCTTTTTATTGTAATTTTTCCAAATATTTAAAATTCTCCACAACATAATTTTAATTCTTCGTCAGTCGCATCTCTTGAGGATTATGAATTTCCAAAATTTTCCACACAAAATAAGTTTGAAAACGAGACTTGGATTGAATCTCCCAATGAGTTTTGGAAGTCGAGCTTATAGTAAATGGACAGATAAAAAAGAAGAAATTATCTTCAATGGATGGATATATGTTTCAGAGGATTTAGTTCAGGAGAATAGGCAAAAATGTAAAGATTTTTGGAAATAAAATTGGCATACTTTGAATAATATTGTGGTGGATGACCACAGACAACTCTAAAGAAGGTAATGAATCAACTTTTTATACGTTAATAAAAATGCTAATCAATTTATTGGTTGGTATAGTCATATCTTTCAACGTAATCAAAGTGTTGTTAGTGAAATAAATATAATTAGAGATGCACACAAAGAATATAGAATAAGATATAATAGCCCGTTTAGTAGTAAACATGTATAGAAACTTGTAAAGAACTATCCAAAATGGATGGTAATGAATGAGGGTACAAGTGGACAAACTTCTGCATCAAAGCGTACAAAGGTTTCAACTTTAGGTGCATACAATGATTCATCTACCCTTGATACTTCAAAGATGGAATTTTCGTTGGAGCGACCTATGGAGCAGAAAGCAGCAAAGCGGAAAGCAAGGGAAAATGCAAAAGAAAGTAGACAAGATGAATGATCAAATATCGATGGGCTGCTGGAAATTGCTATAAAAGGGAATGCAATATTAGAGAAAATGACATAAGATAGGCAGAGTTATAGTGCTGAAAAAAGGTAATTAAAGGAAAAAGAATTTGACATGGCTATAATTTGTCATGACATATCAAATATGACTGAGAAAGAGAAAGTGGATCATCAGATATTTTATGATGTAGCAATGAGAAGAATGATGGATAATCCTTAACTCTACTATTTTGATGTAATGTTTTCGTACTTCTATTGTAATATTTTTAGATATTGTAATATTTATCCTTATCTATGAATGGCAGTACCTTATATATATATATATATATATATATATATTAAAGCGACTCTATTGCTTAAAACTCTTAATAATTAAGAAACATCCTAAATCACCATGAAGAAATGATGACAATTAAGAAAATCCGCACATATTACATTTGTGTAAAAATAATGATAATTAAGAAAATTACAATAATACCCAACCTAAATCCCCACGCAGTGATTTTTTTCAATTCCTTCACTTCTTGTTTGAGTTTTAATACATTGTCCTTCAAACTGTCAATCAATTGTAAGATATCTTTGCTAACATTGAGCAAGCTGGGCTGAATCATGTGGTTTGGAGGCGATATTGGAAGTATCAGTGGAGCCCATATAAAATAATTACACGTCCGGCACTTATAGTATAAACGATCAGGGTTACTTTTGCTACGTGAAACTCTTATCTTGGCAACCCCATCAGAATAATGATAAGGTACAGATTGTTGCATATTATATAGAATGACATTTGAAGAAATTAAAGATGAAGACATTGATTAAATTTTTGTTTCATACAAATTAATTGTGAATGACTGAAGAAGGTTGAAGTTCTGAATTTATAAGGAAAAAATTGTCCAAGCGATAATGTATAGTTGGATTCCCTTACATATATCAATCACTGTATTTTTACCTCATTGTATTGTCACCTCACTGTACCATCGAAGCCCATGTGATAATGTATCGTTAGATTCCCTTATATATATTAGTCATTATATCTTTACCTCATTGTATTATCACCTCACCGTACCACTGAAGCCTATGTAATAATGTACCGTTGGATTCCCTTACATATATCAGTCACTGTATTTTCACCTCATCATACCACCGAAGTTCATGTGATAATGTATGTTGGATTCCCTTACATATTTTAGTCACTCTATTTTTACCTAATTGTATTGTCACCTCACCGTACCACCAAAGCCCATATGATAATGTATCGTTTGATTCACTTACATATATCTATAAATATAGAGTTTTATATACACTCACAACTTACCTCCTTCGCATCTCCTTCAAATAAAATTTCAATTATTTTTAAACAACAATGTCATCTAATATATCTTCTAACGACTCAACAATGTCATTTGATACATCTTCTAATGACTCTATAATTTTTGATGATATATTACTTGCTGAAGCAATGGATACAACTATCGAAGATGATAATGTTGAAATTGAGAGTCTCAACCGAAATAGAAGAAAATAATGAGTCTACATTGATCGAGATTGTGAAGAAGGCCATCAAAGATTATATAATGATTATTTCTCCGACAATCCAACATATAACTCAACTCAGTTTTTAGAATAAGAAGATCCTTATTCCTTAGGGTTATCAAAGTTGTTACTAATTATTGTCCATATTTTCAAATGAGGCCTGATGTAATTGGTAGAAATGGACTTTCTCCATTACAAAAATGTATTGCAGCAATACGAATGTTAGCATACAGAATACTAGCTGATTGCGTAGATAAATATGTACGCATTGAAGAATCAACAACTCCTGAATGCCTAAGGTATTTTTTTCGGGTTATGAATGAATTATTTACTTCCCAATATTTAAGAAGACCTAATGCTGATGATGCTCAACGCTTACTTGAAATGGGTATAAGACGTGGCTTTCCAGATATGATGGGAAGTATTGATTACATGCTTTGGGAGTATAAAATTTGTCCTGTTGCATGGAAATGTTAGTTTTATCGCAATGACTATGGTGTCCCAACAATCATGTTATAAGCTATCACATCCGAAGATCTTTGGATATGTCATGTATTTTTTAGATGTTCTGAATTAAATAATAATCTTAATGTTCTCGCTCACTCACCGATAATCAGTAACATTTATGAAAGACGGGTACCAGAATCTCATTATATGGTCAACAACACAGAATATCATCTTGGATATTATCTAGCAGATGGCATATATCCAAACAGGCCAATATTCATTAAAACCATACCGCTTCCTCAAGGACCAAAAGAGAAAGTTATTTGTAGAGTGTCAAGAATCTGCTAGAAAAGATGTTGAGATTGCATTCGGAGTGCTATAAGGACATTTTGCAATTATTCGCGGCCCATCATGCGTTTGGGACATGGCGACAATAAAGCAGATAATGTGTGTGCATCATATTACATAACATGATTGTTGAGGATGAAAGAGATACATATTTAGGTGATTTTCCTCCCCATCTTTTTTACTACAATGATAATAATGGGCCACTTCCTACAATTAATCATGGTCCGATAATGAACATGGATTCATACCTTTAAAGAGTTACTCAGCTTACCGATCGTGCTTTAGCCCACCAACTTAAAACTGACTTGGTAGAAGAAATATGACAATTTGAATACGACAAATAGTTTCTGCTCGTCTTGATTCTTTATGTTCTAATATTTATATGCGTTGTATTAATTACTATTTTTGTAGTGTTATTACATTTATATTTTTGTTGTAATATTTTTGTAATATTATTTAAATTGTATTTCTATTTTTTTATTTCGTAATGTTATTGTAATCTTAATTCCATTTTTATATTTTCGTAATATCGTTGTATCTGTATTTTTGCTGTAATATTTTTATTGATTATATTATATTTGTATTTATATTCTATTATTTTTTAATTATTATTATTGTAGTAGAAAAAATATAATAGGTTATTTTAAAATTAATTGAAATTAAATATTATTTTAAAATATTAATATAAAAATTATTATAGTAAAAAAATTATTAATTCTTATATATAGATTTATATAAAGTAAAACTTAAATAATATAAAGTATAAATAATTAATAATGTGATTGATAAACATAATTGAGTGTTGTAAATTTGAGGTTGGTGATCGTAAAGTATTGAATTAAATTTGAGGTAAATTGATAAAAGTAAAAGATAATAGAGAGAGAAAATGATTGAATAGTACAATTAGGACCTCCAATTTGAGGTTAGCATTGTAGATGCTCTTAATGGTAATTATGTTGTGTTTAACTATAATAACTCCAAATTTAGAACTTAAAAATTACATATTAGTGGAAATAATTATATAAAGTATTAGGTGTTATGCCACAACCACCATAGAATGAGGTACAACCAATACCTAACCTGTGTCAGTTACAATGTCAAAACAACTTAGTCATGAAGATTAAGTGTGGCCAGCTCTTTATCCAAGGTTGAGACAAAAACCAACAACAACCAAATAGGAGTGGAAGAGAGAATTTATATACGTTAAACTAAAGTTTTGCAACATTTGATGTCCCAAAAGGAAATAAAAATGACAACAAAATACAATAAGAAGGAGACACTGAATAACCCTATCAAAACTCTCAGACCCAACCCAAGATACTACCATTGCCATCAAAACATGTAAAGTTAAGACTGCCCATTAAATATGCAAAGACTGTAAAACAAAGTTGTAACATCCCAAAATTTACTATGAAATTTTTTATATTTTGCTGAAGTATAATATTAAGATAATTAGGTGTCACTATTATACTTGACATACGTCTAGTTGACCATACCATTCTTATATCAAATACACGACAACAAAATTGCCACTTTAACTTAGATAAACAGGAAAGTGAAATATATTTTCATAAATTTTAGATAAGAGTTTAGAGATTTAACTTTGAATATAGTATAAGCAAAAATACAACAAAAAACGATCCAATAAAACTAAGAATCCATGAGGTATCTAGACAAAAGCTAGCTAATGGATAACATTAACCCCATGCCCAAACCCCAAAAAAAAATCACTCATCCACAAGAAGTTCATCATAATCAGTGAAATCATCAAGGCAATCTTAAGAAACCTACACATCAATACCTAATTCGTCTGCTCATGGGAATTAGCAACACATATTAAAAGAATAATTAGTACTCTATATATTGAGTAAGGTAACAGTACACGTCATAAGACAGCGAAATGAGCATATCAGGTTATATGAAAGGATTATCCATGTAAATTGATTAATAACATGAGAGGGTGCACGTGAAGAGCTAGAAAGAGTTCCATGATAGATGATTGTATGTTTCTATTTACTTAGTCTCTTGAGTTCATAGACCCCAATATTCATAATCAATGGAACAATACCAATCAGCAAAACAACCCCAATGCATAATGCTCCTGACAACTATTCTCATGTCGTTGAACAAACAAGGATAACCCTAGAGCACAACATTACTAGCCACTACTCTGGTCCGTTAGAACAGACTGGTCCAATCCTAAGTGTTATACCCCAAAATTTTGCTAAACCTAATCCCAAATAATTAATACCTTAATCAAATTCTAATCTCGATATAATTTTATTTTAGTCATACCCAAATTCCCTAATCCCAAAATCTTAACCTAATCCAAATATTTGACCTGGATAAATTATAATTCTTGGCTCTTCCTTAATTTCGATAGATTTATATCTTTAATTTTACCTATTTTAGCCACTAAAATTTAATCTAATCGTAAACTTAAGCTTTTCCCTTTTCCTTTTCCTATCTACAACCTATCTTTTTCTTATTGTGTATGTTTTCCTTCTCTTCTACAACACACCACTATCACTCTCAACCATCATCTCCCACCTCTTTCATTGAACATTTCCCTGCCATGCCATGACACCATCAACCATCACCCTACCACTCACTCGTAACCCCCACTACTACCGCCATACTCATCAACATCAACATCCTCTACATTCTTCACCATCGCACACCACCACCATACACATATATACACACTACTCTCTTCTCCTACCCTCCCTCATTTATTGCTAAATTCTGTCGAGAAATCCCCTTACCCAAGCCACCTCTCCCTCTCTTCTTCTTCTTCTTCTTTGGTTGTTGTTGCTCTGTTTCATGCGCCAAGCTACCACCATCACCATCCATGCACCACCACAGCACAATCACTATTATGACTTGGTAGATCAGCCACTATAATCGCCCCATCACTCTCCCTCACTATCTCCAACCATCTCCGCCCACCGCCATTATTTTCCCCTCTTTTTTCCTTGCGTGCTGCTGCATTTTGTGAAGCGCACGGCTCATGTATAGTCTCTCCCATGGCTATGCACCACTATTTTTCCTTATTACACGCCTGTACATGCTAGCATGGTCCGCGTAACACCCCCAAAATTCACTACTGAAAAATTTCATTTTATTTAAAAGAAAATAGAGGAAGCAAAGAAAACAGAACCGTTAATTTTTGGGATATTACTACCACACTTAGTACCAGACCGGTTTACTCCTACTATTCTAGTACCAAGTGCTAAGGCTAATAGAATAAAATACAATTTGCTTGAAACTCAAACCATATTTAAATTAAAGTAGCATAAATAGTTTTGTTATAAGAATAGAATCCACCAATGGTAATTACAAGAACAACGATTACATTTAAACCAAGAATAGGTGAAAGTGATACCCTAAGGACTTTTCGGATAATCCTTAATCTCATACCCAAGCCCTCTTGAATATAATCTATAATGGACTTGTAAAGGACACTACCTTTTGAATAGGTAGGGGCCCACGAATGGAACCCTTTAGTACTATGGTACTAAGTAACCCTTTAAACCACACTAAAAAGCAAGTCTGCATGCAATACATCATGCATAAACTGTATACACATATAATCAGAAGTGCATAACACAACATCCAAATACTTAGCAAGTCCATCACATACCCAAGCAGGGAGAAGTACTGAAGCCAACTCATGTTGTGTCAATAGATCATAACATGAAATCAATACTTTTGGGCCTTTAACCATTAATCAATCATTATTCAACCATCATCTCTTAAATAATATCCATGTGAGTGTGGAAACCCCACTATTATAGTCGGTGGCCGGAAACATACAGGACAACAAGCACCGAACCACTATTATTCGCTGGTGGACTGGTCTCCAGGGCAGAAGGCTCCTGGCCACTATTATCGCCAATAGATTGGTCTGGCCCTGACTCACATGGTGTTCTGCTATAAGTGATTAGTATTTTCCCATGATTTATTCACATTCAAGATTTGGTTTATTAAGCTCGAGACCCACACTATTATAGTTGGTGGACCGGAATATACATATACATCTTATAAGGCAAAGTGCTCTTGGTCCACTATTATATCTGGTGGACCGGTACACATATATATCTTTCAGGAAAAAACGCTCCTAGGCCACTATTATATCCAGTGGACCGATACGTATAATATGATCCATCTGGGCCCGGCTCAATCATCTTTCACTTTCATGATTAGTGTTTTCCCTTTTAATTAGCACAATAGTTCTATTTGGGAGATCAAGATATCAAAGACACAAAGGTACATCGGTCATATTGGTGCATACAAGCTACTCAGTACCCTTAACCATCAACCCAGGGATACAAAGGTACCCCGGTCATACTAGTACATACAAGCTACACAATGCCCTACCGATAAGGATACCTAATCCATAAGTATGTATACCCCCTAAATAGGTCTGTAGAGCTAGATAGAGTAAGATGTAGGGCCTGACTAGGGTACTAAGGCTTACTAGTAAATACCAAAATAATTGTGGGTTAAACCACTTCTTTAGGGTAACGACCTCTAAAGAGCGGCCATTTCTGATCTCGAGGTATTCCACTTTAATTATTAGTATCTTAATAAAGGCGATCACAAAAAGCACAATAACCATATACTTATTCACTTTCAATCATTTCTGAAATTATTAGATAATCCTTATTCATATAATTATCCAAGATAGCCTGGAGGAATCACTAAGGCCATCAGTATCTCATCCAATTCATATTCAGGATTCGTTTCCATTTGTTCACATGCCATAAGGGTTAGCATATCATAATCACATTACGGTCATAGAGTTTGGTTAGTTCACATCGAATGATCATGGCACCTATAATCCTAACATGCCTTTAATTCACACCCAACACATAATACCGTGCATGATTAATGATTAAGACACCTCCTTCATGAATATAAGAATAACACCATACCACAACCATAATTATCCATCCAATCTCAGGTTAGGCCATGTTGATACTTACTAATTATCAAATACCATTATCTCACTATTCAATGTTACTTGAGTCTTATTATGAAACTCTGTTAACCTATTGATATGTTAGATACGGGTTACCAATTTACCCCTTTCATCTCTACAAAATTATCGAATTACCCCTTACTTGTATAATTATTAATTCATCCCTCTTTACTTGCCAAATTACCATATTACCCTCCATCACTACCCCCAAAAAGCAGTTTTAAAAACGGTTATTTTATAGTTTTAATAATGGTTTTCAATCGTTATTAAAACGCCCGTTATTAAATCTTTAATAACGGTTCATAACCATTATCAAAAATATAAAAAAAAACTGCCAATTTGAGCATAAAATGCATTTTTAATAACTGTTTTTCATAAAAACCATTGTTAAAAAAGATGATTTTAATAACGGTTATAAAAAAATCGTTGTTAAAACATCATCCAACTACACTTGCTGACATTATTTAGGCATTTATTAAACCCTAATACGTATTAAATTAGCATAAATTTGAGATTAAATGTACATTTTTAATAACAGTTCTGAAGAAAACCGTTATTAAAACTCCAGTTTTTTTTAGTTTTTGCAGTTTTGTTCCTGCCCACATACACAGTTGTATGTTCAAATAATTACCAAATCTGCATTGTAAAACAACATCAATTGATAACAAATCTGCAATCACACCATAATTCCAATCAATCCCTTGTTAATACACCAGACATATATACTCAAGAATCAAAATTAGTAGGCATACCACAACTTGGTAGCTCTACACCCCAAAGCAAAATGTTCATAAATCTAGCTTAGAAGACTTAAAGACATAGACAAAATACAAACCTGAACATGCATGTAGAATATATAGCTAGATCTCTACCTAATACCGAATGAATGAGTGCACATGCTTGGCCCATTGCTCTCTCACTTCATCAATTTCTTCAACATTATATTGCTAGCCTTATGCATAATCATCGTTGAAAAACTACAAATCCCAAGTTTTGATTAATATACAGTTAGCACTTATGTCAAGTACCAAACATATATGTCATGATTCATTAATGGAAAAATATTGAAAATAAAACATATATGGCTTGGATCTATGTTGACCGATCTATTTTGGACTATCAGATCCATTGCTCTACATACATAGTATCCACAATATTTGTCGTTTTGCTGTTGTGGACACTGTCAAATGACTTTAGTTAGCTCTCTAACTATTACATATTAATTTTAATTAAAATAAAATAAGAAATAGTTGCCTTCCTACTTACTATGACAAGCTCGTATTGAACATTCTTTGGGTCTGGGACACCATTCCCACCTCTCCTTTGATACGCTGTCTGTAGTGCCCTAATAAATAGAGTTGGATACACAATATTGTAAGTACGCATATATACCTCATATAATGAAAGCTAGGAGAATATATGTATAAATAAGTTAATGAAGTAAGAAGTGAAAAGTATACTAACATGTCGATAAATTCCTTCCCACCACGACGAGCAACTTCAAAAGGTACGTCATAGGTTCGAAGGGAATCAAACACATAGACTTTATTAAGATCAGGTCGGACGGCGTACAAAACCCAATGTTCAGTTGCGAGGTGAGGAATGAGATAGAGCTTGTTGTGTCCCTCAATCAAAATGCAATCCGCTAAATAGTTTATGTGTCTACCCTCTCTTATTGTACTACTGTCAGCTATGTAGTATGGGCACACAAACACAATAGAGGATAGCATTCCCTCCATCGCAGCTCGAGTAGCTACCAACCTATGGACGACAAAAACAATTCATATTTGTTAATAACTAATAACTCATATAAGATGTCATAAAAATTCCAATTGTATAAGTTAAGAGTACTAAAATCTCAAAATGAAATAATACTTACGTGACATAGACAATGACACTTATGGTTGACATCCATTCTTGATTATAAATGTCACTTATGTCAGCTGTCGATACCATGTAAGTAGCACCGTCCCTCCCAACATACTCAAGACGACAATCAATGAAAATATAATTGTCCCTGAGGTAGTTTTGGGCATAAAAATATAATATAGCTAATGCTGGTGGAGGTTGGCTTTGCTGATCTGAAGAAGGAATCTTTTGTGGGGTAACTGATTTTTCAGATTTAGCTCTCTTTCCTTTAGCAGCGCCTTGTTTTGTGTTGCTCATTTTGTTAGTACCTCTCTTGGTTTTACTAGCAGAAGAAGTCTTCTTGTTTGATTCCGTAATTGATAATATTAAACAAAATATATATTGAGCATATAAACATATGAAAAACGTATATATAGTGTAACTACCAAACAAGGTCTAATGAAGATATCAAATGTCAATACCTCTTCGGTAGTGAGACGTATTTGATCCGCAGGCCAAGCCACGAAGCTTCCATGAGCTTCTAGTACTATGGTTGCCTCATCGCCCTCTTTATAACAAGGAAAGTGTGCACTGCCAATGATTAGAGTGTCAATACTCACCGACCTTGTATTTAGGGCTAAATTGTACCCGTGGATTGTCTGTGTTTCGGTACTATGACTGATGCGGACCCTTCCTTTTGCCAAAATTGTTGAAAGGTCATTCGCTAATAAGTCACATTTATGCAAACCCTAAACAAAAATATTACACATTATTAATAATTTATTACATCGAATACATTTAATAACAATTCATAGTTTGTAATGCTTACCTCGGGAAGAGTAGAAAGAAATGCATCAGCTTCACAACTATCTCTGACGCTATTTACATTAGGTATGTGAAGCTGATCATGGTCTACTGAATCAGATAGCTTATACCCTTGAGATTTAATAAATGACAATTATTGCTTCATAGTTGTCATCCGTTCAAATGCCACGTTCAATTTTTGGGTGAGGATGGCGACTTGCTCATTAGTGCTACGAGAACCACGAGATCGACCACATATGCTCGTTCTCGTAACACCCAATCCAAGCCCCCTGTGTCTTCCATGGTGTTCTACAATTCCTGTAGCCTGGGACACAATGCTATATTGGTCCACCTCCTCACCTTCTAACGTTTCAAGTTCGTCCTGTAAATTTAACTTATAGGAATAAGCATAATATAATAGTTTTCTAAAAGAAAACTAAGTAGGGTTCTAGATATCTACAAACTTACAATTTTTTTGGCTGCAGCATCAACATATTCATTAACATATCCATCTCTTGTTGCTCTAGCCTTCTTCCATAATGTACCAATATTAATGGACGAGGTACATGGGTCCAAGTCTTGGGCTAGGAGCTACAAATCAAAAAATATTCTTAATTAAGAATATTATTATAAAATTCAACATTTACATGTAAATAGATAATCACAAAATGCATATCAACTCCTCTTCAAGGCCCGCATAGCCTTTGCGAGCCATATTATGGCGGTATTTATTTTGCTTGGCAATCTCTTCATTTTGGGTACTTTTTTCTTATGTGACAAGCCAAAACATAATGACATGGTTATTTCAATATTAAGCATAATACTGGGATTGATACAAAAAGTTTAATTATTATCTAACAAGTACCTTAAAATCCCTCGTAAGACGATAAGCAATGAATTGGTTCCAACTTTCTTGATCGATGAAACCGTATCGTTTGGGTGGGTTCTGCCGTAGAGAACCATCCCTCTTTCTATACATTTTTCTACAAGCTAAATATGACCTAAAGGTTCTTAGACGCTCCCCACAATGTCTAAGAAGTCATTTCTTCCTACTCTCTGGGACATTGAATACTCTCTGCAAAATAAGACATGTAGATGTATACCGATGCTAATGTAATAAAATTAATAACATTTGACATACAAAAATGATTACATAAAATAACATATTTACCATGATTTCCTGCCAAATATGCTCCTTATGACCCTGTGGAACCTGCTTCTAATTATTATAGGAGATAGCAACACGGTTACAGGTCACAAGTGAAATGTAGGTCAAGAACATATATGCGTA
This sequence comes from Tamarix chinensis, assembly GCA_030549775.1. Lineage (NCBI taxonomy): Eukaryota > Viridiplantae > Streptophyta > Magnoliopsida > Caryophyllales > Tamaricaceae > Tamarix > Tamarix chinensis. The sequence continues at coordinate 164,793,154 of CM060171.1, read as the reverse complement.
AGGGCCGATGGGAAGATTGTAAGTATTACATTCCAACTCGACTACTTCTCCTCTATTCCTCATGTCTATGATAATTCCCATAATCGTAGGTCCTCTCTTCCCTTCTTCATCATTGCTATCCCTATCAATGTTTTTGTTGGCCATATCTCTACAAAAATAAATAAATAAATTATGTTAGAATGTTATGTATTGAGCATAATAATGTACCATTATATTATTGATACGAATCATGCTTAGAAAGAATTAATCTCAAATGTATCATGCTATTCTATATATATATATATATACGAATCATGCTAACACGTTTCCAAAAAGATATTAATACTAACCCTAACCCTAATTAACCATAATAAACGATACACCCTAACCCTAACCCTAGATAATTAACTATAATTTATTATAATAAAACCTAACCCTAAACCACAAAAAAAAAACCTAATCCCTAAACCTAGCTAAATGTAATTAAAGCATAATATATAAATCATATTATTATTATTATTATTATTATTATTATTATTATTATTATTATTATTATTATTATCATACACAATTATTTCTCTCTATTTAATTATTCACTTTTATATATTCCTTATTCTCTATATCTATTTAATCCTCATCTTGTTGCTAATCTCCTATACTTACTAATGAAAATGTGTGTGTGTGTGTGTGTGTGTGTGTATAGTTTTTATGAGTGAAAATGTATATAATTATACACTCACATTCATATTATATATATATGTAAAGGCCTCAACCAACACATGCATTTGTTAATATATAACAATAACGCAACAAATTCAACAACAAACAGCAAAATTTTCAGCCAACACATTCAATAACACATTTTCGAACGACAAACCACAATCTTTGAATAACAAACAAACGAAACCCTGTAGCAACAGGCATGCATTTATATATATATATATATATACATATATAAGTAGATAAAAAGTTACGAGAGGAAGAACAAACACATACATAAAGTGAGCTAGCTACAAACACGACGGTGAGAATGTTGAGAGAGGCAAGGGCTTCAAACACGACGGAGGATGAAGGTGCAAGTGCTAGCTAGCTTTGGAACAATGACATCACACACATGCAGAGCCGACAATGGCAGAGGCGTGGTGGAGAGTTGGCTGTGCGAGGGTTTTCTTTACTTGAGAGGAGCCGGTATGGTTTGCAAGGAGAGTTGGTGGTGCGAGGGTTTGCAAGGAGAAGGAGAGCAAGAGAGCGAAGGTGCAAAGAGTCTGAAAAGTTTGGCACGAAACAGAACTGAGCGAAATAAAAGTTTGATTTTGGGGTTTTAATAACGGTTCTTCCAGGAACCGTCATTAAAAGCTTCTGACTTTTGATAACGGTTCTAATATGAATCGTTATTAAATCCCCTTTTAATAACGGTTTACATAAAACCGTTATTAAAACATCCGTCCAAATTTTAACGTTGCCCTTTTAATAACGGTTTTTAACTAGAACTATTATCAAAACTCTCCCGCCCATTAATTTTCACGCGTTTGACGACGGTTTTCGAACTACCATTATTAATGTCCCGTTATTATTTCCCGTTTTCGTAGTAGTGCATGTTGCATAATTACCAATTTATCCCTTACTCGGGTTAGGTTACCAAATTATCGTCCATACTTAATAAATCACCAACTTTACCCCTTATACTTGTGAAGTTACCAATTTACCCTTATAGTGGGTTAAATTACTGTATTACCATTTTACTTATCTAAATTACCACATTGTCCTTAGGTTCATTAAGTCACCACTCACCCTTCATATTTGTTACACTTTTCAGATTTCCCATTTGGTTGGTTATATTACCAAATTGCCCTTCTTTATTATTATAATTACCAAATTGCCCTTTCTATTATTATAATTACCATTTTGCCCTTTTGATTGGTTAAATTACCAAATTGCCATTCTCCATTATTATATTTACCATTTTTCCCTTCTTTCTACAAATTACTAAAATTCCATTCCTTTACACCAATTTACCATTTTACCCTTATACTGTATTAAATTACCATTTTACCCCTCCTTTATACCAATTTATCATTTTACCTTCTACTTTATTAATTTACCATTTTAGCCTTCCTTTATACTAATTGATCATTTTACTTTATTAAAGTACCATTTCACCCTTCCCTTGTACCAAATTATCATTTTACCCTTCTACTTTATTAAATTACCATTTCACCCTTCCTTTATACCAAATTACCATTTTACCCTTCTCCTTTATTAAATCCACCAAAATACTTTCTCACATCCAAAAATTACCAAGTTATCCCCTTTCCATGAAAATTTACTAAAATACCCTCCTTCCTTGTCCATTTACCATTTTACCCCATTTACTCATATAATTTATCACTTTGCCCTTATTATACCACTTTTACCAATATACCCTCACTATATAAAATATTAATACTCATGCACCATACCCATCATCCAACTCCACCAACTATTATTATTTATCATAATACTCATTAGCACCTACACTTATTTAGGCCACACTCTTACATAAAAATATTACTGAAATGCCCCTAGGGCCATAATGACAATATTTATGCAACAAATGGCCACATTAGTATAACATATCATACTTATACACTTAACATTATTATTAACAACAAAGCTTCTTCCTTAAGTATTATTTCCACATATGACACATAAATTAACATGCTTTCCTTTTTATCAATCAATACATCCCACTAAATACATCATACTTAACAACATATATCATGAATATAAATATGTTAGAAACCCTAATGTTCTTGCATACATATATCCTTACATTTAAGTAAAGTTTAACGATTACCTTATTTCTCGTAAAAATTGAACCTTGTCGGTACCCTAGTTAAAAGGTTCAAGCTTTGATTAGCAAAATCAATACCTAAAAATAATACCCATAATTATCATATTAGAAGTAGGAAAAACCAAAAAGGAAAAAACTTTATCAAAACTTAATTAAATATATGTTGCTATCAACCATCATTATACCTCAAGATTATTAGCCAAACAAATTAAGGGGAGGCAGCAAACTCATGCTGCTCATACAGCATGAGCTGCATGCAAAGCTACAAGGAAGGAGGGGGTCGAAGAGGCTAAAGGAGAAAGGAGAAGTGTTGGTTCTGGTTGGGGTTTTGGGGGCTAGGAGGAGGGAAAGTGGAGGAGAGTTAAGGAAAGGGTGGAGTGGGGGTGTAATTGGTGGTCGGGGATGGGTTATCAGAGGCCAAGGGCTGCGAAGTGGGCTGCAAGAGTGGTGGAGGAGAAGAAGGAAGGGAAAGGAAGGAGAGAAAGGATGGGCTATAGAGTTGGGTTTCAGCCAAAGGAGGACGTGAGGTGGTAGATGAGGTTGTAGGGAGTAGTATGGTGGCTTGGGAGGCGGCAGAAGATGCGGAACAATGGCGGAGGGCAGTGGTATAGGGAGGAGGCCAAGAAGGGGGGAAAGAAAAGAAGAGGAATAAGGGGTTTCAGGGGCTCGAGGGGGTGGCTTGGTGGTGCAGGGTGGTAGTAGGGGGTGTCAGGAGGTGGTGCAGGTGGTTGGTAGGGCAATGGTAGCGGCGATTGAGGGTGGCGGAGCAAAAACAGGGGAAGGAAAGGAAAGGAAAAGAAGTGGAGAAGAAGAGGTTAGGAGAGGGAAGGGAGCGACTCAAATAGGGCAGAAATGGGAGGTTAAGGAGAGGAAAAAGGAAGGGTGGGAGAGGGAAGGTGTAGCCGGTTAGGTAGGGTGTAGGAGGGTGGCTCGTAGGGTGGTAGGAAGAGGAGAAGAAGGGAAAATAGGGCATGTGAGGGAGGGTTTGCAAGGGTTGGTTTGGTCCAAAAGGGGGAAGAAAAGGACCGGGGAAAGAGGGAGAGTGAGATCAAGCTACAGAGAGGTAGGTGGTGGCAGGGAGGAGCTGTTGGAGGTAGCCATGGCGTGTTGAGGGGGGCATGTTTTGTCAGGTTCGAAGAAGAAGAAGACAAGAAAAGAGCACGCTGGCCAGGCAAGGGAGAAAGAAGAGGAGCGGGTTGGCCTATGCGCGAGGGAGAGGAGGATAAAAAGAAGAACTAGGTTGGCCTAGTCGGGGGAAGGAAGAAAAAAAAGGGAAGTTTGGGCCAACGCACCGCATGGGAGAAGGGGAAGAAGGCCATAGGCCTAGCGGCCCGAAGGAAAAAGAAGAAAAGGAAGAAAAAGGAGAAAGAAAAGGAAAAAAGGGAAAAAGAAAAAAGGAAAATGGGGAGAAATAAAATAAAATAAAATTTCAAATAATAGAATTTAATATTTTTGATAGATAAATTAATTTAATAATTTAATTTATTATAATTTAATATATTGGTTTGAAAAGGGTAATTTTAGTAGAATATTAGTTTGAAAAATCATTTAAATAAAATGAGTATGATAAAATAACAAAATATTTATTTCAATTTATTAAATATTCATATATAATTTTATATACTCTAAATTCCATAAAATAATTAAATTAAATAAATTTAAAAGTTAATTTATCCCAAATAAAGGCTATTAATTAAAGTATCAGTTTTTAAAATTTTGGGGTATTACAGTCTGCCCATGCATACTTGCACGGGTAACACACCACCTCGACACTCCCATGTGTCTCTGTTCGTTATTACCTATGCATGTGTTGCATGAGCATGGTCATGCCTCCTTTGCACAACCTATCCATGTAGGTTCCTAGCTCACGACTCGGGTGAGCATAGTCCATTGCACGCATATGCACCCTCATTTTTTCAGTTGTGCACCCCTTTTTACACACTTAAATACCACCAAAATTTCACCATAGCACCAACATACCTTCCACCACTCTTCTACATAACTCAAGCTTCCCTTTTACTCTTGTTATTTTCATTTTTACCCTCCTTTACCCTAACTTTTTTTCTCAATTATAATCTTCGAGCCTAATCTTTTATTATCTTATTTTAGTAGGTGATTTTTTTTACAATCTCGGAGGAGGTGGTTTAAGATTTATGTGAATAGAGCTCGATGTCCTTGTTAATAAGGATACATGTCATAGTTAGAACCTTATGTGTATGCATATGTGCTTTATGTTGGACATGTTATATGGATGATGTTATCCTATGATATGATATCTTGATAATAATAAAATTTAGAAGTATGTATTTGGGAATAATATTAGATATACATCAATGTAAATAATTGAAGATATATGTCCCGAATGAATATTTGAGATTTGCATATAATAGTATTGGTTTTTATAACGCTTTGTGAGAATATGAGCCTTTTAACTACCCTAAATGTATTATGGTCATTGGAGGATAATTTTGTGGTCGTGATTGTGTTATTAATTTTTTTGTCATGCATACCTATATGAGTCCCTCATGATAATATCAAATATATTAATCATTTAAAGTGAATGATCACATAAGTCAGTTTGAGGTATTTATATGGATTCGTTCCACCAGACACTAATAGTGGCTCAAGTGTGTTACCCATGAGAGGTGCATCGGTCCATTCCATCTAATTAAGAATAGTGAGGCTCCATACTCGGCGTGAATGAAAATACAATTAAGAGATAAAGTATTAATGAAAAAGATACTAATCATTTAAAGTGAAAGACTACGTGAATTGTCTCTAAGAGGTACTTCCGATCATTCCACCAGTTTAAGAATAGTGTATCATGAGCATTTTTACTCTAAGAGATGTTGAGTCTATTCCACCGGATAATAATAGTGGCTTAGGTGTGTTGTCCCTGAGAGGTATTTCAGACCATTCCATTGGTTTAAGAATAGTGGAGTCCTTAAACTCAACATACATAAAAGATTGGAATATGATATATCTATATAGTGAGACCAAAATCAGCATTTACCTAGAACTGTTTATATTATCACACATATGCTTACTTTCTTATGTGAACTCATGTATTATGTGTAATCCTACTTCAACTGTACTGTTACCTTACTCAGTATGTAGCGTAATAATCATCTATTTCATGGGTTCAGCTCATTCCCATGAGTAGATGATCCAGATGTCTTTGTGCATGGCAAGGATGACCTAGAGGACAAGTTTATAGTCTTTGATGCTTTATATATGGAGGAGTGAATTTTATATCAGAGTTTTTGAGCATAAAGTCATGTTATCTAGATGTCAGTTATGACTAGATACCTTGTTTAACTCTTAGATCCATGGTATCTCTTTCTATATTTTAGATTATTGTACTCGAAGTAAACCTCTAAACTTTTATCTAATGTTATGAAAGCTTCCTCAATTTATATTTATCATGGTTTACTTTTTAATTGTTTTGCCTTGTGATTGATATAAGGATGGTATAGTAAGCCAGACTTATGTCAATTATAGTAGTAACACCCAACTATTTGATAATATGCTTCCACTTAAAACAAAATTTTTTGGTTCATAAAAAAATTGGGGTGTTAAAACAGAATATAACGCTCCTGACCATTATTCTCATCTAATGGAATAAACAAGTACAACCGATCCTTACCCAAAAATATTTCACTCTAAATATTAGTGCCCTATTAGACTGATTAGAAATCTTATAAATCTTCATGCATAATTAGTGTAAATAAACATGACACATGAAAAGACCAAAGTAGCACTAATAAAGAGAACTATCCACACATGTCACCAAAACTTATGAGTCTTGATATTATCAACTTCTAACCTTTAACATATATCAAGGTGATAATATTTAACCATATTTATGACCCGCTCTACATAATTAATTAAGACAATAAATTATTCCATCAAGCCAGGGTACGAGACCAGTCTTAAAACAAACATATTACATAAGCTCAAATTTTTCATAACCACCATACCATCATAGTATAATACAAAAAGGTCGCAATATAAAATTAACAACATGATTTCAAGGAATGTAACTGTACTAGCATGATATTGCAAACAACTAACACGTATCATCCAAACCCTATCTTATAAGGAAAATTATTCTAAATGCTTACCTCAAAAATCACCATATGCTCACCTAAAATATAAAAAACCATAGTTAAAAGTGTATGAAAACAAGAAAGTAAAAGACCTATCAAATTCCGTACAATCCTTACACTCTTTCCCATTACCCACTTGAATAGCACCTGAAAAAGACCTGCAAGGGACACTGCCCATTGAATAAGCAGGGGCCCTACGAAGGGAACCCTTCAGTACTATGGTACTGAGTAGCCCTTTAAAACACAATTAAAAGCAGGCCCACAATGTAACACATAATACAAAGCTACATACATATATAACAAGATGTGTATATATGGCATTCACATAATTAACATTCACATCAGATATCAATAGGTCGTAATGAACAATCGATACTTTTGGGCCTTAAGCCATGTCATAGTGCAAAATCAATACATTCGGGCCTTAAGCCATTAGTCCATCATTATTCAATCATCTCTCAGATTTTATATCCATGTGAGTGCGAGAACCCCACTATTATAGCCGGTGGACCGGTCATGCAGGGCAAAACACTCCCGGCCATTATTATTCACCAGTGGACCGGTCTGGCCCCGACTCACATGGTGTTTCACTGTAATTGATTATTATTTTTCCATAACTTTATTCACATCCATGACTGGTTTTATTGAGCTCGGGACCCCCACTATTATTGTCTGTGGATCAAAATATATATCAACATCATCCAGGCAACTCAATGTGATAAGGGAGTTTTCTACTCTCTAGTTATTTATTTATTCAGTTTTGTTTTCTCCATACTTTAAATTACATGTTTCTTTAGTTGTTTACACATTGAGGACAATGTGTGCTTTAAGTGTGGGGGTGTATATGTTTTATTATTTTAAAAAAAATATTGTTTTCAAAAAAATTAATTAGAGTTTTAGAGTGTTTGTCAACAAAAAACAAATTTCGATTTTTTTAGAGTGTATAGTTTTTTTTAGAGTTTTAGAGTGTTTAGTATTTTTAGAGTCATAGGGAGACTTAAATAGTTAATGAGGAATATATCTTTGAAATCTAACGAATAGAGGATCATGAAATCGAGATAAAGCAAGTGGAGATTTTTTGTGTTAATTTCGATATAGGGAACACATATCTATGTGTCTAAATGTGAATGGAGAAAGAACATGTATGATTTTCTAACCACCGACATGGCATGTTGAAATTCATCACATTTCTCGGTGAGCTTTTGAACCATATGTACCTTCTTTTTCTGAGCGAGTTTACACAAAATCATCTACTATTTCTTGGCTTCAAAATTTTTTTTTTGTAAACCTCATATACATTTAATTGCTTTGATAAAATTATTTGCCATAGATCTTGTAATGGACTATAGAGATTACTAGAACTTAATCTTGTGCTATTCAAAGCTTATAGTCAAAACATGCTCTGATTGAGAAAATGATAAAAGCAACTTAGGAATTTTTCATCACATGACCAAAGAGCTTAACCTAATTTGTGTATCCATGATATACATCCTATATAAACCCTTTTGAGCCTATACATGGAACATGCATTTTTTTTATTACCTACATTAAATAACCTTCGGGCCTTAATATCTTTACCCTTGCTTAAAGCTAGTGGAAGGAAATCAAATCGGTATGGTTATAAAGAGTGGTTGTGTATATGTGTATGTGAAAGAAATATATGTATTTATCCTACGAAAGGGGATTGGTTATGTTTGGTGGAGAAAAAAAAAGAAAAAAAAGTGAAAAAAAAAGAAAAAAAAAGAAAATTGTCAAAAAAAATGTTAGGATATAAGGAAGAGAGGGAGTTATGGAGATGATGTTAAGAAAGTTCTATTCATGTTACATTTTATTATAAAGGTGGAGAGGTGTATCATTAATCATTGATGTGGAGTTATGCTTATATTTCATCTAATTATTAGATTCCACTAGCTCTTGATCTTTTTAACACCACACTTCTAAAATACTCCATACCCAACCAATAAGTCCTATTTGATTCTTGAGATGAGCAGCCTTTGATCTGATGAAGATTAGTCACAAGAGTTAAGCATATGGTTCGATCCATTTGGCAAGTATTTGGTATCTTTCATGAGGTTTTACCCACAAGAACATGAGCTTTCTTTGTTTATATATATGAGTCGTTTGTTATTTTTATCATCTTAGCTCACATACATGAGTATTTCTATACATCTATAGCCATTAATCTAAGAGAGAAAAAAAAATAGAGGGTGTCCATAGTGAGGATGGATCTTGATGTGACTAAGGCGTGGTAGATTTTCATCCATAATATTGATCTATTCATACCTGTCATGTTTATGTGTGAACCATATGTTGAAATTGATTCTTTAAATCTCCCAATGCTGAATCTTGATTGATTGCTAATCTCGACGTTTGAAAGTAAAAGATTCTGAAAGAAAAAAAATGGTTAAGGGTATTAGGTGTAGTTTGATTATTTTTTTATTTATTTGAGTGTGATTTTGTGGGTATATCATCCGGGGAACCCTCATGAGACCTTACTCATCCTCGATGGGTGACCTAGGGGTTTAAAGGGCTTGTTGCACATGCTAAGTGTAATCGTGAGACCTACGAAAGTGGCTAGTTAATTTAATTTTATTTGTTTAGATGAATAACTTGCTTGAGGACAAGTAAGAAGCTAAGTGTGGGGGTGTGATGAGTTCATATTTTGACACATTTTATACCCTTATAATCTTAGTTTTTGGTAGTTTATTTAACTAATATAGGGGAATAAGTATTATTTTATGCTTAAGTGATAAAAATTTCATAAATATTATTATTTGAGCTAAAATGATATAAATTAAGTAAATTTAGAATAAAATATTATTTATTAATATTTATTGAATTTTATTTTGCAGGTATTGTTTTGAAATAATTTTTTTAAAAAAAAGAAATTTGACCTTTGGACCAACGGCCGAAGGCCCAAAGGCCTGGAACAACGAAACCAAACGAAGCACAGGAGAAAGAAGATGTCAGCCGCAAGGGCTGACGTGGAGCGACGAAATGGAAAAGAGAGTGCGTGCACAGAAATCAAAGCAGCGAGGCCTGACGTGGAAAGGTGAAGCACCGCACGACAATAAATAAGGGACATGTGGTCGAGAGAAAAGAAGCCAGAGGAGGGCGATAGAGCCGCAGGCTAGAGCAGAGGTCGAGAGCCTCAACCGGCTCGGTAAGGAGCTACATAGCGAGAGGCTAGAGCCTTCACGGCTCAGGCTAACCGTGAAGGACAGAAATCGAGGCATAGGTCGAAGCCTCAACGCAGGACGACGCACGGAAGAGGAGTGACGCACGGGGTCCGAGGCAGCAACGCAGTAGCCAACAGCCGTCAGCCGAGAAAGAAAAAAAGATAAAGAATTATTGCACAGAAATTCAAGACAAAGAAGAAGAGAAAATAAGAGGGAAGAATTAATACCGATAGAATTTATTTCAGATAAAATTAATTTTTATCTGAATAAATTCTTGAACTTTTATCCAAAATTAATTTCGATTATTTTTTTCTCTTATTTTTAATTTATATTTCAGATATATATTTCTATGTAATTAATTCTATAATTATGGCTGGCTGAATATTTATTGTTAGGGAATGAATTGAAACCCTAGATTATGATTTGAATTATAATTTTAGTTTCTTTGTTTCATGAGATTGTTTCTTGACTCTATGTTAATTGCTATCGTTTATATGTATAATTCTGTCAAGTATAGTTTATTTGGTGCATGCCTTGTTCTGGTTCCTCATCAGTGACAGTATGTAGGATTATTTGCCTGCTAGGTGACCATCTAAATATACTAGAATTTATATGTATAAATTGCAGCTAGGTTAGATAACAATTCACCTAATCGTTTTGTGATTCTAACCGAAGTGGTAAAACATTTTGATACGTGTGGGTCAAGGAAAGGAAATATAGCTAGACATGCTTTTTGTACTAGTTTGGGTACTTAGATTGACAACCTTCCACTTACACTTAATGCATTAAATCTAGTTAAATATAGGAGCCGCTTGTTGCTGCTATACTGCTAGTATTTAATAGGGTTAATATTGGCGCTTTGTCGTATTAATTAATTAAGGAAAGTAATATAAGGTGTATAGACCTGCTTTTGGTGTACAACTTGGTCGATATCTTTCTCACGATTAAAGGATGACTTAGAAATAAATATTATATTTTGACCTAATCTAATGGTAGATTTTTATTTCCCTAACATATTTCTCATATCTGCGGCTTTCCCATTATTTTTATTGTTATTAGTTTAATTTATTTTATTTACTCCTTTTATTTTTATTTTGATAAACCCCCATTAGTATTTTTCTTGTTTATTTATTTATTTTACACTATTTAGTGTTTTTAGTTTTAGTTTTATTTTCAAGCTAGTTAGATAGAGGTGAGCCCTCTCAATCCCCGGCTAGAACGATACCCTTATTTACTAGTGCTACAATTGACAACAAGAGGGTTTAAATTGCATGTCGGCTACGGTCATACCACATACCGGTGCATACAAGTTACTCAGTACCCTTCAACTATGAACCTATGGATGTAAAGGTACCCTAGTCGTACTGGTGCATAAAGCTACTCAGTACCTTACCAATAAGGAAACCTAATCTATAAGTATGCATACCCCCTAAATAGGTCCGTAGAGATAGATAGAGTAAGATATAAGGCCTGGCTGGGGCACAAAGGCACACCTGCAAATACCAGAATAATCGTGGGCTAAACCATGTCTTTAGGGTAGCGACCCCTAAAGAGCCACCATTTCCGATCTCGAGGTCTTTCACTTTAAGTATTAGTGTCTTAATTAAAGTGATCACGAAAAGCACAATAATCAGATACTTATTCACTTTCAATCGTTCTGATATCATTAGTCATTTCTTATTCAAACGGTTATCCAAGAATACACAGAGAAATCATTAAGGCTATCATAATCTCATCTAATTTCAAATTAGGATTCATTTTCGTGATACTTACTAATTATCAAATACTCCTACCTTGCTAATCAGCGTTATTTGAGTCATATTATAAAATTCCACAATCACAACGACATATTAGGTACAATTTACTCATTTACCCCTTCCTTATATCATTGCTATGTCATCCCTTCCTTACTTGACAAATTACCACATTACATTTCAGGTTGCATAATTACCAAATTACCCCTTACTTGGTTTAGGTTACCAAGTTATCTCCTATACTTTTTATGTCACCATTCACCCTTCATAATTGCTACACTTATCATATTTCCCATTTGGTTGGTTATATTAACGTATTGCCCTTCTCCTTTGTTATAATTACTAAATTTCCCTTGAGTTGGATAAATTACCAAATTACCCATCTTCATTATCATTATTACCAATTTGTCCCCTTTAGTTGGTTAAATAATTACCAACTTACCCTTTAGTAGTTTAAATTACCAAATTTCTCTTCTCCGTTATCATAATTACCGAATTGCCCTTTTAGTTGGATAAATTACCAAATTGCCCTTCTTCATTATCATAATTACCATTTCACCCTTCTCTATTATCATAAATACCAATTTACCATTCTCCATAATTATAATTATTAATTTACCTTTCTTCATAATTATAATTACCAATTTATCCTTCTCATTTTTTTTATAATTACTCTATTGCCCTTCTCCATTATTAAAATTACCACAATGCCCTTTTATTGGTTGATTTACCAAATTACACTTCTCTATTACCATAATTATCCAATTGCCCTTCTATAATCATAATTTAATTACTAAATTATCCTTCTTTGTTATCATAATTACCAAGTTACCCTTTACTCCCAAGTTTGCCATAAATATCCTTTTATTTGCAAAATTACCCTTCTATCCCTTACTTCCAAATTACCATAATATCCCTTTTATTTACAATTTACCATTTTTTCCCGTATTTCTAAAATTGCTATTTCACACTTCTCCTTATAAAATTACCATAATACCCCTTTTACTTACAAATTACTATTTTACCCTTTTACATCCAAAATTACCATTTTACCCCTTTCTTATAAAATTACCATTTTGCCATTCTCTTCCAAAATTACCATTCTTACCCACTTTACCCTTTACTCCCAAAATTACCATAATGCCCCTTTACTTATAAAATTACCATTTTGCCATTTAATTATAAAATTACCATATTGTCCTTTTACCTCCAAAATTACCACTTTACCTCCTTTATTACACCACTTTTATTAAATTAGCATGACCATATGGAATAATAATATTAACACTCCATTAACAATATCCAACTCCACCAACTATTATATTTTAATATAATACTTATTAGCATCCACACATTTAGGCCATACTCTTGCACAATAAATATTACTAAAATTCCCCTAGGGCTCATAATAATAATATTTATGCATAAATGGTCACAATAACATAAAATAACATGGATAAGTACTTAACACTTTCATTAATAATCAAATTCTTCCCTTAAACAACATTTCCACATATGGCATATAAAATAGCATACTTTTCTTTTTATCAATCAATACAAGAATATATATATATATATATATATATATATTAAACCACAAATATCAAGCATAATAGCATATGAAAAATCCTAATGTGCTAACATACGTTTATCCATGCGTTTAAGTGGGGTTTAATGATTACCTTAATTCTTACAAAATTGAATCTTACCGGTATTCTGGTTAAATAATCAAGCTTTGATTTGCAAAACCAATACCTAAAAATAATACCAATATTTATTATATTAGAAATAAGAAAATCAAAACATAAGACTTTATAAATTTTACTTAAGGAAATAATTAATTTAAATATTATCATACCTTAAAATTATTAATAAAAATGGGCCAATAAATGTAGCAACTTATACTACTTATGCAGCATGAGCTGCATGCAAAAAATAAAAAGAGGGAGGCTTGAAGATAGGGTGAAAGGAAGGGATAATGGCTATTTTTGGGTTGGGGTCTTTAAGCTAGAAAAGAGGGCAGGTGGGGGAGGATTGGAGGCAAGGGAAGGGTGCACGAGTGAAGAGGGGGTGTAAGTGGTGGCTGGTGATGGGTTGGTGGCGGCCAATGGCGGCGACGAGGTGCAAAGTGGGCTACCGAGGTCGACCGAGCTGAGAAGGAAGGAAAAGAGAGGGGGGAAATGAAGGGTTGAGGGGGCTTGTTTCAGCCAAACAAGGTATGGGAGCGGTATAGGAGGTTGTAGGGTGTTGATTGGTGGTTTGGGTGGCGGAAGAGGTGGTCAGAAGGCAGCGAACGGAGGGGTTGCAGGTGGGATGCCGATAAGGGAGAAAAATGGGGAGGAAAAGATGAGGGGAGGAAGGTGGAGTTGCGGGGTGGCTTGGACGGTGTTGTGGTGGTGTTAGGCGGGAGTAGAGGGGTGCAGAAGGTGGTTTAGGTGGTTAATGAGGCGGTTGCACCAGCGGAGGGCGGTGGCGGTGCAAAACAAAGGGGAAAAGATGGAGGGGAAGAAAAATGGAGAAAGGGGATCGAGGAAGAAAGATGGCTAAAAAAATATGGGGCGGGAGGGGTGAAGAGGATAAGAAGAAGAAGAGGGAGGGTAGGGGGATAGGTGGCCGGTCGGTGACAGTGTTTAGGGTGGCAGGGAGGTGGTAGGGTGGCAGGGAGAGGAAGGAGAAGAAGGGAAAGGGTGGCCATACGGGATGGGGTGCATGGCTTCCCAATTCCAAAATGGTGAAAAAAAAGATAAGGGAGAGAGAGGCAGGTGGTGGTAGTGGTTGCAGGCTTGGTGGCAACGGGAGGCATCCGGGGCGGTAGACATGGCAATGTAGATAGGTCAGGGTCTTAGGGTGTTCGACACTAAAGGAAGAAGAAAGAAAGAAGAGGGAGGGAGAAGGGGATAGGCCGGGCGTGGGGGAAAACAACTGGGTCGGCCTGGTCGCTGTGGTAGAAGGAAGAAGAAGGGAGAGGTTGGGGTTGGGTCGATGCATGTGGGAAGGGAGAGGAAGGAGAGGGGGAAGAAACGAGCCCCTAGCCCTGCGTGCATAGAGGGAAAGGGCTGGCCTAATAGCCCAAAGCCAAGAAAAGAAAGAAAGGAGAAAAAGGAGAAGGAAAAGAAAATGGGAAAAAGGGAAAGATAATTTAATTTAATTTAGAAAATAATAAAATGTAATATTTTTGATAAATTATTTAATTTAATATATTGGTTAAAAATGATACTTTTAGTAAAATATTAGTTTGGGAAATTATTTAATTAAAAATAATATGATAAAATAATAAAATATTTATTTTTAATTTATTAAATACTCCTATCTAAATTTATATACTCAAAAAACTATAAAATAATTAAACTAAATAATTTTAAAAGCTAATTTATTTCAAATAAAAGCCAATTATTAAATTGTTGGTTTTCTAAAATTTTGGGGGATTACAGGGTAAGCTAACGTTTTCCTAACATGGTTTTGATTTTGTAGCTCAAGAAGACACAATTACATGTACTAGCCATATTATGAATCATGTTGAACTGATATACCTATCAACATGGTCTCCTCTCAGGACTCTAAGAGGAATCATATGGAGGATATGAGCACGAAGATGAGGATGTGTCGCTTATCCACCTAGCTACATATGAGTCAACTAAAGACGATGAATTAGTTTCACAAAGATAGTAGTTGTTGAATGTAGAAGATCCCTTGTGCGCTTCAGGATCCCTGATGATGTAATGATGCAATTTTGGTGGGTCATGCAAGATGCAGTTGCTTGAATATGAGTCCATCTTTTGAATTCAAGAGGGATGAATGCTTTTTCTTTGTTCATTGGCGTTGTGCTTGTTGAAGCCTTCAATTAAGTTGGCCTTTCAAGGGTAATTATCCCCTCGAGTAACTTGTGGTTCGTTGTGAGCATTTCGAGTAGTGTGGCATGGACTTTAGGGATGAAGTTCATTTTTAAGGGAGTATTCAATGAATAAAAAAACCAAATAGGCTGATTCAATCAGTCCGAAAATATACCAAAGTGTCCATAGGTACAAAATTATTCAGTTTTAAAAATAGCATACTAATCGGGAAAAAAATTGGACTAATTGAATAGATTTTACCCAAAATGCACTAAGCATTGTCATTTCAGTTAGAGGGAGAAAAATTCAAGGGGTGAATAACCCGATTGGACTAGTTAACTAGGTTCAAATCATTTTATACTAGGTCATACTAGATATTTTTTTGAATAAAAGTAATTTTCAATCAAAAACCAGTCTAATCGGTTGGATCGTGTACCAAAAGGCCCACCAGATTGATTTTCAGTCTGATTTTTTGAAACACTAGGGTTAGTGATCTAACACCCTAAAATTTTATAACCCTTATTTTTAGTTGTTTAACCTTTTATTTGAAACCAAATCCTACAACTTTGGCTTAATTATTTTTATTAACCTTTGATCCATCACCTAAATAAATTATTAAATACTTTGTCTAAGTTATTTTCATCTTTCTCCTTTATTATTAAGCCTACTCTATGTCCGTTAATTTTTTTTCTTGATTTATTTTTCAAATTAGGTACCCTAACCTAGATGATGGATAAATTAATTTTACCCTAATTTTCTAATATTAAATTTTAATCCAATTATAATTGTTACCCTCAATCCCTTATTCTTTTCCCTTTTCTTTCTCTTTTCTCCCTTTTCTTCTTCCTTTTTCTATTTTATTTTCCTTCTCACTATCTTGATCAACAAGCCTTCCCCTCTTTCCACTTCTAGCCATGCAATCATTTTCACATGGCCTCTTCTCATTTCCCTTCCCCAGCACTTGCTGCAAACACCTTCCTCCTCGCTGCCCCTACAACCCAAACCACACCTTTACTCTACATCTGCATGACTCCCCCATCCTTGCACCCATGCCACATCCTCTCAGTTGAATCCCCCTTCAATATATATACACACACTTCACTACTCCCCTCCATTTTTGTTCAAATTAGCTATGAACATTACTTCCTTCCTTTCTCCTTCTTCTTTCTTCTCTTACTCTTTGCTCAACCAACCCATATTTTTCCTTCATCCTCCTTCCTTCTCCCATTTCCCTACTTCAATTTTTGCTGACCATTTCCACCTTTTGCCATCACCAACAACCAATGGCTCCACTATAACTCAAATCATCGCTAACCAACACCACCATCAACCAAGCCACTCTTCCTCCATTCATCTTCTTTTTAGACATATTATTTCCCTTCCCTGATATCCCATATTTATAGTTTCACTAAGTGTAAATCCACGCACCCTCTTTTGCACGGGCATGCATCCTCCTTGGGTACAACCATGCATATCCTTGTATAGTTATGCGTGTACAGCTATGCACACCCTATGCATCTCTCCTCGCACAATCGTGCACCATTCCCCCACACAACCATGCACAATTCCTTACATATCCATGTGCACACCCTTTCCCTTTACCACCATCTTCCACTTTGCACCTCCCTCACACAACACCTTCACCATCCACCATCGTCAACCCCTTCCCCTAACATCATCCCTCCAGCATCGATTGTCTAACCTCCACCTTTCTTTATCCCAAGCTCCCAACGAACACCATACACAACTACCCTCTTGCAGGCCTTCTTTCTTCATCCATCCACCAACAACCACTTAACACCCTTTCCCATCTAGCACCACCACTTTCCTTCACCTCCCAACCACTTAAACACCTTCTTTATTCCTCCATCAACTACCACTACACTTTCCAATCCATCTCCACCTTCACAAACTCCTCCATAATCTACCATCATAGCTTTACTTCCATTCATCATTACCTCCCCATAGTCCTTTATTGTACAACATCATCCTCCCACTGTACACCGTGCACCATCCACCATCCTCCACCTCAACATATTCAACCTCATCAAACTAGCTCTCACCACCACCACCATCCCTCTTCTCATTCAACCCTAAAACCCCCTATTGTTTGAGTTTTTGCCTTTATATCATTCTCTTCTATTTTTCCAACCAAAGGTAGTAGTAGTAGTAGGGTAATTATCATTATTGTTTATTATTTCATTATTTTAATATTTGAATATTAATTGATATATTATGAGTCAGATATTAATATGATTAATTTTGGTTATATTTTTAGGTTAAAAACGTTGATTAGTGGTGCTTGATAATTTTAGTAGGTTGCTTATAATTTTTTTTTGTTGCAAATTAGGTAATCCATATACTTTACTATAATGTTAAATATAGTATGATAGTACTGGTACATAAGGGTTTGGATGCATAAATTGTATTATGTATGTCCATTATGTTGTAATTATTTGCCTAATAATGTCAACATGAAATTTGGTAAAATAAAACATGTTAACTTATATAAAATATTATGTGTATGAGAGCATGTTAAATTGAGTTTGTTGTTGGGAATATAGTACATTTGTTATATATGTCTAATATCATAGGTTAAACATACTTAGGTGTATTTTTAACATGATTATTATTATTGTGTGCCCTATGGGCAATTTGATCTTTTTTTTAAGCATAAAAGAATATTTATTTTGATACGCATGCCTAATATATATCATTTATTGTTGCATGTGGAAGTATGTGATTTCATATTTTATAAATGTATAGGATTTTATGTGCTAAATCATGTGTAAAGGTGAAATGATCATTGTTGTGTCTAGTAAATTATTGTATGCTAAACAATTTAATATTATTATATTTTAGCTTTTTTCATGACAAATTATTAGATAAAAATGAAATTAGTATTTAAAGTGGATAATAATGTGGTAATTATGTTCTTAAGGGTATTTGAGTCATTTTCAACCTAATGCACAAAAAAAAAGGATAATTGAACTTAGGATGACCTTCTTAGATTTTTAATATTATTGATCATAGTTTTGACCTTGTTTATGGTTATCTTAAATAACTGGAATAATTAAAAGTAGATAATTATGAAAATTGAATCTATTTGTGTATTATGTGACTTCATGGTAACCTTAATAAAATACTAATACTTAAAGTGAAATACCTCAAGATAAAAATGGTGATTCTTTAGGGGTTGTTACTCTAAAGACGTAGTTTAACCCATTGTTGGTTATGAATTTTTTATGATGTGTCTTAGTGCCCCAACTATACCTTATATCTTACTCTATTTAGCTCTGCAGACTTTATAGAAGGTATGCATATTTATGGATTATGTGTCCTTATTAGTAGGATATTGTGTTTTCTTTGTGTGCCAGTGCGACAAGGATACCTTAATGTTCTTAGGTTGATAGTCTATAGATTACCATGCTACCTTTGTGCACTAGTACAACCAGAGTACCTTAGTGTCTTTGGGTTGATATGATCTCCTCTTAAGTAAATAAAATGAAAATAATTATTGGTTTTATTGATAATGGACCATGATGCTATGTTGCTTAATAAGACACTAAACCTTAAGGTGAAAAATTATGTGAGTTATGACCGAGATGTTGTGTTTGTTCCACTATATGATAATAGTGGTCATGTGCATTTTACTCTAGGAGGTGCTTTAGCTTGTTCCATTAGATTAATAATAGTGGGGTTCCTGAACACCATGTGAAATAAATAATTGGAATGATCATAAACATTAATATGATATTAATATTTAAAGTGAAATACCACACGAGTTAGGATCGAGGTGTTGTGTTCATTCCATTGGATGATAATAGTGGCTAGGCACATTTTCCCTAGGAGGTGTTGAGTTCATTCTATCGGCTTAATAATAGTGGCAAGATGCATTTTACCTTGGGAGGTGATTTTTTCCATTCCACCAGATTAAGAATAGTGAGGTTTTTGAACTCAACATGAATAAAAAAAATGAGAATGATCATAATCACTAATTGATTTTGTTTACAATTAAGAATAATGATATGGATGTTGATTCATAATATGTATTATAAATGTTATGGTTATTGGGTTGATATTAGTTTGAACCATTACTTCATTGAGCATCCCTTGGATGCTTGATTGGTAAGTTTTATTACATTCTAAATGAATGGGCATGAGCATTACATGGCTTTGATGGTATTTATTTATTAGATATAGTTATCATATTTTGATCCTCACATGTATATTTTAGTATTTTATACCATGTCCTGCTATGATGCCTTTTATGTGTTCCATGTGAGCTTTTCATATTAATTGTGTATAATGAGTTACTCAATAGCGTTGTACTGATGGGTTATGTTTCATGGGCCCCTACTTATTCACTAGGTAGTTATGACTTTATAGGTTAATTTGAGAGATCATTTTAAAGACTGGTATTGGGAGTTGAGAGTTAGGACTATTCGGTATCTTTTGATCAGGATATTTTTGGACTCTTATGCGCTCTTATACTTCCTTTCACTTGAATTTTGTAATCACTAATTGTTTATATTATCATAATGATTTTGATTAGATTTGAAATCTCTTTTCTATTTCTTATAATTATGTTATTAATTTAAGCATAGTTAAATTTTTAGTGTTAGCACTTTGTATGATAATGATAGAGGAAACCTATACCAAGTGTGGTGATAACACTCTCTATTTTTACTATTTTAGCTTCTATAATTAACTCTTTAAAATAAAATTTTAAGCCCAAAAAATGAGAGTGTTACATTAGAATTTTCTATATGGTTAATGTTGTCTCTTGAGGTCATGGTGGTGACGGCAATGAACATGATCTATCTCATCCTCACAAACTACGCTCCAGTGCCAAAACTTAGAAGATATAAAATTTGATCTTCTACCTTTTTCATTAATAATACTTTTATAAATTTCTTATCTTAATAATAAAATTAATATGCACATGTTTTAGGTCCTAGAAGGAGGGCTTAAGAAAGAAATAGCGATAGGTTAATGTTTGGAAGAGTTTAAACGGTGTGGAAGGAAAAAGTTTAAAGTTGAGTTTGATTTTCAAGCTAACAAGTGAAATGTTATCAGCCCATATGGTAAACAGTTTACCAAGTGTGTTGGAAACAAGATTGGGACGAAGATATGACCATGTAATAACAGGTGATCACTTATCCCTCTTAAGGATAAGTTGAAGATCCTCATCAAAATTGAGGTAAAAGTTATTTATTATCTTTTATAATTAAGTAATAAAATCTACATAATTTAATTTATAACATATGTTTGTGTATATATGTATACATATTTTGATTTAGCTCCATGGAGGGAAACTCCAACCTGACCCAAGATAAAATTAGATATTGATCAAATGATGGTCGATCTAAACAAATATAGTAAGAGTGATCACAAAAAGTATTGGAAAGAAAACAATGATTATAATACATCTTCTTCTATTTTTATTTAGCTTAACATATGGAAGAGATGTATCGATCTATGGAATTTGAATGATGTAAATGTAATATTTATTTTTGGTATAGAAATTGAATATAAATAATATCATTACTTTTTTTTATTATAGGCTTTGGTAAATACACACACACACACACACACACTACAAATAGGTTAAAACAAACCATTCCCTCTTGTCATAATAGACAATATTTGTCACAATTTTGCTACAAGAAGGTATTTAAACTTTTAATTATTATATTTTATTATTAATTTATTGTAACTTTTTTTTGATAATTTATGAATCAAGGGGTTTTTAGGAAATTAAATGGGGTGTCAAGTGACTAAAGGGTGCCGAGGGAAAATTTCAAAGGTGAAAGGAGATAGCAAGAGTAAGAGAGTTGTGCTATGAACTTCGGATCCCCAAAAATAGGCACAAGACCCCATATATATAAGAGTAGAAAATATTTGGAGGAGAAAGGGGGAAATTGTGTGCTCGATGACCACAAAACATCCATGTGATGCATAGAAGACCACCTAAGTGTGGAACCAATAAATCAACTAGGAAAGACGAGTCTGTTTGAAGGCAATTTGGTATGACCTTAGATCTTTGGGTCGGAGCCCCTTAGTCCCATCAATATTAGTTTGGAAAAGACCCATATCACCAACCCCTTCAAAAAATTATATATCATATCAGTCACTCTCCTATGATAGACAAACTAAACTTCAGTAAGTTGATGATGATCAAGCACATCAGATATTTCTCTTGTGTAGATAGACCAGGCTTTGATTATATTGTAGATGGTCATAGCCATACATTGAGAAGAAATAAAAATACCATTAGACACTTACAAATATAATTACAAAAATAAAACCATCGATCACTTACAAATGAAAAGACTAACTTACAATGTAAAATTATAAAATGACCATTAGTCGCACAAAAATGAAAAGATTTTTAGCTAATTACAAATAAAGTTACATAAGAAGACCGTCGATTCCTTAAATAAAATTACACAAAATATTGCCGCACATCATACATATGCACTACTAAGTATTGGAAAATGCACTCCCATCTACAAAGTCCAACAACGAGTCCTACTAAGGGAAAAATAAAACTACACTGATTTTATAGTTATTATAAAATTTAAATTTTGAATTTTATTAAATTGAAAAATGGTACAAAAATGATTCTTGTTGAATAAGAATTATTTTTATTCTCCCCGTGTGTTTAAATAAAAATATAAGTCTTTAAATAGAGTCACATGATCCGTCTAACATTTATTATAAACAAAATAAGTTCCTAGGTCATTGAAGAACATTTTTTTAGATGCCCCTATTTGAAGAAAGAAAATGTGAGGATAGAGAATTGATTTAACATTCTATATTCTCTAAATGTAAGATTACCAAGAGGATCATGTTAGTAATGAATGCAAATTCTTCATCTTTCTAGTTAAAAATGAGGCAAATCTGATCATCTCATATATATATATATATACATATATATGTCCTTTCCCACTTACTCTTTTTCCCTTCAACTTCTACGATTACTATTCTTCACCTTCCTTTAACTTTCATTCTTTATCTTCATACCTACGACCTTTATACCTCCATTTCCATTCGTGTTAGCGAACCACCCACACCACTGTCATCTCCATCCATATATATGATTACCACCCTTCCTATTGTTGCCATAAGCGGAGTTATTCAACATCAAACTTATGGAGTTCATGTCGTCACTACAACAACCACCAGCCTTTTTGAACGTCTCGGTAAATCCCATACTCCTCTAAGGGATATTTTCCTCAAACATCTTAATAATTCCTTTGTTTCTTCTATTTCTAAATCTTGAAATATTCCCATTACCACTTCAATTCCTCCTTTACCATTTCTGTCTTCAATGACTCTGTCAATAACAAACCCCTTGGCCTAGATGTTTGAGAGTGTCCACCCTTCTCTATAGCATTAGAAACTTTTGTGTACAAATTTGATAACTTTGTGCAAGATGGGAATGTTGCAAATAATAATGAAGCCACAGACAATCTCATCATCCTGAGGAAAATAGGACTAATTTCTAGCATTGGTGAGTAGCATATCTTCCTTTCATCATTTTCATTCATTTAAGGATTAAACTCATTTGTCATTTTACGAAATCATCTTTTTTATTTTTTTTACTCAATGTAATGCCTAGAAAATTTTACAACAAACTTTTGCTCCTAGTTTGTCAAAGGATATAAAAAAAACCACTGTGCATCCTCCTATTGGAACTTCAATTACTAGAGCGACCAACTGAAAAGTATGCTTTCTCATGATATATTATTAACCATGATTTCCATAATTACATTATAATAATTCTTTTACTTTATTATTTCCTCATGAAAACAAAAAGGTTGCCAAGCCAGATTATGAAAAATTGAAAAAGAAAGCAAAATAAGGTTAGTAATATTAGTAATTTTACAAAGGCGTTAATTATTGGTCCAGTCTTGAGTTTGTCGGTTACCTTCACAAAATATGTTTCATGCTTGTCATTACACCCTATGTAATTAACATTTCTTTATAATTCATTTATACTTTGCAAGAGAAAGGCCTACCCAAGGTCATTCAAAAAGTATCAGCAGCTAAGAAGGTTCCAAAATCTGTGTCTAGTCAAGTCAAACCTTCATTAACTCCAATAATTATTAGCTCAAAGCTATTGGCACCAAAATCTAAAGGTGAGACTTCCAATACTTCTTAAAAATTACTCAAAGAAAAAAGTAAGGGGTGGATGAACCCCTCCATAAGGGAGCCTCAGCTTCCTTCTATCTAGCCCCCATAAAGATACATTCATACTTGATGTGCTTGGATTGTATGGCTTATATTATATTCAATATAATCAATGCCTAATCTATCTACACAAAATAAATATTTGATACACTTGATCATTAGCAACTTACTGAAGTTTAGTTTTTCAACCCTAGGAGAGTGACTAACACGATGGATGAAATTTTAAAGGAAGTGATGATATGGGTATTTTCCAAACTAATATTACTGGTCCTAATCAGCATTTGCCCAAAGAATGAAGGTCAGATAAAAAATCCTCTAGATACACTCATATATCTTGGTTGCCTTCCCAATCCCACATTAGGTTGGTCTTCTACACAACACATGGATAGTTTGTTGTCCTTGAGCAAACAATATTTGATGTAGGAGAAAACACTCAAGAATTAGCATTCATAATTATGGAACCAATTGTTCTACATTTAGAAATGATCTCCCATAAAATTAAATACAAATGGATGGTTACATTGCTAGTTATAGATGAAACGTACCATATAAGCTATTAGGCATGCGTACATGTGCATGACATGCATAGAGTGTGTGGCTACGTGCATGGGGGAAATAATATGTAGCTTGAACATGTATATTAGTTGATTTAGTTAATTAATTAATTAATTAGTAGAGCTATAAATTAGTAATGAATAAAGTAGCATAAATCTACCTTTTTGAAGAATATTCTATATTATAGTATATTTTAGCATATTATATATTCTAGTATCTTTTAGCTAGGTATCTTTTGAAGAATTATACATTTTAGCTAGTATCTTTTAATCAGTAGCTTGGATATATAAATCCATAAAACCCATAATTGGAGATATATCATTAATTGAATCAAAGTTGAATGCAAATTGCAAGTATTGAATTCTGTGTGAGTTCATTTAAAGTTTAATCAAATCTGTGTGAATGGTTAATCTTGAAACCTTTCATCTCTTTGTCTGTGTGAATTATAGATTAAGTACTATCTTTTCTAAACTCCATAACCCATGCCCTTCTATCCATATCCATCGTCCAAACATATCCCAAAATCAAAACCCTAATTCGAATCCCTAACCCTAAGTTTGAAACCAAACCCTAATGTTCAAAACTAACCATAACCCTAACCCTAATTTTTGAAACTAACCCTAACCCTAACCCTAATCCTATTACAACATCTATCATTAAGCCCTAATTATCAAATCATCATCTTCATTATAACATCATTGTTGAACCGTCATCATCGAATCATCATCACCATATTCAATTCATTATCATCATTATCCTACCTTGTTCAAATATCTTCATCATCAATACATCACTTTTGAATCTTATTCTTTTTAATCTCAATATTATCAAGCATTAATTTTACTAATTTAATAATTCCACATTCCCACACACATCAATATTTCTCCCTTCTCCTCCTCCCCATTCTACCCCTATATATATGGAGTATTATACCCATTTTGGGGGATCCATAGTTTATAATACAACTTTCTCACTTTTGTTTTATGCTCTCTCCTTTGAATTTTCCCTTTGACACCCATTAGTCACTTGACACCCTTTTCAATTCTCTAATAACCCCTCAATTCACACATCATCAACAATAGTAATGTATTAACTATTCTCGTAAACTTATATAGGTCAATCTAGAAATAAATAAAAAGAAAAGGGTTACCTACGGTTAATACCTATAGAGAAATGCATTTTAATAATAACAAATGGGTCACTCCCTGGGATGAGGAGAAATTTGTAAGTTAGCTATATATAATTATTTATAATATTGTTAATATTCTTTATAATATATATCTAATCATTTTATTTGCAAGTAAAGAACACAATTTTAATAAAGTGGGAGGAAAGCATGTCATGGATGGCTTGAATATTGCCTTCTGTCCTTGACCACCATCCATTCTTGGTGTGTTCAAGTCTATTAATTATGAGATGGATCATGAATTTTATGACAAAAGGAAGGTTTCCATTCAAACTGGACTGATTGATTTATGATTAATCCATCTGAATCTCTAATTAATATGGACTCACAAAAAGGCTTTTTAGTGTGAAATTTGACTAATACCTTAGGATAAGCAATCCTATATTTCCTCAAGGTGATAACATCAATGCAGATAGGAGTTCCAATTGTGCTAGAAATCATACTCAGAGATTTGAAAGACCAATACTCTAATGTCAACTGAGGCAACGTAACCCACAAAGGAACAAATTACAAGTCAATCTTTATGAGCTTCAATTTCCTTCTCCATATTTTTAGAATAATAGGTCTAATGTAATATGTCCAATATTGGTTTAGAATCTAGTCACAATATGCTACAGATTCAAACTTGAATAAGAATAATCCATCATCATGGCAAATAATTTAAGGAATAGCCACACGATTCCATTGAGCTTTAACAAAACCCAACATTTGATTGAATGAAAGATCATGACCATACACATATCCTATCAATGTGTGCTACCATTCCTCCATTTCCTTATCAACTTATTCCTTGTCCAAATTAACCACAATTTGCCCCTCTTCAATCTATGGAAGAACATAATTAAGGGGAATTCATTGGTTAGGGATACGGTTAATAGCAACTTCATGTACTAAATCACCTCCTGTCCTTCCAAACAATGAAATATTTTGATCCTGAGACAAAGAAGAAATTAATGTTGATCCTACTAAATCATTCAAACAATCTCCTGATTCATTGATTAAAGAAGCCCGAGGAACATTGTAGATTAATTTTCCATTCGAATAATGATTATCAGAATTAGGATTTGGACAATTATCATTCAATTTTATCACATCCGAAGGATCACCCTTAGAATTCATATCATTGTTTTTGATTCCATCCGAGTTATACCCTCCTATATCCGTTATTGAACCAGTTAAGCACAAGGCCAAAGGATTGTCTTTCTCTACAAATAAATCTTCATCAACTTGAATCTACGCTACATCCAAAGAACCATCCCCCAATTTTGAACTCCTCAAGACTCAACATTATCCTGAATTCCTTGACCCAGCCAAATATTTCTTGTTCCTGACTATAAGAACTGTATTGAGTTCCGCCTATAGAGGAACTAGGGCAGGAGAAAAATTCTATAGGTGTTTTTTTATTTGATTTCTTAGGTGATTTTCCTAAAGTTCCGGAAGAGGCAGATTAGGATTTATATGCTTAGAGACAAGATAAATATATGATGAATGTGAAATGATACTTGTCATAGTCTAGGTTTTGATTGCTAAGTGGTATGCATGTTTTTGTGTTATTTCATGTTATTTTTATTATGTGGATCAATATATGTTTTTAATGTTATGCCATGCAGTTAATATTATATGATAGAAAATGAGTAAGTAAAGATTATACGATATTGTTATTTTATGTGGAAAACCCTTGGTATAAAATATGCTAGTATTATAGGTTTATTAATGATATGATGAGTATGAAATGAGTATAATAAGGTATATGGATAAAAATGTGGATTATAGGATAATGTTATCAAACATATAAGATTTGCATGAAATAAGGGTTTTGCTATCAATAAGGGCATTTTGGTCAACGTGGGTTAAACATGAGAATTATGGTATTTTAAGGTGTTATATCATATGAAGCATGATAAGGAATTTATATGAAGTGTATAGATTAGTTGATAATGAACTAAGTTTGATAAAGTGCGAAAATGATTGATTTGGGAATAGTTATCCTAAAATGAGAAGGGTATTATCACATATATGAAACGGTAGATTTAGACTACAAAATCTGACTATGTTGTTAATATTAGTATTTTAGGAATTTATATTAAATATGGTAATTGTTTGAACTCTATAGGAAAAGTTATGATGGATTTTTTTAATTACGGTTTATAATCCCGAGAATAGTAACTTTTGAGATAGGATTATTAGCGTATGTGCAATAACTCAAAGTTAAGACTTGAGATTTTAGTATGTTGATAATGATAATATTTTAAGAATAAGTGCTAATTTTGGTGGTTAAAAGAGTAACAAGAGAAAAGTTATGATAAAAGTGTGAAATTAGGGTTTAGGGGAAATATAAAAGTCTTAGCCCTAGAAACGGCCTTATGATTTTGTTATGTGCCTTACATGTTCTACACATGTTCTATAATTATAAAATCAATCATGAATAATACATTAATATTTTAAATTAAAAGATCGTGTAAGTTGGACCGAGGTGCTTTATGGGTGTGTTCCACTTGATGATAGTGGCTTTGGTGTGTTATCCCTAAAAGGTGCTTCAGACAGTTCCACTAGGTTAAGAATAGTGGCTCAAGAGTGTTTTTTCCTGTGAGGCATTGGAATCATTCTACTTAATAACAATAGTGACTCAGATGTGCTATCTCTGAGAGGGGCTTTGGTTTATTCCACCTAATTAAGAATAGTGGAGCTTTATACTCATCATAAATAAGAATATGATTTGAGATAAGTAACCTGATGGATAATATACTAATAACTTAAAGTAGAAGAATACTTGAGTTAGAACAAAGGTATTGGATATGTTCCACCGGATAATAATAGTGGCTCATATATGTTATCATTGAGAGGTGTTTTAAACTATTCCATCGGTTTAAGAATAGTGGCTCAGGAGCATTCTTTCCTGAGAGGTGTTGGATCTCCCAAGCTCTCTTGAAAAAAGGTGGGTTATACCCATCCGGTCTAGGGGCTTTCATATCACCCATTGAAAACACAGCTTTCTTCACCTCCTGAATTGTAGGTTCAGAAAGTAGATGCAGCCTATTGGCATGTGACAAGGTGCCCCCTCTCTGGCTTATATCAGGATCAATGAAGAGCTCATTTTCTCTAAGTACTTTAAAAACTTTCCTTACTTGTTCAACATGTTCACCCAAGGTCTCATTGTATATTACGATATCATCCAAGTACATCATCATGAACTTGTCTAAGAACGGGTGAAAGATCTTATTCATCAAAGTCCAAAACATAACAGGTGCATTCGTAAGACCAAAGGGCGTGACCAAAAACGCATAATATCCGTACCTAGTTACACATGTAGTCTTCGCCTCATCCCCTTTGACTATGTGGACTTACCAGTATCCCGACTTCAACTTTGGCTTGGAGAACCATCGGGATTTCCCAAGCCTATCAAACAAATCTGCCACCAATGGGATCAAGTACTTATTCTTTACAGTCACCTTGTTTAGTACCCTATAATCGATGCACATTCAGAGGCTTCCATCGTGCTTCCTCTATAACAATATCAGGGCACCAAATAAGACTTTGGATGGACCTGTGAACCCCACATCCAATAGTTTCTTGAGGTGCTTCCTCCACTCATTTAACTCCAGCAAGGCCATCTTGTAAGGACCCATGGCTAGAGGTTTGACACCTAGATCCAGCTCAATCACATGATCCACCTCCCTCCGAGGTGGAAGCTTCTTTAGATGCTCAGGCGCCATCACATCCTCAAACTCCTTGGGGACTCCTTTAATATCTTTGGGCACCTCTGTTCCATTAGGTGAGGATTC
Source organism: Tamarix chinensis (assembly GCA_030549775.1). Classification (NCBI taxonomy): domain Eukaryota; kingdom Viridiplantae; phylum Streptophyta; class Magnoliopsida; order Caryophyllales; family Tamaricaceae; genus Tamarix; species Tamarix chinensis. The sequence goes on along the minus strand of CM060171.1, from coordinate 164,763,748 downwards.
TTCCTTTAATGCGGCCAAGAGTGTGACCTCACCTTTCTTGATTCCCTTATATACTTGCATGGCTGACATCATCTTAGACTCCACCTTTTCCTAAACTAGGGTAACAACATAGGACTCATGCCCCTTAGATATATGCATGGTGTTAGCATCCAAAAAGGAGAGTGGACATACCTTATTGACAAACTCCATGCCAAGCACCATTTTGAAGTCATCCATGGGTTCCACCGTAAAATCCACCATGCCTTTCCATTTGGATAACCGAATAGGTACCCTTCAAGTGACACTAAGGATTGGCCTTGAAGCTGAGGTAACGACCTTCATCCATTTGACTTCCTTGACATAACGAATCCCAGATCTTATGGCTTCCCATTCAGCTACAAAGTTGTGAGTGTCTCTTGTCTCCACCAACGCCTTCGTGTCTCTGCCATTTAATTTGGCTTCGACATAAACCAAGCCTTTTGATGCCTTTGGCGCCTCCATATCCTTGGTCATCCCCTTGGGCTCCTCTTTATCTCTGACCTTGAGTGAACTTAGGAAGTGCATCAAACCCATTTGCACCTCCTTTTCACTGGATGTCTCTTCTTCTCCAAGGGAATTAATAAGGGTATTTAATTGTTTTCTCTTGGGACAGTTGAAGGACATGTGATCCCGTTGATAGATGAAATACATTCTTTTCTTGGGGTGATCCTTGCCCCCTTCATGCTTTTCCTTCCACTTGGGTGGGTCTCCTTTATTGTGTGATTTCTCTCCCCCACCTTTGTATAGGCCACCCTTCTTTGGCCTATCCTTCTTCTCCTTCCTGAACTAGATAAGGGCCTCCACCTCCCTTATGACCGAAGTAAGTTCTTGGACATTATGATGCGTTAACTCTTACTCTGCCCAATTTTATAACCCATCCATAAAGTAGAGGAGTCGGTTCTTTTGTGACATGTCCGGTATCTCAAGAATCAAGGAGCTATACTCTTTAACATAGTCCTTAATAGAACCGATCTGCTTTATGCTTCTTAACTTCTTAACCACAGCCTCATCCACATTCACAGGATAGAAATAGGCCTTACGATCTTTCTTGAAGTCCTTCCATGTATTGATAGTCACCATACCCCTTTCAATCTCATCGCTATAGCATCTCCACCATAGCTTAGCATTGTGCTCAAGGTAGAGTATGGCGGTATCAATCTTGTAGGCATCATCATCCATACCTGCACAACACATATATCTTTCTACCATCTAGATAAAGTTATCAAGTTCTTTAGCGTCATGCTTACCTCCATACTTGGGTTGATCGGGGCCTTAGACCCTTTATCCTCCAACGTGACCAGCATTCCTTCCTTTTTTGAGATCCCATCTCAACACAACATGCTTCGCTTTGAGGGTGCCCAACTCCTCCCTTAGGGTGTCAATATCCCTATAACATTTCTCCAATAAGCGATTGATGCCACCGAGGAATTCCCCACGAATATCTTCACCAAGATATTCATCCAACACATCGAGTCTCTCCACCGACTCATCCATTCTTCTCTCCACTCGAATAACCTTTTCTTCAAGTGAAGAGAGTTGGTCCTTGGACACCAACTTATCTTTGGCGAAACCTTTGTTTTTCTTCTCACTTTTCCTACCACGGGTCTCCATAGAGACGATCGTATCACTTGCGTTCTTTGCCAACTCGTCGTTTGTCATGGCTACAATCCCTTGTAACCAAAGCTTCCTCTTAACCACCCATTGATACCATTTGTCATGTGGTGAATTCTTTCACCTAATTCTTTCTCATGTGGCACTTAGAAGCACAACTCCTTTAGTTCTCACTAAGTTAGCATTTCCCACACTAAGGCTATTACCAAGCCTTTAAGGACGAGTAAGAACACTTGGAGATCTTAAGAGACTTGGAGAGAGTGAGAGACTATTTATGTGTAAGAAGATAACACTTTATTGATGAGAGAGGACAGAGCTTACAACTTGGGAGATGATAGGAGCAAATGGGGTGGTCCTATATTTATAGTTAAGGTCCCCCTCCCTTTTCCCCCTTTGGTGGAAGGTTCTAGATATCCCACAAGCATTAGATATTTCTAAAGATCCTTTTAGATTACAAGATATTTTGGAATACTCTTTTAGATCCCTTCATTATCCTTCTAACCTTTGGGATTCTAGAGAGTTCTGCACCATTCTATGAGGAAATTGGTCCATGATAGGTTGCACTACAATTATTTGGCAAAGAATCAGAATGGTCATATATTAGAGCTGTAATGTGTAGGAAATTGGTGACGCATCAAGAGTTATATTCTCTTTCCTTTATATATCCTATTATTGAAAATATGCAATGCTTGGTACATTGGAAGGGATCGACTCTAATGGAAAAATGGTGGCATTAACCTGACTTTGGCTTCCTCTTTGCAACAATGTACAATGTCGTATTTGTTTGCTTGAGTATTCATGGGTCGATTCTTTATTTACCGCATAGAGCTCTACCTAATGGAGAACAACATGATTAGATCATCACCATCTTAAGTGTAAATAATTTGTCACACTATGTATCGGTATGTCTTTTTCTCACACTAATTTTGTATACAATATATATGTCTATCACTCATGTTATGATATTTTATATGCTTGTAGTTAACCTTGATAGAAAATACAATATTACCAACTATATCGAATCAATGGTATAGGCATGTTGCTTCAAGCGTAATTGGATGGGATGAGCTATATTGTGATTGTATTTAGTTATATCAAAACTCAATGGATATTGGTGTTGACCAAGGGGGAGACTTAGGTTGATGATTTATACTTAAAGTAGTAAGTTTAGCATTTAACTTATTGTACATTGATTTATTGCGGTGTATTATGTATTTTGTAAAGTGGTGTAAAGATAATCATGGTGTAACGTGAAATTAAAATTAGCATACATAAATTCATGGGAAGGTAAAATTAAAGTGCAACGTTAAAATTATTCTGATAACACATTCATAACAAATAAAATTAAAGTGTAAGGAAAACATTCTACTACATATCATCATGAGGGGGTTAGTGGGCCTCCTCCTCTTCACTAGAGGACAATTTGAGCCCGCCCATGGTAAGTGTAACACCCCAAAATTCACTATTTTTTTTAAAAGCGGAAGTAATCGAATTAAAACCCGTGAATTCTGGAGATGTTACCGCCACACTTAGTACCAAACCGGTTCTCTCCGACCGTTTCAGTACCAAGTGCTAAGGCTAAGAAAAGATTTACATTAAACTCAACTAACAGCTCATAAAAGAACTCGAAAGATCATATGTTAAAAATCAGAGTACGCATAAACGTTTATGAATCATAATTAATAATAAAAAAGAAATCAGAGTGTGAAATCAAAATTCCTCGAAGGGAATAATCTTACAATTTATAAATGGTTAAGTCGAAACACTTAACACAAGATAATAAATTAAAAAAGATTAAATGCAAATAAGAAGAAGTATCATAACGAAATGAAATCACATGAAGAAAATTATGGCCACGACACTCTCAAACTTGAGCCAAACATGCTCAACACTCAGCCCCGACTGATGTCTCGCCCACCTGCACAAACCAGAAGGGCATACTACTCGTGGGAATGAGCAGCACCCATGAAAAGGGTGATCAGTACGCTACGTACTGAGTAAGGTAACCGAACACTAAGGCCAACACATAAGCACATAAAATCATGCATAAGAATAAAAGATCATAAGAACCATCATCATATCATAATATTGACCAATCATTTAGGTACATACATAAAGGCCCAATCATAGTCCAGATTAATTATTTAATTAACCTTTTATCGGAAGTCGATACACACCATGCCATTTTATCAATCCATGCGAGTACAGGAACACCCCACTATTATAGCCGGTGGGCCGGTCACACATAGAGCATCATGCCCTAACCACTATTATTACCGATGGATCGGTCACACATAGGGTACAACCCTAACCACTATTCCTGACTGGTGGATCGGTCTGGTTCCTGCTCGCATGGTGTTCCACTGTAAGTAATTAGTATCTTTTAAGAGCTTTAACGATTCTGGTTTGTATTTATTGAGCTCGAGTCGCCCCACTATTATTACCGGTGAGCCGATCACATATAGGACCTCATGTCCTAACCACTATTATAACCGGTGGATCGGTCGCACATAGGGTAAAACCCTAACCACTATTTTAACCCTCCACACATCACAAATCATCGATTCCATTCTCATAATTACACCTTAATCACCAAAAACACATGATACAACAAAAACCTTAAGCAGCCACACCAAACCTTAATCAACCACCACAAACCATAATTAACCACTCCAACCCTTATTTAACCATAACAACCATAATTAGCCATTCCAAACCTTAATTAACCACGACAATTCACAATTAGCCACTCCAAACCCTAGCCTCGTCTCCTACGTACCCAGATAATGTTCCACGTATTATTTTCCATCCAAAGTGTTTAACTACCCAAACAACGCTTACATTACCTTCCTTACATCCTAAATTAACTTTTCATACGTAAATTTTACTCCCATGCAGACTTTGCACATCCCATGCAACCATTCGAACTTTTCATGCAAACCCTAAATTCCATGCAATCATTAACTCCCATGCAAAACCCTAACTCCACTACGCAACCCTAATACCACCACACAAAACCCAAGATTCTGTCATACCATACCCTAAATTCAATCCATACCAACCAAATATTCATCCTTACCAAACCTTATATTCAAATCACATAAAACTGAAGATTCATCCTTACAAAACCCTACATTCCACCATATTAAACCCAAAAATTCATTCACGCAAAACCCTAAATTCAATCCATACCAACCCAAAGATTCAAATAATTTAAAACCCAAAGATTTGTCCACATAATACAATTTATTAGATTCTCCCCTTTCATAACCACAATTTAGATTCTCCTATACAAGACCATAAGTTAGATTGTTCCACATAAAATCATAAATTAGAATCTCCCAAGCAAAATCATAAATTGGATTCTCTCAAACAAATCATAAATTATATTCTCCCAATCAAATCATAAATTAGATTCTCCCATTTAATATCATAAATTACATTCTCCCAAAAAAAACATCATAAACTAGATTCTCCCAAATAAACCATAAATTTGATTCTCTCATATAACATCATAAATTAGATTCTCCCAATTATCATCATAAATTATATTCTCCGCATAAAACCCTAAATTATACTCTTCCACATAAAACCATACATTAGATTATTCCTTATAAAATCATAATATTAGGTCAACTCACTTCCCTTAGTCAACTTCTTTCCCCGTCCTCCTTTTTCATCCTTTTCCCCCGCATAAATTATATCAACATCCTCACATGCATGTCTTACAGGGTCACAACACATATTATCATACATAAATAATACACATGTCATACAAAACATACTTCAACTCCACGTCATATCATATACGACATTATTAATAATCGTAAACATAGAATGCATAGCATATGAAGCACATAATGCATATAAATACACAATGGCCTTAGTAAACCCTTACCTAAAATGTCACCAGTCTTAGAGCACGCTCCTACGCCTCCTGAGGGCTTAGACCAAATAATAACATATTAATAAAATAACCTTAACAAAATTCTAACTTTGCTAAAGACATAAAAATAATAGAGATATTATAAACCTTGATAATATAGGGTTAAAGACTTTACCCTAATAATAATAATGATACTAATATAATAATATCAAAGATAATAAAACTAATATCAATGAGAATATAAATAATAATAATAATAATAATAATAATAATAATAATAACAACAGTAATAACAATAATAACATTATTAACAACACTAATGGTAAAATTTTGTATTAATAATAATGGAATAAGAATAATAGAAATTTGAAATATAAAATAATAATAATAATTATACTTATAACATATTAATATTAATAATAGTAATAAAAGAAATAATAAGGGGAATAATAATAAAAACAAATTAAAATACAATAAGGCTTCAGCCCTCAACATAAATAATAATAAAACAATAATACTACTACTACTAATAATAAAACATATTAAGAATATAAATATTAAGAATAATAATAATGGTATTTATATGCAAATAATTGAAATAAATTAAATCAAAGCTTATAATAATATGGAAAATGGTTGAGAGGGTCTAGGGTTCAACCTTAGGCTGGTGGGGATAGGCGGCACCGGCGGTGGTGTACGGTGGCGGCGGCGGCCGGAAAAAGAGAAGAAAAGAGGGAAAGATGGATGTTGGGAAAAAGATAGGGAGAATTGAGGTGAGATAAGAGGTGTTTATGGTTTCCCAGGAGGAGAGGGACAAAATGATGGTGGTGGTGCAGCTAAAGTGGCGGCGCACGGCGGCAGACGGTGGTTTAAGGTTTCGGGGTAAAATTCTGGCGAAATGAGCAGCCAACTATGCACGGTTATGGAGGCCCGTGCAAGAAGAATCGAAAGTTGAAAATGGTTTAGTTAACTAGAGGGCGTTGCAGGGAAGAATTTGGTATGTGGCGGTGGCGTTGAGTTTGGCTAACGGTAGTGGAAACGGCGTCTGAAGTTGCGGTGGCCGGCAACTCGGGCTTAGGGTCTCGGGGAAGAAAAACTCTAAAAACTCCTATAACAAGGCTATTTATAGATGGTAGATGGGATAATAGGGTCTTGAAGCTCGACAGGGAGGTATTAAGTGCAAGAATTTGGGTGGCCGGTGGCGGTAATGGCTTGATGTCCGTTTTGGGGAGGTTCGAATTTTGCACACCAGGAGAGAGGAAACGGGCGAGATTTAACGTCCAATAATTATGCCAATTTATTCCTGGAGTTAAGAGGAAGACAATGAGCCAAGAAACGGCCGGTTAAAGATCTCGTGGCCGGAGATGCCATTGACGGGTTGAAAGGTTGCAGCGCAGCGATGGGGGAGGACGGAGGAAGAAGGAAGAAGAAAGGGAGGTGCTGGATCGGGCGGCCAGGAAAGAAAGAAAAGAAAAAGAAAGGCGGTGAACCGGGTTGGTGAGGCGCCAGGGCCCAGGGGTGCGTTTAAATGAAACGACGCGTAGCGAGAATAAAAGGGACGAAACACAGCGTGTCGAGGGACGGAAGAAGGGCGACGCCATGCGGGCTGGACCGCGGGAAAGGAAGAAGGGAAACTGGGCCGCGAGCTGGCCCAGTTCGGGGAGAAGAAGAAAAAGAATAAGAAGAAGAAGAAGAAAAAGGAAGAAAGAAAAGGAAAAAGGAAAAGAGAAAAATACTTATTTTGGGTATTTAAATTTATTAAAATATTTGGGATATTTAAAAATTATAATATTTAAATAAAATAATATTTAAATCCCTTTTTAAGCTAAATTAGGATTTTTAAAAGATTTTTCATAAACTCCATTTTAATTAGCAAAACATCCTAAATTTATCCAATTAAATTATTTATAAAATTATTATTAATTTTAAACTATTTTTCCCTTCTTATTTTAAATAAAATAATTTATTTAAATAAAATATTTAATTAGTCAAAATACCCAAATTCCTCCTAATTAAAATACTTATAAATTTATTCTTGATTTGTCCCAATTAATTCTCTTTTTATTTTAATAAAAGTAATTTATTTAAATAATTTTTCTAATAAAATATCATTTAAATATAATTTATAAAATTAGAAAATTTTGGGACATTTCAGTAAGGTTCACTTCTTTCAATCTATCGAAACCTTCATTCTTACCAATTATATCATTCTTTTCTTCTTTGAACTAGTAGCGAAATTCACCTATCAATTTATTATTTGTCTCCACATCTGTCTTAATGTATAGGATGTCATTCGACTATTTATTTATTGGTATAGGATAGAATATTGGATGTACCCGAGGATAATACTTTTTAACTGAGGCATCATGTTTTATGTTGAGCGATGGAAATGGAAGATGAAGTCCAATTGATGGTGTGGGCAAGACTCTTAGAGAGAATTGAGAGATACATAAATGAGAGAGGTAAAATTAAAGAAAAAAAAAGGAAAAAAAAAAACTGAAAGTATACGAGTGTGTTTAGTAACAAGGGTATCTAAGGAGAGGCGATTTTTAATAATTGTCCATGTTGCTTGATATATAATTCAGAACCGTTTTCATCTTTCCCACCTTACAGCCCTTACCCAAACACGCCACCGTCGTCTTCTTTTATTCCTCCACATCCGCCCTGTTGAAAGTGCGAGGAAGCTACATCTCTGGCCTGCTTCTCAGAAATGGACTTACTCTCAATCTCTTCTCCTCTTGTCTCTCGAGTTTCTGTCGCGTCTAACCCCTTACCGGCATCTCGCAAACTATGCTGCAACTCTCTTTCAAAATATCCGCCCTTCAATCCCAATAACAGGAACTACGTTCCTCCTAGCTCCTCATCCCTAACTATTTGCAACAGTTCTCTTCAATCACACCAAACAGCTTTTCCCGCCTTCGATAGTTTCAAGTTAGGGTTTGATGGAGTTGAACTGGGAGCAATGCCGTCTTCTAATTCGCCGCAAACACCCGCTACGGCGATGCGAGGTGCGGAAGCTGATGCCATGGGACTATTGCTTAAGGAGAGGATTGTTTTTCTCGGCAATAGTGTTGATGATTTTGTTGCCGATGCAATTATTAGTCAGCTTCTGCTGTTGGATGCTCAAGACCATACTAAAGACATTAGACTTTTCATTAACTCGCCTGGTGGTTCTCTCAGGTACTCTCGGTGTTTATGCCTTTTGGTATGTTTTATTGGCTTTTTCATAATAAAGTTTGCTTTCAAATCGTAGAACCGAGTGCAAGTATAAAACCTGTACCGATTGGTGGTGTAATATGGGATCTGAAATTCCATGAGGTTAGCGTGGATATTGTAAAAGAATCAGGGTTGTGGACATTTTCAACTTGATTAGGGGGTTTGAATCGATGTGCTTCGCTTATAATTCATAGCCCTCCAATATCCAATTTAGGAGGAGACTGGCGTTTAATGCTTGGTGACTGTCATCATTTGTTGTCGTTACTTTCTATATTCATTTATGCTTTCATAGCGCTGACTAGACGTTGTTTCATATTTTACATGTTGGAAACTTTGGTTTTAAGATCAAGGGTTAAACCTGAATGGCTTATTCATATGAATAGACGGGACTGTTTTCGTTCCATTTCTTTTCTTTCTATTTCATAAAAAATGTAGATTGTTGGCTAATAGGCAAAATATATTTGGTAAGGTATCATTTGAATGTTAAAGTAATCCACTCCTTTGAGAGCATATGCTTTATCATTTGAGTATTTTATGTCATATCAAAAGTTTGGAATAGGATAATGCAATGAAGTGGTATATGTTGTTCTTCATAGGCTGTAGTATATTCTGGAATTTCAAATTTTGATAGAACAAAGACATTGCTCTATAGCAGTAGTTGTTCCCAACTGCATCTTGATTTAATTGGGTCTCCGCAAACATTGTAATTAACTTCAAATGGGTAGTTCATCTTAATCTGACCTAAACATAGAGATAGATAATTTTCTAAGGGCCCTGGTTTTCCTCATCTTTTTCTGAACAGATAGAAAGTTTTGTTGTAGCATAGAGCCTGAGGCCAAACCTTTCCCTTCAACTTGTTTGAGTTATGGCAGTAGGTGCAGGGGTAAAGTCATTGTAAACCAGGTGGCCTTATGTTCTAGCAGCAATTCATTGGAACAAATGATCAACCTTTAAAGCAGCAGTTTGTTGACCTCTCAGAATCAAAATTCTGTTGGTGAGAATACACTTCCCCGTCTCTGGTTGAAGTTTGTATCTGACCGATTAAGGCACAGAAGCAGCTGTTCATTGGATGACTTTGTGAGTTTTCCTGAGTGAAGATGGTTTTCTCATAAATGATTTGACCAGTTATATAGGAGCCATTAGGAAAAATAATTTGTCCAAATAGAATTATGTATTTTGGCATGCCGGGATATGTATTTTAGTTCTAAAGAATGCTTCGTTGAAAGTTGTGATAAAAGAAAAGGATAATTTTGAAACTTTCTGATGGGGTATCCAGTACAGTAGTAATGGCGGTGGAAAATATGTTCACTTATTTTACTTTATCTCTCTTATTTAGTGTGTTTGAAATAGAAGAACCCAATTTATATCTCACTATTATGTGGTGTCCCATTTTCTAGTAAAAGTTTTTCCTCCATTCCACCTCACGATACCATCATATCAAACACCCTTAAAAATTAATAGGTTACATTAGATGAACTGAAGTAATAATTGACAGCTAATTTAGTTACCATAGTCCATAGGGTCCCATAATGTTGTATTCTTGGGTTGAGGATGAGAGTGAGGATAATGCTGACAGGGAAACTGTTTTCTTATTATGTCGTTTGAATTGTCTGAGCGGAAGCTTTCTGTGTTAACCTCTTTTATTTATTTTTTTGTCTCCTGTTTATCCCTGTGAAAAACTAATGATTCTCTTATCCTAGGCAAGTCCAATGGGTCATAACAATGTCAATATTGGTGGTGGCTGCTTTCTGTTGGGGCTGGCTACATAATGTAAGCATCCAGTTGGCTAAGATATGTTCATATAGAAAATGCTGCTAGAAAGGAGATACCAGCTTTGTAGTGTGGCATTCTAGGAGGAAAGTAAGAGTATACCAATTAGCAGTAAAATCAACTACGCCAAAGTCTTAGCTGGCTAAGCTCCATAAGAAAAAGAGTGCATAGCACTTTTTTAGTACTCTACCAGGCTGCAAGCTAATACTTATTGTAACAATGTCTGATCTGGTACTTGCGCTTCCTTGTCCTTGCTTATTTTAATATATCAGTTGGACCATCTGTGCTTGAATCTGGTTGTGACTTGTGCGACGACTACAAATGAATCCTATTTTTCTGGAAATACATGGGACAGACTAAAGAATTGGCTATTTGATGGGAACAGACATGGAGCAGGTCCTTCATTTGTCTGTGAATAGTTTCTTCCAGTGTGTAGATGATTTGGATATGATGTTAATGAGCTTCATGAATGGTGTGATCATTTCTAGTTGTCACATTTCTGAAATTTTATACTTCAACAATGATGATTAAGGCTCACCTGGTTGGTATTTTTAGGGGTTGAAGGAGCAGGTATTTACAGGAGAAGGGTAGAATTATCTATCTTGAGGGAAACATAGCAAACAAACAATATAGTTTTCGCACTAACAATGCGTCATTATATTTCTTTAAATTGTGAGGTGTTGTCTCCTTGTCTGAATTATTATGTGTTCCTCTACTTGACAACTATCAGATACAAGACCCATAAAAAATGGATGATAGTGCCTACAATGTTGACCAATCTGTCTTTGAGCAAAATGAATTCAAAGAAATATATCAACATTTTGACTTTGGTGTCGGTGTAGGTGTCGGTGTCACCCTTACCCCATCCTGCATGGACACAAAACGGAGTTTTGTGAGTGGATGAGGGATAAATGATTTCCTTCGTGCAGTATATAAAAAAAAAAAAACTTTTTTGCGATGTGGTATTGTGACATGCACTTACAATTATGTGGCATATGAAAATTTGGATTTGTACTTATTGTTTATTTCCTTTTGCTATGATAGTGACTTGTTTTCAATATTTTGTGGTTTAGTGCTACCATGGCTATCCTTGATGTTGTACAACTTATTAGAGCTGATGTGTCCACAATTGCACTCGGTATTGCTGCATCAACGGCTTCTATAATTCTTGGCGGTGGAAAAAAGGGCAAGCGTCTTGCAATGCCCAATGCCCGGATAATGCTTCATCAGCCTCTTGGAGGTGCTAGCGGGCAAGCAATAGATGTTGAAATCCAAGCTCGTGAAATCATGCATAACAAGAATAATGTGACGAGGATTGTTTCAGAGTTCACTGGTCGCTCATTTGAACAAGTCGAGAAGGATATTGATAGAGACCGTTACATGTCTCCTATAGAAGCAGTTGAGTATGGCCTTATAGATGGGGTCATTGATAGAGACAGCATTATTCCACTAGAGCCTGTTCCAGACAGAGTGAAGTCGACATTCAACTATGAAGAAATAAGTAAAGACCCAAGAAAGTTCCTTAATCCGGATATCGCAGAGGATGAGATCTACTAGATTGAGCTTGTTAATTCAGGTGATCATTTGCCCTGTTGTAAGGTTGGTTTTGACTGCATAACATCTTTAGAGATCAGAAAGCAATTCATTATGCTGGGTCCTCACTGGTTAAAAATGTGACTGCAATTCTGTATTAATTTGTGGGTGTCATTTTATTTTTCACGCTGTATTCATGTCTCCTTTACGATCATAAACAAAGAGAAGAAAATTATCACTGGCATTTGATACTTGTCGCTGAAGAATTTCAACGCATGAGGATACTTTTCATGTTCTAATCTTTGCGTTGTAGTTGTGTTTTTTTTTTCCTTTTACCTTTTGGAAATTATTTTGGTCAGCTTCTTGTTTCTTAGTTTTCCCTTAACAGGCATCAGCCTCGCCTTTGATTTGGTGAATCTTTCAGTCTTATCTAGGGAAAGAGATCTCTGTAGCAACACTGATGGTGCCTAAGAAGCTGCAGCTCAAGCGCTTCAGCTGCCTACACTTGGAATAGTTATTGCTGATAGTGGGTTGTGCTTTTTGGATATTTGACAACATTGCTAGATGTATGTACAGAGTAATTGGCTCCTTTTTCAATCTTGCCTTGCTGAGTAAGTGGCAAGTCTGTTGATGAAGCGGCATGTCTGACCTGTGCTGAATTGCTTGAAATGATTTTTGTTTCCTCTGATAAGCCAGTGTATTATGCGACAGAGTGATGGAAATGAAGCGGATTATCTGAGGCACTTGGAAGTTGCCTATGACCCCTCCCTTTTTTTCTCCCAAAGAAAGACAAAAGGTTAAGCAGTTGGTGCTGATTACATGCACAAGTCGAAACTGACGAGTGATTTTTACAAACTAATTTGCTACATGTAGAGCCAGGAAAATTCAAGTGTGAAACGAAAGGCACCCACCATAAATATTATTCAATATCAATGGTTTTCAAAATCACCTCAACATATGACGGGCGAATGGAACGAAGAGCCCGCCAAGCTATTTGCCTTTGGGCTTGTTTTCTTCGATTAATTTTTGCTGATATGATCTAAATATATTGGTGGGATCTTATTATTATTATTATTATTGATAAAAATAATATTAATTATAATTAGGAATAAGTAAATTTTATTGATATTAATCATTTATAAATATTTTTTAATGTTATTAAATTAAAACTATTGTTATTACTTCTACTAATACTACTAGTTATACCACGATTTAAGTTTGGGGTTGTGTCAGTTTTACAAATGTATAACTAAAGAGCTCATTAAAAGAACTTTGGAGAAACCCCTAAGACCATAGGAATTAGGTGCATTATTATCGCAACCACGTATGATTTTATGCAAAAATGGGCTGAACGATGCATTTTGGGCAAATCCAGATATTTTATTGGGTTATTGTATGCAGCATGCAGGCAATGTTATAGCATTTGAAACGTGTGTGCACCAGGGGCACATGAAGCCTCCCCGAGGCCTGTGGTTGTGGGACCACTAACGATTACAAAACTTTAGTAGACAAGAATCAACATCCAACCCTTTTAAGAGGAAAGGTTTACTATTTTTGCAACTAATGTGCCCTAGATTCTAGTCTACACAAGCTACAACCATTAAAGAATGCCAAGTGTGTCCAAATGAGCTTCCACATACTCTATAAAAGAGATGATAACTACGTACATCGGATCATGATCAAGTGCTGAACAACGAACCACTCAAGCAAGAAAGAAGTAGGGAAAGAATGTGAGGAAGAAGAAATCCATCAATGGAGAAATAGAAAAAGAATGAACTGGTTTGACACAAAACTACAATGTTGCAATTTAGCTTAAGTAATTCTCCTATTATCTCCAAGGATAATTCCTCTTTTGTATTTATGTTTTGTGTTTCTTTGTAATGCTAGGTAAGATTTCTTGTTGGGTGGAGGATGAACACATTATAATGTGTTGAAGATCTATAAAATTGGCTTTAGCATTTTCCTTTCATTATACTAAGACTATTTTCACAACTTTATCTCTATCAATTTCTAGCCAACTTTGATAGGAAAATAACACCTAATTGGCTCCGAGATGAGCGACTTGGTTGATCCCTTTGAATGAGGTCAAGTGTTGATCATAAGAGTATGTAAACATGAAATGTATTGATGTATGTAATCCTATATGATATCTTATAACAAATATATCCTTGCTCTTCTCTAAGTATCTACCTTGCTTGGAAGGTTTAGAAACAAACCAACTTGAGTTAGGTGAAGAAACATAAGCACTCACCTCTGGAAAGAGAATATTTTTACTACCTTGAACTTTAATAACGCTAATTCTTGAGTGATTATTCTTCTAATAACTTACCTAACCTTTAAATCTTGTTTAGATACCTTACTCATACCTCGCAAAGCATAATTCTTATCTTTCTACCATTAAAATCCAAAACTTCAATTCAGTTGATTGAGCCTTACCATCGATCAACCGACTAACAACGGTCCAAATTCTTTTGTTCAAGGCATCCAACAGTTGACCACCAATCTCTTTAAGTTGAATTGGATAATTTTCACGATTCTTTGTTTTTTTGGAAATTTATTTGGACGTCAAATCAATTCATATGTCGAGTATTTTTATATATCTGAGTTCCTAGATTAACTCTTCAGCTTTCCCTAATTTTTCAATTTTTTTCAATTTTTTTGGAAATTATTTGATAATTTTTTATTAGACATTCTATCTTATCTTAATCGTTTTTAATAATTATTGACTTTCTTAAAATTCAGACCCTTTTATGCCCAATAATTTGATCATGCCTTGTCCTTACTCACTCAACTAAAAATCTACCCATAATCACCCCAATCACCTTCAAATAATTCTCTTACACTCTTTCGCCCATAGCAATCACTCACATCACTCCTTTTGCTTATAAAAAACCTTCACATATAAATTCTCTCCCCCCATTACTACCCATTTTTAACATCCATAAAGGGTTCATACTCTTTTGGTAGTCATTCTACACTTAGAAAAAAATTCGTATCTTATATTTTTCTCTCTAATCTCTCCTTTATTTTTGTTCTTCTTGCTTTTGAGTTGTGGTGGTCTTTAACTTATTGACCCTTGCACCAACTTCCTCCCCAAATTTTATTCTCATTTATTTTTTTATCCCTTACTTCTAAAGCTCTAAGTTTTAGTTCATTAGTGCTTATTAGCAAGCAAAGTGGATTCAAATCATGGGTTATGAAGTAGTCCTCCCCTTGGTTCCTTAAGTCATTTTCAAAGCCTAGAAGGTTTATTGTCCTCCCTTTAATTTTTTCTCTTCTATTATATACCTTGATATAATTATTTTATCTAATTCCTCTTTTTTTTTAGGTGATCAAAGTGTAAAATGAGGTGTTTAGGAGTAATTTTGCAGAGAGGCTAGAGTAAATTTTGGTAAGGATACATGCTCCTAGTTTAGGGTAACTGTAGCTACGTGTTAATTTTATAGATTTCCATGTTATCATGATTTGTGTTAGAAATCATGCCTAAGATTTAATTTTATTCATGTTCATATATTAAATGGTAAAATCCATGATTTGATAAGTTTTATGCGGTTAAGTGAAATCTGCATATTTTATACTTTTCCATAAAATCTCAGGTATAATGGTATAGTATGTTATGTTTTTAAGTCCATATATGAATAGATTTAATTAACTTTAAGTGTTGTAATTGGTGTATTAAGTTGGGGTTACAAGAATTGTGGTTTTGAGCTTGTGGCAGTTTCACCCATTGGGCCATTTGGAGTTTTGGAGAATTTTTTAATCAAATATAATTATATTTTTGTGATGTTAAAAATGTGATGGGCGGTTGTGTGTAATTTTAGAAGCTTGTAGAACTTTAAGGATTAAGTGTGTGTCTCGGCCTTTAGGGTAAAGTTACTATCCTTATGAGTTTTAAAGAAAAATAAGCACATTGTTGTATTCCTTGAGTTCTTTGGTGAATTAGGAACATTTTGGTATTTGGATGAAATTTGAAAAAAGTAATATTGCATAAATATTTTTAGGTCATAAAAATGTTAAGTGTGATATATAAATATTAGGTTCAAATAGGGGTAGCATAGATATAATATTATAAAAAAATAACTTAAATTAGAAATAATAACAAAAGGGTACTATTGGTATTTATGGGTGTATTGTTGAAGTTAGATTATGGTTTTTTGGATATGACAATATTGATAATTGCTTGGGATAGCATGTTAAATTTAATGAATTAGAGAGCTATATAGGTGAAGTTATGCCATAATTCTAAATTAGGGTTTTATAAGGGCATTATGGTCTTTTTCCTTGTGTAATGTTCATTTTGTGCATAATATATGCTCTTATGTCTTACCCTTACTTCATGTGATCATAGAATATCCAATGTGTTGTGATCATGATGCATAGTGTTTCAATATTATTAATTGTTGAAATAAACTTGATAACATTGGTACCTTATATCACCAAAATAAATAATAATCCATGTAGTAAAACATTAATATTTAAAGTAGAAGAACATGTGAGTCACGACCATATTTCTATTAGTTCATTTCACCAAATGAGAATAGCAACTAAGAGTGTTATGTCTTGGAATTCATAATAAATTGTTTCATTAAATAAAAAATAGTGGTTAGGAGTATTTTTTCCTGAAAGTTGTACCGCTCCATTCTACCAAACGAGAATAGTAAGGTATTCGAATTCAACACGACTAAGAAATTGAGAATGTATGGTTACCTAATAAGGAAACCTTAATATAATCTCTCCCTTGGGTTATCTTGCATTAGTGGTTTTAACCACTAAATTATGAGCTATAGATAAATAAGTTAAAACATAAGATCGACATCCTATACCACCCTTAATCAATAAAATAAAATAATGAAAACTAAGCATTTGGTAGGTTCTTTCTTTAAGTCAAATATCAACCGATTTTTGTATATATGCATCCTTTTCACATTTTTCCAAAGGCTACAAAATGCAATAAAAAAAATCCCATTATTATAAGCATTAAGTATAAGTGATATAAAACCACCTTAAAGTACCATTGAATTTATATTCAATCATCAATGTATCTATTATTCTATCTTTACAACTATTTTCTCTTAGACCTGACTTGCTAAATAAAATAAAGTAAAGACCATTTAACAGATAGGAAATATGAATTATTCATAAGGACCTAATATATATATATATATGTAATTAAAAAGAATAACGAGATCCATTAATACAAGGTATAGGAATTACCAATTAGCCTTAATAAATAAATATATACAATATCACTAAGAACATTTGAATGGATGGTCATTATAACTTCAGTTTGCAATAGATAAAAGTGTTTTATCGATGCCAAAAGTAGTCGTTATAAGTCTAATTTCATTCATCAATAATTATTCATGACATCATATTGTTGTCATATCTTCATGTCAAAAAACATGTGATGAAGCAAAATTCATTTATAAAAGAACAATATGCAACAATAAGTATTAAAAATTATTTGAATTTTTTTTGAAAATTTAATTTTTTTGTCACATCATACCATCGCTAAAAATAGTATTATTGATAACATTTTTTAAATTTTATTATTATTTTTATATAATTAGTGATGACTTAAGTAATTTTTTAAGTAACTTTTGTTACTATTAATGATGTATACTTTTTAAAATGGAAATACTTTAGCTATATTTGTATCAATTGTTTATACATCTAATGAAATAACCCTAATTCAAACCCTCATAATTACCTTGATGTTGGGATTGATTCTAAAGAGGTTGATCTGGTTGAGGATGGGCTACTGGATTAGGAGGCATAGATCTAAATATCTATGTAATCACTTGAGTCAACCAATCAATATATGTCTATGTTGGGATTGAATCTTAGAAAAAGCACAATGAGAGTAGATGCTAAGACATCGAATTGTGTCAAAAGAGTGTGGTTTCCAATGGAAGAAGAGGAAGCTCGTGCCATATGCATGTGAAACCCTATTTTTGAAGCACTAACAATGACAAAAAACATCCTCCACTATCACAGTCTCATCTATTGCTTATGAGCTTGTGGATTCTTTGCTCCATCTCACTACCTTCACCTCCCTCGACACCCCCACCCAAACCTCATCACTACACGTCACCATTTCCTCATACAAAAAAAAATACATTAACACAACAAATTATATATTATTTTATAAAAGAATAAAACATGATGTTTACTTACTTCCATAACACTTTCTTGGGTTATGGGAGAATCTAATATATGGGTTATATGGATGGATCTTTAATTTTATATGGTTTGAATTTAGGGTTCGGTATGGATGAATCTTTGGTTTTATATGGTTTGAATTTAGGGTTTGGTAATGATGAATCTTTGGTTTTGTATGGATTGAATTTAGGATTTGGTATGGATGAATCTTTGGTTTTATATGGTTTGAATCTAGGGTTTGGTATGGATGTGTAACACCCCCAAATTTACTACTGAAAAATTTCGTTTAAATCCAAAGGTTTAGCGGAAGCGAAAGAATTAAAACCGTAAACTTGGGGGTATTACCGCCACACTTAGTACCAAACCGGTTCACTCCTACCGTTCCGATACTAAGTGCTAAGGCTAAAATAAACAATCATTAAGTAAGAATCATCAAAACATAGGCACATAGTTAACATAGATCATTCACGAAAACCACGAGTCAACAACAGTTAAAATATCGTTTGAGATTACAGCTTAAAAGTGCGGTCTCAAAACAAGAAGCGTAGTACAAAATATAGCTAAATAAAACAGATCCCAATGGGCCAATAACCGGATCGCCTACTCACTCAAGTCAAGCCTTCCACCCCAAATTAGTAATCGATCAACCTGCATAGGAGGTCTGCTCCCCACCATCGGTGGATCATCACAGGACCCATTCAATCAAGGTAGTATCAGTATGGGTCCAATACTGAGTAAGGGCGCAGGTGCGCTAAGGCCAAGCATACCATCATACAACATAACATGCACAACACAAACACATAAGCAACATGTAATATTATGGATGATGAGGATCGGTTATGGTCCAATCCAACTTCTTCTTTCATAACTCTGATAATTATAGTCGATTCACATCATAATCGTTATGAGTCCATGAGAGTGCGGGAACCCCACTATTATAGCCGGTGGATCGGTCTCCAGGGCACAACGCTCCTGGCCACTATTATGCCGGTGGATCGGTCTGGCCCCGACTCTCATGGTGTTCCACTGTAAGTATATAGTATCTTTCCTATGATTTAATTACAACATACTGTTTGGTTTGTTGAGCTCGGGATCCCCCACTATCATAGCCGGTGGATCGGTCACATATAGGGCAGAACACACCTAACCACTATTTTATGCCGGTGGATCGGTCTCCAGGGCACCCCGGCACCTGGCCACTATTATGCTGGTGGATCGGTCTGGGCCCGACTCAACAATCTTACTCTTTAAGTAGTTAATGTCTTATTCATGTATTATTAAATAAGGTTCCACCCTTGACATGCATGTCTACTACTCTCTAATCTACCCTTCGAGGAGGCTCGTCCCATATCTTGAGACCGTTCTCTCCTTCTCACACCCCGACATCCATTCCCTTTACAATTATCCTTAGATGAAAGAGTCAACCCCTACGGGTGTGGGTAAGGCCCTACTCTCATGACATCAACTCCACCTCCCATCACCCCCTAGGGTTTTCCCTTGAAAACCCTAATTGGGCCGAGGTGGCCCAACCTTCTCCTACTTACGCTACCTTTACCTCATTCAACGCCCCACATCTTACCTCAATTAGATCCTCTCCCAAAACATATCACTTTACCTTTCGATTCAGCACATAACCATGAAAACCCTAGTTGATCACCTCAACCTTAGTACATTTCTTCTCCCACAAGTAACCTCTCTCTTTTCATCCCAAAATCTCTTCTTCCACATGGGAACCCATACTCACTTTTATATAAATGAAATCTCACTCTAACCCATACTCCACCCTTCCTTAATCATTCCTGCTTTTGTACTTCCCAAATTTCCATTTTTCTCCCAAAAACCCTAATCGGATTCCTTATACACCCTTACATCCGCCTACGTACTATTTTACATCAAAGTCTCCAATGGACCCATAACTTTGACATTATCTCATTTACGCCCTAAATCAACTTTCCTCAAGTAAGATTCATTCCCATGCTTAATTTAAACACTCCAACACCCGCTTACACACAAAACCCTAATAAGGTCTCTTATGCGCCAACTTACGTATTATTTTTCATACTAAGTCTCCAATCATTCCAAGACTCTCCCATTCTCTTACTTACACCCAAATTCAACTTTTCTCACGTAAGACACACCCCCATGCAAGAGTTAGTCACCTCATGCAAACACCCCAAGTCATCATGCAAATTTTACGACTCCCATGCGTGGTTTCCCCAACTCTTATTTGTTTAGGTCATTCCTCCCTTATTAAATCCTTTCTCATAGATCATGAGGTACTTAGGTCAACCTCATATCCCCCTTAGTGAACTCACTTCCCATTTATTTCCTTTTTATCCTTTCATTCCCATATCATCATAACAATCACCCTAGCATGCATGTCCTAGAGGATTATATCATATCACCTCATAAACATCATACATATACATGTCATGCTCACGTCATAGGAAACACATACAAACATACCTCAATTTCCAAGCTGCGCTACATAAGACAAGTTGCCCACAATCATATAATACACGACATAGCATGGCATATACAACATTCAAAACATACAGGTCACACATCACACAAAGGCCATAGCTTCGTCCTTACCTAAGGCGACGCCGGGCTTGGAGCACGCTCCTCTAACTCCTTAGGGCTTTGGTCGGGGTTACCTATAAAAGGAAAAATGCTAAGTATTAGTTTCCCTTATAATTATTATCAATCCTCATTCTAGTTTAAGGTTAGGGTTTTTATTACTAAAAAGGGTTTTATACAAAAACTAGGGTTTTTACCTTAGAATTAGTATACTAAATATTAGTAGTCAAAATATCTTTATTTTTAGAACCTATTATTACACTTATATTATTAGACCCGTTAGCCCTATTCTTATAATAATAATGTTCATGCTAACTATAGAAAAATAGTGATAATAATAATAATAAAACTAATACTAGTGACACTAATGTTTATAGTGAGAGAAACCCTTGCATTTTTAAGGCTAAGTCTACTAATGGTGTCATATTCAAAATAATATTATTATAAGGTCACAATATTACAAGTAACTATTCCTAAGGGTGATAATGATAATAGTTGTATATTCTTGAATAATAAAAGGGTTCAAATGCTTTTGATTACAATAATAAGGTAGTGATAGTAGTAATAATAGTAATAGTTAATAATAGTGTCATAGTAATGAGGTTAGGGTTAATGTTAAATGGTATGGTAATAAGGTTCAAGTACTCTTCTTAGTTAACAACCAAATGATATTTACTAGCTTGAGTTAAGTAACATGGGTAAGACAAGGTAGTATTATTATTAACAATGGTGACAATGTGTTAAGTATAATAATAATAACAATAACAATAATAATAATAGTAATAATAATAATACTAATAATACTAATAATAGTAATAATAATAATAATAATAATAATAATAATAATAATAATAACAACTACAATAGTACAACCAAGTAAGGTTAAGCAATAATAATAATAACCATCATAAGGATAATAGAAACAATAATAATAAAAATGTTAATACTAATAATTATAAAAATAAGACCAAAGTTAAGTATAATATAGGTTAGGGTTTAAAAGGGATGTTAGTATTAGTAAGAAAATAATAACATTAATAATAAAGACAATAATAATGGTAATAATGATGATAATGATAATAATAATAATAATAATAATAATAATAATAATAAAAGTAGTAATAATAATAATAATAATAATAAGTATATTAGTATTAATATTAGTAGAAAATAGTAGCAGCTATATAAAAAGGGGGTTAGGGTTTGGATGGGTGGAGAACCACCTAGGGTTGGTGGTGGTCCGGCGGTGGCGGTGGAGGAGGAAGGGAAGGGAAAAGATCAAGGTGGGGGCTGGATGGCAGGAGGAAAAGAGAAGTTTGAGGTGGGGGAGAAGCAGCAGGTGAAGGGGAGTGGAGTGAGGGTGGTGGCGTGAGAAAGGAGGCGGCGCGCGGTGGTGGACGCGGCGGCCGAAGGTGGAAGAAGGTGGTGGGAGATGGTGGAGGCTGGTGGAGAAGGAGGTAGGGGGTAAGGATGGTATGGGCAGGTAGGGGAGGACCTGTCGATTATTTTGGGAGGTGGCAGGGTGGCTGGTAGCGGCGGAGGAGGCGGCAGAAGGTGGCGCAAGGCGGCGACGGGCTAGAAGGGGCTGCTCGGGGTGGCGATTTTGCACGGCCTGGGGTGGCTCGTGCAAGGCAAATCGAGGGCTGAGGAGGGCTTGGTTAGGTGGAGGGTGGTGCAAGGTGGGTTTCTGGGCGACACTCGATCGGCGGTGGGCGGCGGTCGACGCGTCTGATGGGGCGGCGGCGAGACAGGGTTTCGGGGCAAAATCGAAGGAAGGGCTAATTATGGCTGCCGAAAGAGGGTATTTATAGGCGATTGGGAGGTGGAAGATGACAAGGGAAGAAATGCAGGTGGCCGGCCGGTGGCAGGTGGTGCAGGTCCTGCCATGGCAGGTTAGGTCGGGAAGGGGGAGAAAGAGGAAAGAAGATGGGCACGTGGAGAGGGAGCTGCAAGGGCTGTTGGGGTCGAAAAGAGGAAAGAAAATGACAGGGAGGCAGGGGAGGACGGTTGGCGCTGGTGGCTGCCGGCGAAGATCGTGTTGTAGGTCGGGGTGCAGGTCGGGGAAGAAGACAGGGCAGGGTGGACCGGTCGGGCCAGGGAAAAGAAAGAAAGGAGAGAGGGGGCGGTTCGGCCGGCTGGGCAACGGGTGACGCAGGCTGGCAGGCCTGGCGCGCGAGACGGGGGGGAGAAAGAAGATTTGGGCCGACGGCTGGCCTAAACCGGGGGAAGAAGAAGAAAAAAAATAAAGGAGGAAGAAAGAAAAAGAAAAGAAAGGAGAAAAAGGAAAAAGGAAAATGGAAAATGATAAAATGGTTGGGGATATTTGGGTATTTATTTATTTATATAATTAATTTATATATTTAATTTTAATAATTATTATTTTAATTATAATAATTAAATCCATTTTTAAATTAGTTAGGCTATTTTGGATAAATTGTCCTTAACTTCCATTTTAATTAGTAAAATGTCCAAAATTTTCTAATATATTATTTATTATTTTCTCCTTATTTTTCCTTAATAAATTTCCTCTTTATTTAATAAATTCACCTATTTTCTTAATCTTTCTCTAATAAATTATTATTTGCCAAAATTCCTAAGTTAGAATTTTTGGGGTATTTCAGGATGAATCTTTGGTTTTGTGTGGATTGAATTTAGGATTTTGTATGGAGGAATCTTGGGTTTTGCATGAAAGAATTTAGGGTTTTGCATGGTTGATTTCAAGGTTTTTACATGGGAGCTTAGGGTTTAGCATGAAAATTTTGAAAAGTTGCATAGGTTGTATAAAGTCTGCATAGGAGTGAAATTTACGTATGAAAAGTTGATTTGGGATGTAAGGAAGGTAATGTAAGTGTTGTTTGGGTGTTTGAGTACTTTGAATGAAAAATAGTACGTGGAGCGATATAAGGGTACGCAGGAGATTGAGTTAGGGTTTGTGTGGACAATTAGGGTTTGTTGTGGTTGCTTAGAGTTTTTATGGTATCATGTGTACTTGGTGATTAAAGTGTAATTATGAGGATGTTAATTATGAGTTGTGGTGTGTGGAGTGTTAAAATAATTTGGGTTGTGTGAGGTGGAGTAAGATGGGCCACTAAGGCCTAAATTAGGGTTTTGGGATAAAACCCTAGATTGAGATGTGGAGGGGACTTAGAGGATATGTGTTAAGGAGTGATTGATGCATGTCTAGGGTTAAATTTTTTTGAATAAGATACTTCAGACATTAATCACTTAAAGTGAAAGATTGTTGAGCCGGGCCCAGACCGATCCACCAATGAATAATAGTGGTTAGGGCATGATGTCCTATGTGTTTCTGGTTCATCGACTATAATAGTGGTCAGGCTTTGTACTTGTGCGTTTCCAGTCCATCGATGAATAATAGCGGTTAGGGTATGATGTCCTATGTGTTTCCGACCACCGGCTATAATAGTAGGGTTCCCGTACTCACGTGGATTTGATAAAAAGTATGGTGTGAATTGACTTCTAATCAAAGATTAACTAAGTAGTTGAATCAGATTATATATGGGTCTTTATACTTTTACCTGAATGGTCATATGCATTTATGTTATCATGTTGGTCTTATGCTCTATTATTATTCTACATTATTTATGTGTTGTTATTTGTTGGCCTTTGTACTCAGTACGTAGCGTACCGATCATCCTTTTGATGGGTGTTGCTCATTCCCACAAGTAGTTTGCCCTTCTGACTTTGTGCAGGTGGGTGAGACATCTGGCGGGGCTGAGTGTTGAACTTGTTTTAGCTCAAAGTTCGAGAGTGTTGTGGCTGTTTTTACTCTTCTTGTTATTTTATTTCCCTTCTTCTGTTAATTCTCTTTGTATCGGATTTATCCCTTTTGATTTATTACTTTGTCTTCAGTATTTGAGATGCACCTTTTACACTCTGTTTGGTTTAAGAAAAATAATAAGGAAAGGAAAAAAATTAGAAGGAAAATATTTAGGTGTTGTTTGGTTACTAGGAAAATTGTAAAGAAAGAAAATAAGGAGGAAAGGGTGGGAGATTATAATACCACATCATTTTCCTCAGCTAAAACTTGAGGAAAATAATAGGGAGCTGAGGAAAATAACAGGGAAGGAAATCAATCGACTCCCCCAACTCAAGAGCTTGGCCTCCATCGTCTTCTGCTTCCTCCATAACAGACCGCGAATCTTTCATTTTGCTCCATCAACTCCATCCATCTCATGGCTCCTCCACAATTTCGGCATAAGCTTCCCGTGGGTCGTTTATTGAGTGTGAACTCCACGCTTCCAGGCAACCCGTCGCACTCTCGATCTGCCGGTCTATCATTTCGAAATATCCAGGTATGTGTTAGGTTAGTTAGCAGCTCGGTTCTATGATTTTTTTTCTTGACAACAAACGGATAGCATAGTGGTTGTTGCTGCAAATCATTGAGCAGTTATATTCCGAGAGGCATTTCTGGGTGTGTAATTATATCGATTTATATCCCTCTGTGATTGGGTTGAGTCAAGTTGTGATTCCCCCACCCCAATTGATGTGTTTTGTAGCACTAAATGACATGTGTTGGGTGTTTGAAATATCTGAGGTGATGTTCATGGTCCTATCTATCATTTGTATGAAGAAATGTCTAATTATAACAAACACTGGATATAAAATAGATGATGTGGTGATTAATATATGGAGGAGTACAACAACCTAAAATATCGTATAATAATTGAGGTGATGCCAATATCCTAATAAGTAGTACTAATATATCTTTAGGAGACGAGAACCACTAATATGCAATTGCCCATTGCTCTCTGTCATAGATAGAATTTATCTTTAAAATCCACAAGCAGCCTTTAATGGACTAGCATGTAAGAAATCACTACTCAAGAAAGCAGTTGCTTGTTTTTCCTGCCTCCAAATTTGACCAAATTTGATGGTTAGGACAACTAGTAACTAAATAATAGCAAAGAATAATCTACTGACCCTAGTGGTGCTACATCAGCAGCAACAACAACAACAGATACTATTTGAAACTCCAATATGTCATCTATATGATCATTTAAAAATCAAGCATGGGCACAGAACTGGCACACTAATAGCAAATTTACTCAAAAGTCTACAATCTGAAAGCCATCATTACAACCCATTAACTTCATAAATAATAACCATACTATGCTCACCACTACACTAGAGACCTGGAATTAGTCTGCAAACATCATGGGCATGGTTCGCTATTGATCCTAATCAATTAATTAATTAAATGACCATGGTCTATGGATAGTAGCATACTGAGTTTCTGTTGTTTGAAAAAGAGGGGGAGGGCTTGATGAATTAATGGAGACAGAGTTTGGTTGGTTCTAGTAATAAATAGTTTGATGCACCAGTTTGATGCATGCTAAAACTTTAGGAAGATTTCACAGTAGTGAAATCTGATAGATGACTTTAGAGACCAAGAATAAGCTGTTTACCAAGCCAACCAAACCCTTCTGATTTCAAAAACAAACCATCACATGAAATATATATACTCTAATGTCTGTCTATCTTTTTCACTTTTAAGAAAATAAAATAGGCACCAATTGTGTAAGTGCAGTGCACGCTTTTGATCTATTATGTGCAGTAGTTAGTTAAAAATTGTGAATAGAATAAGACCTATCAGATAAGCCATGCAGAATGCACATCATATCCATACTTTATGGATGAGATGGTTGGCGGGGAGCATCATCAATTAAGTAAATCAAATAAAAATTACATGAGCGATAGAATAATATGCTATTAGTATTTTCCAATAGCTTTTGGATAAACAAAGGCCGACAGTGATATGAAGCAAGTAGCCTTTGGTGCATAATTTTCAAGAAGATAAAATAACATTAACTGCTGAAACACTGAAAAGCTAATACAATGAAACTTCAGGCTCCTTTAACTCTAACATAAGGATAGAAATAGTGAATCAAGGTTATATTTTCAATGCCCAAAAAATTGAATGATAATGACACAGCAAACAACTAAAGTACGAAACAATATTAGAGAAGATGTTGTATAAGATTCAGTGTTTGGACAATTAATTGTTGTAAATTGTAGCAGATTGAAAAGATAAATTTTATTTGAGGCATACACTACATTTGTTAATTATCCAAAAATAAATAAAAATCTGCAATTCATTTTCAACCTTGGTGAGCTATAAAAATACCATCCCCCTTCAACCTTACACTCACATATTCCAGTTGAATAACACTACATCCAAATAATTCTCTTGTAACTAAAACTACCACTATTAATATATATATACATATATATATATATATATATATAACAATAGTCGTATGAATTACATCATTCTAGGTAGCTAATCTGAAATTAAAATTAAAATAGATTAAAAAAAAGAATAACACGAACCATACAATTTTAATAAAATAGTTCTAGATGACACAAGATTAATGAAGAAAACTTGAGAACAGAAAGTCAAGCAATCAACCAGTAAAATAGATTAAAATAACTGGTCTCTATTTTCTATTGATTCTATATGCAATTCGAAACTAGTAAGCTAATGCCCGACTCCTACGACCTGCAGAAGTCTATGATCATTCCTGATTAGATCAATACCACCTGAACCAGGAATAGCTTTCCCAAAGTTACTTAAGTTTGTCCTGCTAGAGACATTTGCCAATTCATTCTGCTTTGATATAGTTAACCCAGACAGTGGCCTTGGCTTAGCTCGTAGATGGGGTATTACAATCTGGAGCACTTGCCAATTGGACTTGCAAATCTATACCAAAGTATCCAGACTCAAACCAGCCTATTATGTCACCTCCAGAAAAAGGGCCTTGTATTTGACCCTGAGGATCTTTGTAAAACAGAATTAGGTCCTCTAGAGAAGGTTCTCTATCAGCAGTGATAGATGGTTGCTGCCTCATGTCATGATCTTCACCCATTTTCCATTTTAATTCATTTTGTCGATTTAATGGACCAACTACACTACCTTCCCTGTCTTTTGTTCGACCCTTTGCAACTTGTGACCATCCTAAGTCAAAATTTCTAGACTGAATGTCAGTTGAAATCTCAGACTAGCTGAGGAAAGTGTAATTCCCTTGCATTACATGTGTATTCCCTTGCATTACATGTGTATAATATCAACATGTGTTTAATATGTCATATATATATATATATCATTTGTTGAGTTTTTTCATTTTTAATGTATTAAGGCTACTAGTGAGGAATCAAATCCAACGTCAAGATCAGGATTCTAAGAGTGGAGAAATCTACCAACAAACCATCAATTTGCTACAAATGATACCATGGAATATGAAGAAAATACTGATGTAAGTATCTTATTGGGTTTTATGCATATTTTATGAAATGTATTATGAGAATATTTTATATTTTGTGACCAAAACAAACTAAGTATATTTCATTCAAGTATTCAATAATCCACATGCATGTCTCAATTAACATATATGGTTCATTTTCTCAAACTTTTTCTTTCTTTTTTTTTTATCATTTAATATTAAACTAATTCATTGGAGGAGTGGGACAAATTAAGAAGATGGGTGTCAACATGTGTGGTCACCTATGGAGCATATGCTACTAGTTTATTATCGTTGGTTTTTCCTAATAATTATGTTGATAGGGATATTTCTCAATTGGGAGATTATAAGCGTCGAGCTTTTTTAGACCGACTTACATTGGAAAAAGACGAGGATTGTCATAACCAATTGAGGATGGGAAAAGAGGCTTTTGCTAGACTTGTATCAATATTGAGGGATTCTAGGAGACTGAGTGATACTCATTCTAGCTGCGTAGAGGAGAGAGTGGCCATATTTCTTAATATTATAGGTCACAATAGGAGAAATTGGTCAGTAAAATTAGACTTCTGACGGTCTGGTGAAACAGTAAGCCAACATTTTCATCAAGTGTTGAATGCTATCATTTCTTTAGAATATTTCTTTTTGCAACAACCTGATGGATCTCGCTGCCCTCATGAAATATCAAGTAACTCAAAATTTTGGCCATATTTTAAGGTAAATGTCATAATGTTATAAAATAAATGCCTAAGTACACATTACAACTTGAATTTTTTTATAATAAATTTTTTAACATTTTTATACAGGATTGTGTTGGAGAAATTGATGGATCACACTTTCATGTGAAAGTACCAAATAATGTGGTACAAAGATATCGTGGCAGAAAGGATTTTCCGACACAAAATGTGTTAGTTGCTTGCTGTTTTGACTTGAAGTTTTTATATGTGTTGTCGGGATGGGAAGGGTTGGCATCTGATTTAAGGATACTAAACAATGATTTATCTAGAGACATGGACAGATTGATAGTACCATCAGGTAAATTTTATTTAGGCGATACGAGTTTTCAGTTGAAGACAGGATTTATTACACCATATCGCAGTACTCGATGCCATCTAAAAGAATATAGCATTCAACGCCCTCAGAATGCAAAGGAGCTTTTCGATCTAAGGCATGCTTCCTTAAGAAATGATATTGAGAGGGCATTTGGTGTTCTGAAAAAACATTTTCCAATATTAGGAAGTGGAACTGAACCATTCTATCCTATTCAAACTCAAGCAGATATGGTTTTAGCTGGATGTATTTTACATAATTATCTTATGGGAGTAGATACAGATGAAAGATTAATTTTAGAAGTTGATAGTGACATAAGAATTATTAACGCTCAAGCAGATGTTGCGCCATCAAGTTTAGTAGAAGAGTGTGAAGAAGCCGAGCAATTAAGGGATGGAATTGCAACTTTAATGTGGAGAGATAGCTTAAATAGATAATGGTAGAGATATCATTATTGTTAAATTCACATATGGAAAATTTTGTATTAAACATGTGTTCTAAATGAAATTGTACTTAACATCAAAATTCTTATATAAGTTTTTATGTTATTTGTCTTATTGATTATGTAATAAGTTAGGATTTTATCCATGGTTTACAATTTTTTGTGCAGGAACCCATTGGTGGTGACACACCATCAAATGAGAAGAAAAATTTAACTTGGGATGAAGACATGGATATATATCTGATAGATTTATTGACTGATCAAATGCACTTAGGTCAGAAAATAGGTAGTTCATTTTCAAGAACAGCATATACTAATGTTGCTAAAGGAGTTAGTACTCAGTTTGGGCTTGGTTGTTCGGTTAGCCATATAAAGAACCGAATCAAGACTCTAAAAAAGAATTATGAGTTGGCATCTATGATCTTGCAAGTTAGTGGGTTTGGTTTTAATCAGTCTACCCAGATGGTGGAAGCTGATGCAACAGTTTGGGAAATGTATATATTGGTAAGTCTTAAACCTTCTTATTCTTATTGTCATTGATAATTATTATTGTTTCTAAATTTATGTAATTAATATTTTTTTATAGGCTCATCCAGATGCTAAACCGCTTCACTATAAGCCTATTCAAAATTATCATAGGCTAGATATTTTATTTGGCAAGGACCAAGCAACTGGAAATCTATCCATTGGTCCGAAAGAAAGACGTTTGCGCTCAGAGAGGCAAGAACATAAAGAAACAACAACTGATGATTGAAGCACCGAGCAAGAACAACACAATGAAGTAACCTCTCCTTTGGTCGGTGCATCTGTATCAAGAGCCACAAAGAAAAGAAAGTTAAGAGATTACTTGTCAGAAGAGATAAAGGCTCTAAAACAAGGGATGGATGCAATTGCAGCAGCTCTTGATAGAGGAAATCCACATAATTTTATTGAATCCGAGTTGTATTCTAAACTTAGAAAGGTAGAAGGGTTGAAGAAAGTTCCAGCCATAGAAATCTATAGCAAGCTTGCAGCAAATATCTGTGTCGCTCGTACATTTCTTGGTCTTCCACCCGAGGATAGAGCCATATGGTTGTGTGTGGAGTTCGGTTCTGATATTTTTGATGATCCTAATGTACCTTTCTGACTTGTTTGATTAGTAACTACTAACTATGAATTGATCATGCACATTGTTTATTTTTTTAGATCTTGATATATACATTGGTAAGTAAAGTAGGATGGCATAAAATGTTATCAGCTTTTATATCCGTATCAGTACTCAGATTCATTTATCCAATATGAAATTATATTTTTTATTCTTATTTATATAATTTGACATATATTTTCTAAGGCTAAAATTGAATACATAATTAAAATTTAATAATCTAACCATATAATTTTAACATTAAATAAATTTCATTTTAAATTTGATGGGTTTTAATCAAAATCCAATAAGTTTTATCCGATAGATATAGAAACAGATATGGATAAATAAATATAATTATAGATATAGAGGGAAAAAATATTCATGGGATTTGTATATGGATTTTTTTAGATTTTTTTAAAAAATTATTGTAAGTTATTCATGTAATATTTTAAAATAGTTCTATAAAAAAATTGGAATTAGTATTGATTTTATGGAGTTTTTATAAATTTTTTAAAATTTTTATGTAATTTTAATATATCAATATAATATTTTTAATAACAGTAAATGTATAATAATATTTAAATAATAACATTTAAATTTTCTTAGACTTTTGTTTCTATATATCAAACACTAAAAATATTTTCCAAGAATTCAATTTTTCACAAAATTTTCTCCAACAACCAAACAAAGGAAAGAAAATTATAATTTCTTTCCTTCAATTTTCTTTCCTCTACATTTTCCTTTCCATCTAATTTTCTTCAAACCAAACAGACTCTTAACAATTGTACAATTATATCTCTTTGTGATTATTAATTATAAATCTTTTACGTGTACTTTGATTTTTTATGTATGATTCTTTCTAATTCTTTATGAACTGTTGGTTTGAGTTAAATGTTAATATTTTCTTAGCCTTAGCACTTGGTATTGTCACGGTTGGAGAGAACCGGTATGGTACTAAGTGTGGCGGTAACATCCCCAGAATTCACAGATTTTAATTTAAATATTTATATTTTAAATTACTTCCGCTTTCAAAAACAAAAAGTAGTGAATTTTGGGGTGTTACAAAGGGTAAATGGTCAAAAAAGCCAAGCATAAATGGTTGACCAAGCTAATAGTTGACCACAAGTCAAAAAAGGTTAAGAATTATCCAATGGGTCAACTATAAGGCCCAAATAATATAGTTAGACTAGTTAATACATATAGTGATTGCAATATCCTAAAGTCCTAAATCCATTTTAACTCGAAATAATCCCAATTTCACACAAAATATACTATATCGTATTACAAACATAAGAGCATACCTAGATAAAATTAAAGCAAGAAAAAAGGTATAAAAAGCTTAAGGGTAGAAAGCTTATATCAGGGCACATAAGTCATTTCACATATAAACCTAACAGCCAAGAGCCAAATCCACTAGGTCTTAACATATTCATACAAAGCTAACTGCATATTCATCTAGGAGTAATAATATATTCATCTATGTTTTAGCAAACTTAAAACATTCTTAAATAATACAAATCATCACCTCATCCAACTTTCATGCTTATACATATATGATAACAACTTACATATCATATATCATGCTAGATTATCCAAGACATCATTTCACGCTTTAATCAAAATAGAGATACTCATACATAAAATTAAACATGGTAACACTTAGCAAAAAAAATCATGTTTCTAATGGTTTGTTATGTTACCCTGAGTCATTAAATCGTTCTATGAAAATAATGTTTCTCCAAACATGGTCTAATTTAGAAGGTTTAGATCACCATCACAAAATTAAGAAGGAAGAGAGCTCAGGATCATCATAATAACTTAAGTAAGAAATGAAAGAAAATTAAAGGGTATTCAAGAGAACCAACCCTTGAATATGGAGGGTTGGAAAAGGTCAAGAACATACCAATCTAACACTCCAAACCTTAACTCCCTATACTTATACCAAGAATTTGGAGGTTAAGGAATTTAAGAGAGGAATAAACAACAAAACACGCGCGGGGGGGGGGGGGGGGGAAGAGAATATATATATATATATATATATATAGGGCCAACCTTAGATATTTTGAGACCTTAGGTAAATATGTCAAATGGGGCCTTCTCAAATACAATAAAAAATAAATTTATACATAATTTTTTTATTTAAATTTAATTTTTCTTGCCTTTTGAGATGCAAATTTATTGATTAGATGTTGAAAATCGAGTTTTGACACCAAATATTTTTTAGACAATATATTGTCTAATCCATTTAGTCTTTCTTTAGACATGGTTGACCGTAGAAAATATTTTATTAATTTTAACTTTGAAAAGCTTCTTTCTACCGATGCAACTATAATATGAATATTTAATAGTACTTTATATGCAATCAAGAAAGTTGAAAATAATTTTAATTTTTGTATGAAATTAATAATGTCTAATGGGCATTTTGCATCATCTTGAAAAACTTCTTAAAAGCTTTTAGTTCAAAAAATAAATCCAAACCATCAAGATATAAAATTATATCATGTTTCAAAAAAAATTTCTAGATTAAGGCAACATGTTTTCAAACTCTCATCATCTAATGATTTTAACTTATTTAGATCATATAAGAAATCAAAAACTTATTTATATAGTTTAAATTGTTCAAACCTACTTTCAAAAGAAGAAACAGTTTGATCAACCACATAATAAAAATAATTAATTTTGAATGATTTTTCAGGAGAATGTGCAACATCAATGGTATTATTTTCATCAAATTGTTTCTTCCTACTATTTTTTATTTTTTTGTAAAATACCTATTTTGTATTCATCTCAAAAGATATTTTTTTAGCTGAGATTAGCATCATTATGGACCCATTTTCTCTATAATTTTTTAAAATTAAATAAGACCTTTCAAATGATTTATAGCAACATCAATTTACATGCCTTTGGCTTATAAGGTCTTGCTAAATACATTAACATCAAATAATAAATCATACCAAATTATTATGTCGACTCAAAATTTAAAAATTTCAAGTTCATATGTAGCCAAACAATAAGCTCCACTTTGTGTCTTAGGATCATCATTAGTTTTTGCTAACTCAAATCGGGCATCTCTTATTTGTGAAACTTGAAATCTAAGTGCTTTAACACTTTCAACATGACTTTCCCAATGGGTTTGTGACAGTGGTTTCACAGTTAAAGAAGACACATATTCTTTCACAATTTTCCCTCTTTTAGTAGAAGAAGAAAATATTGAATAAATACGTTACAACACTCCAAAAAAATAATAGCTTTAGAACAACAACTAGCTGTGTGATAAAGTAATAAACTAAGAGTATGACAACCACAAAGAGTATAAAATGTTTGAGGATTTATATCTAATAACCTCTTTTACAAGCCTTGATGTTTTTCCTTTCATATTAGAGCCATTATTATACCCTTCTTCTTTCACATCACTTATATCAAGGCTAAGGTTCTTGAATGCATTTTTAAGTTCATTAAAAAGTTCTTAACCTGATGTATCATTAGCATTCAAAAATTCTATAAAGTATTCTTCTATTTTTATGGGAAGAGATTATATGTCTACACTTCTTAATACAAGGGAAATTTGTTCTTGATGACTTACATCAGAAGTACAGTTAAGTATGATAAAAAAATACCTTGATGCTTTAACTTTTCACACAATTGTGCATTTGATTTCATTTGCCAACAAATGAATTATTTCATTTTGTATCCTATGAACAAGATAATGATCATGAATTTTACATGCCTGAAT
Source organism: Tamarix chinensis (assembly GCA_030549775.1). Taxonomy (NCBI): domain Eukaryota; kingdom Viridiplantae; phylum Streptophyta; class Magnoliopsida; order Caryophyllales; family Tamaricaceae; genus Tamarix; species Tamarix chinensis. The sequence continues at coordinate 164,729,365 of CM060171.1, read as the reverse complement.
ATGTCTAAGATGTTCATGCATTATAGGATCGAACTCAGCAATCATTTCAATAAGACTTAAAATATTTCCATTGCTATCATCATAGATTTTTTCATTTGTTCTTCTAAAAGCCAAGTTTTTTTTACAAGAGTTTTTACAACACCAATAATTGTCAATAATACATTTTGCTGGTGTTCTTTTTTTCTTTATTTATATGATCTTGTAGCCTATTATCATTTTTTTTCATTTTGTAACCTTTCATTTACATCAATCCAAGAAGTCATATTAATGATATGATCATTGCTTGTTTTATGTGCCTTGAGCTTAGCACCAAAAATTTTCCAATCTTTACACCCGTCATATGCTAATTGAAAATTAAAATCCGACTTTGAAATAATATACAACAAAAGCAAAATACTCTATCTGATTTCTTGGAGTAAGCTAACCATGTTCAATCTTGTATTTCTCCATTTCTTAATTTTCTAGTGTAATGTATTATGGAAAAATGTCTTAAGGTTTTATCTTTTGGAATGTCTTGATTATCATATACAATAGGTTCTTTCTCAACTATCATATCTGTCAAAGTATTGCTAATATTTTTCCAATTTCTAAGATCATATATATTTACATTTACATTTGAATTTATTCCATCTATACATTTATTTTTCTCTCCACATTCTTTAACTTTTTCATTATATTCCAAAGTATTACTAATATTATCATCACCAATAGGTGGTTCATTTGCAAGATTTTCACATGTGGTTTTTGAAGTATTTTGCTTGCTAGTGCTAATAAATCTATCAAGCGCGCCTTTTTGAGATTAACTAAATTCTTCATTTTTATTTTTTTTTCCTTACGTTTTTCATATACATATTCATATTTTCTAGTAGACATTAGTAAATGTGTAAATATGTAACAAAAAGTAACACAACTTTTAAAATAAGCTAACGGAATAGAAATTAGAGAGTAACACCTGATCTTTATCTTGGAAGAACTGCAGCTTCTATAGATTGTTATATTGTTATTATGATGCCTACACAACAATAGATTAGGAACAAAAGGAACATTAGTAATACAAATAAAAATGAAGAACCAACCTGACAACCTACTGCTAGACGAGAACTAAAAAGTAAGGCAAATCTATCTACTTATTGCCCACTGAACTACAAAAATCAAAATACTAAGCTATAATTAGACATATGAAAATTATTGAAATACAAATCAAAACAAAATGCTAATCTACTATCTAATTAGTTATTTAGTCATTTATATTGATTTCACTAGCTTTAATTTTTTATACAAATGAAAAACAAAATCATATTTGAAGTTGAACACACCCGATTGCTGCTGAGGTGGAAGACTTGGGTAGACACGACCAACAAAAGACAAGCAATAAGAAAAAATTGAAGAGGACTAATGTTGGAAAATTAGGGAAGGGATAGATTGGTATGTGAACCAAGAATCCGATGCCTTGCAAGAATTTAAAAAAATTCAATAATGTCGAGATATGGGAATGAGATTGTAGCAGAGCCTCGAGAACCTTTTTTATTTTTTTTTATGACATTGATGAATGATGGCAAATTAGGGATAGAAGAACTGAAATACTGAATAAAAATATAATTAAAACTGTAAAGTTATATATTAGTAAGTTCAAATCAAAATCCAACAATCCAAGTTTTTGTTCTTAAAGTTTAACTTGATAGCAATGGTGAACCATAGGTTTGTATTAAATAGAAGTAAGTTAGTTTTTTTTTTATAATGTTAATGCTAAAATTAATAAGACAAAGACAAAGACTTTAGCCGTTGATTTTGTTGCACGAGTTGTAGAAAAATGAAAGTCGTTTTGCTATATATTAGCTCACTCGCAGTGACATGAAGCTAAATTAATATTCAAATAATGTTTTCAAACATTCACCAATACTAAATTAATAGATGCGTTTGATCTTTTATTGGCGAGAGGAGGAATAGTCGAGTAAAATCTTTACAAGACCTTCAAGGTTCAAATACATGCATCATTGTGACATCAAATTCTCACGCACAGAATGGGAATACATTAATCAATTATATCGTGTGGTATTAGTCATGACCAATTATAGAATGATATTATCGTAAGCGATAAGGCCGTTGAATGAGTTTTGAAGGCCCTGGAATAGATATATTTAAAAAAAAAAAAAAAAAAAAGGTTCCTGAACCTAGTGCGTGTTGGGAAGGCTTTTGTTCCGTAGATTATATTTGTTTGGTAGAGTATTGGGTTATAACTTGTACAATAGAATATAAACTCAACTCCGGCCGGATGTGAGACTTCTGAAGTTTAATTTAAAATATATATACTTTTGGTGGTTTAAAAATGATCAAATGTTGTTTTCATGTCATCGTACCCGTGCAACACGGGTGGTTTATTAGTATTCCATCCTCCTTCCTGGATCGTCCGTCCACTGCGGCTCGCTCTATGTATATTCGGGTCGGGTGTAGCCGGTGGAAGGAATGAGGAGAGAATAATACAGAGTAGTAACTCGGACCGTATGTATGTACTAGTGGTTATTGAGCGGCCCCCCGTCCCGTGTGTTCCTGGGAATCTTCCTTTCTAGTACTGGAATGCTAAAAGGTGGCCTGAGTAGGGCCGGGATTTATTTTTTCTTTGGGAGGCGGAGATTTGGTTCGGACGGTAAGGAACACGAGGTTAGCGCCCCATTCGATCCCCAAACCAATAAAGATCCTCAATTAGAAATAAATAATACATATTGTCAAGAAAGGCCAGCTTAGCTACATTGACCATAGAGGGACTTCGTGTACACGGGCCCATCTTCACGAGGTAATTATAGATAGCCCTAGTGGAATAGATGAGTAAATAAGGTCAGACACAGTTATTAGTAATTATTGATGAGGTAAAGAGTATTTTTATCGATATATATAATCAAATGAATCACATATTTATTGCCGGGCCCGGGCCAGGGCCAATGCTTTAACTACGGATACCAATCCTTCAACTCTATTTGGCGTTTTCTATTCCTCCCCCTCTCCCTCCGACCTTGGAAAATCCAGCAAGTGCCCGCACGGGCTTAGCTCAGTTGGTCGGGACCCCCTTTGTTAGTAACACAGTGAGCCAGAGTTTGATTCATGGCAGTCGCAGTGTGGGAGTTTCAACCCTTTGTTTGTGAGGGTGACTCTTTGTGGATATCATGGATAGCCGGGAGATCTTAAAGGCTTCTGAGTCACCGTGATTTATCTCCTCCGGTACTGTCGGACCGGCTGGCGGAGGTCTTGGGGGCGAGGGTTATCGCCTTTTGGTAACACGGAAAATCCAGCAAGTAAATAATGAAGTGAAGGGCGTCCGAGCTACTTCAATAGTGGCGTACGGGAAAGAGGGCAACCGTACCTTTATCCGACATCCAACCCAAGACGGAGGAATCGTATCAGGTCCTGAATGCCAGAAGACGAGCACGACACTGACACCTACCCAAAGAACCCTTTTTGATGTTTCGCTCTTTCCCGAGCGGCCAAATAAAGGGAGGAGTACCTACTTCCACACTTTCCGCCGAATCTTATCAGAATAAGGTCCTGGAGCGGAGGAATGCTTTAATAAAATAAATTTTCAACAATCATTAGATTAATTTGAGCAAATATAGCATATAATCTAATAATGTTCATTGTGGTGAATGGAGATTTTTTTTTAAAAAAAAAAAAAGAAAAAAAGAAATTAACTTATGTTCATCTAAAAAAAACAAACGAGTCGACAATCCGAATGAACCGGCGAACAATCAAACATCGACCAACCTGATCCACACACAACGAACGGTAAAACTAGTGGAGGGGAGGGATAATGCTTTGTATCCTCTCACATGCCGCCAGGATTTAATTATAATTCTAATAAGCCGTGTCAGCTTGTTGATCACACGAATGTCAGTAATACGCTCTTTCTCTGCGCGAGTGTGGAGTCAGTAGGGCGGGGGGGGGGGATTCAGTCTGTGAGCGGCGAAATTAACGCGGCCGGGGTGGGGGAGGGGGCAGAGCAGCATACGCCGTGACCAGTGACCGAGTCCAAGTCCAAGTATGGCAGTTGAAGTGTGCTTTTCAATCTTACTAATTATCGATACGTGTTTGTCACTTTGTCTTAATCTTACATACGTACACATACGATTAATTATGATATTTAATTACATTACTTTGTATCGTCATCAATTATAAAAAAAATATGTGTACATATCTCTGCCAAATTGCCATTGTCTCATCTTGTCCTTGTGAATGAAGACCACGTGTTGCATGAGAATCTCAATTTTCGTAATACAACAAATTCACAAAAGTCCAGCGTAAATATTGATAACAATATCAATAATACTTAATAAATATTGCTCGGCTCCACTAGCTCGGCTGAATTTTCTGACTCCATCCCATTTATACAAATTTAATTAAGTTGATATTGTTATTAAGTATTATTTCATAGCTAGCTATTATTACTGTACGTAGTTAATATTTATTAATACTGCTATCATTATTATCATAAATATAATTATAAATATTAATTTTATTATTATCAAAATTTTGTTCACCTGATTTGATCTGAAAATAAAATAAGAAAATAGGCCCCCAAGTCCCTATTAAAAAATAAGATAGATTAAGAAATTAAACGGGCGAAGAAGCTCCTGACGTTGCTTCTCATCTACTCCTATACATGCATGCATCTCACTAAACAAACAAAACAACAGCATACTAATTTCATATTTTTCGAATTAGAAAAAAATAAAGAAATGGATAGAGAGAGGGGGGAGGGAGGGAAGGATCGTGGGTTCATGATGCTGGTGGGAAGCATGTCCGTGTGGTGTTTGGTGGAGAAAAGGTATTAGCATGCATGATTTATGATCGGGCGGGGGGAGGAAGATGAATTAATGGAAATGGAATAAGATCGATGATAGCGGCGGCATATCAAATCTGCCCCTCCAATCCATGTCCCTTGACTGCCCTTTAATTTTGGATTTGGCTTTTGTTCTTACTTTATTATATTTCATGATCATGATTTTTTATTTTCCCCTCCGATTTGATTGTCCTTTGTGTTTTGGTTGGATGGTCTTGTCTATATTCTCTTTTAATTCGTTATTTATTGCTGCTAAAATCTCCTCCAAATTAATTGATGGAACGTGTTATCTTTTTCTTTAAAATGGGTTTTCTGGACTATCTAAAAACACTTGCTAAGATGATTAAAAAAATGTACCCTTTTTTTTTCTTTCATTAATGTTAAAAAATAACGTATATATATTTACATTTAATATACTAATGATATTATTTTGAGTCAGAAATTATTATATTAACAAGTATCCACATAATTTAAAAATCATTTTTAAATTAATAAATGACAAATTAGTGTCCTAACATGCATGTCTTTATTTTCGGCTACATTAATAAATCAATTATGCATTTTGTCAAATCTTTAAGTTTTGAATTCGGTTAATTTAGATTCCAAGTTTTTTAAAAAAAATATATATACACATATATCAATCACATTAGCTTTAAAGACTTGATATGAATAAAAAGATTATGCTCATATTGTTGCTTTATTAAAGTCGATCGTCCTTTTACTATTTTCAAAAGCATTCCTAATCATTTTTTATTCTTCAAATCAACTAACAAATAATCAAATATGTATCCATAGATGTCATGTAATGTAAGTATACGTCATTTTAGTAAAAAAAAAAAAAAAAACCTACATACGCTTCATTAATACTAATGCGAAAACAAAAGCAAAAACACGCGCTATGCAGACACAGTTTGGTGGCATATTTAAAAAGGTCAACCTGTCTCTACTTGTGTGGTTGGTAGGTATACCATTTTTCCCATGCTTTTTTTTTTTTCCTTCCTCATTTTAAATATTGTGCGTACGTATACAGTATACTACACTAATCCAACCAAAAAAAAAAGTAATACTAATAATTAGTGTATTTAGTAAGCCAGACAAACCACCTCCAAACCTCTGGTTCTTCCTTCCTTCCTTCCTTTCCCACACCCTCCGTACCGACACCCTCGGAGCTCCGTCTCCCTTTCTCTTCGTCCTTCTGAAAAACGCTAATAGCATTATAAAACAGCAGAGGAGATTGGGGAGTCTTGATCGACACAACAGTAGCAGTCGTAGTACTGATCCCAACAGCCTAATTAACGCTGCCCTGTGACTCTGACTCACTCGACCGCGCCTCTTTTCCTTTTTTCTTTTTTAAATTTCTTAAACAGAGCAAACTAAGAGCGGAAGCCTCCACCTTTTATTCGCCAACACGTAAAAGCGCACCGGCACAGCCTACAAGTTTAAGTGAGAAACAAGGAAAGCCAGTTTGCTAGCTAGCTACACAGACAGACAGACAGACTAAAATAAGACCTGCAGCTGTGATCGAGCTATATAACAAATACTACTGTACAACAGAAATTAATTGACCTGCTGCAGCACGCCCGTCTGTGATCGAGTTGGATCCGAGTTCGATGGGATTTTCTGGATGTTTCGGACGAGGCAGAGGACCGAAATTCTCGACCTGCAGCCGAGCATTAATAACTTCGGCCCGTGTTCAGAATCTCGATAGTTGCAGCAGTACTAGCTGTACTGCCGATCGGACGTCTGCTGATCATGATCATCAGGGTAATAAGAGATACAGATGGGATGAGATTGAGAGTTTGACACATAATTTTAGTCAGGTCATTGGAATTGGAGGCTTTAGTACCGTCTACTTAGCTCGTTTTCCACCACCACCACCACCACCACCAAAGAAGGCGGCCGCCGCCGCTGATCCTCAACATCATTCAAGGCTTGGTGCTGTCAAAGTTTATAACAGCAGCGAACGTTTGAATCAAGTTGTAAAGAGCGAGTTAGATATATCTCGCCAGCTTTCTCATCCCAATATTGTCAAGCTCTTAGGCTACTCTGATGACAGAGGTACGTGCGTCTACGCAAATATATGCATTCATATTCTGTAAAATTGAAATATATATTTGCCCCTTGCAACTTACCAACCTATCCGTCCCTCTAATTAAACCACTCATGTCTTTCTTCCTCATCAGACGAAGGCGTTTTGGTTTTCGAATACATCTCAAACGGAACATTACAAGAAAAGCTCCACGATCCACCACCACCCGCCACCTGCCTTCCATGGAAAACCCGTATACGGATAGCATTCCAGCTAGCACAAGCACTCGAATACCTCCACGACACTTCCAACCTCAACATAGTCCACGGAGACATCAAGGCATCAAACATCCTCCTCGACCAGCAATTCAACTGCAAGCTATGCGACTTTGGCTTCGCAAAGATGGGATTCACGTCCATGGTATCACCGCCTTCTTCTTCTTCTTCTTCTTCTTCCTCCTCCTCTTCATCCTCCAGGATGAAGATGATGATGGGATCCCCAGGTTATATAGATCCACATTATCTGATGACGGGGATGGTGTCGAAGAAGAGCGATATATATAGCTTTGGTGTCGTCGTACTGGAACTCGTAACGGGTATCGAAGCGTTTTCTGCCAAGAAAGAGAGGATGCTTACTTCGTTGGTGAGGAGGAAGAGTAGCAACAGCTTGGATATGAATAAGGTTCTGGAAATGGTTGACGGAAGATTGAATAATAATAATAATAATAATGGCGGTGGGGAGTTTGATACGGATGAGGTCAAAGCTTTGATTTCTATTGCTGCTGTTTGTTTGCATCATCTGCCTAGTCTTAGACCTTCTGCTTCTGATATCTGTCAGGCTATGAGGGATAATATCTCTTCTATCTCCTTGCATGACTTTGGGGAAATCCTGGTGAGATAATTAATTCATAGCTAGATAGCCGCACCGATGAATAATGCTCTGTGATCATCTCTTGGTTTCATCTCTTCTGTCCATAATGGTTCATTGGTTCTGTTCGTGGTTAGTTATGTTCATGGGCTTCCTTGATTGGAATCTCGGTTTGATCCTCTGTTTTGTGTAAAGATAGATGGTTTGCGTTGCATTGATTGCATCTGTACCATACCACAATGCACAGCTTAGCTTCTTTAAAATGTTGATCCGTTTGTGTTCGTTCTTCTTTTCGTCGCTCTTATTCCATGCCATTCGTCAGAAGTTTTGTCTATAGCAAATTTACAGTGGCGTCGTGACTCCCGAGACACCAATTATAAGTCAACAAAATTGGCTTTTGAGGAATTTATCCACATTCGAAACACAGTATATTCAAGCACGATTGTTATTACATTTTCGACAAATCATCTGATTCCACGGTGCACAACCAATGAATCTACAGCTTCAGATGTTTCTATAATTCTACAGCGCAGCTTATCACAGCCGTAGCGAGCCGGTGCCTTATAAGAACCAGAACCAGAACCAGACAAGTTAGTTTATACTATTCACTGTTCAGATTGATGTCCCAACCAATTAAAGTCTGGGTTATCTTCTTGTCTAAATAAAACTCTTGCACTTACTTAGTTCTTACCACTATACAGCCTATAATTGTACCATACTTCACGCACTAAAACATATGCCACATGATATACAACCTATATTTTACAACCATCAACTTGAACTTCCCCGTCAAGCAACAGCAGAGTGGTAGTACCTTTTCATACATGTACTATTAGTTTATCTACCTGGTTGCCACCCGGGAGTTTGCACATATCACATGCCACTAGTAGTTTAATAAAAATAAAATGCTTTCTGCTTTCTGATAGCTTGGAAAGCAAGGGAGAACCCGAATTAATTAAAACAAAAGATGCTCAAACATCAAAGTTGGGCTTACCCGAGACTAAAGCTCGTCCCTTTTGCCCTTCTGCTTCACAATCAAGCACATATGCGCCTGCCCTGTGGTCCTGAAGAAGAATGACATACCAACGCCTAAGGGCGAGTCTGCAGGATGAAAAAGAAAAGTCTTCAGACTCTTCACTGATTGTTACCAAATTGACAGATTCCACAAACAAAATAATAAATAAATATCATTGACGATAAGAAGTAGAATTGAGTGTTCAAATTCAGATCTGAAAGTGCATGTGAAATTGTCCTGCGTTTGGCCCAGAGAAGCAAGCTGAAATAGTCGAGAAATTCTTAGGCTTAACCGAATATATTGACGACTTCAAAATGTGCATTTCATGTCGCCATCTCTCATAGTCCCATGCAACCAGATCTCAAGAACCGAGCAAGTGATGTTCTGTTTTCGTTTCTGGGAGCTGCCGATCACCAAGGGCTACTGTCCAAACTACCCGTGAGAGCTGAGATGCATAAAAATCTGAACGCAGTGCTACTGCAGATACGGAAGTAAATTCAAATGACCCATCCTATTCAAATTCTCCAAGCATTCTACCCTCTCAGGCCCATACAATCTCAGACGTCCAATTGTCTTTGACTACCAGGACCGACCCTCTTCCCTCCCAATCCTGCGCCCAATACATTGTGAATTAAATACAATATGAATGTACCCCATCCTACACATCAGTCAGCACGCCTATGTTCTCACATCACAATTAACTAGATTTAGTCCCTCAGGACACTACAAATCTCAGCTAATCGATGCTTCTGAGTTCTTTCTTGTTTAGTGCATAGCTGGGTTTTGCTACCCATAACATGTGTTCATGTCCTTGGGTGGATGGTTGCTACCTTTAGTCATATTGTCATAATCCCCAGTTATATAATTCGGACTTCCATCCCCCCCCCCCTCCCGGAAGGGGAAAAAAGGATGATTATGCATGGTGCATGCCATCAAATAAGAACAAACAAACTGCATCTTCTATCAGATTAAAAACTCAAACTCACAATTCTATGTTACAGAAAAGAGGGCTTTTCTTACTTTCCCAAATTTTCAATCACCATTATAAAAACAAGATGATCTACAGCGTACTATTATCTAGCTAGAATTCCACAAACAGTACAGACAAGGGCATTGAAATAGCACAAGTAGATACAACGTTCACCCACACCAGACGGAACGCCTGTAAAACCTCCTCATTAAAGGAAATTTTTTCCCAGTATTTGCAGCAGCGAACCAAACCCGAGTAGTTAGATATCAATTTCCACCAATAACTATAGACTTGCTAACGCACCAAGGACTGGGTATTCTCATGAGCAGCACCTTGAATATCAGGGAGCGAAGAACTCACAGAGAACTTCATAAGTTTCTTCTTCTCCATGTACTTGAGTGCAGGATGCAAAACTAGTCCGACCATTACAGCAATCAGGCTTATTACCATGACTTTGACAGAAGCGAGTGCAAGGACGACACAGATCAGAATGGTTGGGGGAATGCACATCAAAATAGCTCCAGCTGTCCCAAAGGGTACCTTATATGGACGAGGTGCATCTGGCTGCTTTATCTTTAGTACCACAAATGCAATAAATTCCAATATCATTCCAAAGCAGTACAAGAAGTTCTCTGCAGCAATTATCTCGTCAAAGCTCAACCAGGAAAGCAAAATCACACCAGAGGCTGAGAAAAGGATCCCAATCAGAGGTGTACCGTGACGAGATCTCTTGGCAAAGAATGCAGGAAGCATCCCACGTTCTGCCATCCCAAGTAACTGAAAAGAATCACTGCTCATTTCAGCTACAAACATTCCCATGTTGGACATAGCAGCAGCGCCTTGAATCCACCAACTCAACCATACTCCGCCGATGATTTTAGCAACATCAGCGAAATAGCCATCAGACCATAGTTCCTGATTAAGTGGTATAGCACCGGTCCCAGCTAGAAGAGGAAAAAAATATGCACAGACAACAAAGATTACTGCATAAAACAATGCCCTCGGAAGTGTCTTCTTAGGATTCTCGACCTCTCCTGCAAGTGTACTTATTGAATCCCAATAGTTAAGATTCCAGAACAACGTGTTCAGATACAAGCCCCAGTTTACATGCCCTAGATCAACTACTAACCACCTAGAAGGTTCCAACCTGGGAATAGCTATCAAAGACATCACCACAAATGGAAGTATTGACACCACACCTAAGACAACAGCGACCCACCCGACAATGGTCATCCCCCTATAGTTCATAAAAGTGAGAACAGCAATCAGTCCTAGGACTGCTAGAGTTCTGGGGTACCCATGACCTAAAACAGGGATTGCCGATTTCAGGTAGTCCAAAAACAAAACAGGATACAGTGCGTTATCAATAACCCCACTAAGCCATTTCATCCAACCTTGTTGGAAACCCCAGTAATCACCTAAAGCGGATGAAACCCAGACCACGTAACCACCGTTCTCGGGGAACATAGTCCCCATTTCTGCGGTTATGAGAGCCTCTGGTACACTCCATATTAAGGGGAATATCAAGAAACCTAAAAGTGCTAACAGGGGGCCAGCTGCTCCGACACTGTCTTCAACACCAAATGGACCGCCAGAAACCTCATAGAAGATGAGGAAAATTAGAGGCAGCATCGACACTTTCTTAAGATTATCAGCTCTAGGCGAGGACACCGCTTCATCGATATCAATATATTCAGCTCCAGTATATTCCCCCATTTCAATTGGAGCTTGTCGACTAGCTGGATGTCTTAACTTCTGCAATCAACGTCAATTTTTTCAGCGAAATGAGAAATGGGATTCGTCTAATTTTAAAACAAAGTACTGAAATTCAACATATGCAGTAATCCCAGATAGTTTGCTGGCACAAAACCAAGAACCAAGATGGTACATCGCAATCAGACAGCACTCGATTATCTCGAGGCGCTTATCAGGAACGAAAGAAAAACAACTGAGTTAGTACCTATTTCAAGTTAAATCAGGCTATTGATCGGAGATGTCATCTAATACGAAAACTTCGATGCGCGGAATGAAAACAATCTAAGCAACCGAATTGGAATGCTAGAAGAGCAGCAAGATATAGTGGATTGATTCGAACCATGATGCTAGATCGATCCCATCTAAGTTCCGGAAGCGGTGCCTCGTTGTTATAAATGTACTTGAATCCAACGATGGGAAAAAGCTAGCAGGGTGCTTCTCAGCTTTCTAGCGGACATTCATCACGGACGGGTGAATTGAGGAAAGAAGAAAAATTGGAAGACTGAGAGTAACGCCAAGAAAATGGTGGAATTCGACGGGTGGACTCGTCGGTATCGACGCATAGAACAGATCCACTTCCAGCGATGACTCTGTTTGGCCCGAGTGGCATAAGGAAAAACTAGCTTGTAGTCCAGAAAAAAATAGCTAAAAAGTTAATTGCTACACTGGCTTATTATTTATAGTTTGGATATCGAAACTTTTGACAAAGTAATTAACAAATCAATAATTTGTAATTTTATTTCTAATGTAACTAGTTAATACCTTAGTTATTTGACACCCGAGCATCTAAATCCAATCTCATCAAACCCGTACAAAATTCGACCAAAGGTAATCTAAAAAATTCATCAATCTAATCCAATCCGAAACTGACTCAATCCGACATTGACTCAATTATAAGTAATCCAACTAAACCTGACTCATAATCTGATATCAATCCAATCCGCCATCAACTCAATCCAACTTGACAAAATAAAATTTGATATTAATTGATTATGATAATAAAAAAAGTACACATGTCTTATTATTTATTTTTAACTTTTAAAAAATTATTTTTATATAAATTTTACTTATTTTTCTTAATTTTATTGTTAATAGACTTATTCACCAATAATATTCTAATTTTACCAAAATTTTCATATAAAAACACAATATTAAAAAATTATAATAATAAACAAATAGTAATTAAAAACACATTATTAATCATATACTCACATGAAGTCAAAATTAATACTTGCTTACAAGGTTTATGAGTTAGATTAATTTAGGTGGTCAATATCCAATTTGATCCAAATCTAAAGTAATTCAATCCAAAATTAGCTCGGTTTAAACATAACATGGCTCATCAAAACATTAAAAAAATTGATTCATTAAAGTTACCCAAACATGGCCTGTCAAATTAACTCAAATATAAAATTATCCAAATAAGAGTTTGCTTGGCCTAAACCCCACCCAATCTGACCCAACAAGCTAGCCCAAAATAACTCCAATTCGACCCAACTCAAACTTGAACTACCTCAACTCAAATCTGACCCGATCTGATAAATTAACTAAATGTTATATGAATTTGCAATAAATCGAGTCCAATTAGATCTGAACAATAAAATGATCCGAAATGTCTTGAATCTAAAATGATTCGTTTCCATCTACAATTAACCCATAAAAATTAAAAAATTACCCGTAAGCAATCCAATATGAGAACAATCCAACCCACTATAACCTGGTTTTTTTATTATCTAATTGTCACGTTTATTCAAAACTATTACAACAATGGAAAAATGCTGGGACAATCAAAAAATAAATAACATTAAAAAATCGAGAGATGAAGTTTTTTTAAGAAGAGGCAAACTGAGAGAGAAAGTAGTTTATTTTATAATTTATCATTTTCTTAATTATTAAATAGTTCTGATATCTTCCTCATGTCTTTAATCTTTGTAATTGAGTACTATACTTATTAATAATTTTCCTAATAAAATTATACTTATATAAAATAATATTCTCTATAATGCTAATTTTAATGTCATAATGAATTCATATTTATACCAAGATCTAAATTTGATAGAATAATTATCAAAAACTATATTAACTACTCCATCCAATTTAAATAAACTTAATTCTCAAATTATCATTTCTCCTTAAATTTTTACTCTTAAACATTATTTAATAAAATATACTCCCACCATTTTTAAAAGAAATTTCTTATATATTTCGATGATAAATTTTAACAACTAATATATTTTAATATGTATTCATAAAAATTATAAAAAAAAATAATGTTATAAAATTATTTGTTAATAAAAATATAATAATTATATTCTTATATCATAATATGCTATATTTTAATAGAAATAACAAGTCAAAGTTTATCCTCAAAAATTATGAAAACTTCCTTTTAAAAATAGTTGGAGTATTTAATAAGATTATATTTTTACAATTTGTAAATATTCTTAATATGTATCAAAAGCTCTAAAATGGCCCTTGTATTGAACCTAAGGGATTAATCAACAAGTTAGGTATATAACAAATGATTAATTTAGTTCATCAATATATATACATCTCGATGTTTTCATAAATTTATTGATACAAAAAATTAGAAAGATTAACAATAATGAAAAAAGGTACAGCTATTAGTAGTATATAATATTAACTATATAATTATGAATGAAAATAAAATTTTGTTATAGTTAACTTTTTCATCAAACTTTTTATTTATATTATTATATTTTACTGTTTTTTATAATAAAATTCTATATTCTTAGTCTTTACCTTTCTAATTATTTTCTATCATTATTAATTTGTATTCGATTAATAGTTAACTATATTTATATTATATGCGCTCCTAATTAACTATTATCCTAATAATTATGATATCTCACATCTAGCAAAAATTTAAATCTTAAGTACTGTTTCTTAAAATTGTTGTGAGATTTTACCATTTTCTTAATAACACATTGGTATATATTCTTATTTTTCACTTTCCAAATTATTTCCTATACTTATTAATTACCAACTATATTTCCATTCTTCATATTTCTTATTAATTACAACCTTATTAATTACTATATATCACACCTAGCAAATTTTCAAATCTTAATTATATAATAACAAATGAAAATAGAATTTGCAAGAGTTTATCCCTTCCTTAAAAATATTCATCTAAATTATTACAAATTACCATTTTCATTAAAATAATATATATTTATTCTCCACCTTCTTGATTATATTCTATCCACATTAGTTGGTATCTAATTAATTCCTATCTATTTTCTTAATTTCTACATTCCTAATTAACTTCTACGTATCTTATTAATTACTATATCTCACAAGCCACACCTAACAAATATTTAAATTTAAAATATACATTTTCTTAATTTTTTTCAAATCATTATAATATATACTAAAAAAATTAGCTTTTATTTTATCTATGTGTTATAGCTATTCTTTTCATGTATTAGTATAACGATAAGGATACATTAATAAGTTAAATTAGTTTTTCTAATGCTTTACCATTCCAAAAGTTCAATTTTGTGACAAATTAATTCATAATTGAAATAATTTCCAAAATAAATAGATTGTATAATAAATTCAATTCAATTATTAATTTGCTTCATACTTATTACTTAATCCAAAAAAATTATGTACAAAATTAGTTATCTCCATAACAAAGTGTAGTTATCCATGTGGCTTGGGGCATTGAAAGGGTTCGTAGACTAGTTTTCCAACACTTTTTCCCCTATTTCACACTATACTCTTGTTTAAAATGATAGAAAAGTGTTTTAAGTTATGAATAATTTATAGAATATACATGTTGTAGGAAACCATTAACCGTGTATCAAATGAAACTTTATGCTTTTACCATTTAACACATATTATAATAAGAGTCGATACCATAATTTTAAAAACCAGATTAATCAATAAGAATCCATCTCTGTTTCGAAATCCAACATACACATAAATTTTTAACTCTATCCCATATTTAAACTTCTATTAACAAGAAATTTCTATTCCCATTTCTAAGTGGATTAAATCTTCATCCATATTCCAATTTCTAGATCAAATTATATTCATCGTTTCTAAAATCTATCCCCATCTTCAAAAATCTAAAAAAAAAAATATGCAACCAATACATGAAAATTTATTATATATATATATACATATATGTATATATTGGGGTGGATTATGAATTTATGATAGAGAGACGCGTCCTCCTCTCCAAGGGAGGAAAAATTGAATATAAGTGCTCGTTTCATGTGGAGGTAATAGAGGTAGAAAAACTATCTTTATATTTTATATATCTTATATAATTTATTTAAAATTAAATATTTGTACTTTTATGAATATCCATTTTAAATATTAATTTAATCTAAAATAAGTATTTATTAAAAATATATTTATTATTATTAAATAATTAATATAAAATATATAAAATTATGAAAAAAAAATTTCTATCTCTATTTTCCATGCCAAACAAACCCTAAATGTAAAATTTTAAAGTGCCTCTAAACCAGAACCCAAATAGAAAATTTCCGATAGGACCGTCATCCCTACTTGGAGAACCTAGCGCAAGGGTTAGTACTGGCAAGCCAGCACCTGGGAAATCCACTGACATCAGTTCCCCGTGTAGTCTCCAGCGTCTGCCACTCAATTCGAATGAGTGCTTTGGCAGGCTATTTGAGACGTTCTACGACACATGGCAATAACGCCTAAAATGTCACTAGAATCGGCTTGGAGGCCGTAGATTAACTTATGTTTTTTATTCCATCCAATATGTTTGAAGTTTCCCAAACAATTTAAACACAACCATTAGTTCACCGGGCGAGCCATTATTTGAACAAATGAAACCAATGACTTACACTAGTTCAGTTAAATCTGACATTAAAAAAAAAAAAAAAAAACCGATCGCCGATATTTCCTACTTAGACAAGTTTTCAACTAGCTCGTATCCTTATCTTACGTATATACTGCTACAGAATAAATAAAAATACTACATACACACACACACACACACACATGACTGTTTAAATAAATATAACCACCTATAAATTCTCTAATAAAATAATAAATTAGATAAAAAAATACAAAAAATAGACAGTAGTTGAAAAAATATAACCACAATATCTAATTTGACCGTAATGATCTTAGTTATAGATGACGGTTTTATATAATAATTATAGTCTAAGTTTTAACCGATATTTTATTCTAAAATTAATAAAGATATATACGAAGGTTTTTATTTATAACCATCATCTATACCTTAACGAAATTTTTTTTAAGGATATAAACGATAACTTTAGATTAAAATCGTTGTTTATATCTTAATAAGACTTTATTTTTTACGTTTTTTCGTCTATACTTTAGTGGAATATTTTTCTTTGTCACATTGTTCGCTTTTAATCTAGAGGACCTAATTCACTCATCACATTTGTACAAACACACAAACAAATCTATCTCTTGAACTTTTTCTCCCCCAACCCTTTCACCATTTTTACTTCCTCCATCTTTATCGGCTCTACCATACATACTTCTTTAT
Organism: Tamarix chinensis; assembly: GCA_030549775.1. Classification (NCBI taxonomy): domain Eukaryota; kingdom Viridiplantae; phylum Streptophyta; class Magnoliopsida; order Caryophyllales; family Tamaricaceae; genus Tamarix; species Tamarix chinensis. The sequence continues at coordinate 164,712,374 of CM060171.1, read as the reverse complement.
CTTTTCTTTTCGTCGACATTCCTTTACTGGTATACATTTTCAACTTTTTCCTTTGTAAATATTTATTGATATTATCAATATTTTCCCTTAGTTTTCTTATATTAACAACCGTAAGTATTTCCCTAATATTATTGAACATGAATATTCATCCTCAATTTTGTTATGTTATGTGGTTTATATATCATTAAAAGTTCTTCATCATCATTTCCTTGGTCTTCAAAATGAGGTTGTCATCTTATGAAATTAGGGGAATCGGGGTCGAAAAGACGATATTATTTGTGAATACTATACTATCATTTGTTTGATGATTTTACATATAGTTTGTTTTTTATGTTTTGTAATTTACATGGTATGGTATTCATTTGGTAGTTTGTTGAAATTTTATAGGTCTTTGAGTCATGCTGACTTGGTGTTTGTTGGAATTTTAAATATAGATTATATATAATCTTAACGTGAGGCCATCTCTTAATACGAAATTTCCTATACCTGTTCTTCAAAAGAATTAATCCAACGTTAAGTTCCTTAGCTGCTATTGAGATCAAGGATTCAAAATAATCCATTACTTTATTTATTTTTAAACTTTAATCTCTTGGTTATTATTAATATAGTGTATTGGGAATATGGGAATTATAGAGCCATTATAGATCCATTGGAAAAGTTGTCAAGGCAAACTATCACATTTCTATGAAGAATATGGCTACAAAGAAAATATTAGTTGATTATTTCTTTACAACATATTTTCCATAGAAACATGATAGTTTAATTGCCTTAAGATCTTTCTTAATGTCCTGGCAGTGGTTTTCTAGTGCTCACACTCTCAAGGCACTATAATAATAATGATAATAATAATAAGATTAAAGCTGTAAAACTAGATGAAATAGTGGATTATTTTGAAGTCTTGATCTCTATAGCGGTTAATAGACTTAATGTTAGGTTGACCATTTTGAAAAAAAAAGGGCACATGAAAATTTTCATATTAATTGGGGCAGTCTCATTGTACAATTATTTTTAATCTCCATTTACGTGAGGGATGATCACTAATAAGGGTTCTATGTACGTGAATCAAACTTTGTACACAAGAAAGGTAGATGCCAAAACTTAAAATGACGTAGATGAATGATGTACGTAAATACTATACCTTATTGATATTGTACATTGAATTTGTGAATGACATATATTTATGATCAATGCCTCGTTAAAATGCATGCCTAATTATGGTCTAATGCAAGTATGGTATTTGATGATCATGATGAAGATGCCAAGCCCTTAAGTCCATAAGAAAAATATTTGTTATTTTTCTTAGTATCTTTAGCTCACTTGATAGAGCTCTTGATAGGTCCATGTAAAGTGAAGATACTAAGAAGATAATAATGACATTTGGTCATTCACTTGTGATCACTACATTATAATAAAATACATGTCTAGCTATTTGTAACTTGTTTGAAAATTTAACTTTTTTTTTGCTCTATTTTTGTTATTGATGATTTCATCATGTGTGATATCTTATGATGAAGATGAAGATTTAGGGAGAAAGCTAAAGAAAATAGACATAGAGTTTAAATGAAGAATATAGAAGAATGTAATTTGTATGCATTGGGTGGCTTTAGAATGCAACGTTTAGAAACTGGTTGCACTAATAAACCCATTGTAGCTAGAAGAAGTGATATGAAGAAAATAGTAATAAATATTGCATTATTTAACATAATTTTCCTCTATATCACTTCTTCTAGCTATAATAGGGTTGTTCGAGTATTTAGGGTCTAAACTTAATTTGCATTATAGAGCCTTACTATGCATATAAATTGTATTCTAACATACTCTTTCCTAAATTTTCTGGGTGTTTTTCTTTACTAAAAAGGATATAGCATTGTCATCTTAACTAAGAAAAAACATTAGAGAGGGATTAGACAATAATAGTGGTTTAAAACCAAAATCTACGGTATATAATAGACGACTGCTTTAACCTCCAACCACATTCATCTTTTTTATTTTATGTTTTTTAATAGATGACTATGTTTTCAATCGACATTTATAGTATATATAATTGTAGTGTGCACGATTGATAGTTGCTGCCACTTATGATTTATTTTATTTTTTATATTATTACTACATGTGATTTATATCCCTTTTCATTTGGGAGGAGGGGGGATTAGTTCACTTAAATTGTACTTTTATTACATAACTAAGTATGCAATGTGATTGGAATAATCAAGTCCCTAGCTTATTTTGGTTTTTAATACTATGGCTGATACACTTGCAAGGGGTAATAATAGAAAACTCTTTGCTAATTAACAACTCATTCATATAAAAATAAAAATAAAATGGGTTATTAATAAGTGATGGAAAGACATTTTGGAAGTGTGCAAGGTGCCTCCTATTTAGTGGGGCTATAACAATAAAAGAAAGAAAAAAACATATTAGAAAAAAAAATATGGTAAAAATTAGTGGTGTTCAATGCACAATTATGATTCTTTTCTTGACAAATGGAATTTGCGCATTATTTAATCATCTATGGAGCTAATCATATTTGGCCATTTGATTACTTTTCCAAAAGTTTTACATATTAATTAGAGTTGAAACTTTCAATAAAGAAGGATAGAGTCACATAAGGGTGATTCATATATTCACTTATAACTACATTTGCTTGGAGAATACAAGAGGATTCATAAGTTGTGAAGAACATCTACAACACAAGTAAGTTATACTGGTTTTTAAAGTGTGAGAGAGTCATATAAAAAGTGAGGGAGATTATTACTTCTCATAATTCATTATTTGTGGGTGATGTTATTTGAAAGAGATAATTTAGTTTTTACTGAAAATATTATTTTTGTAATCCTACTATATTATAGTGAAGGTTTTACCGGACTAAAGGTCCCACGGTTTTTACCTTATCCTTGAATGGTTTTTTTACGTAAAAAATCTGAATATTTTCATCTCCTTTATTTATCATAATTTATTTTAGCCGATTTTAAATTTTATAAAAAAATATATTTAATAAATTAATTTATTTTTTCCGACAAGAATTATTAAAAAAAAATGATTATCTTTTTATAGTGGGTTACATGTTAGTATTTGACGTCGTGGAAAGAAGGACGCCATTAGTTTCTGTTGTTATGAAGTCCTTGACAAAACCGAGAAGGAATTGATTTTTCACCTTTTGGACGTAACAAAATTCAAAAAGGTGGCATGCCGAGGTCCTTGTCAGGAATAGCTTTGTAAGGATACGCCGACAAGTAGGTAAAAATCCTAATATATTTGTTTTAATGGCCTACTTTCATCAAAATACATTGACATTACTATCGATCAAATCTTGGGAATACGAATAAATGATCCAACATCAACAACTCCACCACCGGAAAATGAAGTCCTGTATAGCCCGAAGAAGCACGCATGAAATATCACCAAGGTCTTATTTGGTGCTTCTCATAAAATTAACTCCCTAACGTTTAGTTTGGGAAATATATTTTTTTTCCTCACACAAAAACCTATTCATATAAGCTTCTTATGATTACATACATACGCATCTCAGTGAGTTTAATTTCTAATACTTACAACAACCGATTATTATAATATTACTAAATCAAATCTAAAAAAGCATGCTGTTGAACATATCCTTTTTTTTTTTTGTTTAGTTTATGCAAGGAAAGTACAAGAATAATTTTTCATGCGAGAATATATATATATATATAAGTGAAAGGTCGCAACCCGAACTACGTTATTAATGATGAAGACAATAAATCATAAAATATAACAGCCAAAGACTTAAGTCTACCGTCTGTGGAATGATATAGGGTCGACAAGACATGAAGATTCCATTCCGATCATACACAAAACTACAAGAAATAAATATTTTGTCCATTTTTAAAATAAAGTCATTACGATTTGAAAAGATAAATTTTAATTATTTACTTCTCTTAAAATATGATATACTATAATATTATAAAAATATAGCTGTTGTATTCATATTTAAAAAAATATTTTTATAATTTATACATATTATAAAATATTAACAGTCAAATTTTATTTTCGAAAATTCACAAATACTTAAATTTAGAAGCATGACGGAGTACCATTTAGTCCAATAATGATCGGTAGAAAAGGAAAATAATTTAGGACTTGTTTGGTATGAGAGTAATATGGGTGTAAAGTTTTTTTTTCTATATTTTGTATTTTTTATATTAAGAATTTAATAATAATAAATATATTTTTAATAAAATACCCATTTTAGATGAAATTAAGATCTAAAATGGATATTTATTAGAACAAAAATATTTAATTTTATCTAGATTATATAAGATATATAAAATATGGGGATAATTTTTCTACATCTATTACCCCCAACCAAACGAGCACTTAAAAGATGAAAATTGCTATTAAGGATGCTTGGTTAAGTATGATGATGGCTTTAGAGAAGGAAGTAAATTGTCATAGACGAGTCCAAGTTCCTTCTAACTTTTCCTACTTTTCAAATATTGCAACTTCTAGGAAGAGGCTGCCCAGTACGAATCAAGGTCCAACATTACAGAAAATTCAAACTAGAGTTATTAATGTTTCATTTTTCACGTGTAAATTGGTGTGGCGGAGAGATGAATCAGGGGCGAGTTTTATTAAGATACCATGATACTTAATGAATAAAGGGGGCGAGTTTCACGTGTAAACTAATATGTAATTTAGATAACTCTATTTAAATATTATGGGTGTACTAATGTTTTTGGTCTTTGATTATTAAAATAATAAAATTCATAGCATCACATAACTAAAATATATGATATATAAACTAAGTTGTTGAAATACTATACGGTATTTAAGAAAATTTCAACCAAATATTACTCCATTCATTTTAAAAAAAAGGTAGAATTTTTTTTAATTTAAAAAAATATTATTCTATATTAGTTAATGTTTATTTATTATTATTTTTAACTTTTTTCTCTCATGTGTTAATTATTATATTATTTTTAAGTAAAAATATAATTATAATATTAGAGATATATTTATTTGCTATAAATTGACATATATCTTGATAAAAAAATATTTTAATGTTTTTACAAGACGGAGGGAGAATGTCATAATTGATTAGAATTTCCAGATAAAGCGTGGGAAGAGAAGAGACGACTGTTGAGAGGAAAAGAAGGTGATAATGTTGACTGGGTAGATAATACTATAGTAGTACTTTTAATTTTGTGGTTGCGATTCCGGATTATGTTGACATTACTGGTACTTAAACCAGGAAAAGGGGAAGGGGGGGGGGGGTGTTAGCGTGACATGCTGCTTTGATTCCAGAAATGAATACATGATAGCGAAGACAGGGGGAATCGTGGGCCATCTAATGAATATAAACACTGCACGAATTAAAAGGCAGATAATTGAATATGGGATGTGGAGGAGAGGGCCACCCCAGCCGGATGTGCATCGATTTCACTACCTTTCGGAAGCGTCTGCGGGGTCAGGTCAGGTTGGGCTAGATTTTAAAAGCTAACAACCAATCGAGTCTCCTCTCCTGCCACCATAAAGTTAAGAGCCGATTATGAGTCTATGAATGTGACCCATGGGCGGACCCGCTTCCTTTTTTCTTTTTTTTTTTACATGTTTTTTCATCGAGACTATATGTATATATTATCATATTTTACTTCTTTTACATAGTGCAGCGAAGAAAGATTTTTATAGTGGAATATTTCTTTAACCCCCCCCCAAAAAGATATAAACTAGATATTCTCTAAAAAATGTTACACTCCATTTCAAGTACCTCATACAAATAAATCACTAGGATATCTTTCATCTTCTTTTGTCCTCCCATTACGATACCAAACACTCCCTAGGTAAGAATGCTGGTTTGTTTTATGTACTCATTAGCAAAGATGTCTTTCTTAGACTTTTTTTTGCCCTCGGGGGGCGTCTAAATATATCATCGGTCACAAATTTTCAAAACTTTTTCATATAAAATGCAAATAGATTTGCACTACCAAAAAAAAAGAAGCTTTTTCAAAGCAATAATCAATTGACATATATATATATATATATAAAAAGAATGTCTATTAGGCCTTTGCATGAAGACCAAGCTCCTAAAGTAAAATGTATTGTAAAAAAAAATTGTATATTAAAATAAAAAATAATAATAATTTCACTACATGTGTGTGTGTATCCAAGTGTGTCTCTCTTATATTCTACCTCCACGGTTCCTGTCCTAGGATATGGCGAATGGTGAATGAGGCAAATCACAATACGTGTTTTAAAGGTGTAGAGAATAAAAAATGCTGGTACACCGTTATTCATAATTTTTTTTATCCCAAATCATGTAACGGATCAGGATTGAAATCGCATCCTACGATAGTCGGCACAATAAATTTTATCCGGATAGGCCCTCGGTCTTTCTCCACAAAATATAGTCAAATTATATACAACAATATGGAAAAGGTAAACAATATCTATTGATTTTATAAGTTAGAAATTTGAAGATCACAACAATTAACAATGCAACAACAAAAAAATAAATAAATAAAAGAGGAAGAAGAAGAAGAAGAAGAAGACATCCTTTAGTTATGAAAGGCATATACTGCACCAGCTATCCGGTTTAATGCAACAGTCAAAAGAACAAAGGAATGAATAAAAAGAGTAGAGACGATCACGAAAAGAAGATGCCTTATTCCTTTTAGCCAGCAAGTCAAGCTATAAATAAATTAGTGAATTTTATAATGATGTGGTAAGAAAAATTGATCAGTTGTTGCTTGTTAGGCTTACAAACACACACACACACACCCCCCCCCCCCCCAAAAAAAAAAAAGAGAGAGCGAAGAGATAAAAAGGGCAATTTTATACTTACAAAAAGTTAATTATGCCTGCTTTATAACCTCACTTTGCCTCACACTTTCAATATCCACGCAACAAGCGTGCGCATTGGTGGGGACTGAGCGTGAGCAGGATGGATCCTAATTATATGTTTCACCCAGCTCGCTCGCTCCCAGAATATCTTCTTTTATAAAAAATAGTAGATTAGATTTCTCGTGGCGGTAAGAATATTATCTTGCTATCCGTTTCTTATTGGACTGTAGGGTATCGATGCCGAGCCACATATATTTTCTGTATGGTCAGGGTTTGATCCCCTCATTTTACTTCTTCCACAGAGGTGGTGGCGACTTGGTAGCCTTTAATTATATATATATATTAGTATTGTTTTAGTCCTTATTCATATAAATTGGCCCCGGGAATCCTATTTTCCTCAATAAAATAATACAAAAAAAATATGCAAAGAATAATGTATTGCCAAAACAAAAGAAACCAGCTAAACTTAGCTTGCAGCGATGCCCAACAGTACGCAAAACCACTTATCCCGTCCTACCTCCATCCCCAATAACCGGTCACGGTCAAACAAAGCAACAAATGATCATAAAACGTATAGAGGTGTTGCTCCGCCGCCAAAAAAAAAAACACCAAGAACGGCAGCTAGCTAGCTAGAAAAGACGAGAAATTAAGAAGGCGGCTGGCATGTTACCTCAACACCGTCGACGCCGATGATGTTAGGTGGAGGAGAAGTCGAAGGAGCCCGACAGGTATTCCGAATATTTGCGGTTTCTCCGGCGGCGTCCGCAGCTAGTTCTCCTTGGCGGTGAGCTACCTGTTGGACACTAGGAGCATCATCAGCGGCTTCAGGCATCACGAATCTGTTATAATACGAGAATCAATGAGCAAATAACTGATGATTAAATCTTAGTTAAATGAATTAATGTGCGTGGCTAAAAAAAATCCCCTCCCCCTCAAAAAAATAGTGTTTTAATTATTGAAATGAGGTAGATCAGCTGGACCGACCTTGTGTTTTTAGCCTCTTCAAGCTAATTCTTTGTGGGAGGGAGAGGGAGGGGGCTGAGCCAGCCGGGAAGGGACTAGGGAGTGGTAACGGGTTAGCTAATTTAGAGTGGTTGAAAGTGAAAGTAGCGGAGAAAAGAGGGATGAGGAAGGCTGGGAAGGGGAAGTATTTAAGGGGTGCTTCCAGCTTTTGTCTCTTAAGATTTGGAAGGAAAGAGAGGCGTGGGTGGACTGATGGAAGTTGACCTTTTTTGACATTAAGAACCAGTACCAAATTTAATCCCATAAATACACTATCACTTCATTTATCACGCTTATAACGGCTTAGCAACCCTTTCTGTACCATTTCGTAATCATTTGGTTCGCAAAAATAAGCCACTTTAGTTCTAAATTTTTGTATAAAAAAATTGCTGTTTAAAAAACAAATTCAAGTATGACTTTTGTATCTATTCTTACCTTTTTTATATAACAAAAAAAAAACAGATATATTTATTATGCTTAAATGTTTAAAAAACAATAAAAGGATAAATTTTAAAAAGTGAAGTTAAGTAACTATTCTTCTAAAAGAGCATAAAAATGCCTATAATATGGCTCGTTTATGTAAAAGGAGCCCCTTATAATAATATTTATGATAACTGTTTTAGAAATAATATTCTATTGGACCACTTATAAAATTCATATATATATATATTACTCTTTCTATTTCATAAAGAAAGTAATTTTAACAATTTACATATTATTTTAGAAGATAAAAAAATATACCCTTAATACTATGATTATATCATTAATTAAAAAATAATATGACAATTAATATATGAAAGAAAAAAGATTAAAATAAAGATAAAAAAATAAGTATTAATTAATTTAAAATGACTTTTTAATTAAAATTTTCTACCTAAAATAACTTTCTATTATAAAATAGATGAAGTATTATAATAATTGTTGTTGTTGTGGTTCTCGCTGTTATTATTATTATCATGATTATTCACAAGAATGTGGACAAAGTTAGCAAAACAAACTGTTAGTTTCATTTACTAAAATGTAAACTTTGCCGACTAAAGCTTTTCCAGCGATGGCCACTTGTTAGACAACTAGGAAAAAAAGTATTGGATCAATATGCACCACCATCACACATTGAACATAAATTACGTATACAAGTATCGTGTATAGATCCCACGTATTCTATATCAAATGGTCGGTAATAGAGTTCGCCTATTTAATAGTGTCCCCCAACTATGACCCCAAGACTATATTTTGTTACAAAATTCAACTACCACATGGGTATTATTAGCGTATAGAGATAGTGTGTCTCATATAGTCAAATTCATGTATCTCACGTGATGGAAAAAACAAGGGTTTTAATATTAACAATTACCCAATATTAAGTAAATGGTGTCAACTACAGTAAGATAACAATCTACAATGATATCAAATAAGCAAGTAAATAAGTGCAAATGCTCAAGCAAACAAATAAAAGAGAGACACAAGAATTTTTACGTGGGAAACACTCAAAGTGAAAGAGGTAAAACCCATGGGACTTAGTCCAGAAACTTGCTCCACTATAATCAAAGATGATTATAACAATCTCCTTACAATGAGCACCTAAAGGGTACACAACCCACCAAATTCTTATCAACCAACAAATAACCAAACCAAGAAAAATAATGAGGTTTCGTCACTAGAAAATAGGGGCTCGGTATAGTGGAAATATCTCACAAAATAGAGCAGTAATAGACAAACCGATCGTTGGATTTGAAGAAACAAATCCATAATTGTTGTTAAAGAGCTACCTTCCTTGGAATAAACAATTCAAAGTCTGATATGTTGTTGTCTACTTGATCTAATTTCTGCAGCTCATTCTCTAATTAAGAATATTCTGCTTGAAATTCCCAAACACGCTTCTATTCCACTTCCTTAAGCAATTTCACCTTTATATGATAATCAAAAACACCCATCCCATGGCAACAATCATCAACAAACCCTACAAACTTCGGGTAAGAGAACCGCATATCCCACAATCTAAATGGTTTGGACCCCTCAACAATGATGAGTACTAATATTCCAATCACGTTATGGCCAGATAGTGACTTATCCATCTCTGAACACACAAGAGTAGGGAAGGTAGTAATCCACCCCACATTAATATAAAAAAAACCCTATCAAATAGGCTCATTGTTGCGCCCTTACGCCAGGTAAACTCTATGTTGTATGGCTTCAAATCAATCAGTCACATCCTATCAATCCATTCGTTAAACGGCTTCATCCCACGATTCAGTAATTTCTCCCCTCCTCTCATCCAAATACCTAAACTCATTGAAATCTCTCATGATTAGAATTAGCTTATATTGATTTCTATCTATAGTGAATAGTTCCTACAACAACTCCATTCTACCTCTGAAATCCAAAAAGTAATATATTGGTAGAATACTGTAAGCAAGAGCAAAGGAAAGAAATGAACCTTTTATCAAAATCCATCGTGCACCTGAAGAACCAATTGCCGCCTTGAACTTGTATATATCCCCACCACGAATTAAACCCCCACTCCTACCTTGATCTCTAACATAAAATCATTCTACTAAGATCTTATTTCAAACTCTTCTTTTCCACAAGTTTGAAACTGAGCTATGCTAGGTTTCCACCAAACCCAGGATCCAAGCCTTATTTCTGGCTACAATAGACTGGATGCTTGAAACTTTTCCTTTTTCTCTAACCCCTTTGACATTCTAGCAAATAATGATCATAAACAACTCGATACCTCCCACTTTGCCCTTCCATCTTTCTCTGTCCTTTCAATAATTTCATTGTTGAGCAATCCTTTGGCTCCTTCTCACCGATGTCAAGTTTCTTACACAACCATACTCCTTTATCGAAGACAACCTTAATTCTTCTGTGATTTAATTTAGTCTTCCAAACAAAGCTGATCATATATCATGCTAGTTGTCTTTATGCACCTTAATTTTTGACTCTTCTTTGATAGTATTTTTTTTATGTATGGATGTTATATTCTTATGATTTAAAATCAAATTGCAACCAATCTAGGGTCCATATTATAACATATATGCAAATAAATCTCATAACATTTACAAAAAGAAGAAGAAGAATTGTATTGTGGTCTATGAAACCAAAATAAGATAGAAGAAAGTTGGAATTACAAGTTACATGTCATCACTAGCAAAGATGCAAGCTATTACATAATAAAAAAATCATATTGAAAACATTGGTGGAATATAAGTTATATTCCGTATGTTTTATAATATGTGAAGCACATTTCCATTTGTTTATAAGATGCACATGGTTGGGATGTTGTTGAAGATAAACCCCAAATTGTTTTAGAGATGTTGCATATTGAACCTAGAATCACCTCTTTGATTCTTAATTCAATTAACTACTTTTGTGCTTATTGATCCAAAATTGTATGATGAATTACAAGAAATGAATTAAATAGGAATGTGATTTGTAATGTATGGAACAATATAGGTTAAGTTTTTTTTATTTTAAATAAGGGCACACATTTTTTTTTATAAAACTAAAATAGATATAAGATTATGTGAGAGAGAATTTGAGAGGAAGAGACAGCGACAACTAATCAAGGTAAGGCTTTATTACATTAGTTTAATATTGATTACAAAATATTAAGGCATAATACCCCACATATAAAAAAAATTATATTATTTTTTAAAGGAAAATAAATTATAAAAATGATTTTTAAACTAAGAAACCAATTGACTGGTATGACAAACCAAATGATTGGTAAACTACGACTTTGTTTTGGTAGTTCTGATGAACCAATCGGCTTGTATGCCAAAAACCAATCAACTAGTTCTACTAGAACTCGCAATCCATATTTTAGTTTTGACTATAAATCTCTTCCAATTCTTCACCTAGCATTGATAATATTTTATATGTTGATTATATATGATTTTTAGAAAATTTTAAACTCTCAATATAAACTAATTTTTGGATTGAGCTAAAATCTAACAAGATTCCCCATTTTCCCTTTTCCCTTGATTTCATCTTTATTTTCCCATCCCCTATGGTTGCATAGTAGATTATCGTTTCAACCCAAATACCCCCTTTTGGTGGCTTCCTTTTTAGCTGATCTATGACCCCCATTTAGTCCCTTAATCATACCAAAAACCATAGCCACCATTTCACCAATTTTTTTCTCTTCACTCAAGTACCGACCCTTCACTTTTATCCTTACCTTTTTGATCTCGACCAAAACCCTCTCCTCTCTCATTTTTGCTCAACTAAATTCCCAACAAACCCACATTTTCACCCTTGTTTTCCTTCTTGTAAGAAAAACCTTCAAGTGTCTCCTTAGCATATGCTTCCTTTATTCTCCTCATTATTTTATTCTATTTTAAAGCTATAAATGCTTTGATAAATATTTTTCTCTTATTCTTGATAAGTGAGAAAGAATCTTAGGTGTTGGAATTGTATAAGGAGCGCTCTTCTTTCTTAATAGGTAAATTTGGCTAGACATTGTGGGTGTAGAATACTTTGTTATGTGGTATATATTGATTTTTTTCTAGCATAACTTCCATGATTTAAATTCTATTACAATTATGTTTAAGTGGTTACAAGCATGAAATTAACTTTTAGAGCATAATAGGTTTGGTTGTTTTGAATGAGAAACCATGTAAAGTGAGTGTAGCACGATTATATTGTAATTTGGTGGTTAATATGTTGATTCATGAAGTATAAATATTATGTTTGAATTCTAAAAAGTTTCATAAATCATAGATGTGTGTGGATTACATTTGGAAGCATTTAATGCGTTGAATTATGTTTTGCCTAGTGGAACCAACCAACTATTATGGGATAAAACTAGTCACTAGCTTACCAACTAACAGTTTTTAACTTACTAGACAATTGGTTCATTGGAATTTTGCAAATTTTTTAATGCATCATCGGTCATCTAATTAGGCTTTTTGACTAGTCTGTTGGTAGCACTAATCGACTGGTTTTCTTATACTAGTTGACTTTTTTATTTATTTTACTTTATTTTCTTTCGGTTTATTTATTTAAGGTTTTACTTCCTTGCTTGGTCTTTTACATTCTTGAATCATGATTTGAATGGGAAAAAATTGATTAATTATGGATGTATGATATGAGATTAAGTGTTTTTCTTAAATAAGACATTCTTAATTAAAGTGGAAGATAATTGAATTATGTGCTCACTTATCTTTGTGGATCAGTCGATGGTTTTATTCCATCTAATTTGTGAGTTTTGCTTTTTATCTATATTAGGTCAGCTGATGGTTTTAGTCCATTTTATTTATGAGTTGTGTTGGCTATCTATATTGGGACAATTAGTGGTTTTAGTCTACCATATTTATGAGTTGTGTTGGCTATCTATATTGGGTCAACTAATAGTTTTAGTGCACCTAATTTGGGAGCAGTGTTGGCTATCTATATGGTAGATATTTCATTAAATTAAGTGTGGAATATAGTTATAGTATTTGGCATGAGTTGAGCATGAGACTATGGGATGGTTGTGTATTTTTGAAATCATGTTGTGTGTACGCATGATTTACCCCTTTTATGCCATACCCTATGTGTTTCATGTTGCATAAATAGGAAATGTCTTGTTTTCTTAGTACATTGGTTTATTTTTACAACACTTGCAGGGAACTTGTTGCATGTACCCGATGAGGATGATATTAATATGTATGTTGATGTGCCCGGGCAAGGGTGACATTAATTAGATTAGGGCTTAGAGTAGGAGCTATCTGGTGGTGCCTTTGTGATACTTTCGATTCTTATGTCCCATTCCATATCTTGGTTATTTTTCTCTGGAGTTGATCTCCACAACTTATTCTATTATATTAGTATTGCTTATGTTTCTCTCTATTTTGTGACTTATTTGCAAATTGTTTTAATTCAGTCTTAGCTTGAGAAAGGTATAGATATGAGACTAATAATGTCCATATTTTGCTTTTGCATCCGCTAATCAATAGTTTTAAATGAAAGTTTTTTTTTGTCTTAAATTTAGGGTACTACATAGGATCCTATATACACCATTACATAGAGTGCAATTAGAACTAAACACACATGTCTGTTTTTATTACAAATTATTAGATAATTATTAGTTGCAAACCTAACAACCTCCTAACCTATTTAGTTGATTCATAGGGTGTGAATCTCAACTTATTTCTAGCGGCTACTTAATTAGGCACATAGGCTCTAACTAACCACTCCAACTTAGCGTATAAATCTTAAACACCTTAGTTAATATTCTCCACCTTGGCTATGCATTTATATGCAGTCGAAGAACATTCAAACAGTGAAGAACCTTTATCCAAGTCAATGATTTTGCTAATAAACCTATAGCATTATTAGTAGTGTGTATTTTCTTTAGTCTTCTCTTCCCTTTTGCTACAACCTCTTTAATAAAGTAAAGCCTCACATCCAAGTTTTTTATTTTTTCATGAAACACTAGGGTTTTGGCAAGTTAGATTTCACTCTAGTTATCACACCAAAACACCACTAAATATAGCATCCATAGTATTACAAATTAGACTGAATCAATTGGTCCAACTGGTTAACTGACAAACTAGTCAAGTCATAGGTAAGATTCCATGTAATAGTTTTCTAGATCTCATAACTAGTGAAGAATAGTGGCCAAAAAAATGGTCAGGAATTAGTTGGATTTGTATATAGTTTTTTTTAACATATTTTATATTCTTTAACCTAATATGTATCACTAGTCCGACCAGTCCAAACCCGTGATCTAACTACTAAACTAGTAAATCAGTATTGATACCGATTTAGGATTTAAAACTATGGTTGTACCAAATTATAATGTTACATACCAAGTAAGATATTTCAGTACCCACTTAACTACCTTCCAATGTTATAAGATATAGTTTTCCACATACCTACTTATCACATTACCTGGGTAACATAGATCAAGTCATATAAATCATGAGATACACTTGGTTGCCAATAACACTTACATATGGTATATACCTTATCACCTTCCTTTTAGCTATCATCACTGTACATTGATCTTTCAAAAAATTGAAATGAGGGGCTAGAGGAGTAGTAAATGGCCTTGTATTCATGATACCAAACTTCTCAAGCACCTTATGAGCATAGGAACCCTAAGATATCAATAGGCTCCTTTTAGCTATATCTTGTATAATGTCCATACCAAATGTCATTCTTATAACTCTTAAATATTTCATGTTAATCTATTTGACAAGAAAAGCCTTTTCTCTCTTAATTTCCTCCTTATTTCTATCGGACATTCGCATATCATAAACATATCAGAGCAAGTAAACATCATAAACTAATCTAGCATGTTTCACATATACAAAAGAATCAAACTTGTTCTTATAAAACCAATATAAATTGAAACTTGATCAAACCTCCTATTCCATTCCCTTGGTGGCTACTTAAGGCCATGTAATGGTCTTTTAAGTGGACAAATCATGTTTCTTCACCATTCTCAACAAAACCAATAGGTTGTGACATGTAAATGGCCTCCTTCAACTCTCCATGTAAGAATGATATTTTAACATCTAACTTTTACAATTCCAAATGACAAGCAACAACTATAGCCAATAATACCATTATAAAGAGGTGTGTGTGTAACATCCCAGATTTTCATAATCTTAATTTTAAGTATCTAATCTTTTATCCGAAAACTTAACCCTTAAATATGAACTTAATTACTTTTGTTAACCCTTGATCCACAAATATAGATAAATTCTTTAATAAATTTATCCTTTTTTATTTACCTTGATACTGATAATTTCTAGCAGTTTTATTTTTCTAATCGGATATCTTAAACTCAAATAAATTAATTTTATCATAATCTTAAATAACCAAATTTTAATTTTAACCCTAAATTTACTTACTTTTTCCCTTTTTCTTTCTTTTCTCTTTTTTCCTTTTTTTTCCTTCTCCTTTCTTTTTTTCCTTCCCTAAACTCAACCCACTCCTTTTTCTTTTCTTAGCCTACTTAGCCCAACATGTTGCCCCCTTCTTTCTTTTCTTCTCCCTCCTCTGACCCCAAACAACGCCCAACGTGCCCAACCCCCTTCTTGACCCCAACAAACCCCCAAACATGCTCCATTGCCTATACCCTACACCCTACCTGTCCTCCTTTCCTTTCCTAATGTAAAAAATCCTACCCTATCCCTTACATTTCTCCCTCTCTCAAGTCCCTCTCCTATTTCCCTACTTTCAACCTATGCATTGCCTCCTTGAACCATCCACCATCTCTTCCTGCACCCCTACCATTTTTCTTCTCCCCACCTACCACCATCACATGCCTTAGCCCTTTTTCTCTTTTGGTTCCCTCCCCTTCACCCCAACCTTGTGCATGCATATATATACACAAACCACACCCCTTCTCCTCCTTCCTTCCCTCCTCCCATTGAGCCCTACCCTCTGCCACCTTCCCCTGCCTCTATTTTTCTTTTCCTTTGTCACTACCTTCTTTCTCTGACCTTATTTGCCCTACACACTAGCAACCACACATGTCTCACCACCAGACTACAACTCCCTTACCTTTACCAACCTCTAAAAACCAACCACACCTCACCCCAAACTGATCAAACCCAACATCCCCTCTGTGCTTATTTTTCTTTCTTTTTCATCCTCCTCCTTCTCCACTTCCTCATTCGGTCTCTAACAGAGACCCCCTTGCCTCCTTATTTCTCCTTCATCATCCTCCTCGCCCCAAACCACCACCATGCCACCATCGCATGACCCCTACCCCTTACTGCGTCTCCCTCCTACCTCCTTTCCTTCCTATTTTATCTCTACCTAGCTCTCCCTCACCTAAATGCCCTAACCATCGCACTACCACCACCCGCCTTTGCTGTAATACCCTTAAATTTTTACTAAATCTAATCCTATATCATTAATACCCTAATTAGATTCTAATCTCAAGAAAATATTATTTTTAGTCTTACCTAAATGTTTTAATCCCAAAATCTTAACCTAATCTAAATCTTTAACCCAAATAAATTACTTCTCGGAACCTGATCTTAATTTTGGTAAATTTTATCACTAGTCTTACCTATTTTAGCAAATCAAACTTATCTAAAACTAACTCCAACCTTTTCCTTTTCTTTTTCCCTTTTCCCTTTTCTTTCTCCTTTTTCCTTTTTCCTTTTTCCTTTCTCCTTCCTCTTTCCGCTGTGATACTTGACTTTTGCTTCTTACGACTTGCAAACTTTCAACCATCACTTTCACCCTTTACTATAGCCATCATCATCACCATCATCCATCACCCCCACCATCTTGTGTTGCTACTGTTACTGCACACTCATTCCGCTACCATTTTCATTTTCATGTAATAGACACACACACAACCATCATCATCCCCTACAACAATCATTGCCATCCTCATGCTGATACCCTCACATTTTCACCTAACACTCCAACCCCTCTTGCCCTTATGTTGTTTCCGCCATCACCCTTGACTACACCATCACCCTCAGCATTTTTACCTGTTGCACATCTCCATACACACACACACACACACACACTACTCTCTTTCTTTTTTCCTCATTTTTTTTGCCATTTATTGTGTGTCATCACCACTGCCCCGAGCTCCCTCTCTTCTTCTTCTTCTTCTTCTTCTTCTTCTTCTTCTTCTTCTTCTTCTTCTTCGTTCTCGTGCTCTATTTCACACATTTGACCACCATCTTCACCACCGTGCACCCCACAACCACCAAGAACCTCCCAAAGCTTGGTGGACCGACCACCAAGGCTACCCCATCACTCCCTCTTATCGTCGTTGGTCGTTGTTGTCGGCCACTGCCATTTTTTCCTCTGCCTTCATCGCGTCCATCATGTTTTTGTGAGATGCACGACTTGTGCATGGCATCACACATAGGTGTGCACTACAAATTTTCCTTACCTCATGCCTGTATAAACCAACATGGTTTTCTCATGCACCCTTGCACATCTTGTGCACTTGTTCGTTATTATCTTGTGTCATTTGTTATTGAGAACAACCTTGCCTCTTCGCACAACCTACCTGTGCAAGATCCCAACTCACGGCTTGGGTGTGAACCACCTTCTGCACACTCGTGCAACTCTCTATTTTCGATTGTGCACCCTCTTTTTCACCCTTAATTATTATTCATACGCCACCAAAAATTCACTATAGCACCGCTATACATTCCACCACACTTTCACACAACTCAAACTTCCCTTTGACTCCAATTATTTTTATTTTTACCCTCTTTTACCTTAAATTTTACCTCAATTATAATGTTCGAGCCTAACCATGAGTTATCTTATTTTTTGTAGGTGATTTTTCAACGATCTCAGAGGAGGAGGTATAAGATTACCTACATAGAGCCCGATGTCTTTGTTGGTAAGGATACATGTCGTAGCTAGAATTTTGTGTGTACGTGTATGTGTTTTTTTATTGAACATGTGGTATGATTAAGGTTATATTGTGATATGATATCTTGAGTAATGAGATTCCAGGAGTATGCTTTTGGTATAATGTTGAATATGGTATCTATGTAAATAATTGATATTTATGCTTTGAGTGGATATTGGAGATGTATATGTATTGATATTGAGATTATCTGACCTTGGAAAAGTATAAGCATTTTTAATTATCTAAGGGTATTGTGGTCATTTGAGGATAACTATGTGGTCTTACTTAGGTTTTTAAAATTTTGTCTTGTATACTTATATGTGTCTCACATGATAATCTTGAATACATAATGAACTCTAATAAAATATTAATCATTTAAAGTGAAAGATCATGTGAGTTGGGTCGAGGTGTTTATATGAGTCCATTCCACTAGATAATAATAGTGGCCTATGTATCTTATCCCTGAGAGGTGTATCAGTCTATTCCACCAGATTAAGAATAGTGAGACCCCATACTCAATGTGAATAAATATAAAATTAAGAGATAATTTAATAATGGAATATATATTAGTTGTTTAAAGTGAAAGACTACATGAGTTAAGATCGAAGTGTTGAGTCCATTACATCGAATAAATAATAATGTCTCAGGTGTGTTGTCTCTGAGAGGTGTTTCAAACCCTTCCACCAGTTTAAGAATATTAGGGTCCTTCAACTCAACGTAAATAAAATATTATAATATTACATAATTATATAGCACTCGAAATCATTATTTACCTAGAACTATCTTATATTATCTTACATACGCTTATTCTATTACGTGAATTCATGTATTATGTGCAATCCTATTTCGACTGTATTGTTGCTTTACTTAGTATGTAGCGTATTGATTATCCTTTTCATAGGTGTTTCTCATTCCCATGAGTATACAACCCATATGTATTTGTGCATATCGAGGTTGACCCTTTAGACGAGTTCATAACTTTTGATGAGTTATATGGGGAGGAGTGACTTTGGTATCAAGTTTATGGGCGTAGAGTCACGTTTTTTGGTTGACATATTTATTCAGATACCTTTTTGGGCTCTTTGATCCATGGTATCTTTTAGTTTATATTATGTTATTGTAATTCAGAGTTAACCTCTAAACTCGTATTGTGTTTGTAAAAGTTCGTCCATTTTTAATTCCTTTGTTTTACTATGAATGGTTTTAACCTTTTGATTGATGTAAGGATGGTTAGACAAACTAGACTTGCATTAATTATAGTGGTAACACCTAATATTTTACTTACATGCTTCCATAGTAAAACAAATATTTTTTGTTCTAAAAATTGGGATGTTACAAGTTGGTATCAAAGCTTTGGTTTTGATCACCGTATTTTGTTTTCAAAATTAAATTTTCAAATGATCCCTCATCTAATTTCATCAGTCAATTTCATATTTTTAGAAAAACTCAATCTTTCAAAAACTCGTATTAACTTGTGAGGAATTGAGGTCGGGTAGCCTAGGTGGCCTTAAAATGTGATTATGTGCATTATGTGTTAGTAAGCTAGGAAGGTTTTGTATTAACACATTTTCTATCTTACGGATAGTTATCTATGGCATTTAATGGTCACGTGGGTCACCTAGAGGATACTTTTGAGGCGTTCATCGAGTTCGTCAGACGTTCGCTTCAGCCTCAGCTGCCGTCACCACCTCTGCATTACCCACAAGAGGGTATCAAAGAATATTGACTTAGGGGGTTTACGGGACATCACCCATCGCTCTACACCAAAGATGAGGACCTATTTATCCTGGAGGGATGGATTCAAGAAATGGATAGGACATATGAGGTAATTGATTTCCCACCTCCACGGAAGATGGGTATTGCTGCTTTCTATCTTCAAGGGGCCACTGACATCTTGTGGGTAGGTCTCTGTACTCAACAAGGATCGTCGATGTCCTAAGAGGAGTTTAAGATAGCGATTCATGCTAAGTTTTATCTAGAGAGTCATAATAAGGACAAGCACGCAACTTACTCAGAGAGGTATGATAGTGAGGCAATATCATGCCCAGCTCACAAAGCTTTTGATGTTTTCACAGGGGATCACAACTAGCGAGTTTATGGTTGTCTAGTAGTTTGAGCAGGGGCTCCACTTCAGCATCCATAGGATGATCGATATTGTGGCTTTCTGATATTAGGTCATATTTTACAAGCAGGCGGGTGTCACCGCTACTATGTTCTAGGAGCAAGCTTCTATTCTAGGAAAGAGAAAGCTTGAGACACAAGGATCTAGGGGTCAGATTTAGTTCTAAGGAGGAGGACCTTCTAGTTATCAGCCTAGGGGTCAGATTGGTGGGCTAAGCATACCTGATTGACCGATGAGATGCTTTATGTGTTGTCTTTATGGCAAGGATCATCCAGATCGAGACTATTGAGGCGCTCCTATTTAGTGTCGGAAGTTTGGTCAATTGGGTCATTGGTCTTTCAACTGTCAACGCTAGCAGGGCCTCTCCTTTTTCCTTAGAAGGAAGACGATTAGACTCAGGGTTTAAGAGGGTATAGTAGGGGATACAGGGGAGGAAAGTTAGGCTAGAGCTTTTTCCTTTTGTGTCTACTGCTTTTGTCCCTAGAGTTGCCTTGTCTCCATCTTCTTAATATCTATTTATATGATGTTGCCTTTCGGGGATAGATTGAATTACACTAGGCTCTAATTGGACATGGCCTCAGAGATGGGTGTGGTAGACTTCCTAGTGGATTTGGTTGAGTTGGACCTACAAAACTTTGACGCTGTCCTGGGAATAGATATGTTAGGGAGATATCAGAATGTGCTAAACTACGCATAGGAGTGAGTTGTGTTGCAGGGACCTTAGGGTGCTAGGGTTTATTACCAAAGATGCAAGTTTAGGCATACGATGAAGGTTGTATCTTCCCATACATCGTATTATTTGGTGCAAAGAGGTTACTTTATGTATTTATACAAACTTCAAGAGCTGACCAAGGATGTATCAGCATTGGAGGACAGTTCGGTTGCTCAGGAGTTTTAAAATGTGTTTCAAGAGGAGATTCTAGGTATGTTGCCAATACGGGAGATATAATTTACCATTGAGTTGGTACCAAGGGCTAAACTAGTTTCGAAGGTGCCTTATCAAATAGCAACGATAGATTTGAAGTCTCTACTAGAGGACTTAGTGGAATATGGGTATATTCACCCGAGTGTGTCTCCATGGGGAGCACCAATTTTGTTCATGAAGAAGAAGGATGGGAGCCTTCTTTTTTGCATAGGTTATTGGGGTCTAAACCACTTTATGGTGAAAAATCATTATTTGTTTCTAAGGATTGACACCCTGTTTGGCCTGCTTCGAGGTGCTTTGATTTTCTCAAAGATTGACTTGAGGTCGGGTTATCATTAGTTACGCATTATTGAGGCAGACATCATGAAGACAACCTTTAAGACACAGTATAGGCACTATGAGTTTACAGTGATGCCTTTTGGGCTCACCAATGCACCCGCCGTCTTTATGGACTTGATGAAGAGGATTTTCTTATAGTTCCTCGATTAGTTTTTTATGGTCTTCATAGATAATATTTTGATATACTCTCGGAGTAGAGAGGAGAATGAAAAACATCTTCGTTCGGTTTTGTCACTCGTTAGAGAGAACATACTATATGCTAAGATCTCTAAGTATGAGTTCTGGCTTCAAGAGGTTACCTTTTTGAGTCATGTGGTGTTAATAGGAGGAGTTGTCGTGGATCAAGCAAAAACTTTAGTAGTGACTTAGTGGAAGGCAACCACTAGTGTTTCTGAGGTTCGTAGTTTCCTGAGTTTGGCCAGGTACTACAGACACTTTGTTCAGAACTTCTCAAAGGTAGCTTATCCCTTGACGAACCTTCTAAAGAAGATGACCAGATTTTAGTAGGATGTTGCTTGTGAAGGAGCATTCTAGGAGTTGAAGAAGTAGTTGAATATGAAACTAGTTTTGAATATGCCTTTGGGTATAGAAGGATTTGAGGTCTACAGTGACGCGTCGAAGCATGGACTGAGGTTGTGTTTTGATGCAGCATGGTAAGGTAGTGACTTACACTTCTTGTCAACTGAAGCAGCATGAGTAGAACTATCTAACACATGATTTAGAGTTGGTAGTTGTCATTTTTGCATTAAATATTTAGATTCACTATATTTATGGGACTAAGTACAGCTTTACACTGACCATAAGAGCCTCAAGTATATATTCACTTAGGAGGAGTTGAATATGAGGCAGAGGAGATGGCTAGAGTTAGTGAAGGAATATGACATTGAGTTGATCCACCAAAAGGGTAAGGCCTACATCGATGCAAATTCCTTGAGTAGGAAGATATCACACTTTTTGAGTTCAGTTGTGGTGTCTTGTCTGTTGCTAGAGGATCTTGATGATATGGGGATACAGATGATCTAATAGGGTGACTTAGAGGTCTGGATGTGTGCTTTAACAATTATGCTGATGGTTTTTTATGAGATCCGAGTAGGATAACTTGGGGATGTTAAGCTCGAGAGGATTCAGCGAAAGATTTGGGATAGTAGAGCTAAGGGTTTCCAGATTCATGATGATGGTAGCATTCAGTATAAAGGTTTTTGGTGTATACCTCAGAGTTGTGTTGATCTAACGCACCAAATTTTAGAGAAAGGTCATTGTACTCCGTATTCTATCCATCCTAGAGGGGGTAATTTGTATAAGGATCTCAAGAAGATCTACTGGTGGTCTCACATAAAGCGAGAGGTAGCAGAGTTCATGTCAAGATGCCTGACCTACCAGAAGGTCAAGATCGGGCACCGGAGACTTGTAGGATTGGTTCAGCCTTTAGATGTTCTATGGTAGAAGTGGGACTCCATATCGATGGATTTTGTGAGTGAGATACCAAGGACTAGCAACATATGCAACGTGATCTAGGTGGTTGTTGACAGGTTAACCAAATCAACAGTTTTTGTTCCGATGAAGTCAACTTGGAGGATGGATTAGCTGGCCGATCCATATATGAGGTTTGTGGTGAGTAAGCATGGTACACCTACCGACATAGTCTCCGATTGGGATTTAATATTCCTTTCACACTTATGTGGAAAGTTACAGGAGGTTATAGGCATGAGATTAAGGAAGAGTATTTCCTTCCATCCAGCTACAATAGGCAAACTGAGAGGACAATTTAGACTTTTGAGGATATTTTGCAGGCTTATGTGTTGGACTTCCGAGGTAGTTGGGAAGATTGTCTACATTTGGTTGAGTTCTCATAAAACAACAGTTATCATGCAAGCATAGGGATGACACCTTTTGTGGCATTGTATGGACGTAAATGTCGAACATCCTTGTGTTGGAGCAACATCCGCGGGACTGTTATACTTGGACCGAAGATGATTAAGGAGATGACTTAGCAGGTTCACTTTATCCAGGATAGGATGAGAGCATCTCAGAGTCGTTAGAAGAGCTATGCAGCTCAGGTAGTGATGGTTTTGAGCTGGGGGACAGACTTCTGTTAAGGGTTTCACCTAGAGGGTGTAGATATTTGGTCAGAAGGGTAAGCTAAACCCAAGGTACATTGATCCATATGAGATTCTTAATTGGGTTAGCGAGGTTGAATTCCGCCTAGCTCTTCCACTAGAGTTAGATCGAGTTCATATTGTCTTCCACATCTCCCAACTAATGAAGTACGTCATAGATCCATCCTACGTGATCAAACTATATAAGATCGAGCTCGATGATTCTTTGTCCTATGAAGAGAGGCTGTTGAGGATTCTCAACACAAAGATTTGACAGACCTAAACGAGCTTAGTTCCACTCATGAGGATTATTTGGAGCTGTCATGGTGAAGAAGTGACTTGAGAAACTGAGAAGGACATGCGTGAGACTCATCTCGAGATTTGTGGCTCAAGTTTGTTAGGTTTGGGGTTTTCTCTCTTTTAAGGGGGTAGTCCCCAGTAGTGTAGCAATAACTCCAATAGGATTGATCTTCAAGATCACTATCCTTACATCCTTTTTCCTCTTCTTCCTTAACCTAGATTTGTCGACTTTAGGGACGGGGTCTCTTTTAAGGGGGTAGTGATGTAATACTCCGAAATTTTTGCTAAACCTAATCCCGTATCATTAATATCTTAATCCAATTCTTATCTCAAGAAAATCCTATTTTAGCCTTATCACCATTTTTTAATCCCAAAATCTTAACCTAATCCAAATATTTAACTCGAACAAATTACTTTTCAAAACCCGATCTTAATTCTGGTAAATTTTATCAGCAATCCTACCTATTTTAGCTAATCAAATTTATCTAAAACTAACCCAAACCTTTTCCTTTTCTTTTTCCCTTTTCCCTTTTATTTCTTATTTCTCCTACCTCCTTCTGCCATGATACTTGACTTATGTTTCTTACGACCTGCAACTTTTAACCATCACTCTCACCCTCTACTGTAGCCATCATCCACAACCCTCACCATCTCATGCTGTTGCTACTATACACCCGTTTCCCTACCATTTTCATTTTCAAGTAACACACACACTCAACCATCACCATCCCCTACAACCATTATCTTCATCCTCATACTACTACCCTATCATTTTCACGCAACACTCTATCCCCCTCATGCTTCTATGCTGCTGCTGCCATCACCGTTGACTGCATCATCAACCTTAGCATTTTCCTTCCCCATGCCCAATCCACTCTCTTTTCCTTCTTTTTTCTTCCCTGACGTGCTCAACACAACCCAACCTATTTTTTTGTCTTTCCTTATTTCCCTCCTTAGCCCAGCCAACCCGCTCCTCTTAGATATGTTGTCCCACTTCCTCTTTGGAACTTCTAGTGGTTGTAACAACCTTGCTGATCTCTTATGTTCGATCTTGACTTTATGACGGGTCAAACATCAAGCAATGAACTCTACAACCTCCTGCTTCATATGGGCCCTCCCATATACCTTCTTCAAATTTTTATACAACTTATACCCTCCAGGATGGGCAGAATAAGGAGCACATCCAAGATTTTCCTTTGAGCTCAATATATGCTCGTGGTATACACCACCTACTACGGTATTTAACACTACCATCCTCGTAGAGCTAAAACCCTTTGGCTCTACCTTCTCTAATACCCTAATTGATCCTCTCAAGCTTATTATCACCAAGTTGACTAGTTCGGATCTCCTAAACAAGTGAATGTGTGATGGTGAATACAAACATCCTTGCTTCAAAACTGCTAGTGGTGATCAACTCAATCTCCATCTCCCTGAGCGCTCAACACAAATGATCTGACAATATAATCATGCTCAAGGAATGTGACATCTTCCTGTTAAGTGCATCTGCTGCCACATTAGCCTTACCCTCATGGTAGGCCAACTCCGTATCATAATCCTTGACCAATTCCAACCATAAGCGATGTATCAAATTCAACTCCCGCTGAGTGAAAAGGTATTTGAGGCTCTTATGGTTAGTTTAGACCTTGCATTGAACACCATAAAGTTAATGCCTTCAAGTTTTAAGGGTGAAAAACACCATGTCAAGCTCTAAATTGTGCGTTGGGTAGTTTTGTTCATGTTGCTTTAATTGTCGAGAAGCATCAGCAACACTCCCATGTTGCATCAACACGCAACTTAACCCATATTTAGAAGTGTCACTATATACTTCAAAACCATATGATCCCCTTGGTAATGTGAGCACTGGGGTGGTAGTCAAACGACTATTTAAATCCTCTAAAGATTCACCACACTTCTCTTCCCACCGAAATCTTGTAGCCTTCTTTATCAAATTAGTCAATGGACGGGCTATCTTAGAGAAGTCTACAACAAACCTGCAGCAGTAACTTGCCAACCCTATAAAATTGGGCACCCCCTTGATAGAAGTTGTTGCTAGCCACTCAGAAACTACTTGAACCTTGGAAGGATCCACTTTCATCCCATCCTTTAAAATTACATGCCTAAGGAAAGCCACTTGATCCGGCCAAAACTCACACTTTAAAAGCTTGCCATATAACTAATGTGTCCTTAACAATGCCAAGATATGTCTCAAATGTTGTTCGTGCTTCTCTTGACCAATAGAGTAGTTGAGGATGTTGTCGATGAATACTACATCGAACTTATCCAAAAACGGCTGGAAAATCTAGTGCGTGAATGCTATTGGCACGTTAGTGAATCCAAAAGGCATTGCGGTGAATTAGTAATGCCCATATCTTGTTCGAAATGCCGTCTTTGGAATATACTGCTTCGCTATCCTCAATTGATAGTAACCTTGATCGAAGATTAATCTTAGTGAACATTGTGACTCTTTTGAGTTAGTCAAACAAATCATTAATCCTTGGCAACAGGTAACGGTTCTTCGCCATAACCTGATAAGGTTTGTCGAATAATAATTGTATCATCTCTAAAATATTGATTGGTATTTATACTAGTTTTATAATTGAACAAATTGATATATAAGGGACTGGTTTAGGCTACCGCTTAAGTACCTAGAACCAATACAAGTCATGACATAACTAATTAATAATAGTACTAATTGACACTAACAATTAAAGACAATACCTGGATGAGCAACTAACATGCTCATGTGTACATATATGTACGTGACTCGTAAGTGTGGGCTGGCAAAGTATATCAAAGCCCTCACAAAAACTTCATGGGCTCCCTCGTGCTTGATATGCATAAATTTGCTTGCAATGTCCCGTATAATAAACGTACGCCTCTGTAATTTTAATGTATTAATATAACCTTCACTGTGTCATGCTCCTTATTTAGCTTAAAATTACCAAAATCTAATTAACTAATTACATATTTTACCTATCAGTTAATTAATTAATAATGTAACAATAAATTTTGAAAAGACTAATAACCTACCACTCGTAAGACTCTTTCAAGTTGGTAGATATTCCAATATATCTGCCGTTTGATATGATACTAATCTCCTACTATGGTGATGGCAACTTAATTAGTTTGTAAAAATAATAATTACATTTGTACCGAGCAAAACCAAATAGGTAGGTCCCTATTAATATGGTTATAATATATTATGCATCTATATACTACAAATATTAAATTAATATTAGCCGATTACAATTAGTAAAGTGCACGTGCTTTTGCAAAGTATCATTTTTATTTATTCAAACGGACGTAATGAATCACATCATGCAATTTAGCATAACATTGCTGCTGTGAACTTTTAATTAATATATAGTAAATGTAATCGGATACAGCATGATCAGTAGATGGTAGGACATGCACTGCTCTCTCGCCGTCTCCCCCCCCCCCTCTCAGTCGAAGGCTGCTGCCGGTGCCATCACTGTTCTCCTGCCGTCTCCCTCCGGTCCCTTAGATAATCGCTTGTTTACTTTTTTGAGCTTGGGATGTACCGTGTGCGGCTATTACGTGGGGTAGTAATGGTTCATCAGAAATTCGCCGAATTTTAATTAATAAATATATAAATAGATACAAATAAATAAAATAGATATATATATAAAATAAAATAATATATATTTTTGTTGAAATTAACTATAAATGTAGATAAGATATTCTTAAATTCGTATTCTACTTTATATTCGTATCCTTATTCATATTTATTTCCTATATATAAATTATTTCTTTATCCTTTATTTATATAACATATAATATATATTTTGAAGATTAAAAATAAAAACATAATTGACTCCTAATAATTTAAATATCTAATTCTAACATAGGATGATTTTTATTTTAAATTTGATGAATATTTAAATAAATATAGATGAACAAATATAGATTTTTGATCCATACATAATCTATTACCATCTCAATATATAGTTTACAAAAAGTTTAGCAGCTATTTATAATAGTGGGACAGTGGTGGGATTACAAGAGAGTAGACTTATTTTTCTCTATATCTAACTAGAATTTTACCCGTGCAATGAACGGAGATATTAATAAATGACGCCTATTAAACATGTTTTGATTTGGAAATAAAAATTTAATCTAATACTTGAACATACAATGCGAATTTAAAATATTTGTGATAAAGTATTTATACATAACTGATAAAATTACATGATCAAATCTTTTCGAACACTTTCTTAAATACAACATTTGTTGTTGTATTGCTTTCATGAACATCATCATGACATATCAAAATTTTTAAACCTCTACGATTTGTGACTCGAGAAACCGCAACATATAATTGACCATGACAGAATACTGGTTTTTTTAAAAATAGACCAACATTACTAAGAGATTGACCTTAGCTTTTGTTGATTGTCATGGCATATGATACAATTATAGGAAATTGTCTTCGATTAAACTTAAAAGGCAATCTCGAGTCAGATGGCGTTAAAGATATTCTTGATAATAATACTTAATGACTAGCATTATTTCCACCTAAAATCCTTGTTTCCAAGACATGTGATCCAATTCGTGTGATGATCATCCTCGTACCGTTGCATAAACCAATTGAAGGATCAATATTCCGTAACAACATAACTGGTGTACCTACCTTCAAATTCAACACATGATTTGGTACACCTGAACACTTAATTCCATTTAGAAATTCTGGAGTGTGTAGATCTTGCAACAAATCGTTGTTTGCATCTTATTTACATGTTGTATCAAAACTGAAATAGGTTTTTTCTTCACCAGATTTAATTGACAACATGTATTAATTGATGGACTCGACAATATCAAGAGTTGATGCTAGTATAGATCTTCCTTCAAAATAAGCATAATCAGTGATACTTCCATTGTAGTTCGAATAAGTGCACTCCACAATAGCTGCAATTGGGTCTTCAAAATGTTTTATTAAAAGATCATCTGGAATTTCTAATGTTGCATGACCATCATTACTTCCTCCAATTATTCCATCCCTTATGCTTGCAATCCATTATGAAAATTGCTTCAACTCTCATCAACCGAGCTTAGTTTTTGTAACCTCATGTTCTTTGTTCAACGTAACACCTTACAAAGTCTCCATAAGGACGAAGAGTTCACAGTTGCATGAATAATGTCTTGTCTACTACCTTTAGGAATGACTGGTAGTATTTGTCTAAAATCTCCACCTAGAAAAATTGTCTTACCTCCGAATGGCTTCTCTAGGCTGAAGTCATTGGTGAACCGTAAAATATCTCTCATGGTTTTATCCAATGTTTCAAAGCAATACCTGTGCATCATTGGTGCTTCATCCCAAATAATAAGCTTACACCTTATAATCAACTTAGCCAATGGACTACTTTGTTTAATGTTACATGTTGAATCTTCATTTGGATTTATAGGTATTTTGAAGCGAGAATGAGCTGTCCTTCCGCCTGGTAATAAAAGAGAAGCAATTCCACTTGATGCCACATTTAACACAATATCTCCTTTAGATCTTATAGCTACTAATAAAGTCCTCCATATAAATGTCTTTCTTATACCTCCGTATCCATAAACAAAGAACAATCCACCTGCGTGAGAATCTGGTGCCTCCATTACAGTGTCATACACGTGTCACTGTTCCGAGGTTATATCAGATAGAAGTATGTTGAGTTTTCTTTCAATTTTGATCGATCATAACACATTTCGTCACACATTAATGTATTTCCTACTGTGTCAAAAAACTCATTCGGCAGGAATGGCATTGATTCAAAATCTCGTAAGATTTTACCACTTTTGCAACAGAATTTCAATTTCTACCAACCCATAATTCTTGATGTCATCAATTTCCAAATGAAGTTCTGTTAAAAAAATATAGGAATATTATAAAGAAATGAGATTTATGTTGTAAAATTACAATTCAAAATTATATATAATAAGAGTTTGATGAATAAATGAAGTTACCTTTGTGATGTAACTATGAATGTTGTTTATATAAAATGTCATTGGTCAAGTAAATCCAACAATTATCCCAAACAACTTCTGGCCTTAGAAGTGACTCTGATGCCAATAACGTGGCAAATAATTTTCTTAAAGAAGATGTAGAAGCTCAATGGCTTGCCTCAATAGTACCATCAATGTATTCTTTATCATCATCTAACAAACCCAAGGTATAGCAAGCATCATGGTATGATGAATGTTGTTCACCATTAATGCATCTTATTTCATCATAACTTCTTGGTCCACGAACAACATTAAGAAGACATCTTAAATAATACAACTCACCAGTGCCGGGAGGCACATAAAAAATACGTCCAATTGAGAACCTCTTTTGCCTTGGTCTCCACTCTTTGTTATCCTTATCCCAAATGAATTTTGTTGGAAATTCTGCATAAGTTAATTCCCTTTCTTGTGGATATTGTTCATTTGCCTTCATCCAAGCCATAAACATGCTTTGTTTAACTGATAACCGATCCACAACATCGTCGATTCGATCAAAGTCAGACAAAATAACACTTTGTTGATTTGGAAGATGAAACCCTAACCTTTCCTCCGGTGGATCCCTGAATTGAATATCATATTTGAATATCCTCCATGATGCCTCACATGATGAGATATATCTACAGTCATAATACATCTGAACTTCGTCTGCATTTGTATCTACTTCATCTGTCGTTGTACTTTCATAGAAGGAGGTAGTAACACGATCATAGCCTTTGTTGACATATTTAAATAAATACTTGATAGAGCGTGACTGATTACAGCATTCGACATTAAGATAAGCACTATACTTTAGCAACAAATAATGATTGTGAGGAACAATAAATCTATTATCAATGGGAACTCCATTCTTCTTCATTGTTACCCCCATTATCTCGTCACCTGTACAAAAGATATCCATCATCATCAACGGTTGTTGTTTCAACAAATTTCTTGGGAAAATGCTTAGTACAACGACCATCCGACATGCAAGGCGAGTTCCTTCTAATAGAACCATATGGTCCATGTACCATATATTCTTGAACTGCTTTGTAATATGTCGGATCAATGTTATTATCAAGAATTTCTACTGAAATGATCTTGTCAATATCCTTGGCCGTTGGATACTTGTCTTGCAACGCAAGAAATAATAATATATGAGCATGCGGCAAGCCACGCTTCTGGAATTCAATAGTATATATAACTATAATTCGAAAAACAAATATAAGTATGTCAACAAAGCCAAATACAATTTAATGTGAAATAGAAGTGACAAATCAAAACCAAAATCTTACTTGATTTAACTGTTCCAAATATCTTGTTCTTTCTAAGATCTTTAATAAGACATTGCAACTTCAATTTAAAAACACGGCTAATAATGTTCGGGTGATCATCAGCCTTAAGACCTCTTTTATCAACATAACGAACTATTTTCGGCCATTTCGGATTGCAGGTAAATGTGATGAAAAGGTCGGGATAACCAACCCATCTACAAATCGCCATGGCGTCTTGATAATTCTGGATCATATATCTAGCACCACCGGTAAATGATGATGGTAAAATAACTCATTTTCCTTGTGTGGATGGATCTGTATCACTCCTCAATATTGCATCTGCTAGTCCACTATATAATTCACAACGCAATTTTTTCTGATGTAACTTAATGTATGTCAATCTAGAAGTCTCAACCATAGTATATGCATCAACAATAAATTATTGCAGAAGCCGCGTAGATGACTGTATAATCGATAACTCGGACTCCCTTTCATGAAGACGATAACAAAAATACTCTGTTGGGCTTATATTGATTCGACCACTTGGCTTACTTCCTTGATGACATGTTAATGGGATATCTTCTCTATAACCATATTCACCATATGGAAAGAGTAGAGGATATTTTAGCCCAAGATATGAAGCATAAAGTTGGTTAATGTGCTTCAACAAACCAGTTTTAGTTTCAACCAAACTATCTCTATCACCTAAAGATGCATCAAAGTCACCAACAATTAATCCAGCCACTTTAGAAGCAATAGGTAGATTATACCTTCTTCCATCACCAGTCCTTCTCCCAATCAACTTCAACTTCACATCTAAACAACCCTCTTTTTCAATTTTTTCTCTAACCATTCTAAATGATTTAACCAACACATTATTCTCATCAAGCATCTTCTTTAGGTAATAAACTATTTCTTTATGAAGATTATGCGAGATTTCATTTCCCCTATACCAAAATTAGTTATAACATATTATTAGAGGATTTTACTTAAAACATGAATAATCAATAATCAATAAGAAATGAGAAATGGAAGTTATGCAACTCACCTGACAGAGTTCACTCTATTGTGAAGTCCATTCTCTGTGTCATAAATGTAAAGTTGAGCAAATTTAGGCACAGAACCTTCAGGTGGCAATACACTCCCCATAAGATGATAATTTTGGCCATGTAATCTAAATATTGGAGGAGGGTTTTCCATTGTTCAAAGTCCTATCAACTTTTCCTCCCATAGATGTGAAACAGAATATATTATTGTAAGATCAGATATTTTGGAGATATTGTTTTCTTCGATAATTACGTAAAAATAATATCTCATGTAACAATTTTGGAGGATTTCTCGCAGCTGGTAGTTGAACTTTTCCTTACATACAACATAAAGAGTAGTTTGGATTTTGAGATGAGTGACTTTTGCTCATTCGTTCTCCATACCAAAAGAATGAATTACAAAAATTGCATGTATATATCAGATCTCCAATATCCAAATACTCTACACATTTAATAAACATAATGTCAAATACTAATGATTTGTATTTGTATATCAATTCATATTTAATTAATATTTGAAGATAAAATAACTGAATAAATATCATTGTACGTACCAGATGATGGTGTTCCATTGTTGCCTTCTAATTCATTATCTATAAACAATTAGAATATGAGCCATTAAGTAACTTACCATTGTTTTATCTTTTTTCTACGTTATAAATAATGTGAATACTATGACTAAGAAATGCTTATTAAATATTTTAAATGCTGACCTTCATTTAATTGCCATTGTTCACCTATGACGGAGGTATCAAAATCATTCATAGAATCTAATCCAACATTGTTAGATTTTAATAAATTGTTAATACCATTGTCACTTGATCCATGAGATGTGTGTATCGTATTGTTGTATGTAATTGAACTTTCCAAACTTGAACAATAGTTCATTCCACCGCCAATGAACTATAGTTTATAAGTACAACTTTTAGAGTTGCACGCTTCATTAAACATTGAGTAAAATAGTCAAATAATTATAATAGTTTAAGCATTATATGAAAAATAGTTTCAATAACAAAGATAAAGAAATTACCATTTGTAATGTCACTAAGTGGAGATAACAATCTCTGAGATAGTTGTCCTTTTTTTTCTAGGTTAAAATCATTTACCATCAAACATTTTCTATTATATATATCCTATCATGGATTATTATTATTATTATTATTCAAAATTAATAGGGTATTATATACATCCTATAAAAGAACAAAATATAAGATTTAAAGTTCTAGGTTATTACACGCAGGTCAAGATAGTCACTAGTGGTTTTGTAACTATGTTTCTATAATTACGAGTAGTTTTGTGGTGTACATCTAAATAGTCATATGTTGTTATACGTAACAAATAGGCCATACGGGTCGGGTTAATTTAGATCAGATTAAAATTGGATTGTTATTCAATCAGATTGGGCTCAAATTAGGATGAGATTCGAGTAATTGTGATTTGTAGCGGATCTGTATTAGGTTGGGCCGGATCCAAGTCTATCTAATTGAATTTCATCGTGTTCGGGTTTGATTTGTATTTACAAACTCTAGGTCAAATTGGATTTAGACTAAGTTAATTTAATTTAGAAGTATTGACATTGATTGTTATCAATTTAATATAAATAATAAAGTAATTTTTTGATTTATTATTATTGTTATGATTATCATAGTAATTTTATCATAATATGTGTGATGATATAATAATAAAAAATTATTATCATTATTTGTATTATTACTATAGTTATTGTTATAAATGCAATTATAAATATTAAGCATATCGATTTTTTATAATAATAATAATAATAATAATAATAATTATCATCATCATCATTATCTTTAGAAATATAATAATCATTATTATTAGTAAAAATAAAAATATAAATGTTACTATTGTTATTATAATTACTATATTTATAATTACAATTTTTATACATAAAGATAATGATTGTTTTAATAGTTATAATTATTATGTTAATTATAATAATAATATTAATAATTATTATTATTATAAAAAAAATTATGATCTAATATGATAGATGCTAATATGATATTAAAATAAAGTAAGAAAAATAAATTCTCACTAGTTTTATTTCATATGTTGTTATATGGGTTGTATATTTTTGTTCACATAAAATTTTATTAATAATATATTTTATTGGGGGTTTTTGTATTATTTTTGTATTAAATTTGATTTTAGTTTAGATCAAATTTGAAATTATATTAGAGTATAGGTGAGGTTTAAGTCAGATCATTTTGAGTTGGATAAGTTTTGGTCTGATCACTATTGTATTTGGTTATTATCAAGTTTCTGTTCAAGTACAGGTTGGGTTATTTTTGGGTTATGTCATTTGGGTTTGGGTTATTTTGAATATGGGTTACTAATGAATTAGCTAAATTTGGGTAGGGTTCATATTAATTCGAGTTGTTTTGGATTTTCAGGTTGAAATTAAGTTTAATTTTTTTGGTTTATATCGGGTATTTGGATTAGGTCAGCCAAGTTGAGTAAATTTTGTCAGGTTTGCATGTAGTCTTGTAAAGGACATCTTGATTCCAATCATGGGTAGTTAAACTTTTTATGAGGTCACTCATCATTAAATTACTAAAAACCAAATACACTTAATCGTGATGTTCTTCAATAATAGAATTTCATTAATAAAGGCATACTTTGTTTATATAAATAGTTGTATCAAATATTTTAATCCATCTTAATTATGAATCACTTATATTAGGCATTAAATAATTTTTCATACAGACATATGACCATCTATTTGTTTATATGATCACACATTTGACACATAACTAAAATGATATTATTTCTTATAACTATAACACATTGACATATATATGTGAATGTGTTAATTATTATTCCATAATTTACATGCACATTTAATTTAGGATAATAAATGATAATTAGTTACTTTAAATTTGAATTTGAATTAATCAAAAATGAAAGATAGAAAATGTAGTATTGATGCACTATACAATTTTTTATTTAAAAAAATAGTTAGTTCTTAATTTGGTGTTTACTTTAACATATTGACATATAATATAATATAATATATACACACACATATGACTCAAATTAATAATTGGTTAATTTTACCATTTGTTCAAAATAATCAAAATACAATGATGAAAATGTAATATACTATACACTTGAACTAAACGGGGCCTAATTAATTCATAATATGGTCATAGTTTTTTTTAGCTATAGCTAAATAAGTGTAGGCTTTAGGCATAAAAATATTTTTTCTAACAAATTTATAGCGAGTTAGTTAAAAAAATATATGTTTATGGTAAGTCATGAAAATTTATGTGTAGAAAAATAGCCACAAAAACATGTTTTTATAGTAAATTGGCAGCAAGCTAGCTACGAAAGTAATTTTCTGAGAAAATCTTAGTAAGTTAGCCCCAAAAATATCTTTTTATGACAAATTAGTTATAAAAATATTATTTCATGGCAAGTCGGCCACAAATTTTTTTTCTTGGCAAATACATAATAAGTTGGCTGCTACATAGTAAGTTATATATATAATGCGGCAATTAATGACAAGTTAGCCATGAAGAAACTCATGATACATTGTGGATGAGTGCTATAAAAATACTTTTTTTGTTTGTAGCAAATTCTTACTTTGTCACAAATATATTTTTTTTATGGCAAATTAATCGTAGATATATTTTTCTATAGCAAACAAAAAAAAGGCAAATATAGCCACTAATTTTTTTCTTGTGCCCATTTTTACTTAAACTATAATATCTTATCATATTATGTATAAAAAAAAAAACAGGTCATAAATTTTGGTTCCTATGGCTGTTTTGGTTGATTATGGCATCTTTTGTTGTAGAACAATGATTTTGAATAAGGGGTGCGAAAATCAAGCGTCAATGGCTAAAAAAGAAAAGCGACATTTCAACCATCGATGATTAGGAAATTAAGAGATATTGTCGGAGTTTCTTACATAAAAGGAAGTCAAGAATGGCCTTGATCTTTCGGGTTCAAATAGAATTGCATTTTTTCGTTAGCAATGTTAGCTCTGCCATGGCCCATGGGTAGAAGGTCCCTATTGTTATCAAAAGTGAAACGTGGGCTGGCTAGGGTGAAGGATGGCGTCATAACAAAAGGATGTTGCTATTACGATTTCAGGATGAGGAAAAGGATTAAAGTAGAACTAAGATCAAGATTGAGGACGAGAGATTTTGTAGAAGCAGGAGGGGCCAAAAGTTATGGAAGCTGTGACTTATAATTACTTTTGAGAATTGTTCGCGAGCTCCCAATTTTGAGATGGTCGATGCATTAGATGGGGTGAATATGTGGGTATCTAAGAAATGCAGAGCTTGAGAAACCCTTCACAAAAAATGACATCAAATTTACCTTGAGGCAAATGCACCCTACAAAGTCGCCCCAGACCCAACAGTATCTGTGCTTTATTTTTCCAAAAATATTAGCACATTATTAAAGTGGATGTTGCATAATAGATCCTTAATGTGTCGAATGATCAAATTATGCCCATGGGTATGAATCATACGTATATCACCCTGATCCCGAAGACACACGACACTAAGCGAACGACGGAGCTTTGCCCAATTAGCTTGTGCAACGTGATATGCAAGCTAATATCTAAGGCGATTGAAACTATATGAAAATTTTCCTTCTAGACATAGTAAGCATGAACTACAGTGCTTCTGAGTGTGGATGTCTTATCACATATAATTTCCTTGTGGCATTTGAAATGCTTTACACCATGAAGCACCAGACAAATAGCATATAGGGTTCCATGGTGCTCAAGCTAAGATGAGTAAAGCCTATGATCGCGTTGAATGGGATCTTCTAGAGGTTGTCACTGATTTTTGTGACTCTTAGATCAGGCTTATCATATAATCCATATCTATAGTTATTTCTTTTTGGTTACTATAAACAGGATCTGGTAGATCATTTCATCCGCAAAGAAGACCGAGACAAAAGTGACTTGTTTTCTTCCTGTCTGTCCAGTACTTTTGCCGAAGGTTTTTCTACTATGATATGTCAAGTACCTAGGCCTCTCTTCCATTATTGCGCCACAACAAGTAAGCAAATGTATGGCGGTTGAAATCAATTATAGACATAAACTATTGACCGTGGTTGAAACACAGTCGTATATAAGCCCAGTGAAAACAATTAAACTTCGTTCCAAACATATGGTGGGAGACTTTACACAATGATTTTTCTAGTATAACCGCCCCATAAACTCAAAAATAGATAGCAATTTGAAGCGAAAACTATTCTATAAAGCCTCCCTTATAAATTTTGGAGGGTTTGTGGTGCAACTTTAAACAATAATTGTAAGTTAAAACCACTGTATATTTTCTTTCCTCAAACCCTCCATTACTTACCCAAGAAGCTTTATACTGTGGTTTTTTTTTATCCACCATATATTCCCTTTGGGTTTTTAATCAAAATTGCAATTGGTGCACATCAGTTATGTGTACACAAGCATTAGGACTTGTGTATATCTATGGATGTCCACACACACATACACATAAACCAAAAATTAAGAAACATTTACATCAACATACAAAACTCACAACACAAGGACTACACCTACACTATAAAAATGCTCTCATCTTTCAAATTCAATGATATACTTTCACCATTCTATCCGAACTTGGTCGATCTCCTCAATTGAATAAGTCTTTTCATGAAGCATAAAACAGTACAGGAAAAAAGATCACTATTTTGTTAGTATTTGACATATTTAAGTAATTAAAGTTGTAAATTTATATATAAGAGCAATATGTACTTCTCTTTATCCCTTCCAATTTTTACAAAAATGTTCCTCATATATCTCATTACAAAAAGTATATGCAACTTACATCATCAATTTATTGAGGACCCTAAGATGAGTAAAATTTTCTTGTTAGTTTCACACTAAATACTAAATATCAATATGAGCAAAAACCAAATCCACTACAAACTATCATTTGCACCAATAGTGCTAAAGCTTAAACGTTTCTTTCTTCTGCCCCATGTATGTCTTGAATGCGCTGATGTAAAAAAATATATTAATGAATAAATATATAATACATTAATTCAAATATCATCGAATAAATTAAAATTTACTTATCAATAACACATTTTGGTTATTCGTAAAGGTTATTACCTATTGAATTGAACCAATATGTTGTTCTTGACAATAGGGGCAATATAACCAAACTTCAATGTTCCACAAAGGAAAATGGAGCAAACATGAAATCATTTGGTGTCATCTTCGTCACCTTAGATACATATGGAACACTTTCATCAAATGGAGCCTATTGGCATAAAAATCTATTTTCATTGGAGATCTCAATTTGTTTGTAACACCAACATTTTCCCAACAAAAAAAATATTTGAAATAGAATCAGCAGAAGCCAAAACAATAATTACAAGGTGTTACAATCACATCCAATATAGATAATATATTATTAATACCTAACCTATACCAAATGTAAGGCTAAAAGAAAACCCATATGTAGATATTATGCGAAGTCAACACCTTATCCAAGATCGATACAAGGTTACAAAACTAATCTCAAAAGGATTACAATGATCTACATGATCAAATACAAATATAAATGAAGAAACAAAAGAAAAGGAGATACATTTCCCCCCAAGGATCCAAATTAAAGATATACCTAAAGAGCCGCACATAAAAAAAACTAACTCTCAACCCTAGTTAAAAAAAATACGGGTTCATAAACAAGGATATATATTTACACACAATAAATACATAAGTATAATAAAAGTATAGTGAAATATTTACAAAATACACCCAACTAATAACAAATAACACACTCACATAAGGCACATATTCATAGGGTATATAGGTAAATCGAGAGTTAACATGTTATAAATTCCTTATGGCATAATAGAATAAACATGGATGATAGAAGAATCATGGGTGACATGTGATAATACAAGAAAAATGAGAACTATATGAATAATATTATCATACGTTCTCATGTGAAAACACATATTCTCACTTATAACATGATGATCACATACTACGCTTCACATACTTATTCCTTCCTATGCTATTGTTGAAAATCCTGGGCATGGAAGCCATAAGAGAATGGTTAAACAGTTTCTATGAATTCATACCATACTACTTATAAGATAACACCATACTAATGATATGCTATAACACTAAAATATACCTCAACCCTAAAATGATGTCATAACATTAATATCCATTTTATCTCAACTTGAGAGGGACTCTGGATCAATGATTTAGATATAGATCTAATATAGAGCATAATGGCTAAGGAAATCACACAAAATAATGATGACACCCTAACTCTAAGTATCAATACCTGTACAGACTTCGTTTATCGCCTATAAATTAGAGAGGGTGTTAGCACACACACACACACACACACACACAAAAACTATAGGAAAGTCATATAATTGCATGACCCTATCATCAATTATACGCTATCACTTTCATTATTAGTATTTTCCTACCATTATCATCAATTACACTGAAATACACCATATCATACACATAATTAGCAATTTCTAATATAATAATCAATAAAATAATTAATCATATCAAACAACTACTTAGGGAATTCACATTCAAATACTATTCCCATTAAACCACTGTTAATCATTTTTTTACTATTCACATTCTTATCTCGAAAAGTCCAAGGCAAATGCTCAAACATGTCTCAAATATCCAAAATATCCCAAAAAACTTATCAAATTACCCATTATGTCCATTTTTCTTAATTAACTTATTATATTTCACATAAATGCTAAATGCCAATGAAAATTTACAAAACTCATAATAAGGCTAAATTATATCTTAGTTAGATATATGGTGGAAAGACCAAAATACCCTTTATGCTTTAAAATTTACAATCTAAAAATTCATATTTCACCTACAAATTAACATATAAAGCATCAATACACCAAAATTTCCACATGTAGCATGTTTATCATGAACAACACCATGGAACACAAATAAAATGTCTAAGATGCCCCTAAACATGTTAAAGCTTGAAATAATCACAACAAATCCTAAACATGATCAAATCACAATATATTATATTTCAAACTTTGAGTAGAATACCATATGAACATCATGAAATGCTTAAAATAATTAAAATCAACAAGAACACCAAAAATGGTCAAATGGTCCTACTAATATGAATATGAATATACATGCCAAATCACATAAATCCAAACGAACATTAATTTCATGCTCTTGTTAGGAAGCACATAAAAAGAATAAATACTCATGATTACGACCAATACATGCCTTTTCGATAAAAACGCTAATATGCTCCTACTAATACAAATCCATTATAAACATATGCAAATGCATATAATTCTTTTAACTAACATTTTAGGCAATTTATTTGAATATAATCTTTAAGGAAGCAAGCAAGAAAGAAAAACCAAGGCTCTCTTCAAAATTTACAACGACTTAACTCACTCTTGCCTAAGGAAAAATACTAATGAGTTAAATTTAAGGATTTAGAAGCCAAGGGAAATGAAACCAATAGAGGAAAAGGAAGAAGAATCTCATGAAAAAAAAGGGAGGAATAAAAAGAAGAAGGGCTCAGTTAGATATGTGTGGAGAAAGTATAATGGGAAAAGTGATCATAAAGGCTTTCATGTAAAAAAATGTCTAACAAAGAAAATGTCAAGGCAACACAGATGGTCAGTGCCACCCATAAAGGAAAAAATGAGCGGTCCTTATTCTCTTGAAAGAATAATGAAAGGCTAGAAAGGTTACCAAGAAAGTTCTATAATAATTACATAAATACAATTTTGTTTGGACAACTAAATATGCCAACAAATGGATAAATAAATTTTAAAAAATAATTTTATATTATTTTTAAATACACTCAATAATATCAACATATTATAATTCCTAAATTTTTGTAAATTTTTAATGGCTAAAAAAATATTTTTAGGGTTAAAAAAATGTGATCAAGGCTTGCTAATGTGATGAATCATATATTTTTCATCAACAAATCTATTTATTATTTTGAAAATAATAAGGAAA
This sequence comes from Tamarix chinensis, assembly GCA_030549775.1. NCBI lineage: Eukaryota > Viridiplantae > Streptophyta > Magnoliopsida > Caryophyllales > Tamaricaceae > Tamarix > Tamarix chinensis. Next base: position 164,671,126 of record CM060171.1, on the reverse strand, counting down.
CTCAAAAAAGATGGGTAATTTTAATATCAACAAATCAGAAGGATCTTGGAGAAATTTGATAGCCAGAAGTGGCTTAAAAATGCTTATGAGAATCAACAATCATAATAGGTGACAATAAAGTTTGAATGAAATGTTTCAAAAATGTAACTAAACATTCTAATCGTGTAAAAGATGTTTGAAAATTGTAAATAGGATAAAGTGAATTCTCAATGATTAGGAATTTTAAAAAATAGGGTATTACACCCTTAACTTAAGACATCATTCAAGAACCTACATAATTAAATTTGGTAATTACATGTTAATCATATTTTTAAATAATATTTCCTAAATATAGGCATGAAATTAAATTTGACAAATGATATAGATGAAAACTATCTTATAAATGTTGTTACAAATTGAACTTTTTTAATAAGCCTTTTTTAAACAAGTGTATGACATCCTCAATTCCAATCTATGTATCCTCTTGAAAACCTTTGAACATCATCTGCTAGATCGAATTGTTGATGCTGCTTGTACTCATATATATGGATTAAACCAAAAATAGCCTCATCTTGCAAGATAAGCCTTGACACTAGATTAGAGCCTCCACAAATCTCTTTTGTGCTTTCTCATTCTCTTTCTCCATATTTTTAACCCCTTTTATATTTTCTAGCATCTAAAATGTTATTCAATGTTCTCATTAGCATGATTTTTCTTTTACGTTTAAGCCCCAAGTGAGCATTTTATATATCTAAAATTTATGAAAAATTTGAGGTTGCTTATATTTTAGTATATGTGAGCTAACAATAAAAAAAATGATTAGCAAATATATTTGGTATTTTTAGATAAAATTCACTAATTTTAAGCTTAACTAACCCCTAAAACATATTCTTATCTATTCTTATCTTATCTCATCTACTCTATTAAAGTTAAAAACACCTCTTTCCATTTAAGCCTAGGTAACCATCCCCATGTTATTTATTTATGTTAATTTATCTTATTTTAATCTTTTAACTCCCTTAAATATATAATAATATCTAACTCAACATAATCCCATATTTATATCTTGAATTATCAATATTGTTATCTCTGTTTTGATGCACTTTGAAACCACTAACCACCCTCATCCTCCTCCGTTATTGTATTCAAGTGTAAGTTTTTCTTCACTTCTAAGATTTAATATTTATCCCTTGGATTTTTTCTACACAAATAAGGGTTAAATTTTTTTGTAGTTAGAGTTTATCTTGTCTCTCCTCTTCCTTAAAAATCCAAGTGAATACACTCTTAGGGTGGGTTTGTATTTTATTCTCTTTTTCTTTATTTTATTCTATTTTTGATGATTTTAATGATTTTGTGGTGTTTTATTTGTTCAAGAGCTTCAAGAGGAGGTTTAGATCTTAGAGGAGGGAGCTTTTAAGGTTTGATATTAGGAAAATATAGCTAGACTAAAGTAGGTGGGATTGGGTGTGATTGGTTTTCTTTGATTTTTTGTGTTTCTTACGTTTTTGGTTTTTGGGTTGTTTGGTGGCCTTATTGTTGTGCGTTCTTATTCAATCTTTCTAGTATATTTTTTAGGTGATTTAGGTTAGTTTTGATATATAATATTTTAGGTTTGAGCATGTTAGTATTATGTAGGATTTAGTTGAAAGCATGTTTATAGGAAAAATGGTAAATGCACATGCTCATAGAGTTTTTTCTACTTTTGTGTATTACATTGTGTTTATTGTGATCAAAATGCTAAGTATGCAAATTTGGTGAATTATTTCCAAGTATGGTATATCTTAGGGCTAAATCTTAGTTTATGACTCTTTTGGGGTAAAAATACATTTTTAGATGTTATTGATATTATTTTTTTGATTGATAAGTTCTAATGTATTATAATCGTGCTAATATTGCTAATACTTACTTTTCACAAATTTTAGTAATTGTTTGGTATTTATTATCTACTTTTTAAGCGCTTATCGTAAGTAGGTGAATAGTAGGAATCATAATGAATAATTAATTTTCTAAGTTTAATTGAGATTAGGGTTAATATGGTAAATTTTATCTAAAGACTTGATTAGGAATATCTTAGGGATTATGTGTTGACCATTAACTATAACAATTGACGCTAACCTTTGAAATAGTAACCTAGCATGAATAATGAAATGATGTAAATAGTAATTTCCAACAATAACATATTTTTGGCCTTTCCCATTATGATTCTCGGTGTAATTCAATGATTTTAGTTGATATGAGTTGTAAATTTCCATAAATTGGTCTGGGACATTAGTTTTACTTGTTGATAATTAAAATATCTAAAATTTATTAATAAATCAAGTTTAATATTGATCATGGTTTTAGATGAGTAGCCTTAGTTTGGCTACCAAGGTAGGGTTGTATAGTAGATGTCTTCTATATTCATTGGTATGTGTTATCGCCACCAAGAATTAAAAAAAGGTCTATTTTACTCTATCGGTGATTTATTGACTCTATAGGGGGTGCACATACTCAATGTTAGAGTATCACTTAGGGTTTTGTGGTTTTCCTTACCTATTGTGCTTTGGATATGCTCCCAACCACAAAACTGTGGATTGATAATTTTCCTTCTCAAATAATTTATAATATGTGTTTATTTGATAATGATATTAATAGATTGAATAAGTAGTTTCCCTTGTGTGTGTGTGTGTGTGTGCACCTACTTTTACCAACAATACTATGCCAGAATAATAAATGACATATTCTACTATAGGATACTTAGATATGATCTATATGCTAGTATTTTCTTTCCTTATTATTATTTTTACCATGATCAACATGTTACAATATGTGTTACATGTGAGCATGCTACCACTTTAGTAAGCTATACTTAATTTTTATGTTTATTATATTAGTATTACACTTTATTTTTATACAATAGTGTACATGTGCTTGAGGAGGATGTCCTTATAGATCGAGGACGTGGACTTTGCTCAACTGTGAGTGGGTGGGTTTAGAATAGGGTTATCTTGCATACCATATGGTGTTTATTTTTGTATCCGGATAAGGATATTTTTTACTTATTTTTTTCCCTTCTCCTTCTCCTTGTTTCTATAATTGAACTCTTTGGAGTTTCATCTCTTTATAGAGTAGTGTATATTCAATCCTTCTATATAACTTTCTATTTTTTCTCCTTCTTATTTTTTTTTTGTTTTAAGCTTACTATTTTAGCCTTGAATTTTTTATAAGAATGGTGAGGGAGTTGTCTTTATACTTAGAGCGAGAGTAAAATATGTGTAATTTTTAGCTTTCACAATGAAAATGAAATTTAATAGTTCTTAAAATTTGGGGCGTTCCACCTGATCCTTGATAATGACTAGATCACTCAACCATTCCATGAATTCTCTTACTAATAGTTTAAGTCTAGGTCTTTCCAACTCCAAAGCATCCCTATTAATGACTAAAACACTTAGCCACCCCCAAATTGCATACTTTGGCAAGACATGGTGAATTCTGACCCAAATTTTATAGGCATATATTGTAATGATATGAAAAAATAAATTGGACTCGAGATGTACAGTAGCATTGATCATAATGGGTCCATTTATGATAGTGTCAATTCACAAGGATAATTTTCCTATAATAGTCAAGAGTTTCATTTTTTTTATATAAAATTTGGAATTTAATTATTTAAAAAATAGATATCTCATCAACATCTGAAAAATCTTTAGTAAGGGGGCTAGATATTGATACTACACTTGCACAATGTGAATAAGGCCTTTCATCCATCCACTTCCCGATCGCTTCTTACATTGCCTTTAATTCAGACAATTCCTTCCTTAAAATGTAACATTCTGAAATTTTATAACCTTTATTTTTTGTTGTTTAGCCATTTATTTAAAAACTAACCTTTAAACCTTAGTCTAATTATTTTATTAATAACATTTGGCCCATAACCTAAATAAATTCTTAAATATTTTTTTCGATTATTTTACATTTTTCCTTCTTATTAAATCTATCCTAAATTGAATTATTTTTACCCAATATATTTTATACCTGATACCCTAATCTATCTAAACTAAACCTAAAACTAAAATATTATATATATACACCTACTCGACCCTACCATTTTTTACGTGTCCTGACTTACCCTTTGTTTGTCACATTCTTTTTCTTCTACCGCAACCCCTTTCCCTATATTCACCTTACCTCACGCAATACCTATACCCCTCACTTGTACCATCCCTCTCACTCATCCCTATCACCCTACCTCTCTTTGCCAGCCCATACTCCATCACCTCACCCCTCTCTACATGCACATATACATACACACATATATCTACACCTCCTCAACTAAGCACATACGCTTCTCTATCTTCCTCTTTATTTTTGTGCGCCTCTTCCCACTACCAAAAATTATTTTTTCCCTATAGCAACCGGTCTACTCTTTTCTCAGCGGTTTGATTTGCTAGCCAACCAAACACCATCATTTGCATAGCTTCCCAAGCTCCGCTTCCTTCTTTTTATTCTTCTTCTTATTCTTTCTCCCTTTCTTTTCTTCTCTCCTTCCCTATGGAAATTTTTGCCAAACCCTGCCCCATACGTTTAACACTTCCTCCTGTAGTGATCCCCTAAGAAACGACATTTCTTTACCGTTTCACCCCCATCCCTTCGACAACTCCCACTGCAACCAACCACCACCATCTCTGATCCTATCTATCACTACCTTTTCTTCCCTATTTCCTTCACCACCTTAGCCGAGCCATCCTCCACACTAGCCCACACACCACCATGCTTTAAAGCTTCCTCCATCACCCTTTCCTGCAACACTAAACAACCCCTGCATCACCTCCCTTCGTAGCCTCATCATCCCTATTACTGTCCTACACCACCTCCACCCTCCTACCGCTTTTGGCTACCCCCTCCACAAGAACTCCAACCCTACACAACCTTATCCCATAGCCCTCATCACACCACCATCTCCACCTCAAGCAGTCACCACCATCCATCATCATCTCCTTCCTCTATCACATCCCTTCTCTTTCTCCTCCACTAACCACCATGCCCCACCACCACCACCATCACCCCTCCACCGCATCCTTCCAGCACCAGTCACTACGCCACCCAATCGACCACAGTCCACTACCACCACCATCTCAGCCCACAGCCATCACCTGCACCATTGCCAAAGTTGCAGCCAACCCCCCTAATTATTTCACGCATGGCTCACGCTACATATGCAACGTGAGAAATTTGCCATGATAATTTTGGTGCCAAATTTTAAAATGTAAGGGCATGTTAGTAATTTTAGAAAATAAATATTTTATCATTATAATTATTATTATTTTTTGTTAAATATTAATTTGATAATTTTGGTATTATGCTTAGGTATAAAAATTGATTAGCAGGATCTTATCATTTTAGTACTATACCTCTATTTTGCATTTTTGTTGATTCAAATAACTTTTATAATCTTCTAAAATGTTAGATATCGCATGATAACTCATCAGGATTTTTGTGTCTGAAATATGATAAGCATGATTTGTTAAATTATAATTGTTTTTTATATATTATATTATAAAATTTGGTAAAAAAAAAAGAGAGAGCATGTTATCATATGTAAAATATTTTGGGTACAAAAGTATGGAAAAAATGATGTTTTATAATTATGTATGAAATGTACGTGGAAAATGATAAGATGATCATAATTAGATATAATTATGGAATAATAATCATGGATGTGTGTTCTAGCGGAAATTTAGTTATTTTATGTGTATTATAATTTTTACCATGACAAGCATGTCTAATAGGTATTATATATTGCTAAGCATGAAACTATGTGATAATATAAAATACCCCAAAACCCTAATTTAGGAAATTATGGCAAAATAATAATTTATTAGGAAAATTAATTAAATACACTATTTTATTAAAATAAAGGGGATTAATTAAGGAAAATTAAGAGGAAAATAATAAATAATTAAATTAGAAAAAATTAGGGTGTTTTTCTAATTAAAATGGAACTTGGGAGAATTTATTAAAAATAGCCCAAATAAATCTAAAAAGGAATTTAATTATTACTTTTCTAAAGATTATTATTTTAAATAATCAAAAATACTAAAATATCCTAAACACCCAACTAACCCATCATTTTTCATTTTCCCTTTTCCCTTTTTCCTTTTCCCCCTTCTTTTCCTTTTTCTTTCCTTTCTTTCCTTTCTCCTTTTCTTATTTTCCTCTCCTTCCCCCGGTTTGGGTCAGCCTTCCTCGAGGCCCAAACTCTCCTCCCTCTCTTCCCTTTCCCCCTCCCATACGGCCCAAGCCCGCACCGTTTTCTTTTCTTCCTCCTCCGTCACCGAACTCTGGTTTGCCTTCTTTTCTTCCTTTCTTTCCTTCCCAGAGCGCATGGTCTAACCCTTTCCCTTCCCCTTCCTTCTCCCCGATCCCGACCTGAACCCTACGTTTTGCAGCCCAAATCCCACCGGTAACCACCAACCACCGGCCAACCATCCTTTCCCTCTCTCCCCCATTATTTTCTTTCCCATTTTCAACCCAACAAACCTTCTCCCTCCTCACGCATGCCTGCCCCTTTCCTTTTCTCTCACCCGACCACCAACCCTCCCTACCATGGCATACCTGTGTTGGCCTACAACCGTTGGCCAGTGGTCCTGCCTCACCTGCCCCTTCTTGTCCTCTTCCCTCTTTGTTGGTTTCCCCTCCAATTGGCTTATAAATACCACAAGGGCAGCCATAATCGACCCTTTGATTCGCAGCCTAGAAAAATCAACCCTTGTGCCACCTCCCGATCAGACGACCGCCCCGTCTCCGCCTACCAAACCATTCCCTGTATCTCCCCCCAACCAAACTACACCCTCCACCACCCTCAATTCACCTTGCATGAGCCACCCATTCGTGCATAGTCCCCCTCCCGATCAGCTACACCTCGACCACTGCCGCCTTTCGCACAATTGTTCGCCGCCTATTTTTCCACAACAACCACTCCCTCTACCCTCTAGAACAACCAAGGGAGCTTCCTATACCTTCCCACACCTTCTTTTTTTCCCTGCCTCTCTCTCCTTCTCCCTTCTCCTCCCTCCACCACCATCAGCCACCACACCTGCCGCCATGCACCGCCCCCTTTGGCTGCACCACTACCTCTATTCCAACCCTCTCCACTTGAGGCACCCACCACCACCTCAATAACCCCCTCATTCCCTCTATCCTAGCCTAGACAACCATTTCTCCATCTCTCTTCTCCCTCCACTGCCGCTGCCGCCAAGGGGTACTCTAACCTCCCCAACCCTAAACCCTTTTTATACAAGTTTTAGCTATTTTTAGTAGTATTAATAGTATTATTCTTAATATTATTATCATTATCATCATCATCATCATCATCATCATCATCATCATTATTATTATTATTATTATTATGTTATCATTATTATTACCCTTATCATTTTTATTATTTGACCTAACCCCAGAATATTCTAATTAATATTATTATTATTATTTGCCAACAACTCTAGTATTATTATGATTATCATTATTACCATTAAGATTATTATTATTATTATTATTAATGCTAACTTTGACACATTATCACTTTTATTATTATTGTAAATATTTGAATCCTTATATTACTATTACCATTTTGATTATTATTATTAGTGTTATTCTTAACATTATTATTATGGTTACTACTACTACTACTACTACTACTACTACTACTACTACTACCATCATCATCATCATCATCATCATCATCATCATCATCATCATCATCATCATCATCATCATTATTATTATTATTATTATTATTATTATTATTATTATTATTACTATTACTATTACTATCACTATTATTATACTTTATCATATTATGATCACTAAGGTTACTACTATTATGATTATTGGGACCCTTATTAGCATTATTCTTGAGATTGGAACTGTTATTATTATTATTATTACCATTATGGTTAGTAGTTTAATATTACTAATATCACTATTATTATTACTAGGATTTGGATTGTTATTTGTATTATCACTACAACTACTACTACTACTACTATTATTAGTAATATTGAAGCTATTATCCTTAACAATATAAATATTGCTAAAATTACTTTAACATGAACCGATGTATCTACTAAGACCTACTTTGATTCGTAGTAGCATGATTAGCTACCTTATGAATAATCACCCTACTTTTACTTATAAAAGTACTATTATCATTATTAGCCCTAATAGTAGGTTATGATAAGGTTAAGGTAGGAATAATGGTAATTTTGGTAAGAGGGAAGTTAATCCATAGTATTTTCCTCTTATAGATGAATTAAGTCCAAACCCTAAGGAGGCATAGGAACGTGCTCCAAGACCGGTGTCGTATTAGGTAAGGATGTACCTAAGATCAACTATGTGTGTGTTATGTACCTTTTGTGCCATGTGTTATGCCATGTTGTGTACTTTATGGTTATAATGACTAATTACTTGTAGCGCAACTTGGAGTTGAGGTATGCTTATGTGAATTCCTTATGGCATGTGTATAATGATTATATATGTTGTGCTTATGATATTATATTATGTGACCCTCTAGGACATGCATGTCAGAAAGTTTAATAATATAATATGAGGTGAAAGGATGAAGTGGGAAAAGGGGGAAGTGAGTTGATCTAATTATCTCATGACTCATGAGGGGGAAAATAAAATGAGGTTATGATCAAAATAAACGAATGATGTGAATCTTGAATGGAAAGTTTCTAGGGTTTGCATGGGATGGATGGATTCTGCATGGGGATGATCTTTACGTGAGAAAATTTGTCTTAGAGCGTAAGTAAGGTAAGGGGAGAGTTGTGGAGTGATTGGAGACTTAGAGTGAAAAATAATATGTAGGTTGGTATAAGGGTGTATAGTGAACCTAGTTAGGGTTTGGGAGGAAACCCTAATCTGAGGGGGAATGTGAAAGTAAAAATAATTGAGGAAGAGTGAAGTATGGGATAAGAGTGAAAATTTATTATATGTATGATGAGTATGGGTGCCATAGGGAAGAAGAGATTTTAGGAGAAAAATGGAGAAGTGACTTGTGGGGGAAATAAGGTGCTAATGTTTAGAGTGGCCAACTAGGGTTCATAATCACATGTGTAATAGGTGAGTAAAGTGATATGATTAGGGTTGAATCTAAATGAGATGATGTGTTGGGCGATAAAAGAAATAATGGTTTTGTAAGTCAAAGGAAGGTTAGGCCACATAGGTTTGATTAGGGTTTGAGGGGAAAATGTAACACCCCTAAAATTCACTACTGAAAAATTTCGTTAATAAAAAGGGAAATTGGCGGAAGCAAATAAATAAAACGTGAACTTTGGGAGTATTACCGCCACACTTAGTACCAGACCGGTTCACTCATACCGTTCCAGTACTAAGTGCTAAGGCTAAAGGAAATCAAATACAATTTGGTAGAAATTCAACATACATAAATCAGAGTAGCGCATCAAATCATTACAAGAATAAAATCCACCAATGGTGGTTACCTTAGCAACGTTAACATTTAAAACCATGAATTTAAATGAGAAAGAGAAAAATCCTAACGGTACCGGATAATTCCTTACTCTCTTTCCCGTTGCCCACTTGAGTAGCACCAGAAAAGACCTGCAAGGGCACTGCCCATTGAATAGGCAGGGGCCTCATAAAGGGAATCCCTTCAGTACTACGGTACTGAGTAACCCTTTAATACCACACTTAAAGACAAGCCTGCATACGGCACATAATGCAAGCTATATACATAAATAATGAGAGATGGATACATAATAATAACATACATAATAATTTATAAGTCACGATCGATACTTTTGGGCCTTAAGCCATGTCATAGTGTAAAATCGATATATTCGGGCCTTAAGCCATTATTCCGTCATCATTCAATCAGTCTCATATTTTATATCCATGTGAGTGCGAGAACCCCACTATTATAGCCGGTGGACCGGAAAGTATACACTCAGAGCAGAACGCCACTGACCACTATTATTTGCCGATGGACCGGTCTGGCCCCGACTCACATGGTGTTCCACTATAAGTGATTAGTATTTTGCCATAACTTTATTCACATACAATACTGGTTTTATTGAGCTCAAGACCCCCACTATTATTGCCGGTGGACCGGAATATATATAAAATCATCATCCAGGGCACAACGCTCCTGGCCACTATTATAACCGGTGGACCGAGATATATAAAGAATCATCATCCAGGGCACAACGCTCCTGGCCACTATTATAACCGGTGGACCGGGATATATAAAGAATCATCATCTAGGGCACAAAGCTCCTGGCCACTATTATAACTGGTGGACCGGTACTCAATATCATAATCATCTAGGCCCGGCTCATTAATATTCCACTTTCAATAATAGTATCTTTCCTTTCTTTAATCAGCACATTAATCATATTTATTTGCCTCGAACGGGAGATCAATAACCCGGGACACAAAGGTACACCGGTCGTACCGGTGCATATCAGCTACTCAGTACCCTTCAACCACAAACCCAAGGACGCAAAGGTACCCTGGTCGTACTGGTGCATAAAGCTAACTCAGTACCCTACCGACAAGGACACCTAATCCATAAATATGCATACCCTCTAACTAGGTCCGTAGAGCTAGAAAGAGTAAGATATAGGGTCTGGCTGGGGCACAAAGGCACACCAGCAAATACCAGAATAATCGTGGACTAAACCACGTCCTTAGGGTAGCGACCCCTAAGGAGTCACCATTCCCGATCTCGAGGTCTTTCACTTTAAGTAATAGTGTCTTAATTAAGGTGATCATGAAAAGCACAACAATCGGATACTTATTCACTTTCAATCGTTCTGATATCATTAATCGTTTCTTATTCAGATGATTATCCAAGATATCACGGAGAAAACCATTAAGGCCATACTAATTATCAAATACTCTTACTTGGCTAATCAGCATTATTTAAATCATATTATAATGGTCCACAATCACAACGACATGTTAGGTACAAATTACTCATTTACCCTTTACTTATATAATCGCTAAGTCATCCCTTCCTTACTTGATAGATTACCATATGACCCTTTGGGTTGCATAATTACCAAATTACCCCTTATCCAATTTAGGTTATCAAGTTGTCTCCTACACTTTTTAGATCACAATTCACCCCTCATAATTGCTACACTTAACATATCTCCCCTTTGGTTGGTTAGATTACCGAGTTGCCCTTCTCCTTTGTTATAATTACTAAATTGCCCTTGTGATGGATAAACTACCAAATCACCCTCCTTCATTATCATAGTCACCATTTTACCCCTTCAGTTGGTTTAATAATTACTAATTTACCCTTTCGTTGGATAAATTACCAAATTGCCCTTCTCCTTATCATAATTACCATTTTACCCCTCTCAATTATTTTAATTGCCATTTTACCCTTTTTAATTATCATAAATCCCAAAATTACCCTTCTTCATAATTACAAATATTAATTTACCCTTCTTCATAATTATAATTACCAATTTTACCCTTCTCCATCTTTATAATTACCATATTACCCTTCTCCATTACTAAAATCACCATAATGCCCTTTTATTGATTAATTTACCAAATTACCCTTATCTATTATCATAATTGTCCAATTAACCCTTTTTAATCATACTTTAATTATTAATTTATCATTTGTCATTATCGTTATTACCAAGTTACCCCTTACTACTGGGTTTACCATAATATCCTTTTATTTACAAAATCACTCTTCTACCCCTTACTTTCAAATTACCATAATATCCTTTTATTTACAAAATTACCACAATACCCTTTTTATTTATGAAATTACCCTAACACTCCTTTTACCTTACAAATTACTATTTTACCCTTTCACATCCAAAATTACCATCTTTATCTTTCCTTACATAATTACCATTTTGCCCTTCTTTTCCAAAATTACCATATTACCCCTTTACTTATAAATTACCATTTTGCCATTCACTTATACAATTACCATACTACCACTTACTTATGAAATTACTATTTTACCCCTCTACTTCCAAAATTTGCCATAATGCCCATTTACTTGAAAAATTACCATAATGCCCTCCTTCATCCAAAATTACTATTTTACCCCTACTTCCAAAATTACCATTCTTACCACTTATAAAATTACTATATTGCCCCTTGACTCCAAAATTACCGCTTTACCCTTTTCTCCAAAAATTACCATAATACCCCTTTACTTATAAAATTATCATTTGGCCATTTAATCATAAAATTACCATATTATTCTTTTATCTCAAAAATTACCATAATACCCTTCTTTCTCACAACTTACAATTTTATCCTTTTACTTATAAATTATCATTTAACCCCTTTCTTTTTAAATTACCAAATTACCCTTTTACTTATAAAATTACCGAAATACCCTTTTCACTTATAAAATTTCCACTCAACCCCTTTATTCACCATTTTTATGAATTTACCATCACTACATAAAATAATGATATTAGTACTTCATTCTTATCATCTAAGTCCACCAACTTGTCATTATTCAACATAATACTCATTAGCAACTACATACATTAGATCACATACTTCATAAGCATAATTACTAAAATACCCTTAGGCAATAATATTACTCATGCATTAGCAACATAATACATCATAAACAAGCATTTAATATTTCCATCAATAATCAAACTTCTTCCTTAATTATTATACCTACACATGGCACAAAGGTTATCATACTTTTCCTTTTTATCAAGCAATATAAGCAACCATATATATATATCATGTTAAGCACACAAACCATGCATAAAATCATACTAAATCCCTAATGTGCTAGCATACGTTTTTCCATGTATTTAAGGGAGGATTAACGATTACCTTAATTCCGCAAAATATCAAATCTTACCGGTACCCCAGTTAAAGATTCAGGCTTTATTAGCAACTCAACACCTAATAATAATATTAATCATTATTAGGTTAGAAGTAAGAAATTAAAGGATAAAACTTTATAAAACAAATTTATTTAATAATAATACACTTTAATTAAATATGAATATACCTCAAAATTTAACTAAATGAATTTCAAAACAAGGGGGAGCTCACGATGCATGAGCAGCGTGAGTCTCATGCAAAATGAGGGGAGAAAAGGGCTCGAAGAGGGTGAAGGAAGAAAAATAAGCCATTTTTGGGTTGGGGTCTTTGGGCTAGAAAAGAGGGGAGGTGGGGGAGGTTTCAAGGCAAGGGAATGGTGTAGAAGTGAAGAGGGGGTGTAGGTGGAGGCTAAGGGTGGTTTCACGGCGACATAGGGCTGCGGAGACGACGGCGGCAAGGCGGCGAAGTTGGCTGCCAAGATGGGTCAAGGTGGAGGGGTTGAGAAGAAAGGAAAAGGAAAGGGAAAAATGGAGGGGTGCAAGGGTTGTTTTCGGCCAACTAATGCATGGTGGTGGTAGAAGGGGTTGCAGGGTGTCGAACGGTGGGTTGGGTGGCGGGAGAGGTGGTTGGACGGCGGCGGAAGTGGCGGTTGCAGGTGGCTCGGCAGTAAGGGGAAAAATGGGGAGAAAAAGGAAGGGGTGGAAAAGGGAGGAAGTGCAGAGGCTCGAATGTGGCTTGGGGGGTCTCGTGGTGGCGCGAGGTGGTAGTAGGTGGTGGCAGAAGGTGGCGCATGGGCTGGGTGCGGTGGTTAGGACGGCGGTGAAAAAAAAAAACGGGGAAAAATGGAGGGAGAAGGAAGGAGAGAAGAGGGAGCTTGGGGAGGGAGAAGGGGCTCGAAAAATGTGGGAATGAAGGGTCGGTGAGGGTAAGAAAAAGAAGAGGGTGAGGCAGGGGGAGCAGACGGCTGGCTGGCGAACGTACGCAGGTGTAGGTGACGGTCAGTTGGCAGGGGAAGGGAGGGAAGAAGAAGGAAAGGGAGAGGGGTACGCGGGGTGTGGTCCAAGAGTCGGTTTGGCTCGAAAAAGGAAAGAAAATGATGGGGGAAGAGAGAGAGGGAGAAGGAGGTAGGTGGTGATGGCAGGTGGTGGCAGTTGCAGGCGGCCAGACGCTCGACCATGGCAGAACTGGTGGTCGGGCGTGGGAGAAGGAAGAAAGGGAGGGGAGGTGCACGAACGGCTGGACCGGCGCAGGAAAAGAAGGGAGCCGGCCGGTCCAGGGGGAAAAAAAGAGGAGCGTTTGGGCTGGGGCCTGGGTGTGCCGTGTGAGGAAGAGGAGGGAGGAGAGACGGGCCTGTGGCCCAGCACGCAAGGATGGGAGGGAAGTAGGCCGGTGCGGGCGGCCCAAGGAGGAGAAAAAGGAAAAGAGAAGAAAGAAGAAAAAGGAGAAAAAGGAGAAGGAAAGGAAAAATGAAAATGAGAAAATAGGGGGAATAAATTAAATTAATTTATAAAATCATAAAATGTAATATTCTTGATAAATTATTTAATTAAATAATTTAATTCGTTATAATCTAATATATTAGTTTAAAAAGGATAAGGTTAGTAAAATATTAGTTTGGAAATTTATTTAAATAAAATAACATGATAAATAGCAAAATATTTATTTTTAATTTATTAAATACTCTTATCCGAATTTACATACTCTAAGATCCATAAAATAATCAAAATGAATAATTTTGAAAGCAAATTTTATTTCAAATAAAGGTTATTTATTAGAATATAGGTTTTCGAAATTTTTAGGGTATTATATAAAACCCTAGAGGATGATAGTGAGTGGATTTGGATGTCATAAGGTGACGGGCCTTATCCCACACCCTTAGGAGTTAGGTTTTTGTTATGAGTAAATGGAAGGAGGAATGGACTTCGGGGTATGATAGGAGGTACAGAAGTCTCAAGATATGGGACGAGCCCTCTTGGGAGGATAGAAGTAGAAGGTTGGTGACATGCATATCAAGGGTGAAATATTTATTGAATAAGACACGAATAAGATACTAACCATTTAAAGAAGAAGATTGTTGAGCCGAGCCCATACCGGTCCACCAGCGAATAATATTGGCCAGGATCCGGGTTGCCCTAGAGAACGGTCCACTGGTGAATAATAGTGGCCAGGAGCGTTGTACCATACATGTTTTCGGTCCATCAGTTATAATAGTGGGGGATTCCGTACTCAACAAACCAAACATAATAATAATAAGACATGGGAAAGACACTAAGTAATTACAGTGAAACACTATATGAGTTAGAGCCAGATCGGTCCACTAGCAATAATAGTGATCCGGAGTGTTCTGTCCTATATGTATTTCGGTCCACCGACTATAATAGTGGGGTTCCCGCACTCGTATGGATTGATAAATAGCGTGTGTTAAGTGAGTATATTAATCCTTGATCTAAAGAATAAGTTTATCTGGACCGTAACTCAGCCTTCATTATTTGTATTGGTGTATGTTGCATATATGATCATGTTTGTGTTATATGCCTTATATGTTTGGCCTTAGGTGCATGGTTACCTTAATCAGTACATAGCGCATTGACCACCCTTTTCATGGGTGATGCTCATTCCCATGAGCATATGACCCACCTAAGTTTGTACAAGTAGGAGATGATATCTTCGATGTCTTCGATACTTATGAGGCATCAGGTGGGGCTGAGAGTTGATCTTGGACATGGCCTGGGGACAAGATCATCTTGGCTGTAGTCTCTTTTTCATTTCATTTACCTTGTATCATTTTATCTTAGTCCTTTTTATCGTACTATACTTTTTATTCATTTCGAAACTTTAATTATGTACTCATTTGGATTGTAAACCTTTTTATGCGTACTCTACTTTCCATATTATGAACTTTCTAGTTCTTTTATGAATTATGGTTTTAAGTTTAATCAATGGTTGTTGGTAAATTTCCTTTAGCCTTGTGGTTAGTACGAGACTGGCCGAGGGTTGGGCTGTGCTGATCTACTATATCTTTTAATAAAATATAATTTTTCAGTAGTGATTTTGGGGGTGTTATATCATGGGTATTAAATACTCATGCTAGGTTTTTATATACAAAATATTGAGTACGGGAAATTGGTTATTTGACTTACCTGTTAATTTAGCTGCATAATAAATTAATTTAATTGTTATATTTTAGCCTTTTATGGTAAATCTATTGAAATACCCCAAAAATCCTAAATTAAGAAATTATAGCTAATTAAGGATTTATTAGGAAAATTAATTACATAAATGATCTTGTTAAAATAAGAGGGAGTAATTAGGACAAAATCAATAGGAAATTTATAAATTATTTAATTGGAGAAAATTAGGGCGTTTTGCTAATTAAAATGGAATTTAGGAAAAATCTTATAAAAATCCTAAATCAGCCTAAAAAGGGAATTAATCATTATTTTATTAAAATATTATTATTTTTAAATATCCCAAAATACTAAAATATTTTAAATACCCCCAACTCACCTATTTTTCTTTTCTTTCCTTTTTTTCCCTTTTTGTTTTTCCTCTCTTTTCTTTCCTTTTCTTTAGTTCCTTCCTCTCCTTTCTCTTTTTCTTTCTTCCCCGACCTGGGCCAACCCAGCCCTACGACCTAACCTTCCCCCTTCCTCCTACATTGCCTAAGCCTGCGCACGACACCCTCTTCTCCCCCCAGCCAGCCGGCTCTCCCTTTCTTTTTTTTTCTTTCTCAGGACCAACGCCGCTGCATGCTAGGCCACCACACCCATTCTCTTCCCTGCCACTCCCTCTCTCTCCTCCACCTAATCCCATCCACTCTCTCTCCTTATGCATGACTCTCTCTCCTCCCCATTTTCCCTTCCTAAGCAGTCCATTCTGTAAGTTTTAGTAGGCCTTCCTCGACCATTAGGCCGCTGGCCGACAATCGCACGCCGGCCACCAACCTCCCTCACTCCCCCTCTCTCCTTCCCCCTCAACCTTAGCCTATAAATACCCTCATCCACCCCTATTCAATATTTTTTTCTCTCAACCCCAAAACCCCCTCTTATCGCCACCTCCTATTTCTAGTACTAAGTGTGGCGGTAATATCCCCAGAATTCACAGTTTTATTATTTCGCTTTTGTTAATCCTTTTCATTAAACAACATTTTGCAGTAGTGAATTCTAGAGGTGTTATAGTTATTGTGGTTAAATATTTATGAATGTGTTGTAGGGGTGGCTCGACCAAGGGCTAGTTCTTCCAAACTAAGACTTCCTGTATTATTTTTGAGTTCGCTATAATATTTCTCGCATGCTTTACTTAAATTTTTATATATAATATGTTGAGATTTGAGCATGTTTAGGTATAGTTATAAGTGATTATGGTTTTGCTTGCTCTAGGGGTATTTTTAGTATTTTCACATAAAATCTATAATTTTCCGTCATATGCCTACTATGTGTTGTATTATTATGTTGAACATGAGAATCATATGAAAATAGTAAGCTAGATATGTGTGATTAGGGTTTTATGTGCTAAATGGGTTTAAATTTTCCTTAATGGGAAAATAATAATTTTCCATTTCTAAAATTTTTCATAATTATAATTTTATGCTAAAATGGTTATTTTAATTTTATTTATCTCCGTCATAAATTTTATTCAATTTTAACAAAAAATGGTATTTAATGGAGAGTTTAATGAGTAGATCATCTATAAGGGCATTTTGATTATTTACGACCTAATGTGCCTAAATATGAATAGTTAGGTTAGGATAACCCTATTTTAGTTTAGGTTATCTTTAATATTGACTTTGAATTTATGTTGGACCATTGACTTTAGGGATGGCTTGAATAATTGGAAATAGTGTGGAATTGAATTTGTGGTATATTAAGTGATATTGTATGACCACCTCTATTTTATGATAGTATATGAGGGTTTAATTGGGTTGTATTTGGTTATTGGTTTGGTAGTTTCCTTTATGTACTACTTATTTTTGGTTTGTTAGTTTGGTAGATGTTATTGTGCACTACTTGATTTTAGTTCGCTAGTTAGGAAGTTATTATCGTGAATTACTTGGTTTTGGTTAGTTGGCTTGGTAGTTACCTCTTTGTACTACTCAGTGTTAGTTTGTAGGTTTAGTAGTTACTGTTGTGCACTACTTAGTTTTGGTTTGTTGGTTTAGTAGTTGCCATTGTGCACTACTTGGTTTGGTTTGTTGGTTTGGTAGATGTTGTTATGCACTATTTAGTTTTTGTATATGGGCTGATAACTGTATTAGTTCTTCCTTCTTATGTTTATGAGTAGTATAGAGGTGGTTAATAGAAAAGGGATTTATTATGCTTTATTTTATTCCCCTTCGTGGGATACCCTTGGTGAAATTGGATTAATGAGACAATTGTAATATGGTTAAGTGTGATAAGATGACCATGTGGCCTATAGTAGGATATAAATTATGGCATGAAAATGTATTTTAATTATGGTATGTATTATTTGATGTGTTATGCCATGATTTGTCTTATGGAATCCCCTACATGCCCTATGTGACCTTTGCATGGTTAGTGTTGTGTAGTGGGTTTACTTAGTACCATTATATTGATGGGTTTTGTTTTATGGTTTTCTACCTATTTAATGGGTTTTTCATGATTAATTATATTGATTTCTCTTAACCTTGTAGGTTTTGTTGGTAGTGGTAGCAACTTGGGATGGGTTTGAGAGCTGCTAGGGATATCTAATATCTCTCTCTTTGTCTCTCTCTAGATGTACTTTTCATATTCTTGTTGCCCCCATTGGGACATCAAGTGTTGTAAATTTAATTCAATGTATTTACAGTCTCTATCTTCTGCTTTTCCTTGGGTTTTTGTTAGTTTTTGCCTCAACTTGTGATTAAGTATTGACCATATTTAATAATTGGGACCAAGGTTTTTTTGGCCTTGTAATTGACACGGGTTAGTATTAGTCATACCTCACTCTATGTTGGTTGCGTCCTCTAAAAGAAAAGTTTTAAGTACTAAATTTTGGGGTGTCCCATCGTAAGAGGGAAACACATAGTCTGTTGTAGGATACTTTTAAGTTATTCTCAGTCTTTTGGTGGATCTTTACACTTTTTGTTGAGCTTTAAGTGAATCAAACTCTTGGGATTGTACTAGCTCAATTTCATAATCTTCATTCTCCATTACCTCAGTCTATTACCTCGGCATCTCTTCATCTTAATCAGAATGTTCCTCAACTGCACCTATTGGGTCAACATTCTTCATCAAGCCTTCTATCTCGTAATCATTACAAGATTACACAAGATCGTCGATGTAAGCCTCAAACCTCTCATCTTCCACAAATTATTTAATGTTTTGTTCCTTAAGGAATACATCATTCATACTTCAAATGACATTATTAACTACTAAATCGTACGTCTAGTAGCTAAAATTCTCTTCACCATATATAATAAATACTCACAATAATCAAGCAATACCAAATGGTTTTAGCTTACATCCCTACCAATCTACACTTCATCGGCCACATCATCATTGAGAGGAATTGTTGGAGATAAGTTGATAAAGTGACATGCGTTCGTAGAACTTTACCCTAAAATGATCTTGAAAGCTTGTGATGTGAGAGTAAGCACCTTACCCTCTCCATCTATGTGTGGTTCATCCATTCCACCACCCCATTATGTTGAGGGGTTTTAGGAACATTCTGCTTATGTTAGATTCCATGAGCTTTACAATATTCATCAAATAGACAAAGGTGTCTTTCTCAATTATCTATCAAAATACAAGTCAACTTCCTCCTCGTATCACCCCTCAACTTTAGCATGAAATACCTTAAAGGTTACCAAAACATGATCCTTATTTTTCTTATAAACCTAGGGCTTCATAGATATGTCATCAATGAATGTCACAAAATATAATGATCCACCTAGTGACTTTACCTTCATCGGACATATGTCCGAGAACATCCGATCAAGTTTCCCTACTAACTATCTGTCAACAACTTTGACAAAATGGGCTCAATTTTGCTTTCCCATGACACAGTGAATGCATTGGCCAACTTTACCCCTTATACCTATGGCAATGTGCCTCAAGTACTGAGAAGATTTATCCCATTATTGCTCATATGGTCGAGTCTATGATGTCATACATTACCATATAATTCTTCCACAAAGTTCACCTCGGCTGACAGACACACATTTGCTTGAGTATGATATAGTGAACAACACTTGATTCCCTAGTCACTACCAAGTACCCCTTTTTCAAATTACACAAGCCATTTCCAAACTCACTTATATATCCCTCATCATCAATATTTCCAAATGAGATGAGTATTATTCTCAAGTTTGGATTATGTCTTAAATACTTGAGTTGTATAGTACAATCCAAGCTTGTCTCTAGTTGTATAATTTCTATACAGACTATCTTTGAGATGCCATCATTACCCATCCATATTTCATTTAAGTTTTATATGTATAAGTGGAAAATAACTTCTTGTGTGGGGTGATATGGTAGGACGCACCATTGTCCACTACCTAGTCGGCATCTGCATATGAAGTGCTTGTCCCAGTATTCAAACTTTCTAAGACAAGTAACAATTGATCATTGGTGATGATTGTAGTCTCCTCATCCATATCAACTCTCCCATTTTCACCCTTCATTAAATTCCAATAATCCTTATTTCATTGGACGAGTTTCCCATAATGAAAGCAAGGCTTATCCTTCTTTGATTTTCCTAGTCTACTCTTATACCTCTCCCCTACATCTCGTCCTTGGATCTCTTTCGCCCCACCATAAGTGTCTCAAAATTTTATGAAGAAGACACACCACCTGCTCTTCTCATCTCTTTTCCAAGAAATGATATTGTCACCGATTCCATTATAAGCTTTCCACCCAAGGAAAAATTACTGAGAGACACAAAAAAATCTTCTAGTTGTCCAATAGAGAACCTTTAACACCTTAAAATTTGTTAACCCCCTTTTTAGTTGGTTAGCCTTTTACTCAAAACCTAACCCTAAATACTTGACTTAATTATTTTTATTAATAAACTTGTAATCCTTAACTTATATAAATTCTTAAAATATTTTATCCTAATTATGTTACCATTTTCCCTTTTTATTAAACACACCTTGAATTGGTTCATTTTTTCCTATTTATTTTTCATAACCGAGTGCCCTAACTTAACCAAACTAAGCCTAAAATAAAAATAAAATAATCATAATTCTATACTTAGCCTATCCCCTCTACTGTGTCATATTTCCTTGCACCAAACACTCCCCCTGCCTCCCTCCATTTTCACGCCGTATGCGAATACCCTCACCTCTCTATTAAACCATCATCCCCAATCCGCTACTTATATGCTCCACCCCATCTATTATGTTCCAATTTTTCCAACCCAACCCAACCTACTATCTTCTTCTTCTTCCTCCTTCTCCTCTACCCTAATCAACCAACTTTTTTTCTTTATTCTCCTCCCTCACTGAATCCCCTACTTATGGTTTTTCATTTGAACCAACACCGCAAAACTCAACCTCCCAATTGTCCTCCTTGTTGTGTAACACCCCTTATTCAAATCATCACTCTCAACTATGCCCCTCACATGATGCCACCACCACCATCCACCATTTAACATTACCACCATTCACCATCGTCATTCTCTAACAACCAAACTCTTCCCAGTTTCCACCTTTTCCTTTGCAACACTCTCCACCATCCTATTCCATATACACCACCACTAAACCCCCCATCTTCACCATCATCACGCAACATCACCCATCTTCACAACCCTCAACCATCTAATGTCAACCTCCAACGTAGCCCTTGTCTGGTTGCATCACAACCTGACGTTGCTCCCTCCATGCAATGCCAACCTCCTCCGAGGTTGTTTCCCTCATCTTGCTTTCATGCTTGACGAAGCTGTTCACCAACACCTCCTTTCCTTAACTTTACCACCTAGCTACCACCTTCATGCCCCTACCCAGTTGCGTAGACCTTGCATTTATACCGTTATTGTGTGGCTAACTAATGTAGCGTAGCCTTTACCATGTGAAAGGTAGTATGAGGTTACTTATTCTTCTCTTGTCAATTTTAGGGTTTTTTTAAATTATATTTTGATAAATATTTTAATATTATTTGTCTGTTTATGAGTTAGATATTAATATATAAATTGTTGGTTTATTTTAGGTAAAAGAGGTTGATTAGTTGAGCCAATTAATTTTTAAGTAACTAGAATGGTCATAATCACTAATTAGTTTTGTTTGTGATTGTGACTAATGATATGGATGTTGAGTCTATGAGATATGATGTAAATGTAATGGTTATTTGGTTAAGATTTGTTCTAGTTCTTTTTTACTTCACAAAGAATCCCTTGGATTCTTAGTTGATAAGTTTTAATTTATGTTTTTAATGAGTTGGTATGAGAAGCATGTGGCTTTGGTGATGTTTATTTATCTAGCATGGTTATTGTACTTACTATCATATGTATATTTTAGTATTTTATACCATGTTCATTTGTAATACCTTCTATATGTTTCAGGTGAGATTTTCATGTTTAGTTTTGTATAGTGGGTTATGTAATATCGTTGTACTAATGGGTTTAATTTTATAGTCCCCCGTTTATTCAATGGGAGTGGTGGCTTTGTAAGATATTTGATGGTACTCATTGATTCAATACTCACATTGTGTTGCTTCCAGTGAGTGTGATTAGGTTTGATTTAGAGTTAATATCTAGAATCTCTCTCTCAGCTTTTATGTCCTCTATTTTCATTAAACATGTTCTCTCCTCTCTATTTTGTACCATGTATTACAGTGGAATTAAGTGTTTTTCACACCCGATTCCTAAGTACAAGGTTAATTTTGCCTTGCAGTTGACGTAGACTATGTATAAGGAGTGTGTATTATGTGTTGGAAATGGTGTAGCACCTCAAAATTTTGTGTTTTAGCTTCAAAAATTTACTCTTTAAAATAAAAAAATTTTAAGTGCTAAAAATGAGGGTGTTACAGAAACTTAGACCAATAAAGCTTGAACTTCATCCCCAAACACTATCTCCATGTTCTTCAACTGAATAAATATGTTGTATAACTCATTAAGGTGTGTTGCGATGGGTGATCTATATTTGTACATCAATTTGTACAAATTTCTCATGAGTTGTACTTTGTTTCTAGCTGTTAAGTTTGCATTAAGCTAATTTAGCCTGGACCACACTCTATAGGTAGTTGTTTCTTCCTCAACATGATTAATGAAATTGTTATCTTCCCATTGATGGACATAACTATAAGCTCTTCTATCGAGCTTCTTCCACTCCATTTTTTTTTCATGCTCTCAAGCATGACTCCTTCATTCTCAATAATATTAGCTAGCTCTTTCACAGAGTGTTGGTCTTCAATTTTACTATTCCATATTTTATAATTCATGTTTCTCAACATCACAGTGACTGTGAATCTGCTCTAATACTTATTCTTGGAAAAAATATCCCTCGGTCACATGGATAATAACCTCCTCAGCCAATTGTACAATTATGAGAACATTTTAAGAGTGAATTGTATGAGAAAATTATAATCCCACTATTCCATATTTTATAATTTATGTTGCTCAACATCACTGTGATTGTGAATCTGTTATGATATCAACTATTGGAAAAAAAAATCTCCCTCGACCAGGTGGACAATAAACTCTTCAACCAACTATAAAATACGAATAATGGAAGAAAAATTGGGAGCTTGCTTCACAATATTTCTATGTGTATCTCCGCTGCTATTTACAAATGGGTAGGAGAGTCTTTTATACCCTCTCTCGTCCTTAGTCAGACCACTGAACTATCATTAGTTATCAACTTATAAATCTTTTTACCTAACATTATTCATAGTTAGAGAAACATACAAGTTGAAACTTAATAATTTACCCTATGAGTTGTCGCCTAACAACTTTTAGGTCATCATATTAACGAATACCAAATTTCTTATATTGAGGGATTTCCTAACCACTCCCTGTCATGGTGTCACCCCATATTCTTTCATGTCTTCTTTTTTTATCTCATCCATAAGACCTTTCTATCCAATTGGTTCCATCTATTAGTCTTCGGTTGTTGCTCTTGGCTGACTGATGGAATTGCCTTTAACTTGTCACGCCCTAGCTAATGCTCTTGATTATCACCCCTACATGATGCCACTTGGTCGATGCCTTGGTTGCCACCCCTATTTGTCCACCCTTAGCTAAAACGAATTGGCCAACTGTATTGGTTTTCCAATCAAGAAACCCCAAAATTTATGAAATAGATGTCCATACCTTTTTTCAATGCCCAACAACTAAGGCATGATGGGAATGATGCCCCATAAAGATTTAGGGATGGAAATCGGATGAGTTTTATCTGTTAGATGTGTAAATGGATATGGATATAGGTATGGAGGAAGGGGAGAAATATCTACCGATTTTAGGTATGGATATGGGTAAGGGTCCTCAAATTCGTACCCATACCCGATATAAAATTACATTTTTACCTTCATTTATGTACCCTTAAGCATATTTTGTAAGGTTAAAAGTGAAGATATGATTAAATTTAAACAATCTAAGTATATAATTATAACATTAAATGAATTTTTACTTTATACTTAATGGGTTTTACCCGATGGATATTTAAACGGATATAGATATGGATATGAATGAGGAAAAGAATACCCTCCAGATTTGGATATGGATATGAGTATAGGTTTTCTTATTGGGTTTAAACGGATAGGGGGTACCTGATCCATACCCAATCCGTTGCCATCCCTACAAATATTATTCTTCAATTTTAGTATTATAGCTTCAAGGATTGGGTGGATATGGCTTGTCAAAAAGGTGAATGGTAAGTAGCTTGACTGTGCTCATATGCCTCGGCTATTCGATAGGTTAGGAATGATGAGGTGTTGAAATGAAAGATCATAAGTGAAAGACATCTAAAATAGTATGTAGAGAATATCCTTAACATGATATGGAAGGAGAAGGATGGGAGTTCTCTAGCAGTTGGTGGGAGAAAATGACAACAACCACTTATGCAGATGCTGAAGGTGAATGCTTATACATGTTATAAGATGGCCAAAGGGTGGGCTATGTGTGTCAAGATCATATAGGGGAGGCTTACCTCACAAGGAAATAGAATTTACTTAGGGAATGATCACCAAAGGAGCAACAATCTTCTATGCCTTACATAAGATCAACGACCAATGATCTGATAATTATATTACTAAAGCATATTGCTTGACCTTAATGGAGAGACATAGAGGAATAACCACCAAACATATGAGATGTGCATGTCTAATTTAGGATATATGTGAGCTTGTAGTTTTAAGACCATGATTTCTTGGAGTCATGATGCTCAATCAACAAATATGTATCTCACCATATAGCAAAATTTGACAATGATTATGCTGAGTATACCTATATAACTTTCCTCACTTATTTATTGTATTTCTCCCTCAAAAAATTAAATAAAAACCAATACATTTTTCATCAACTTCATTATCATGGGCTTTCATACTCTTATCTATAAAATGAGACAGGAAAGGAAAGAAAAAAAGTGTAACTTTAATAAAACTCAACAAAATCTTGCATGGATTCGGCTCATGATGAATCCTCTCGCATATAATATGTGTCCTATATTATACTCTACATTTATATAAGTAAGGCTTACTATAAACAAAAATTATATACATATTCTAAATTATTCTACATCAATTCTAAAATGTTTTTGAACGATTCCAAACAATCGTACACTAATTCTGAATGATTCAAAATGATTTTGAATGATTATGACCAATCCTAACACCTCCCTAAATTTTCTTATGATTTGTATTGATTTGATTCTTTTGGATCGTAAGATTATGATTTTAATAACATTGATCGTCAACTATCTTTTTTCAAAAATAAAAGAATTATTAAAATTAATATAAATTTTGAAAATTATAATTAAACAATTTCATTTCGAGTTTCAAACTCTTTCCAAACTATGAATACTACTTCGATAAAAAAATGTTTTACAATGGTGATCAAGCTTGTATGATTTAGTTTACAAATATTATTGCCACTAGCTATGAAAAACTATTTATATTAAATAAGTAAAATTGAGTATGCTTAGTGGGATGTTTTATACTCCAACAACTACTTCTCAACTGCTTTTAAAATTTATAATATTTTTAGTAAACTACATTGTAAATATAGTAAAGTGGATAATAGCAAATATAGACTTTTTTATTAAAAAATAATAATCTAGAATTAATAATGAATTTTCTAAAAAATCTAAAAGTTTTCAAAAATAAATAAATAGAGTTATATGCAAATTCAATAT
The DNA here is from genome assembly GCA_030549775.1 of Tamarix chinensis. Lineage (NCBI taxonomy): Eukaryota > Viridiplantae > Streptophyta > Magnoliopsida > Caryophyllales > Tamaricaceae > Tamarix > Tamarix chinensis. The sequence goes on along the minus strand of CM060171.1, from coordinate 164,645,031 downwards.
TTTAAAAAATAGATTGCTCAAATTTTGTGGATATTTTAGAATATATGAAATTAAAAAACCTATAATTTCATGAAAAATATGAATTGCACACAAAATATGAAATTATATATATATTTTTTAAATTTTAGAATATCTAAACTTTTTTAAGAGTGAAAATTTTAAAATATTTAGTGCATTAAAAAAATTCTATATGATTCAATAAATTTATCACATAGTACTCAATATAAAATTGGCACAATACTTAGATTAAATTTTTATAGCACTATCTAAATAAAATAATTTGATTAAAAATATTTTTTTAAATTAATCTCATATATCCCTCAAATTAGTATAATTTGATTGCTACACTTGAATTGAATAATTTACCTATATTTATTTCTTAAATAAATCTTAATTACATGAAGAAAAAAAAACATATGCCTTTTTCCAGGTACAAATGGAATTAAAATTTATTTTTCTTAGGTGTTTTTATTTGAAAAATATTTATTTACTCCGTGGAAAATATTTACCCCCCACCCACCAACAAAAATTTCCTTAAATTCCCCTCTCCCTTGCACCAGCATACACTGTCATTTCCTCCCCCTTGCACCAGGAGAAACTGTTGTTCCCTCTCCCCAAACAACGGTTATCCTTAACAATCCCTCCTAATATTGTTTTCAATCCGTGTATCATGGTCCCACATGCCTCCTACTAACGCAAATATGTGGTTTTACAGATAATAAGGAATGGTTGAGCGTGTTTTAAGGAAGAAATTTTTTTTATCTGAATGATAGATATAATCGCTTCAGGTATTTATGTATTGTTTCAATTTATATAATCTGACCGTGTATATATAAAGGAACAACTTTGACATATTTATTTTTTGTCATTGAGATATAAAGTATACATTTTAATATAAAATTTTCATCAGAGGGAGGAATTTTTTGTTAAATCTTTCGATAAATTATATATTATTTTTTAAAAACACTTACAATGAATAACGAATTTGGAATCCCTTCAAAGTACAATGAGTTTGGAACTCCGATAAGCTATGATGAATTCAAAACTCCGATGAATTACGAAGATGAAGTTACAACTCCAACGTATGATGATAATAGATTTAAAATACCGACAAACTATGGATACACAGAAGAAATACAAATGGATTCTTTAAATTTTAACTACAAATTACATGAAGAGGTATATTTTATTTTTTTAGTATTGTAAATTGTGTCGATGAATTTACCATAATGAAATTAATAATTCTTTTTATTATATTACTATGGTAAACTCTTTTTTTCAGGATATGGATAATACGTGTTTTATGACCCAAAATTATTAGAGATCTTTCATAACAGAGCAAATATTTTTCTAATCCTAAAAAACTTGTAGCATGGGTTAAACAAATAACTAGAACTCATAAGATGATTTTCATCATCAATGGTTATAGAAAGGAAATGGTGTAGGGACAAGTAGAGTTTCAATAAGATGTGAAAGAAGTTGAACATACGTACGTACTAGACCTACAAATACTGAAGGTGCACGTATTACAAGTTATAAAAAATGATTGTCTCTTTTTTATTATTGGTGTTAAAAATAATAATGGTGGATGGCAAATGGTTGTTAGAAACGGGATACACAATCACGAATTGGCAAATTATGAACAAGGGTGTGTTGTTATAGGTAAGTTGACTGAAAATAAAGTTCAATTTATTGATGAACTTATTACATCTAATGTTAAACCACAACAAATCATACCGCTTATTCAAAAACAATTTAAAGGAAATGTAAGTATAAGAATTCATATTTATAATGCTTGATAGAAGCTTAGGTTAGAAGAAATAGATGGTCAAACAATGTTACAACATGTTATGAGTATGTTGGTTGAGAAGCATTATTTTTAGTAGCATCGAAGTTAGTTAGAATCAAATGTAATAAGCGAAACTTCTATTTGCACATCCTGTATATGTCAATATTTTATGTGGATTTTCTTTTATTTTACAAATGGATTGCACATATAAGCGAATAGATATGAAATGCCCTTACTTAAAAATTTTGGACTAACACCAACATACTTGAATTTCAACATTGCATGTACATAAATGTCATTAACAAAGGAGAAAAAATTATTTGTAGGTACTTGAGAGGTTGAATACCTTAATGGATCCATCTATACTTCCAACCACCATTATTACCGACAGGGAACTGTCTCTAATTTCAGTTATGGAATGTTTTTTTCCACTTCAATACATTTATTATATAGGTTTCATGCTAATAAAAATATGGAGGAAATGTGCAAGAAATTCTTTGGTCGTTCATCATTCGCACATGGTTTTATGTGTAACACCCCAAAATTCACTATTTTTTTAAAACGGCAGTAATTAAAATACTTAATTTAAAACCCGTGAATTCTAGGGATGTTACTGCCACACTTAGTACCAACCTGGTTCTCTCCGACCGTTTCAGTACCAAGTGCTAAGGCCTTTTATGTACTTATGTTCATTATATTCTTCGCATGCTATGTATCCTATGTTGTTATTATTAATTATTTTGTATGTGGTATGACATGGAGTTGAAGTATTTGTTGTATGGCATGTGTACTATATGTATGTGACGATATGTGTTGTGACCCTATAAGACATGCATGAGAGGATGTCGATGTGGTTTGTGTGGGAGAAAGGATGAAAAAGGAGGATGGGGAAAGAAGTTGACTAAGGGAAGTGAGTTGACCTAATTTTATGGCTTTATAAGGAATAATCTAATGTATGGTTTTATGTGGAAGAATATAATTTATGGTTTTATGTGGAGAATATAATATATGGTTTTATTTAGGAGAATCTAATTTATGATGTTATATGGGAGAATCGAATTTATGGTGTGTTTGGGAGAATCTAATTTATGATGTTAATTGGGAGAATCTAATTTATGATGTTATATGGGGAAATCAAATTTATGATTTGTTTGGAAGAATTTAATTTATGATATTATTTGGGAGAATTTAATTTATGATTTGATTGGGAGAATCTAATTTATGATTTATTTGGGGGAATCCAATTTATGGTTTTGCTTGGGAGATTCTAATTTATGATTTTATGTGGGAGAATCTAACTTATGGTCTTATATGGGAAAATCTAATTTGTGGCTATGAATGGGAGAATCTAATCAATGGTAAGGTAAGGATGAATCTTCGGTTTTATGTGATTTGAATCTAGGGTTTGGTAAGGATGAATATTTGGTTGATATGGACTGAATTTAGGGTTTGGTATGGACAAATCTTTGGGTTTTATATGGTTTGAATTTAGGTTTGGCATGGGTGAATCTTTGGCTTTGTGTGGATTGAATTTAGGGTTTTGTATGACGGAATCATGGTTTGTATAGTGGTATTAGGGTTTACATGGTGGCATTGATGGTTGTATGGTGGTATTAGGGTTTGCATGGTTGAATTTAGGGTTTCACGTGGAATTTTAGGGTCTGCATGAAAAATGTTCGAAGGTTTGCATGGGGAGATTAATGTATGCATAGGTATGAAATTTACGTGTGGAAAGTTCATTTGGGATGTAAGGAAGGTAATGTAAGTGTTATTTGGATGTTGAACTATTTTGGACGGAAAATAGTACGTGGAGCATTATGAGGGTATGGAAGAGACTGAATTAGGGTTTGGAGTAATGAACTCTGGGTTATTGTGATTAAGTAAGATTGGAGTGCTAATGGTGATTTGTTGTGGTTAATTAAGATTTGGAATGGCTAATTATGGTGGTTATGGTTAAATAGGGTTTGGAGTGGTTAACTATGGTTTGTTGTGGTTGACTAGGGTTTGGTGTGGCTGCTTAGGGTTTTTGTCTTATCAAGTATAATTGGTGATTAAAGTGTAGTTATGATGGTGTAAATTATGATTGTGATTCATGCATGTCTAAGGTGAAAGCCTTTGAATAAGATACTTAAGACACTAATCATTTAAAGTGGAAGATTATTGAGTCAGGTCCAGACCGATCCACCGGTCAAAAATAGTGGTTAGGACATGATGTCCTATGTGTAACCGGTCCACCGATAATAATAGTGGTCAGACTTTGTACCTGTACGTTTCCGGCCCACCGGCAATAATAGTGGGGTGACTCGAGCTCAATAAATATAAACCAGAGTTTATCAAGACACTTAAAAGATACTAATTACTTACAGTGGAACACCGTGCGAGTAGGAACCAGACCGATCCACCGGTCAGGAATAGTGGTTAGGGTTGTACCCTATTGTGACCGATCCACCGGTAATAATAGTGGTTAGGGCATGATGCTCTATGTGTGACCGGCCCACCGGTTATAATAGTGGGGTGTTCCTGTACTCGCATAGATTTGATAAAAAGCATGGTGTGAATTGAGTTATGATCAGAGATTAATTAAGTAATTAATCCGGAATATAATTGGGCCTTTGTACTTTTACCTGGATAATTAATTTAAAATCCGTGAATCCTGGGGATGTTACATTATGTCCTAATGAAAAAATGTGATGGCTATCACAGGTGAAAAAACATATGAGGAACGACTCTTGTCATTGAAGGAAGATTATACAAACATGCCTAGCCTAATTTCATACCTAAAGATAAAATGGATACAACCATATAAATAAAAAATTATTTATGCTTTCTTTGGTAATGTGTTTTATATCCATCAGATTATAACAAATAGGTATGAAAGTTATTTTATCTCATACTATAGTTGCTTTTAAATTTTTCTAGTGATAAAGTCATATACTATTTTTTTTATAATAGGGTTGAAGGTGCTCGTGGATTTTTGAAGAGATTTCTAGAGACTTCAAGAGGCAGCTTCAACACTATGTTTAAACAAATGCACACGTACCTTGAATTAAAACATGATAAGATGAAAGCATCGCTTGAGAGGCTTCAATTCAATACACCTCTTTTTCTATTAAGTGCCCTTTGCGCTAATTTGAGAGGTCATGTTGTCGTATACTCAATGAAGTTGGTCAACAAATAGTGCGAAAGAAGAAATTACGTAGGTATAGATGATCATTTATGCTGGTGTTACATGCAGTGTACGCATGGGATCCTATGTACACACGAAATTAATACATACATTAACAACTACATTTCAATCCCCCTATTGACTATTCATCTGTTTTAGAAGAAACTTGACCTAGATCAGCTAATAAATTGGCTTACACTGCAAGAACAAATGGACGTTGCATCTCATTTACTTTATATTTCCATGGAAGTTTTTATGAGCCAGCCACTTGTAATACATAATCGGTTACCTAGAGAGATATTAAATATTGTTGTTCCACAAAGAACACCTCTCCAAGAGCCATCCGTACAACAGCATAAGGGTCACCCAAGAAACTCTACAAGAAGGAATAATCTATTTGGGAGTACACAAAACAATAATTTTCTAGTCATTCGATATCAACACAAGGTCATAGTGGTGGTTGGGGTCGAGGATGACAATCAGCATCAATGTCATTGGGCCAATTATAATTTTCGTACGTGACTCGGATAAATTGACATATAGTTCCTTATATTAGTACCTGGTATAATATGTTAGGAGATGGAAACTATAGTTTTAAAACATTGGTGTATATTATACTGAGAGATGAGGAACGGTGGGTTAAGATTCATACCAACTAATATCATGAGATATTGGCAAGACAATAGTTGTACAAGAATATGTTTGTATATGACAACAATGATCAAGTTGTGAATACTATTACCCAGAAGGAAGGGACATCGCTAATGGCACACTAGATGTAAATGTCTAATATTGGTCATGTCATTATAATCTGTTGTTGTGTTTTATTTGCATATTACTCATTGAATGCTTGCAATTCAATCCTACCTTTAGTGGCGCAACATGGCATCCAAGGTCTTAAAAATGAAGTGAATATATGTTTTTTTTCAAGACGTGACTCATTATATAGTGGTATGCAGGTGTTTTATGATTTTTTTTCATTTTAATATTATGATAATTGATAATTGTTTAAATTTTTTCTGTGTCTGATAGGTATATCTTTTGGAAAGTTTTCTACTCCCACCACTATATGCAAATTGGAATAGATACCATGACAACAACGTTTTGATATGAAATACACTATATTCTACAAGATTGCAATAATGGAACTCATTGGTTAACGATGGAATCCAAGAGTCATATTCTCTATCTTCAGACGAGAGTTTTATCAAGAATTTTTGTAATTTTTTCTTAATTTATTTGTGCTTACATATTCTAAAATGTCAACATCATTCTTAATACAAATTCATTTTTTTTTCTTATTAGCTTTCCATTAGAGCCTAAGTACCTAATCTATGGTAACCCGATATGTCTATACTTTATTTAGTTTAATTATCTCAGAGTTCAACATAATTAACGTGGATTGAGTTATACTTTCAACAAATAAATATAAAATAAAAACTATCTAGCATTAATTGTGACAAATATATTTTAATCAAAGTACATAACCATAAAGTAATACATCAAGGTCATTGCAAACTCCCACGTCCATGCCCATGCCTATACCTAGGTATAGTAACTCCTATATCATGCACAATATTATCAATACATGTAACTAGTTGATGATAATTTGGAGCTGGCTCTCCCATCCAGTAGAATCTACAGATATTTTTACGTGCTTCGTTCAGAAGTCTTTTTGTTGTATCTTCTTCCATCGTTGCCAATACATACTTGTGGTTTCTAGGAACGTATCAATCTATATAATCATGAGCCACATCCCATAGGTATTGAGCTGATAGTCCAAAAACATTTGGTCCAAATATATGCTCACACCTCAAGAAACATTGGCTAAGCATGTGTGCATAAAAAACCTTATGCTTCTTGATGGAAGGACCTCTGTACATGTTTCTAGTGGGTTTAATAGGCTCCTTATGGATTACTTGTATATATTTGAACTGACGTTTGACTCTATTAGGCATATACGGTTCCACTTTCTCCCAGCAATGTAGACAATCATGATATAATGCCATAGGACAATCTCTATATGGATCAACTACTCCTTATGGATCTCAAATGACCTATCACAAAAATTTTAAACTAAATACAGATACCGCTAACATAATATAGTGAGAATATGATAATTTGAGTGTAGCTTTGATGCAGGCATAAGATCAATCTTTGCTCTAAAGTATTCGAGAACCTCTAATTTATTATTAAATTTATGTCCACAAAACTACTTCAAACAACGAATATGGTCTGGATCATACCCGGATTGTTCCACTCCAAACTTCGGAAAGTGTTCATAAATCCAATCTTGTTATAATATTTGATTATTAGAATCATCATTAAATTTATACAAGTATGTAATATATATATATATATATATATGTGGTAATTACAAAATCACCTGTAATAGAGTGACACATCCCTACATTTGAGCAACGTCAGCTTTGGAAGCCATCCCAAGTTGTCAATAAAGAAAAGCAAGGGTGGATCCTCCCCATGCATAACCTTTAACCTAGCTTAGACCTTGAAGAAAAAGGATATAGTGCGGATTTACTTTATCAACCAATTTATCGACAAATAATGATAGGCCAATCAACCATAATAAATACCTGATCACTTTGATTCGCATACTTCCTATAGCCATTTAAATGGAATCCCATCCATTCAAGTGACATCATTCACCTACATTTCTACTATCCCAAACAAGGAACCCATTGTTGTAATCTCCCAAAATGTTATAAAACCTATAATTTAATAAATAACTTTTATTTGAAGTAAATTAGCTTTTAAAATTATTTAGTTTAATTATTTTACGGATTTTTGATTATATAAATGTGGATAGGAATATTTAATAAATTAAAAATAAATCTTTTTTATTTTATCATATTATTTTATTTAAATAATTTTCCAAACTAATATTTTACTAAAATTATCCTTTTTGAACTAAGATATTAAATTATATTGAATTAAACTATTAAATTAAATAATTTATCAAAATATTACATTTTATTATTTTCTAAATTAAATTAAATTATTTTCCCCTATTTTCCCATTTTCCTTTTTTACCCTTTTTCTTTTCCTTCTCCTTTTTCTCCTTTTTCCTTATTTCTCTCTTTTTCTTTTCTTTTTCTCTTTTCCTGGCTTCGGGCTGCCAGACCAGCTCCTTCCTTTCCCCTAAGCCTGGGCTGCTGGCCCATCTCCCTTCTCCCGCGGGTCTAGACACACCCAGACCAGCCTTCTTCATTTTTTTTCTTTTCTCCCCTAGACTGGGCCGGCCCAACTCCCTTCTTTTTTTCCCCCATGTGACGACCTACACCTCCCTATCCCTTTCTTTTTCTCTTCTTCTCCCAACACCTTGACCCAGCTTCCCCAACCTATCTTTGTCGACCAGGCCTACCACCTCGGGCATGCCGGCCACCGCCCTACTGCCACCACCTGCCACCACTGCAACCCCCTCTCTCTCTCTCCCGTCATTTTCTTCCCCTCTTCGGACCTAGCCAACCCTGTAAACTAGCCCTCATGCGTTGATTTCCCCCTCTTCGTCTCTCCTCCCTGCCACCCTACCACCTCCCCTGCCACCCTATACGCTGCCATCGGCCGACCAGCTGCGCCCCTACCCTCCCTTTTCTTTTTCTTCTCCTCTTCAGCCCTCCTACCCCATATTTTTCGAGCCATCTTTCTTCCCTAATCCCCTTCCCTCCATTCTTCTTCCCCTCCATCGTTTTCCCTTTGTTTTGCATGTCGCAGCCCTCTGCCTCTTCAACCGCCGCAACAAGCCCCTGGACCACCTTTTGCACCTTTCTACTACTGCCCTGCACTACCCTAACACCGTCCAAGCCACCCCACAACTCCCTATTCCTCCCCTCTTCTTTTTCTCCCTGTTTTTCTCCCTGCTCGACATCCCCTTGCAAGCCCTCCTTCCTCCGTCGTCCGGCCACATCTTCTGCCACCCAAACCACTAATCCACACCCTACAACCCCCTCTACCACTCCCATGCCTGATTTGGTTGAAAACAACCCCTGCACCCCTCCATTTTCCCCCTCTCTTTTCCTTCCTTCTCAGCCACGCCTAGCCCGATAGCCAATTTTGCCACTTCGCCGCCCTTAGCCACCAACAAACCATCCCTAGCATCCACCTACACCCCCTCTTCACTCCTGCACCATTCCCTTGCCTTAAATCCTCCCCTATCTACCTTCTTTTCTAGCCTAAAGACTCCTACCTAAAAGCACTCCTTCCACCTCTTCTCCATGCAATCTTCCAGCCTCCCCCTTTTTTTATTTTTGCATGCAGCTCGTGCTGCATAAGCAATATGAGTTGCTGCATTTATTGGCCATTTTTATGAATAATTTTAAGGTATGATAATATTTAAATTAATTATTTCATTGAGTAAAATTTATAAAGTCTTATGCTTTGATTTTCTTATTTCTAATATAATAAGTATTGATATTATTTTTAGGTATTAGTTTTGCTAATCAAAGCTTGAATCTTTAACCTGAATACCATAAGATTCAATTTTACTGGAATTAAGGTAATCGTTAAACCCCACTTAAACGCATGGATAAAAGTATGTTTGCACATTAGGATTTTTAATATGTTATTATGTTGATATATGGTTGTTAGTATAATTTATATGTTTGCTTGTATTACTTAATAAAAAGGAAAGTATTCTCTTTTATGTGCTATGTGTGTAAATGTTGTCTAAGGAAAGAACTTGATTATTAATGAAAGTGTTAAAGTACTTATCCATGTCATATTATGTTTTTGTGACCATTTATGCTTGGATAATATTATTGTGAGCCCTAGGGGCATTTTAGTAATATATCTTGTGTAAGAATGTGGCCTAATATGTGCGGAAGCTAATAAGTATTATATTAAAATATAATAGTTGGTGGAGTTGGATATTGTTAAGGGAGTATTAATATTATTATTCCATGTAGTAATGTTAATCTAATAAAAGTGGTGTAATAAGGGGACAAGATGGTAACTTTGGAAGAAGAGGGTAAAATGATAATTTTCTAAGTAAAAGAGTAAATTTGTAATTTGTAAGAAAAAAAAGGGGCATTATGGTAATTTTGGAGGAAAAGGACAAAATAGTAATTTTATAGGTAAATGGCAAAATGGTAATTTATAAGTAAAGGGCAATATAGTAATTTTATAAGTAAATGGCAAAATGGTCATTTTATAAGTAAAGGGCAATATGGTAATTTTGGAGGTAAATGGCAATATGTTAATTTTATAAGTAAATGGAAATATGGTAATTTTATAAGTAAAGGAAAATATGGCAATTTTATAAGTAAAGGGTAAAATGGTAACTTTAGAAGTAATGGGTAAAATAGTAATTTTGTAAATAAAAGGTTAAATTGGTATTTATAATATTGGCAAAGGGTGATTTGGTAATTATAATTATGGAGAAGGGTAAATTAAAAATTATAATTATGGAGAAGTGTAATTTGGTAATTATAATTATGGAAAAGGGTAAACTAATAATTATAAATATGGAGAATGGTTAATTAATAATTATAAAAGTGGAGAAGGGAAAAATGGTAATTATAATAATGGGAAAAGGCAATATGGTAATTATGATAATGGGAAATAGTAAAATGGTAATTTCGTAATTAAAGGGGCAAAATGGTAAATTTTTGAATAAAGGGCTTTATGGTAAATTTTGGAAGTTAAGGGGTAAATGGTGAATTTAAAAGTAAAAGGGCAAAAGGGTAATTTTGTAATTAAAAAGGGTAAAGTGAAAATTTGAAAAGAGTAACTTGGTTATTATGATAATAGAGAAGGGCAATTTGGTAATTTAAATAACTAAAGGGTAATTTGGTAATTTAACTAACTAAAGGACAATTTGTTAATTATAATAAAGGAAATGGGCAAATTGGTAATCTAACCAACCAAATGGGAAATACATTAAGTGTGACAATTACAAAGGGTGATTAGTGGCCTAATAAGTGCGTGGGAGATGGCTCGGTAACCTAAATTGAGCAAAGATGTGGCTAAGATCAACTATGTGTGGGTTATGTGCCATGTAGTATACCATATTGTGTACTTTATGCTTAATGATTAATCATTTGTAGTGCAACTTTGAGTGAATGTATGCTCATGTAACTTCCTTATGGCATGTGAATGATGATTATATATGTTGTGTGTACTATGTTATATGATGTGACCCTCTAGGACATGCATGCTAGGATGTTTAATAACAAGATATGGGGTGAAAGGCATGAAATAGAAAAATGGGAGAATAAGATAACTAAGGGGAAGTAAGTTGACTAACATAGGAAAGAATGACCTAAATTGTATCACCCCAAAATTCACTACATTTTTCTTTAAAGCGGAAGAAATTACAATAGAAATATTTAAATTAAAGCCCATGAATTCTGGGGATGTTACGGCCACACTTAGTACCAAACCGGTTCTCTCCGACCATTTTCAGTATCAAGTGTTAAGGCTAAAAAGAGATTAATATTAAACTCAAACAAAGAGTTCATAAAATGAATTAAAAGATCATAACAAAGAAATCAGAGTACACATAAAAGTTTATAATCAATAATAAAATAGGAATTAGAGTGCGAAATCCAAATTCCTCAAAGGGAATATTCTTACAATCAATGAAAGGTTTATTTTAAAAACTCAATACGAGGTAATAAATCATAAAAGAAAAAATGCGATATAAAAGAAATAACATAATGAAATCAAATCACATGAAGAGAAAATAAGGCTACGACACTCTCGAACTTTGAGCCAAAACATGCTCAACGCTCAGCCCAACTGATGTCTCGTCCACCTGTACAAAGTCAGAAGGGCATACTACTCATGGGAATGAGCAGCACCCATGAAAAGGGTGATTATTATGCTACGTACTAAGTAAGGTAACCAAGCACTAAGGCCCACACATAAGCACATAAATCATACAGAAGAAAAAGAAGAACATAATCATAAATGCATATGATCAACCAGGTAAAAGTACAAAGGCCCATATATAATCTGGATTAATTACTTAATTAATCACTAATTAGAAGTCGATTCACACCATACTTTTTATCAAATTCATGAAAGTACAGGAACACCCCACTATTATTGCCGATGGGCCGGTCACTTGCGGGACAAAGTCCACACCACTATTTTTTGCCCGTGGATCGGTCACTTGCAGGACAATAGTCCACACCACTATTCCTGACCAGTGGATCGGTCTGGTTCCTACTCACATGGTGTTCCACTATAAGTAATTAGTATCTTTTAAGTGTCTTAGCAAACTCTGGTTTGTGTTTATTAAGCTCGAGTCACCCCACTATTATAACCAGTGGGCTGGTCACATATAGGACATCATGTCCTGACCACTATTATAACCAATGGATCGGTCACATATAGGGTAAAACCCTAACCACTATTCCTAACCGGTGGATCGGTCTGGACCCGACTCGATAATCTTCCACTTTAAGAGATTAGTGTCTTAAATATTTTATTCAAAAGCTTTCATCCCGGACATGCATGAATCATTCCCTTTACACATCACACAACACAAATCATAAGATTCCATAATCATAATTACACTTTAATCACCACATACACATGATAACACAAAAACCCTAAGTAGCCACAACAAACTCTAATTGACCACAACAAACCATAGTTAACTACTACAAACCCTATTTAACCATAACAATCATAATTAGCCATTCCAAACCTTAGTTAGTCACAACAACCCATAGTTAATCACTCCAAACCCTAATTCAGTCTCCTCCATACCCATATAATGTCCTACGTACTATTTTTCACCCAAAACTTTCAAACACCCAAATAACTCTTCTATTACCTTTCTTACATCCTAAGTCAACGTTCCGTATGTAAATTTCACTCCCATGCAAACTTTACACATCTCATGCAACCTCTCGAACATTTCATACAAACCCTAAATCCCATGCAAAACCCTAACTCCACCATGCAAACCCTAATACCACCATACAAACCCTAATACCACTATACAACCATTAATACCACCATGCAAACCCTAATACCACCAAGCAACCATTAATACCACCATACAAACCCTAATACCACTATACGACCATTAACACCACCATGCAACCATTAATACTACCATGCAAACCCTAATACCACCTTACAACCATTAATACCACCATGCAAACCCTAATGCCACCATGCGAACCCTAATACCACCATGCAAAACCTAAGATTCCGCCATACAAAACCTTAAATTCATTCCACACAAAACCAATGATTCATCCATACCAAACCCTAGATTCAAACCATATAAAAGCCAAGATTCATCCATACCAAATCCTAAATTCAAACCATATAAAACCTAAATATTCATCCATACAAAACCCTACATTAGATCCTTCCATACAAAACCTTAAATTAAATTCTCCCATACAAAACCATAGGTTAACTTCTCTCACACAGAATCATACAAAACCATAAATTAGATTCTTCCATACAATACCATAAATTAGATTCTTCCTCACAAAACCATAAATTTTCCATTTTATTCTTCCCCTCATGAATCATTAAAATAATTAGGTCAACTCACATCCCTTGGTCAACCTCTTTCCCCATCCTCCTTTTTCATCCTTTCTCCCACACAAAACACATCAACACCCTCACATGCATGTCTTACAGGGTCACAACACATATCATCATATATAAATAATACACATGCCATATAACAACACAAGAACATGCTTGAACTCCACGGCATACCATATACGAAATAATTACAATAATAAACATAGGATACATAGCATGCGAAGCACATAATGCATATAAGCACACAAAAGGCCTTAGCACCCCTTACCTAAAATGACACCGGTCTTGGAGCACGCTCCTATGCCTCCTTAGGGCTTTGACTGGTCTCATCTGTTATGAGGAAAAAGCTAAAATTAGACTCCCTCCTATCAAAAATACTATTAATCACTAACTTATTATAAGACTATGTTTTAAATAAATGATAATATATTAACAAAATAACATTAATTAATTAATTACTAACTTTGCTAAAGATATAGAAATAATAGAAATATTATAAAAGTTGAGAATGTAAGGTTGAAAACTTTACCCTAATAATAATAATAATACTAAAATAATAATGGCAAAGATACTAAAAATAATATGAATGATAATAATAATAATAATAATAACAACAACAACAACAACAACAACAACAACAAGGACATTACTCAAAATAAAGTAAAATAAAGGCTTCGACCCCTTTACTAAAATAATAATAATGATAATAATATTACTAAAATAAATAACCAAATTTAGTAATAATAATAGTGATGAAATAATAATAATAATGATGATGATGATGATGATGATAAAAGCCATAATAAGATTATCATATAATAATAACCATAATGGTAATAATAGTAAGGATAATATTTGAAGATAAAAAGAAGTAGGGTTTCCACCCTACATTGAATAATAATAACTTAATAAATAATAATAATAATAATAATAATAACACTAATAAGAATAAATACTAATAATAATAATAATAATAATAATAATAATAATAATAAGACATGCTATTTATAATACTACTACTAAAATTTAAAATAAGATAATAGGGTTTCAGCCCTATACAAAATAATAATACTAACACTTGAAAATAATAATAATGATAGTTATAATAGTAGTAGTAGTAGTAGTAGTAGTAGTAGTAGTAGTAGTAACAACAACAACACCACCACCAACAAGAACAACAATAACAATAATATTATTATTAACAACACTAATGGCAAAATAGTTGTATTAATAATAATGGAATAAGAATAATAGAATTTTGAAATAGGAAATAATAATTACTATTATACTTATAACATATTAATATTAATAATAGAAATAATAAGGGTAATAGTGCTAAAATCGAATTAAAAATTACAATAGGGCTTCAGCCCTCAACAGAATAATAATAAAAATATTAATATTAATAACAATAATAATACATATTAAAAATGGAAATAATAATAATAATAATAATAGGATTTATATTAGAATAAATGAAATAAAATAATTTAAGACTTGTAAAAATAGGGAAAAGGGTTGAGAGGGTATAGGGTTCAACCTTAGGCTGGCGGAGATAGGCGGCACTAGCGGTGGCTGCGGTGGCCGAAAAAAGAGAAGAAAAAGGGAAAAGTTGAATGCTAGGAAAAATATAAGGAAAATAGAGGTGGAAGTTGGGTTATTTAAGAATGCCTAGAGGGAGAGTAGTAGAATGGAGGTGGCGGCACACGGCGATGGTGGTGGTGGCTGAATGGAGAAGAAGGAGAGAAAAAGAGGAGGAGAGGGAGGAAGAGAAGGGTAGGGGAAGGTAGAAGGTGGTCTGAAGAAAATTTGAGAGGTAAAAGAAGTGGTAGAAGCGGCAGAGGAGGTGGCTAATGGTGGTTCGAAGGGCGGCGGTGGCAGAAAATGGTTTGGTTGAGGAGAGAACTTGCACAACCGGGGTGGCTCATGCAGGGAGAATCGAGGGAGGAGGAAGGCACAGTTAGTTAGGCGATGGTGCAAGGAGTGCATGGGTGGCCAGAATGGGCGGTGGTGTTGGTCGGAGGCGGCAAAAATGTTGTCTGAAGGAGCAGGGGCGACAATGTTGGGGAATTCTGGGTAAGTGGCTAAAAACTCGATACAAGGCTCAATCTGGGGTATTTATAGACTGAAGGGGAAGTTAGGGTCGAAGGGAAAGTGGGGGAGTGGTAGGAATAAGTGGGCACTAGCCAACGAGGATAGCCGACGCACTCCTGGTCGTGGCCAGAGGAGAGAGAGATCGTGCGAGGAATGGGGGAGTGGATTGGTTTAAAATGGCTGACAAGTCAAGGGGAAGAGAGAGGAAGCAAAACGACTGGTCAAAATGGCCATAACCGGCGGCGAAATTTTGGAGGTGGCAATGAGTTGTAGGTCGGCGTCAACAGGGCTAGGGAAGAAGGAAGAAGAAGATGGGGGGCGAACCGGCGGTTCAGGGGAGAAAAGAAGGGAAGAAAAGGGAGACCGGGCGGTCGGGCGCGACTAAAATTTTGTTTAAATAAAACAATGCGTGTTGAGGACAAGAGAAGGAGAATGCGGCACGACAGGGAGAAGGAAGGAGGCACCTCGCGGCTGGGCTGGCCGAAGGAAGGAGGGAGGGGGACTGAGCCGCTAAGCTAACCTAGTTTGGCGAGGAGAAAAAAGAAAAAGAAAAGAAGAAGAAAGAAAAAGAAAAAGGAAAGAGGAAAAAAGAAAAATAGGACGATTGGGTTAAATAAATAAATTAAATATTTAGGATAGTTAAAAATAATAATATTTAAATAAAATAATATTTAAATCCCTTTTTAGGCTAAATTAGGATTTTTGAAAGATTTTTCATAAATTCCATTTTACTTAGCAAAACACCCTAATTTTCTTCAATTAAATTATTTATAAAATTAATATTAGTTTGAAACTATTTTTCCCTTCTTAATTTAAATAAAATAAATAATTTAATTAATTTACAAATTAAAATCTTAAATTAGTTAAAATACCCAAATTTCCTCTAATTAAATTATTTATAAAATTTCTTATTAATTTGCCCTAATTAGTTTTCTTTTATTTTAATAAAAATAAATTATTTAATTAATTTTCATACTAAAATATTATTTAATAATAAATAATAAAATTAAAATTTTTGGGACATTTCATTAATAATCCATGATCCTTAAGTGGTGAAAAAGAGAGGGGACATAAGTAAAATGAAAGAGTGGGAGAAACTAGGGTTGCATGGGAGGAACTAGGGTTTAGGAGAAACCTTAATGTGAGAAGGTGGAAAAAGAAAATAATAAAAATACATGAGAATGAGTGGGGTATGAAGTGAGAGTTGAATCTAAGGGTCGTAATGTGTGGGGTGTTAAATAGTTTAGGTGGTGTGAGGATGGGCCACATAGGCCCAAATTAGGGTTTCTGGAGAAAGCCCTAGGGTAAGACAGTGAGTTGACCTTGGGGTATAAGGTGGTGGGCCTTGACCCACACACTTAGGAGTTGGACTTCCAGTATGAGAAAGTGGATTAAGGGAAGGATGTCGGGGCGAGTTAGGAGGTGCAGAAGTCTCAAGATATGGGACGAGCCCTCCTGAGAGGATAAGTGTGGATATAGTTAGCCATGCATGTCAAGGGTGAAATACTTTTAAACAAGATACGAATAAGACACTAATCACTTAAAGAGGAAGATGTTGAGCCAGACCCAGATCGGTCCACCGACAAATAATAGTGGTCAGGAGCGTTCTACCCTGTATGTATTTCTAGTCCACCGGCTATAATAGTAAGGGATTCCGTGCTCAACAAACCAAACATAATAATAATAATACATGGGGAAGACACTAGTCACTCACAATGGAACACCTTGTGAGTCGGGGCCAAACTGGTCCACCGGCGAATAATAGTGACCAGGAGCGTTCTCCCTTGGAGACCGATCCACCGGCGAATAATAGTGTTCAGGAGCGTTCTGCCCTGTATGTATTTCCAGTTCACCGGCTATAATAGTGGTTTTCCCGTACTCACATGCACATTTATACTCTGAGATGATTGATTAATGATGGACTAATGGCTTAAGGGCCGAATGTATTGATTTTGCACTATGACATGGCTTAAGGCCCAAAAGTATCGATTGGTCATTATAACCTATCAATATTTGATTGACTTGTTAAGTATGCGAATGTACAAAAGTGAATGATTCATATACACTATTAATATCCGATTGACTTGTTAAATCTGTGAATGTATGGATCTGAATATTATGTTCACACCTGTCGTTATGTATGAATATAGCAGTAAATCATGTGTTACATTGCGGGCGTACTTTTAAGTGTAACTTTAAAGGGTTACTTAGTACTGTAGTACTGAAGGGTTCCATTTGTGGGGCCCTGCCTATTCAATGGGCAATGTCCCTTGTAGGTCTTTTTCAGGTGCTACTCAAGTGGGCAAAGATAAAGAGCTTAAGGATAATCTGGAACTGTTAGGGTCTTTCCCTTTCTCTTTTATATGTCTGGTTTAAATGTAATTTTGTTCTTGTAACCACCATTGGTGGAATCTATTCTTATAAAATTGTTTACTTGCGCTACTCTAATTTTAAAATGGGTTGAATTTCTAGCGATTGATATTTTGTTCTTTAGCCTTAGCACTTGGTACTAGAAACGGTATGAGTGAACCGGTCTGGTACTAAGTGTGGCGGTAATATCTCCAAAATTCACAATTTGTTATTTTACTTCCACTAAACTTTTAAAAAAATAAAAATTTTCAGTAGTGAATTTTGGGGGTATTACAATTGCACCAATCAATTACCCACGTGTGTCGGTAGTCATCTCTAAACATAATCGATTACCATCAATTGGTAGCCCCAGTATGCAATATGCATCTAAAAGGATGATTGTCATCTCACCCCATAGCATACGAAAGCTATTGGTGTGTGGTTGCCATATCTCAATAAATGTTGAAATAAGTGGCACATTCTCTTGCTCAAATGTACAAGTTGGAAGGTGTGACAATCCTGTTTGGTGTATCAGAGTGAACACCCTTTCAATGACGCTTTCGAGAAAATTTTTTAGAACCTCCTGTCAGGTGTAGATTGTAGGACAACCCCAATCCTGAAAAAAAATATCAGCATATGTGATGACTATATATGATTGGTTACAAATAAAATGCCAAATATTTAATAATGCATATGATAAACATACCTTTCCTAACCATAAATCTAAAGCAGCGTAAACGCCGAAGCTTGGGAACAAATTAAGGATGATTGGACCTCCGAGACATGGCCCCAGTAAATACCATTCATCCTTCAATTGTATACCGCGTTCATCTTCACTAGCTTCACCAGCATCCCTATAATCATCATCACCGTCATCATCTCTATAATCATCGTTGTCATCAACATCATCATCATCAAGCACATATGTTGATGACGATGGTTGATCAGTAATATGGGCTTATGATGCTGGCAAATCCAATGAAGATCTAGAACCACCAATAGTAGGTGAGTAAACTGAGGTTGATGTCAGTCTATGTTGGTCTATGTCGGTGAGGTAAGAAAATCTACATATTCTATAGATAATGGAAAACCTCCATACCTAGAATCTCTGACTTGAAAACCTTCATACCCAAACCTCCGACCTCAGAACTATCGTACACCAAACCTACAAATCCCGAACCCCCTCGTAATACCCGAAAAATTTGCCTAACCTAATTTCATGTCTGTAGCCCTAACTTGACTCTAATATCAAGAAATCTTATTGTTAACCTTAACCAAATTTCTTAATCCCAAAATTCGTAAATTGAAAACTGAAACCTTGATTTTGTTAAACCAAAATTCATAAACTGAAAACCAAAAACTGCTAATCTAAATTATTTAGCTAATCCTAAATTTCCTAATCTAATCCTAATTCCCTAACCTTCCCTCTTTTTCCTTTTCTTTCTCCTTTTCTTTTCTTCATTTCTTTCCTTTTCTTCCTTTTTCTTTTTCTTTCTTTTCTCTTCTTCTCTCTGTGTCAAAATCCTTTGGCGTGAGAGGTTTTTCTTCTCTTGCACATGCCTCCATCCATTTGCATCCCTTATGCCCATCACCATCACCTGACAACCCTGCCATTCTTCTTCTTCTTCTTCTTCTTCTTCTTCTTCTTCTTCTTCTTCTTCTTCCACTCTTTCCGCTGCTACTCTATTTCGCAACCCTTCCACTCCCTACCACCTTTCTTCTTCCTTCTTCCTTCTTCCATATTCTTCTCCTTGCCTTCTCCTCCATTGCACGTCTCTTTCTCCACCATCACCCCTCGTGCCCTACCTGACTCCCATCCATCTCAACCATCACCTTTCCCCCCCTTGTATTTTTCTTTCTTCTTCTTCTCAATAGAAAAACCATTGTCATTGTCGTCGTCACCCTACCATTTCTTTTCCTCCTTAGCACGCCATCTACTTGTACAAATAACCCCCCAACTCTCCATTTTATTATCCCTCATCAACTTCCTGACCTTCTCCTCTTCTTCCTTCTCCTTTCTCCTTCTTCTTCCTCCATCATCCCTATTTTCAGCACCTCAACACCCCATCCACCACTGAGAACCACCCAAGCCACCACTAGTGGCCCCTTTGGCCAATGGACCAACCACGAAGGTTGCCTCGACCTTCTCCTTTACCGTCGCCAACCACCGCCTCTTTTCCCTTCTCTTTCCCCTCGATCGTTGCAGAGTTTCAAAGTCCACAGCCTGCTGCACGGCCGTGCAAACACTCAGATACGCTACTGTACAGCTATGCAACCCTTGCACTATCTAACTATGCAGTAGTTTTACTCTCGAATTGATTCTACATGGCTGTGCAACTTATGCACTGCCTAGCCGTGCATTTTCTTTTCTCTCGACCTGTTGTGCTCTGATTTTGCACAGCCGTGCAACTTCTGCACCGCTTGCCAGTGCGACTTCTTTCTTGGTCATGGAACCTTATTTTCACCCCAAATATTTTCCAAACACCACCAAAATTTAACCATAGCCCCTCCATACATATTTATACACTTCCATACAATTCAAATTCCATTCAACTTTGGTAAATTCCATTTTTACCCTTCTCTACCATAATCTCCCTTTTTATTTTTAACCTCTAATCCTAATCATATTTTATATTATTTCATAGGTGATTTTTTTTCCATGGTCTTGGAGGAGGTATAGAGTTTACTTACTTAGAGACCCGTGTCCTTGTTAGTAATGATACATGTCATAGCTAGGGTTTTATGTGCTCCCTGTATTGTCCTTGTATTGTTAATGTATACATTTGTGTTGAATATGTGGTATTAAATAATTTAATTATAGAAATGCTATGAGATGATGTTCTTGGGAGTAATGAAATTATGTAAGTACAGGTTTGGGTATAATATTGGTTACAAAATATCTATGGGAAACTAAGGATATGTACTTCGGATAATAAGTGGAAATGTATATGCTTTGGGTTATAAGGCTTTGGGAGAATACGATTGTCTTGATTTCCCTTAGGGTATTATGATCATTTGAAGATAAATGTGTAGTCACATTTATGTGTTTAAGTATATGTCTTGAGCTTGACATGATAAATATACAATCCAACTCTGAATAAGATATTAATCATGTAAAGTGAAAGATTGCTTGGGTAGGGCTGAGGTGTTTATATAGCTCAATTCCACCGGATAATAATAGTGGCTCGGGTGTATTGTCTCCGAGAGGTGCTCTAGTCTATTCTACCGGATTAAGAATAGTGGGGCCCCATACTCAATGTGAATGAAAATACAGTTAAGAGTGAAAGTACAAATGGAAAGATATTAATCATTTAAAGTAAAACAATACGTGAGTCAGGACCGAGGTGTTGTGTCCGTTCCACACGATAATAATAGTGGCTTGGGTGTCTTATCCCCGAGAGGTGCTTTAAACAGTTCCATTGGTTTAATAAATAGTGACTCAGGTGTCTTGTCCTCGAGAGGTGTTTTAGACCGTTCCACCAATTTAAAAATAGTGGGGTCACTAAACTCAACGTAAATAAAAGATTTAAAATATGGTATATCTAAATGAAAGACTTGGAATTAGGAGTTGCCTAGCTTTCTTCTATTTATTTATATATGAATTGTTTATGATAATTCTTGTATTATGTGTAATCCTACTTGACTGTACCATTACCTTACTTAGTACGTAGCGTACTGATCATATGTTTCATAGGTGCTACTCAATCCAATGAGTAGATGGCCCAGGTGCTTATATGTAGGTTGATGAGGACCAGGTCGATGACTTCGCAGCTTTTGATGCTATATATGTGGAGGAGTGTTTCATTTATATCAGGGTTAGGTGTAGAGTCATGTTATCTGGTTAATAGTTTTGACCCGAATACCTTTTTGGACTCTTAGTCCCACGGGATTCCTTTTTGGTTATATTTTGATATTGTAATCGGAGTTAATCTCTAAACTCTTACTCAACGTATAAAAGTTGTCTCATCTCTTTCTAATCATGTTTTAATTTCTTTGATCTTTTTGCCTTGTGATTGACGTAAGGATGGTGGGATAAACCAGACTTATGTCAATTATGACAGTAACACCCAAATATTTGATTATACACTTCCGCTTAAAACAAAAAAAATTTAGTAGTAAATTTGGGGGTGTTACACCCTTACCCCCGAGCCTTCACACCCTAAACCTCCAAACTCCAAATGCCCTACCTCTGAACTTCCATATCCTGAATTTCCAAAACTTGAACCTTTTTATCCCGAAATGCCAGCATCAACCACAAATGATGGACAACTTGCATAGTCAGCAAATGTTGGAATGGTAGAAGCTACGTGCCTAGACCTTGGTTGTTCGGGAGCTTCTCCACATTCTTGTTGTTCCGACACTTCTTCTGGTTCTTATTGACTACTTTTTTTTAACCTCTACTCCATCCTCGGGTAAGACTTTTTTTCATACTTTTTAGACAAGACATCGGAGCAAGTTGTCTCGTACCCCGTTCTGTTATGCCGTAAAGATGCAATCACAAGACAACCTTTGGTTCTATTTAATACTTTGTCTTGTCTACAACTCATCCAAATTTCAATAACAAATTTACTCTTAATTCAAAATATTCACCAATAACACCCACCGCATAACAATGTTTAACATATTTAATAAAAATATTAAAAATCTAATAAATATCAAATCATATATAAATAATACAATAACGCAATTAATAGAGCATAATAGATCTAAAAATACAATGAACAAATTTAACCGAATTAACCATACTTAAAAAAATATAACTACAAAATTACCCCTACGAATGACAACGGGAAACCATATTATACCGACAATAACAACCAAACCCATATTTAATTAAAATAACAAAGCATAATTAACAGAATTTAAGAGATCATTTAAATATCAATTACGATTTTTTATAAATTAACATTAATTAAAAATAACAATTAACAAACCAAAATTAATAAACTTAAGTACCCCTTCAAACGACAACTAAAAACCCTAAAAACCAGACAGATTTTAACAAACTCATATTTAATTATAATAACAAAGCATAATTAATAGAGTATAATAGATCTAAAAATATAATGAACAAATTTAACCGAATTAACTATAATTAACATTTTAATAATTAATACAAACACAATTAATAAATTATAATTAACAAACATGATTTCAAATATAACTATTTCAAACATAATTAATATACAATAATTACATTACCTAATTAATACAAATAGAGTTAACAAACGCATCTATCCGACCAAAATCATCCTCCACATCACAAACCATAATTACTAATTAACAAACCATAAATCATACAAACATAAAAAAATATTATCAATTAATATTTAATATTAATTAGTACTAACATAATTAATACACACATATTTAACAAAACATAATAATTAATAAACACAATAATTGCAATCCTAGGACAAAATTATATTAAATTTTGCACTAGTTAATCATGAAATAATTAACAAACCCAATCTACCCAATCAAAACCATCCTCCACATCACAAACTATAATTACTAATTAACAAACCATAAATTATACAAACATAATAATAATTATAAATTAATATTTAATATTAATTAATACTAACATAATTGATACACATATTTAATATGACACAATAATTAATAACCACAATAATCACAAACCTAAAATTTACACTAATTAATAAATACATATTTAATATACTAATTAATCACGACATAATTAACAGGCAAAACTATAGTATTAAAAACCGGACCGGACCGGCCGGTCTAACCAATGAACCAGTGAACCGGTCATATAACCGGGTTTAAAATCATGCTTAACCAGTTAGGCAAAAAAACCGGTGAAAAACGAAAAAACCGACCGGTTTTTTATAAAACCGGGAACCGGCGGTTTTAGAGTGAACCAGCCCGGTTTTGTATTCCATTATACTGATAAGTCTAATATACTAATATACTTGTACAGACTACAAAATACACATACAAATACAAATACAAACTACTCTGTCGATACTCGATACTACAGTAGTATCATTGTCGAACAGAGTCTTTTTTTCTATTTGTCCATACTCGATACCTAAGCATTGTTTGGCTTGGCAAATCAAATCTAAACCTAACTTTACCGTTGCCTTCTCTTCTGCAGCCGATTGTGGAAGCTTGAGCTGTTGAGTGTCGAACTAAGGCGGTCGACTGTAAGGCGTAAGAACCAAATTCGTCTGCCTTCATCTTTATCTATTCAACGCCCTCATTGACCATCGCAGAAGGTGCTTCATCCAATTTCTTCTGGTTTTCAACCTCGGTCGTTGATTCAGCAATCCATCGTCGATATTGAGGAAGTCGATATTCAGTACTCACCCAGTGCAATTAGTGCTTGGTCCACGATCCGACATCTTCAACCTCCTCGCCTGGTGCAGTTGGTGGTTCGTCCAGCATCTGCAACGTCACCTGGTGCAACGGCTTCCATCTCCCCTGATTTGTCGATTCATTGTCGCCCATTTTCATAGCTTCAACCTCCTTCAATCTCAGGTGAGTATTTTAAATTTTTATTGACTTGAATGGTGTTGTTTAACTACCACTGTCAATTTTCATAGTCGATTGTGAACCATTCTGGTATAATTAGGGGTTGATTATATGTAATTCTGTTATGTCGATTGTGAATCATTCTGGTATTTCTATTGATTTCTGTTGAATGCAGACCAATGAACCAATGTCATACTTGAATACAGAATACAATCTATTTCTGTTGATTTTTGTTGAATGCAGAATACTTGAAATTGAATACTTGAATGCTAATTATATTATACTTGAATTGAATGCAATCGATTTAGTAATTTGTGGTATAATTATTGTTGAGTTCTGTCCATTTTATGAATACTGATTCTGTTGAATAATCTCATCCTGAATTCTGTTGAATTCTATGGAGATTCTCAGGAATTAAGTTGTGTTGAGATTTCTGTGGAATAATTTCAGGTATTAAGTTATGTTGAATATCCCTTGCTTTTCAGGTATTAAGTTGTGTTCAAATTTATGAATTCTGGTATAATTAAGTTGTGTTGAGATTTCTGTTGAATAATTTCTTTGGAATAATCTTTCATTCTTCTAAACCACTCAGCTGATAACATAAGTTGCATATCAGCTTCTAAACAACTCTGAATATGCTGAATATGCTGATTATGTTATCAACCTTCATCATTCTATTGATACTCCTAAGCCAACTTATTTTCTTCTTTAATTTGGATCTGTTTTCACCATTTCCATTGGTATGCAAATCAGAATGACTATGAATATGCTGAATATGCTGATTATGCTGAATATGCTATATGTCTATTATTTTTTTGGTATGCTGTCAGTCTATGATTATGCTGATTATGAATGCCTAATCTCAGGTGTCCATTTTCAAAGCTACTGAATTTGAGAAGTATGCTCTATTATTGGATATATAGTGTTGTTTGCCACTGAAATTGTGATGATTGTCTAAAATTTTGCCTAATCTAAGTTAGATTTTGAATGATTAATTTTTAACTTGTAATTTCTTCTTTGTGCCTTAAAGATGTCTGCAGAGGCTAGTAATACTGGCTCTACGCCAAATTCTTCTCAAAGTACTTCTAGAGGAAAGAAGGATCCAGCATGGGGTCATTGTAGAGAAGTTGAGGATGCTAATAAGAGAAAAAAGTTACAATGCTTATATTGTTCTAAGCTGCTTTCTGGGGGTGGAATCCAGCGTGTCAAACAACACTTAGCTGGTGTTAAAGGTCAAGTAGAGAGGTGTAAAAAAGTTCCTCCTGAAGTTGGTTTTGAAATGAACGAAAGTATTGAAGAGTTTTCTAGAAAAAAAAAAGAAAGGCACAAGAGCTTTTAGCCGAAGATAACCCATATTGTTCAATGGAATTTCCTTCACACCAAGAGCCATGTTTGATACCTCTTCATACGGTAACTAGTAGTTTCAAATCAGGAGAGAAATTAAGGGTTTTAGATAAGGGAAAACAAAAGACTATAGGGCATCATTTTATGCCAAGAACAACTGCAGGGGCACAACCAACACTAAAAAGTGTGTTACAAAGCAAAGATGCTGTTGAGAAAGTTGACATTCTCATTTCTAAGTGGATGATTGATTCATGTATCCCATTTAATGCTGCAAATTCTAATTATTATCAGTCTGTTATTGATGGTATAGCTCATATTGGTCCTGGTTATAAGGGACCAACTGTTCATGCTCTTCGTGGTTATTTGTTAATGAAAAATGTTGAAGAGGTGAATAATTATGTTGAGACTTTTCGTTCTCATTGGAAAGAATGTGGTTGTACTATTATGGCAGATGGGTGGACAGACCAACATAATCGAACTTTAATTAACTTCTTAGTTTATTGTCCAAGGGGTACTGTGTTTTTAAAGTCTGTTGATGCTTCTGATGCTTCAAAAACTGCTGAACTATTACATAAGTTATTTAGAGATATTGTTCTCTATGTTGGTGCTGAAAATGTTGTGCATATGGTGACTGATAATGCTGCGAATTATGTTGCTGCTGGAAGGTTGTTAGAGCATGAGTTTAAGTCACTTTATTGGTCTCCTTGTGCTGCACATTGTGTTAATTTGATGCTTAAAGATATGGGTAAGTTGGATGAGGTGGAAGACATTGTCAAGCATGCCTCAAAAATAACCAAGTATATCTATAATCATTGTTATGCATTGCATTTGATGAGAAAGTTCACGGAAGGAAGAGAGATTATTCGTCCAGCTCCTACTCGGTTTGCTACTAATTTTATTGCCTTGCAAAGCATTTTGACACATAAGAATGCTCTTAGGGCAATGGTTGTGTCTAGGGAGTGGACCTCTTGTGCTTATGCTAAGGATAGGGAGGGTAAGAAGTTTGTGGAGTATGTGTTGGATACCACATTTTGGAAGGAGTGTGCTATAATTGTGCAACTTACCGAACCTCTTATACGTGTTTTGCGATTGGTGGATAGCGGAGAGAAACCATGTATGGGTTATTTATATCAAGCATTTCACAAGGCTAAAGATGATATGGTTGCTAGATTTCATAGGAGAAAGAAAAGGGTAGAGCCTTATCTTCAAATTATTTCTTCTCGTTGGGATAATCAACTCTCAAGGAACTTACATGCAGCTGGTTATTGGTTTAATCCTCGTTTCCAGTACTCATCTGAATTTTCTCAACATCAAAGTACTGTGTCTTCTGTTATTGATGTCATTGAGAGATATGCAAATGGAAATTTCACATTGAGGTCAAAATTAACGAGGGAGATGAGTTCTTTTAGAAAAGCAGAAGGTGATTTTGGAAGATGGTCTGTTGTACAAGATCGTTGTGTTTTTGCTCCAGGTATGATTTTGTTACTTATTTCAAGGTATTATCAAAATTTTATATCTATTTACATTTTTTTAGTTTGTTTGGTAAATTATTATAATGATTTTATAGATGAATGGTGGGCATTATATGGATGTGGTGCTCCAAATCTACAAAAGCTTGCCATTCGTGTTTTAAGCCAGACTTGTAGTGCTTCTGGTTGTGAAAGAAATTGGAGCATATTTGAGCATATCCATTCGAAGAAAAGGAATAGACTTGAGCACCAAAGACTCAATGATTTAGTTTTTGTGCACTCTAACTTGAGATTGCAACAAAGGTGTGAATTTAATTTATTGTTGTCTTACTATTGTAAATCATGTGCAAAGTTATTTATTTTATATGATAATATTACTAAGCTTGTCTAATTTTGTTTTCTTTTGTGTAGAAATCGATTTAAGACAAGTTATGATCCAATTAATTTTGAAGAGTTTGATGCAATAGGCTCTTGGATTCTTATGGATGAGCCATCTAATTTGAATAATGAAGAGCTTGAGTTGCTTAGAAATGAATTAGCTTCTGTCACTATTCAAGATAATCCTAGTGAAGGTACGAGGCTCATACCTTTTATAGCTTATATAAGTTGATATAATAATTTAAGTAATTATTCTTATTCCATTTTTGTAGACGTATTGGATGAAATCGAAGGAAATGAAGATGATGAAGTTGAAGGGGAGAGTGGAGATGATGATGATGAAGATAATCGCATGCATGAAAATGTCATTCCTATATTTTCTAATGTTGGAGATGATATAGATAATCTATAGGATTGAATGAGTAGCTCTTTGATCGAACCATTTAATTTATGTAATCGAATTGTAACTTCTAAACTAATGTGTTTTATTTTAAGTTATTTATGAATATGTAAGTGACTTGATGTTAAATTATGTTATTTTGTAATTGTATTTGATATGTAGGAGACTTTTAATATGGAATTATGTTATTTTATGATCTTATATGAATATGTAATGATCACTTTAATTGACTTTAATTATTTTATTTTGTAATATTAAGTATTAAATACTTAAACTATATTTTTAAACAAATATGAATAGATTTGACTTTAATTGAGTGAACCAGTTGAACCACTGGTTCGACCAGTTCAAACCACTGGTCCGACCACTAAACCAGTGAACCAGTAATCCGACCGGTTCGATGACCGGTTCGGTTTTTAAAACTATGCCGCAAAACCCTACCCCTTCGGCAATTTTTGTGGTCGATATTGCCAAACAATTGATGAAAAATACCGTTCTTCGAAAAAAAATATATTAACATATAGATTTTCTAATATTAATTGTACTGATTGAAAAAAAAAAATAACTTACCTTATGTGATACGGACGAGAAAACTCAGAGAAGTGAGAATAAGGAAGCGTGTGTGGAGACTGGAGAGACAGAAGAGAAAAGTAGTAAGGATAGTGTAGTAAAAAAAATATTTTATATATAATAAATATTTATTTTCTGTATAAAAACTACGTTTTTCTCTCTTCGAAGAAAGAAAAGATAGTCCTTGTGGACACCAGGAAAAAAACCGTTGTGTTCTCGATTATTGGGTAATTTATCTCCTCCAACCAAAGGGATTTCGCCTTTTGGTGCAGGAGAAAGAAAAGACAGGAGAAAAAGAGAGGGCAAGAGGGTAAATAATGGCGTTATTCCATCGATGGCAGACCGTAGAATCAGAACTTCAGTCTCTTTCGGTCCTTCTTATCGCGAATCAAACGATTCTCAACGCCCAACTCCCATCGATCAGCTACCCACTGATAATTTCTCATTTATAAAAGCAGATCCGATATTGGGATAGCTCAGGAAGGAGAAGAAAAAACACGCTGAAAATGGGTTTGAAGGTCTGCTTCATTCTCAGAGTTCTATTGTTCATTCAGATTTAGTTCATCTCTAGAATCCTGCGTATACTTTTGCTATTTTATATAATCTTTTATTTTTCTTGTTGCCCCTCATAAATCTTGAGGATGAATATCATCAACCTTGAAATCATTCCCGATAAATAATTTCCGTCAAGATCAATTGCTTCAATGATCTTTGATTTCTGCTTTTCATCTTAATTTGAAAGGATTGCTCTATCTCTCTCTCTGCGTTTGATTTAGTGCTTAGTTACAGATTGCGTTCTTTCTATCAGAACCTTCATTTTATGTGAGTTTCGATAGTTCGTTAAATTGTTTGTTAGTTCATGTAAAGAAAGTGCTTATGGTAGAGCATTGATTAATATTTGATTGCTGATTAGGTTGATCTGGTGAACATGGTGCACTTTTCCCTTATGTTAGGGTCGTTGATATATGAAAATATTAAGTTATGTCTGCAGAAATTCGTGACTCTGCTGTGCTTGTTAACAAGACTTAAGAACTCTGCTTACTTAATTTTAGGTTATGATTTGTGCAATTGATTTTTGTTTCACGGGCATAATCCATTTCTAGCACTTCCATTATCAGGAAAAACTAAAAAGGCACTATTATAAGTTTTCTTGTCGGCACAGTCGCACAGACATATGAATATACTTTTTACTTTTTTTTTTTTATTTTTCATGCGTGAAGAAAAGGTGGTTGGGATTGATCGGTTTCTTTTACATATCCAATAACAAACGGTTTTTAATGACTGGGTGAACAAAATGTTTTGACTTTTGTTAGAATAAATGAAGGTTGGTATGGTCGGTTTCTTTATGGTATCCAATAAAATATGTCCGTCCACTTGTTAATATGAGCCGGAGTTATGGTTAGTTTTTCGAACAGAACTTAAAATTTAGATGTACAACAGTACAAGCTTGGATGCACTCCCCGGGATGGGGTGGGGCATTTAACGAGTCTAAAAATAAGAGTTCGAGTTTGTAAGTTTTTGAACTTTAAACAAACTCGGCTCTAAATTTTTTATATTTAAGTTTATTTAACTAAATAAATGAATCAAATCAAACTCAAAAAACTTGGAAACCAACTTTATTTGTTGACCGCCCTAGATGGATGTCTCTTAATAGCTACTCCATGCTGTATCGTTATGCAGGAAGACTTTGAGGAGTACGCTGAGAAAGCCAAAACTCTGCCAGAGAGCACCAGCAATGGGAACAAGCTGATTCTCTATGGTCTCTACAAGCAGGCTACTGTCGGAAACGTGAATACCAGTTAGTTTCTGTTGCTTTTAATCTATGGTTGATCGGTTTTTAGTACTGTGGTTTTCCTGAATTGATGACTATTGATGCAGGCCGACCTGGTATGTTTGACATGAAGGGACGAGCCAAATGGGATGCTTGGAAATCTGTTGAAGGTATCAGATAGGGCAAGCCATTTTTATTTTATTTTACCTTTCCTGGTTTGTCCATGTAACTCAAATTCTATTGGCAATGATGTTATTGAAATCTGCTTTAATTGGAAGGGAAAACCGAAGAGCAAGCCATGAATGACTATATCACAAAGGTGAAGCAATTGCTTGAAGAAGCATCTCCGTCTGCTTGATTTGTAGAAAGCATGTGCGCTTCTACTTTTCCAATTTGCAAAGTCCATTTGTTTCCAGAATTGTATGTTGGTGTTTTGAAGACACGTAGTTGTCAACGATGCTATCGAAGTATTGATATTAATTAAGACTTGTTTGAAGTAGGAAAAAATAAAATAAAATAAAATTGCCTTTTGATTGCATATTTAGGATTATTTCATTGTTTGACACAACAGAGGTTTACAATATCCTGGAATGATGTCCGATTAGAAAGGGTTCGGTATTTTACGTTTATTAGTAGCGTGGTGTGGTGTATCGTCCCAAATGGAATTTTTTTTGGCTTGGGGAAAAAACAATTTGCTAAAATGAGCAGGCAGGCAGCTCATACGTGAGGTTATATTGTTAAATTAATTCAATCTTTAAATCCGATTAGTTTATATATTAATTCATCAATATTCATATATAATAATAATGCAAAAATATACCTGAATTTATAACACGGGAATAATTGTATTTGAATTTAAGACAATAATTTATTAGTGGTACCGTGATCTTTTAGATTAGATATACGTTTGTTGGCATTTATTGACTTATGAGAATTAAATTGGATGAAGTATATGTGATCTAGAAAACCACAACCATATATATAGGCAGCTAATATATTATTTATCAAATTATTTTAGTTCGATTAATCAACAATCTAAAACGTTTAAAGCCTCTACATATATGGATTCATATCAAATTAGATACATTAAGTTCAGATAATTTATATGTAAATATAATCACTTATATACAGACTTAATTCGTACGATAACTTGCAATTCGTATCGTTTACATATAACCCAATGTTGGATAAAAATTTAATAATTTGTCACTTGGGCTATATGTGTGACCTTATAAGTTATAACTACAAATTACAAAATAATCGAATAAGCTTAATATTTTTTGTCATTGTGTAATGTATTTATAATCAATTCAATCAATTAGTGTAACACCCTAAAAAATTACAGTTGAAATTTTTTTATTTGATCAAAACTATACACAAAGATAGGAGGTACTACCACTGTGATCGGCACAAGCCTGGCTCCCGACCAGTCTCGCACCAACCACAAAGCTATAAAAATTCATAAGACATTAAACCAATTAAGACATAAAACTGTAATGATTTGAAAGATTCATAATTAAAAAGGAAATCGGAGTGCAAGATTAAAGAGTCGTTGCAGAATAGAAAACAATTACAGCGTCAAAGCTCCAAGGGGAAAAGGACAATATAAACAGTAAGATAGGATAAAAACTGAAAAAAGATGAGTCCAGACGACACTCGCTCTTGGACCCCATGCCAAGTCCAACAGGCCTCACTCAGCCCCGCCCAACACATCGAATGCGTCATAGGCATCAAATACAACATCTTCTACTTGCACCAACTCAGAAGAGGCCATCGCTCGTGGAAATGAGCAACACCCATAAAACAAATGATCAGTATGTTGCATACTAAGTAAAGTAACCATGCAACTAAGGTCATACATGCAAGACAGATAACACAAGTAGTAAATCAGTCCAGTTAAACATAATCATTAGATCTTTGGCCATCATTCCTATTTTCACACCATTCTCACTTTAAGTCCATGCGAGTACGGGAACCCTACTATTATAGTCGGTTGATCGGAAAAATAATTAAGGTAAAACACATATGGCCACTATTATTCGCCGAGAGAACAGTCTCTGGGGCACAAAGTACCTAGCCACTATTATCGCAGGTGGACCGGTCTAGCCCCGACTCTCATGGCGTTTCACTATAAATAATTAGTATTTTTCCCATGGCTTAGTAGTATTAAGTTTGGTTTATTGAGCTCAGGATCCCCCACTATTATAGCCAGTGGACCGAAGACATCTAGGACAAAACACACTTGACCACTATTTTTTGCCGATGGAACCGTGTCTAGGGCACAAGTCACCTAGCCACTATTATCGGCGGTGGACAGGTTTGGGCTCGGCTCAGTAATCTTTCACTTTAATTGGTTGGTGTCTTATTCAATAAGTACTTTCTTACTTGGCATGCATGCCTATTGGACTTCCCACTCACACTTCATTCACACGTGCTCTCCCAAAAAGCCCAGTCCCATATCTGGGGGCTTTTATGCCCCCCTAGAACACCCAAACATCATTGCTCCCTTTCCTTACTTACCATGCAAGCCCAATTCCTATGTATGTGGGTCGAGGCCCACTCTCTCATATTTCTGGTTTAGCTCACCATCGCCCTCTAAGGTTTTTCCTCAAAAACTCTAATCTGGCATTTATGGCCTAACCTCTCCCTTAGGGATGGCAATCGGACGGATTTTATCCGAAACCCGACAGGTTTTATCTATTGGATGTGTAAATGGTTATGGATATGAGTATGGAGGAAGGGGAGAAATATCTGCCGAGTTTAGATATGGATATGAGTAAGGGATCCTCAAATTCGTACCCCTACCTACATCCATTTACTCGATATAAAATTACATTTTTACCTTCATTTATGTAACCTTAAGTATATTTTCTAAGGCTAAAAATGAAGATATGATTAAATTTTAACAATTTGAGTATATAATTCTAACATTGAATGATTTTTACTTTATACTTAATGGGTTTTACTCGAAACCTGATGGATTTTACACGAATATGGATAAACGGATATGGATAAGGATGAGGAAAAAAACACCCGCTGGGTTTGGATACGGATATGGGTATATATTTTCTTATCGTGTTTGGGTAATGGATAGAGGGTACCTGATCTGTTGGCATCCCTACTCTCCCTATTGAACACGGCCCACGTTACCTTGGTTCCCAACTCATCACCCCACTTGATCCGCACCCAACATCCCACCTTACCTTCCATTCCGCACGTGTGGCCACGAAACCCTAGTTGGCCACACCAAACCCTAACACCTCTCCTTTCTCATATGTCAACCCTTCATCATCCTCATTTACCATTTTCCTTTCCACATGACACACATTTATCCTCCATGTGACACCCTTCCACTCTTATCCTATACTCCAACCTCTTCCATTATTTTTCCCCTCCACAATTTTTCCCACTTAGGGTTTTCCTCCCAAACCCTAGCCAAGTCCCCCATGCATCCTTATACCAATCCACGTACTATTTTTCACATATGGACTCCAATCACCCCCAACAACTCTTCCCTCACTTCACTTAACCCTCAAGTCAACATTTATTAACCACCCCATGCAAACCTTACACTCCCCATGCATAATTTCTTATCCTCTTATTTTATTCATATTGTCCTTTTATTTATCCAACCATAAGCCATGAGATACACAAGTGTTTCTCACTTCCCTCTTATCAACTCACTTTATTTACTCCTTTTATCTCCTCACAACCACATCATGCTACTCAATGACTCTTAGTAAGCATGTCAAGTAAGGCAACCATACATAAGCACAACACAAGTACAAGTCATATTACCATGTTACACATGCCATAAAAATACAACTCCATGCTTAGCAAGCTGCGCTACAAGTGTATAGTTCATAACCACGTAAAGCACACATATATAACCAACACACATAACACGTGATGCACATAATACACATATTAGGCCTTAACCACATCCTTAATTAAAACAACACCAGGCTTGAAGCACACTTCCTATGCCGCCTTAGAGGTTGTACTTGGTTCACCTATAAGAAGGAAACACTAGGGTTAATTTCGCTATTATTACTTCAAGTATTCCCTACTTTACCTTTAGTAAGAACTAGTATTAGTGATAGTAGTAGTAGTAGTAGTTTTAGTATTATTAATAAGGATATTATTATTAATGTGGTTGACAATACTATTAGGGGTAGTATTGGCCAAAATAGGGTTAGGTAGTCATAATTGAAATACCCTAAAACCCTAATTCAAGAAATTGTGGCAAAATAAAGACTTATTAGGGAAATTAAGTAAATAAATTATTTTATTAAAATAAAGGGGAATTAATTAAGGCAAATCAAGGAGAAAATAATAAATAAATTATTTAGAAAAAAATTTGGGCATTTTACTAATTAACATGGAAGTTAAGGAAAATTTATCTAAAATAGCCAAATTAAGCTAAAAAGGAATTTAATTATTACTCTTTAAATATTATTATTTTAAATAATAATCCAAAATACCCCACCCCACCTATTTTTTCTTTCTTCCCTTTTTCCTTTTTCCTTCTTCTTCTTTATTTTCCTTTTTTTCTTTCGTTCTCTTTTTTCTCTTCTTTCTCCTTTTTTTTCTCTCCTTCCCCGAAATGGGCCAGCCCATCAGCCCAATTCCCTTCCCCCTTCCCCGTCCCGCACGGCCCAAGCCCGCGTCGTCTTCTTTTTTCTTGCACCCATTTGCAAGCCGGACCACCCCTTTTTCTGTCTTTTCTTTTCTTCTAGACCACCCAATCCAACCTATCACCTTCCTCCCCCTCGATCCCAACCCGCAACCCTTCTTCTACTGGCCGCCACCGCACATTGTTTGGACTTCCCTCCCTCTCTCCCTCCATCGTTTTCCTTTCCTTTTTCGACCCTAACCAACCCCAAAGCTCCCCTTCACACATGCCCCTTCCTTTCCCTTCTCTACCCGACCTCACCTACCATACCATAGCAAGACTACACCACTTTCCACTACCGATCGATGGCCTGCCTTACCTGCCTCTCTCATCCTTTTCCTCCTTCATTGTTTCCCCCTTAATTTAGTCTATAAATACCCCTATATGCAACCATAATCTAGTCTTTATTTTCGCAGCCCAAAAACCCCGACTTTGCGCCACAGCCCAAACAGACCCCTATTCCTCCGTCGTTGACCATCGTCGCTGCCCACCAAAGCCTTCCTTGCATCGCCCTCTGTAGAACTAAGCCTCCTTCCTTCCTCGACTTGACCTGCATGAGCCACCCCTACTGTGCAAAGTCAGCCTCCCGATCAGCCCTTACTAACCACTCACCACCCTTCGCACCACTGCCTACCACCAATTATGCAACAACCAACGCCTCCTCCACCCTCCAAAACAACTAGGGGACCTTCCTCAACCTCCTCACAACTCCATATCCCCTGCCTCCCTCTCATTCTCCCTCCTCCACCTTCCACCACCTTCGGCCACCATGCCTGCCGCCGTGCACCGCCACCTTTGGCTTCACCACCACCCTCATTCCACCCCTCTCCACCTGAGGCACCCTCCACCACCTCAAACACCCCCACATTCCCTCTCATCTAGCCTATACCCCCATCTCTTCACCTCTATTCCTCCTCCACCGCTGCTGCCACCACGCATCGTTGCTGGTTCTGCCACCAACCCTAGGTGATATTCTAATTTTCCCAACCCCTAAACCTTTTTTTTATATAAGTGTTAGTAATTTTTAGTAATATTAATAATATTACTCTTACTCTTATTATTATTATTATTATTAATGTTGTTGTTGTTGTTGTTGTTGTTGTTATTATTATTATTATTGTTATTATGTTACCACTCTTATTATTTAACCTAACTTAAAAAATATTTCTAACTAATGTTATTATTATTAAAGGGCTACAACTTTAGTATTATTATGATTATCTTTATTATTATTATTATTATTATTATTATTATCATCATTATCATTAATACTATCATTATTTTCTTACTAATACTATTCATACTAACCTTGGCCATCATCAATTTTATTATTAATGTAAATATTGAGACCCTTATATTACTAGCACCCTTTTCGATTATTATTATTATTATTATCATGCTTAACATTATTATTATTATTACTATCATTACTACTACTATTATTATTACTACTACTACCATCATCATCATCATCGTTGTTGTTGTTGTTGTTGTTGTTGTTATTATTATTATTATTATTATTATTATTATTATTATTATTATTATACTTAACCATATTATCACCAAGGCTACTACTATTATGATTTCTAGGACATTTACTAACATTATTCTTAAGATGGGCAATATTATTAATATTATCACTAATATTAATAATATTATTATTATTATTACCATGAATATTAGTATTATTACCTTGTCGTTTTATTAATATTTCATAATCACTAACATATTACCACTACTATCATTATCAATATAATTATCATTATGGTCACTACTTTTGTATTACTAATATCGCCATTATTATTATTATTACTAGGGTTTGGGTTGTTATTAGTATTATCACTACAACTATTATTATTAGTATTATTATTAATAATAATATTAAAACTATTACCTTTAATACTATGAATATCGCTATAATTACTTTAACATGGACCAATGTACCTCATAAGACCTATTTTGATTAATAGCGGTGTGGTTAGCTACTTTAAAGGATAATGACCCTACTTTTATTTATAAAACAACTATTACTATTATTAACCATAATAGTAGGCCATAATAAGGGTAAGATAGGAAATTATGGTAATTTTGGTAAGAGGGAGATTAACCCATAGTATTTCCCTCTTATAGGTGAATTAAGTCGAAATCCTAAAGAGGCGTAGGAGCGTGCTCCAGGTCCGATGTCGTATTAGGTAAGGATATGATTAAGACTTTTTATGTGTAAGAATGTGTTATGTGTGTTGGTTTGATGGGTATGCTTTATGTTTTATATTATCATGTTCTTGTGGCAGCTTGCTAAGCATGGAGCTAAGGTAAGTTGCAAGTGTTTATGATATGTGTAATGTGATGTTATTACTTGTACATGAATTGTGATTATGTAATACTCCCCCGTATGACATGCATGATAGGAGGTCCTAAGTAGTATGATGTGGTTGTGAGAGAAATGGAAAATAATGAGGAAAGTGAGTTGACTAGGATATGGTAATGATTGACTAATGATCTTATGACCTATGGGTGGATAATGAGAGGAATAATAGGAATGAAATGAAGGGAATGGAATAAACATACATGGGAAGTCTAGGGTTTGCATGGAATGGTTAGCCTTTGTATGAGAATGACTTTTACCTGGGAAAAGTTGATTTGAGGATCGAGTGAGATAATGGATGAATTGTTAGGGTAATTGGAGTTCATATGTGAAAAATAGTACGTGGATTAATGTAAGGATGCATGGGGGATTTGACTAGGGTTTTGGGAGGAAACCCTAAGTGAGAGAAATATGTAAGGGAGGAAAAATTTATGGAAATGGATAGAATGAGGATAAAAGATGGAAGGAGTGTCATATAGGGGAAAAGTGAGTCAAGTGAGAAGAATGTATTTGGATGTTGAGTGAGTGACATAAAAGGAAGGAGAAGTACTAGGGTTTTGGGGGAGCTAACTAGGGTTTTGGTAATCATGTATGGGAGTTGGATAGTAAGGTTGTAATGTCAAGTGTGGATCGAGGGAAGGGATGGTTTTGGTAATAACAAAGAGTTTTGGGTTCATAGTGAGTGGGAAAAAGATGGAAGGAAGTCTCGGGATCATGGGTTGTGTTGGATATGTATCATGTGGAAGAGGTGATGATTGAATAACCTCGTGTTGGCAAAGAGAGTTACTGGAGTTTTGGGATGGCCAACTAGGGTTTTGTGGCCACATATATTATATGGGAAGTAAAATGGGGTGCTTGGAGATGAATCAAGCGAAGTGATA
This sequence comes from Tamarix chinensis, assembly GCA_030549775.1. Lineage (NCBI taxonomy): Eukaryota > Viridiplantae > Streptophyta > Magnoliopsida > Caryophyllales > Tamaricaceae > Tamarix > Tamarix chinensis. Next base: position 164,606,744 of record CM060171.1, on the reverse strand, counting down.
AATTAGAGGAGTATGAGTTGTATGGAATAGAGGTAGGTTGGGCCATATAGGCCAAATTAGGTTTTTACCGGAAGAAAACCCTAGAAAGTTATATTAAGTTGATTCAGAAATATGGGAAGTGGGCCTCGGTGTTGAGTATTCGTGGTAATGAGGAAAGAGTGAGAAAGGATATTGGATGTACTAGAAGGAGTAAAAGTCCCAAGATATGGGACAGGAGTTCGAAAAGTCGAGCGGACCGTGCATGTCTAGTCGGGGTTATGTGTGGAATAAGATACAATAAAACACTAAGCACTTAAAGTGAAAGATTATCAAGCAAGGGCCCTGTGAGGTTATATATTCTTTGGTCCACTGGCTATAATAGTGGTCAGGTGCGTTTTGCCCTGCCGAGTGATTTTTGGTCCATTGGCTATAATAGTAGTCAGGAGCGTTTTGCCCTACTGAGTGTTTCTGATCCACCGGCTATAATAGTGGGGGATTTCGGGCTTGATTAACCAAACATTGTATGGTAATAATTCATGGGAAGATACTATTTACTTATAGTGGAACACCTTGTGATTCAGGGCCAGTGAGGATATATATTTTTCGGTCCACCGGCAATAATAGTGGTCAGGTGTGTTATGCCCTATGTGGAGTGTTTTCGGTTCATCGGCTATAATAGTGGGGTTCATATACTCACGTGGAATTAATAAGAGAAATGTGTGAATCAAAAGTATAAGGCATGGAAAGATACTAATTATTTACAGTGGAACACCATGCGAGTCGGGGCAAGTGAGGTTATATATATACTTTCCTATCCACCGACAATAATAGTGGTTAGGTGTGTGTTTCCTTGTTAAGTGATTCCGGTCCAACAGCTATAATAGTGGTTAGGTGCGTTCTGTCCTGTGGAGTGTTTCCGATCCACCGGTTATAATAGTGGGGTTCACATAGTCTCATGGAATTAACATAAAAGAGATGTAAGGTAAATCATTAATATAAGTTCGGCCTAATCTTATAACTCCGGATTATTGTCTTGTATGCCTTATGTGTTTATTCTCTTGCATGACCTTAGTTGTGTGCTTCTTGTTGGTTTTACCCATATGGTTACCTTACTCTGTACGTAGCGTACTAACCACTCGTTTCATGGGTGTCGTTCATTCCCATGAGCAAAAGACCCATCCGAGTTTGTGCAGGTAGGAGATGATGTCTTCGATGCCTACGACACTTACTAGGCATAAGATGAGGGTTAAGAGTTGAGCCTAGACTTGGCTTGGGGATCGAGAGTGACCTGGTCAGACTCTATCTTTCCTTTTATTTTACTATGTATCATTTTTATGCTAGTTATGTTATGTCGTTCGGTATTTTATGTTTTAGAAAACTTTAGCTACTTACTCCTTGGGTTGTAACTCTTAAACCACACTCTAATTTTTGTATGGTAATGATTGAGTTCTTTCATGGATTCTCATTGTTTTTATTAATAACTTGTGTTTGGTGTTAATCCTATTTAACCTTAGCACTTATACTGGGACGGTAGGAGTGAATCAGTCTGGTACTAAATGTGGTGGTAATATCCCCAGAATTTACCAATTTGTTATTTCACTTCCATTAAACCTTTTGATTAAAATAAAATTTTTCAGTAGTAAATTTTGGGGGTATTATAACAATATTCATGGTAGAATATTAATAACAATATCAATAATAATAATGATAATAACTTTAATAATAATGATGATGATGATGACGATGATGATGATGATGATAAGGCTAAAATAATAATTATACCAAAATAATTCATACTTAAGCAATAGCAAGGGTTAGGGCACAACCTAAGTGAAGGTGGCAGCTAGGGTGGCGGCAGTGGTGGTGGTTTTAGGAAATGTTGGTCTTTTAGGGCTAGAAGAGAGAGAGGGAGGTGGTGACTGTGAGGTGGTGGACTCTCTGGACTAAGAGGGTTGCAGTGGTGGTGGTGGCGCAGTAGGGTGGTAGTGCACGTGGTGGTGGTTGTGGTGGCTGAGGGTGGTGGAGAAGGAGGGAGGAGGAAGGAGAGGGAGAAAAGGGAAAGGAAGGGTAGGTGAAGGTGGAGGAGGGTTTGCTAGGTCGAGTGGGTGGCAGTAGGGGTGGTGATTGTGGTGGAGGAGGAGGCACACGGTGGCGAGAGGGGCGGCGATGGGATGCAAAGGGCTGCTTCAGCTGCCTACTTTGTACGATTGGGGTGGGTTGTGTAGGGGAAGTAAAGGGCGGTGGGTGGCTTGGTTTGGTGGAGGGTGATATAGGGAAGGGGTTGGGTGGTGTTTCAGGCAATGGTATGGCACATCGGCAGCTAGGGCAGCGTCTAAAGGTACGATAATGAGAAGGGTTGAACTTTTCTAGGCAAAGCAAAGGAGGGGAAATGGGGGACAGTAAGGGGTATTTATAGGTTGAGAGAGGGAGAAAAGGACAAGGAGTAGGAGTGGCAGGAGCTAGCTGGCGGTGGCAGGCCGGTACAAGCTTATGAAGGTGCAGAGTGTAGGACTGCAGATGGGGGAAAAGGAAGGGGAATAGGCATGCAGGGGAGGTAGGTACAAGGTAGGTTTGGCTAGAATTGGGAAGGAAAAGGACAGGGGAGAGAGAGGAGAGCAGGTTGGGGTGGTATAATGGCAAGGCAGGTCAGCCAGTAGCAGTTCTATAGGCTTGACCTACAGTGTGAGGGAGGGAGAAGGGAGGAGGAAGATGAAGGGGTTGGGCCGGTCAGCCGGGGGAAAAGAAAAGAAGAAACGAGAGGGAGAAATGGACGAGCAAAGGAGAAAAAAATAAAGGAGAGGCGGGCTGGGATCCACATGGGGGAGAGAAGAGAGGAGAAGGGAGGTTGGACCGCACGGGCGAGGCCCAATCAGGGGAGAGGAAGAGAAAAAGAAAAAGGAGAAAAGGAAGAAAGGAAAACGAAAAAGAAAGAAAAAGGAGAAAAAGGAAAATAGGGTTGTTAGGGTATTTAAGGTCTTTTTGGTATTTTTGAAATATTTGAAAATAATAAAATTATTAAAATAAATAATTAAATTCATTTTTATATTAATTTAGAAATTTTTAGGTAAATCTTCCTAAATTAATTTTAATTAGTAAATTACCCTAATCTTTCCTAATTAAATTATATATTATTTCCCTCTTTTTTATCTTAATTACTCCCATTATTTTGTTAAAATATTATATTTAATTAATCTCACATATTAACCCCTAGTTTATTATAAATTCTTAAATTAGGATTTTGGGGTATTATAATTAGTCACACCAACATAGGATCAAATTGATTTTCACTACATTTATTCATAACTAAACCTTTAATAGTCACATATAAAGATATAACCAAATGACATGGATCAAGATGTGAATGTGTAGTATGGAAATGTTATGTAATGTGATATTAATATGCTTATTTGCAAATGGTTCATCTTAAAACTATAGTGAGGTTAAATCAGAAACAAAGTAGAAAGAAAACAAACTGAAACTCTATTTTTGTAGAAAACATACAATCAACAATGTCCATAAGCCAAAATAAAGTGTACATACATAGAGTAAATGAAGTAATGCACTCCCATGGAACCAAAAATCATCAACTAACATAACACCTATATGAGCAACATGTTCAATAAACATTTTGGGTGGTAAAGATTTAGTGAGCGGATCCTCTATCATAGAGTATGTATTGATGAGCTCTATAGACAACTATCCATTATGTACTTTCTCTTTAACAACTAAGTATTTAATATCAATACTTTTCGATTTTGTAGAACTTATGTTGTTATTGGAATATTGAACTGTAATTTTACTGTCACATAATATCTTAAGCAGTCTTTCAATACCGTCAACTACACATAATCCCTTGACAAAATTTTGCAACCATAAACCGCAAGTGGAATCCATATAGTATGTTATGAATTTCGCTACCATAATGGAAGATGCCGCAATTGTCTAATTGGCACTCTTCCAAGAAAGAACACCTCCGGTAAAAATCGATGTAGACTTCATGATATCTTGGCATCCAGCAAAATTAAAGTCATAATATTCTACAATCTCAAGCATGTATGACCTCCGATATATGAGCATGTAATCTTTTATTTTCTATAAGTACCGCATAACTCATTTAGTTGTTGTGTAATGGTCGAGTCTTGGATTACTATGATATCCTTCAAGTATCCTAGTGATGTATGCAATATATGGGCGCCTACACACTTGATCATGCATTAGACTTCTCACTATTGAAGCACAAGGAACGCTTTAAATTTGATTTCTTTCAAAGTATTTCTTAGGGTACTAACCAAGGCTAAAGTTGTATCCTTTAGCAATAGTAGTGTTTCTTAGTTTGCAAGTCTACATGGCATATAGTTTGCAATTATACATGGTATACAGCTTGAGAACCCTTTCGACATATGTCTCCTGTGAAAGCCCTAGGATACCTCAAGAATTATCCTAATGTAGCTCTATGCCCAATATAAAATAGGCATTACCAAGATCCTTCATTTTAAAATTCTTAGAAAGAATTTTTTTGGCCTCATGCAATAAATCTATGTCATTACATGCCAATAGTATGCCACAAGCATACAGAACTAGAAAAATATATTTACTCTCATAAAAATTATGGTATACATATTCATCTACCAAATTCATCTCAAAACCAAAAGATTTGATAACTTGATGAAATTTGAAATACCATTGTCAAGACGCTTACTTAAACCCATAGATGGATTTCTTAATTTTACAAATCATATTCTTTAGGTCTCCTAACACAAAGTTTTCCTATTACACCATATAGATCATTTGTTCAATGTCACCATTAATAAAAGTGGTCTTAACATCCATCTAATGTAACTTAAGCTTAAAATGTGCCACTGTTGCCATAATCACCCTTAAGGAATCTTTAAAAGAGACTAGATAGAAAGAAATCTTCTCATTTTTTTGTGTAAAGCCCTTGGCGACAGGAAATGTTTTATATCTCTCCACATTGCCCTTTGAATCCCTTTTGGTCTTAAATATTCATTTACAACCAATGAGTTTCTTTTCTTCAAGCAAGGGTACAAGATCCTATACATCATTATCCATCATTAACTTTATTTCCTCATTTATAAAATCAATCCATCTTTGAGAATTTGAACTCTCCAAGGTGTAACAAAAGTTGATTGGATCATATTCCATCACCCTAATTTCTACCTCATATTCTAGGATAAATACAATGTAATCATTCAAAATAACACTGCTCCTTTCTTTGGTGGATCTCCTTAGATCTTAAGGTTGTTGAGATTGTTCTTCTAAGACAATCACCTCATTCTCAATAGGTGGTTGTTCGACATTGTCTTGTAGAATATCCTAATTTACCTCCTGATCAATGGAAGATGCAAAGACTTGCACATCATCTAAGATAACAGTAGGAATTATAATTGATTTATCCTCAAAGACAATGTCTCTAACCTTACTTCTCTCCAAAAGCTCAACATTTCAAAGAACATGATAGTTCTTGTCTCAAAAATTGGCCCAGGTATGGGATTATAGAACTTATAACCCCTTAATCACATAGAGTAACCAATAAAATAACTACTAACCATTTTGGAGTCCAATGTCTTTTCATGTGGCCTATATGACCTTGCCTCAACTGGACATCCCCAAATATGAAAATACTTTATACTAGGTTTTTTACCTGTCCAAAGCTCATAAGGTGAATAGTAGCTGCTTTAGTTAGACTCTATTCAGAATGTAAGTTGTTGTCTTTATTGCTTCTCCCTAGAGTGACTCTAATAATGTATGATCACTATTCATACTCCTTACCATGTCCTTAAGAGTTTTGTTTTTCCTTTTAGCTAAACCATTAATGCTAGGAGATCCTGGTATAGTGTACATTGGGATGATTATACACTCCTCTAGGAATCTAGAAAATGACTTTAGACATTGTTCACCTGAATCGTCATATATGCTATAGTATTCACTACTACAATTATATCTAACGCACTTGATCCTTTTGTTAAGTTGATTCTCAAATTCAAGTTTAAAAGGCTTGAACACATCCAATGACTATCATTTTTCATGAATGAGATACATGTATCCATAACGTGAGTAGTTGTATATGAACGATATCAAAGTAAATCAATTATAAGACTTCAGAAGATCTATTTACACTTGTTCTTTATATTTTGGTCTATTTTTCCTTAACACGTTCAACACGATTATTTAATTTTGTATAATTACCAAATTACCACTTTACCCTTGCCTCCAAAATTACCATAATACCCCCTTTTTAATTACAAATTACCATTTTTCCCTTTGTTACACCACTCATTTTAAATTATCACAACTACTTAAAATATTAATAATAATACCTCATCCATAACTAATATATTTAATATACACTTTTAGTACCCACACATATTAGGCCATATTCTTGTACAAAATATATTACTAAAATACCCTTAAGGCTCACAAAATATTAACCATGCATTAAGATCACAATAGCATCATACTTAATATTTTCATTATTAACCAACTCCTACCTTAAACAATATTTTCATACATAGCATATAAACTATCATGCTTTTTTTTTATCAATCAACACAAGAAACCACATATATCATATTAAACAACATATGCCAAGACTAATAATATATTAAAATCCTAATGTGCTAACATACGTTAATCCATGCGTTTAAGTGAGATTTAACGGTTACCTCAATTCCTGCAAAAACAAACCTTACCGATATTCCGGTTTAAGGTTCAAGCTTTGATTATCAAAATCAATACCTAAAATAATATCAAGACTTATTACATTAGAAATAATAAAAATCAAGGTATAAGGCTTTATAACACTTAATTAATAAAATAGTTAACTTGAAATATTATTATACCTTAAAATTTTTACCCAAATAAATCAAGAAGGGTAGAAGCTCATCCTGCTCATGCAGCATGAGCTGCATGCAAAGAAAGGAAAAGGAGGAGGCTCGAAGGTGGTGAAAATAGGAAAAAATGGGAATTTTCGGGTTGGGGTTTTAGAGCTAAGAAAAAAGGCATGTGGGGGAAGATTTGGGGAAAGGGAATGGTGCAGAAGTGGAGAGGGGGTGTAGGTGGTGGTCGGGGATGGGTTGAAGGTGGCTAAAGGCGGTGGAGGTGGCGGCAACGAGGCTGCGAAGGTGGCGGCCGAGGAGGGGTCGAAATGGAAGGCTAAGAAGGAAGGAAAAGGGAAGGGGAAAACGGGGGCCTGTAGGTGGTGGTTCGGCCAAAGGGTGATTTAGGGTGGTATAGGGGGTTGCAGGGAGTAATGTGGTGGCTTAGATGGTGGAATAGGCGGTGGAACGGCGTCGACATATGGCGGTGTAGGGTGGCTGCCGAAAAGGAAGGGAAAGAAGAGAAAAAAGAAGAGAGGAGGAAGAAGGAGGATGCGGGGTGGCTCAATGGGTGTTGGGATGATTCGAGGGTGAGGTAGAGGGTGGTGCAGGTGCCTATTGAGGCAGCGGTAGCGGCGGAGCTGGGAAGTGAAGCAAAAACAGAGAGGGTGAGGGAAGGAGAAGAAGGGAAAGAAAAGAGAGGGTTGGGGAGCATGGGGAGTTTGGGAAAAAATGTAGAATGGGCAGGGAAGGAGGAAGAAATAGAAGAGGAAGAGAAGGGAGGGGATAGGGAGCTCAAGGGGTGACGGTAGGGGGTAGGGAAATGGGAGTTGCAGGGAGAGGGAGAAAGGAGGTATGGTCGGGCATGGGGGAGGGAGACAGGAATGGTGGGACCGGAATGGGGCAGAGAAAACGACGAGAGGGAGAGAGGGAGATAGGGGGAATCAATGGGGCGAGAGGGAGTTGCAGGTGGAGTGGCAGGGATGGCGGTTTGGTCGTGATTCTCGCCGGGGATAGAGGAAGAAGAAATAAAGAAAGAAGAAGAAGAAAGGGGGAGGGGGACTGGGTGCGAGCGGGTGGCCGAAGAAAAGGAAGCAGGTCGACTCGGTCGAGGAAGAAAGGAAGGAAGGCAAGCTGGCTCGCACGAGAGAAGGAAGAAAGGAGTCGGGCTAGGGAAAGGAAAAGGAAAGGAGAGGGGAGGGGGAGAGATAGGCCAGAGCCCAATCGCGTAGGGGGGTGAGGGCAGGCCGGCCAACTGGCAGCCCAAAAAAGAAGAAAAAGAAAGAAAAGAGAAAAAGAAGAAAAAGGAGAAGGAAAAAAAAGGAAAAAGGAAAAAGAAAAGGAAAATGGCATTAAATAAAATAATTTACTTTATAGAATAATACAATATAATATTTTTGGGTAATAAATTGATTTAATAATTTAATTTAATATAATTAAAATATACGGGTTAAAAAGGATACTTTAAGTAAAATAATGGTTTGAAAATTTATTTAAATAAAAAGGATATGATAAAATAACAAAATATTTATTTTAATCTATTAAATATTTATATCCAATTTTATATACTCAAAATTCATAAAATAATTAAATTAAATAGGTTTGAAGGCTAATTTATCCCAATTAAAATTTATTTATTAAATTATAAGCTTTTAAAATTTTAGGGGATTACATCCCGATCAACCCTCTCTTCAACCTCTGCCGCCCTTTGAACCACCCTTAGCCACCTCTTCTGCCGCTGTTGCTAGGGCTGTTTACGGTTCAAATATCCGATATTTCGAATATTTGATTGTCGGATATTTGAAATTTCGGATATCTAAAAATGATTTTTGATATTTGATTTGAAACTTTGGATATCTGAAAGATCGGATATTTGAATTTTCGGATCGGATATCATTGGATATCAAATATAACCGATATTATCCAAATACAATTTCAAATATAAAAAAAATTACCAAATGACAAATATACTTCATATTATCCGATTTGTTGAGCGAATGTTGAGCAAATATCTGATTCCCTTAGCAAATATCCGACTTACTCAACAAATATCCAATGTTAAAACTAAAATAAGAAAGGATTGGATGGAGTCTATCGGTATGCAGAGTATTTTTATTTTTATTTTTATAAATATCTAAAAAGGGATTGTATTAAAAATATAATTTCAATTAAATTAAATTTTTCCTCAAATAATAAATAAAGTAAGTAAAAATTATACACAGACACATATAAATTTATTTATATACAATTTTATATAAAATAAAAAATTATAAAAAATATATAAATATTTTTCTTCGGATCAGATATTATTTGTATTTGTCGGATCGAATATTTGGTTTGTTTGACTTTTCGTTGACCGGATCGGATATTTGATTTGAAAAAAAAATCGGATCAATTATTTGCTTTTTCGGATCGGATCACTTCGGATATCAAATCAAATAAAGAGATATCGGATAACATGAACAACCCCTCCTTTCACCTCCCAAACTGTACTGCAAACCACCCTCTACCTTCCCCTGCCTCTCTTTTCATCTTTCTCCCTCTCCTCCTCTCTTTCTCTTCTTCTCCTCCATTCGGGCACCACCACCGTCATCATGCACCGCCCCCCTCATTCAACTCCTCTTCCTTTGGGCAGTCTTAAACACCCCAACTCCCACCTTCATTCTCCTTATTTTGTTACCAGCCTTCAACTTTTTCCCTTTTCTTGCTGCCACCGTGCACCATCGCCGATGCCGCCCATCCCCACCAGCCTAAAGTTGAACCCTATACCCTCTCAACCCTTTATCCTATTTTTACAAGCCTTATTTTATTTTATTTTATTTATTTGAATATAAATACTATTATTATTATTATTATTATTACTACAACTATTTTACCATTAGTGTTGCTATTTTTATTATTATTATTATTATTATTATTATTATTATTATTATTATTATTATTATTATTATTATTTTCAAGTGTTAGTATTATTATTTTATATAAGGCTGAAACCCTATTGTGCCTATTTTGAATTGTAGTAGTAGTATTATAAAAATCAAGCCTTACTATTATTAATATTTTTAATATTTTTATCATTTGTGTTATTATTATTTATTAGTGTTATTATTATTCAATGTACGGTAGAAACCCTACTTTATTTTATCTTCAATTATTATCCTTACTATTACTATGATGATTATTATCATTTTTGCAATATTATTATGGTTTTATCATCATTATTATTATTACTAAGTTTTTTTTACTTATTTTACTAATATTATTATTAGTATTATTTTGGTAAAGGGGTTGAAGCCCTTATTTCACTTTATTTTTGAACTATGCCATTTTTATTATTATTGTTATTTTTATTATTTTGGTTATTGTTACTACTACTACTACTATTATTATTATTCTTGTTAATGTTAACATTGATATTATTTTTAGTATCTTTGCTATTATTATTTTAGTATCATTATTATTATTAGGGTAAAGTCTTCAACCCTATATTATATACTTGTATAATAATTCTATTATTTCTTATATCTTTAGCAAAGTTAGAAATTAGTTAATGTTATTTTTATCAATATGTTATTATTTTATCGAAATCCTAAGGAGGTATAGGAGCGTGCTCCAAGACTGGTGTCGTTTTAGGTAAGGGTGTTACTAAGGCCTATTGTGTGTTGATGTGCATTAAATGCTTTGTATGTTATGCATCCTTTGTTATTATTGTAATTAATTCATAAATGGTATGACATGGAGTTCAAGCATGTTCTTGTGTTGTTATATGGCATGTGTATTATGTATATGTGATGATATGTGTTGTGACCTTGTAAGACATGCGTGTGAGGGTGTTGATGTGGTTTGTGTGGGAGAAAGGATGAAAAAGGAGGATGGGGAAAGAAGTTGACCAAGGGATGTGAGTTGACCTAAGTATTTTAATGATTCATGAGTGGAAGAATAAAATGGAAAATTTAGGGTTTTGTGTGAGAGAATATAATTTATGGTTTTGTATGGGATAATCTAATTTATGAAATTATATGGGAGAATCTAATTTATGGTTTGTATGGGAGAATCTAATTTATGGTTTGTATGGGATAATCTAATTTATGGTATTATGTGGGAGAATCTAATTTATGACATTATATGGGAGAATCTAATTTATGATGTTGTATGGGAGAATGTAATTTATGATGTTGTATGAGAGAATGTACTTTATGATGTTGTATGGGAGAATCTAATTTTTATATGGGAGAATCTAATTTATGTTTTATAAGGGAGAATCTAATTTATGGTTTGTATGAGAGAATCTAATTTATGGAATGAAATGGGAGATTCTAATCTATGGTTGTGCATGGAAAGATCTATGGTCATGCATGGGAGAACCTTTGGTTTTGCATGGCACATTTCATGAGGTTGTATGGGATAATCTAAGTTATGGTTTTGTATGGGAGGAACTAATTTAAGGTTTGGTATGGATGAATCTTTGGTTTTGTACAAGTTGAATTTAGGGTTTGGTATGGACGAGTCTTTAGTTTTATATGGTTCAAATCTAGGGTTTGGTATGGATGAATCTTTGGTTTTGTGTGGATTGAATTTAGGGTTTTGAATGACGGAATCTTGGGTTTTACATCAAATAATTTAGGGTTTCGTATGGATGAACTTGGGGTTCTACACGAAAATTTTGAAAGGTTACATGAGGTGTGTAATGTCTATATGGGAGTGAAATTTATGTATAAAAAGTTTGTTTGGGATGTGAGGATGGTAATGTAAGTGTTGTTTGGGTGGTTGAACACTTTAGATGGAAAATAGTATTGTAACACCCCCAAAATTCACTCCTGAAATTTTTTTTAATTAAAAGAAAGTTAGTGGAAGCAATTTAATAAACTGTGAACTTGGGGGTATTACCGCTACACTTAGTACCAGACCGATTTACTCATACTGTTCCAGTACCAAGTGCTAAGGCTAAAAGAATAAAAATACAACCTTACCAAAAACTTAAGCATTTAAAGATCAGAGTAGCACAGTAAATAATTTACAAGAGAAACATTCAACAACGGTGATTACAAAACAACAAATACGTTGAATTTAAAGGAGAAAAATTAAAACCCTAAAAATTTCCGGACAGTACCTTACGCTCTTCCCAAGAGCCCACTTGAATAGCACCTGAATACAACCTGCAAGGGGTACTGCCCATTGAATAGGCAGGGGCCCCACGAAGGGAACCCTTCAGTACTACGGTATTGAGTAACCCTTTAAAAATGCACTTAAAAATAGGTACGCAAGGTAGCACATGAAATACTACTGCATTCACATATAACCATAGGTATAAACATGGTATTCAGCTCCATTTATTTGTACATCCAATAATTCAATCATACATTAATAGTGTATACGTAACATTCACTTTCATATATTCGTTTAACCAGTCAACCAATATCAATAGGCCATGATGAGTAATCGATATATTTTTCGGGCCTTGAGGCCATTAGTCCATCGTTAATCAATCATCTCAATGACTAGTATTTATCTATAACTCAATCACATCCAAAATAAATTTTATTGAGCTCGGGACCTCCACTATTCTGGCCGATGGGTCGGAATACATATATATATCATCCAGGGTAAAAACATCCTGGGCCACCATTATATCTGGTGGATCAATGCTCATGAACATCAACCAGGGCAAAACATCCTGGGCCACTATTATTTCTGGTGGATCGGTACTCATCATATAAATCAACTGGTCTCGACTCGTTAATCTTTCACTTTAACAATTAATATTTTCCCTTTTTATTCAACACAACAATTCCATTTATTTGCCTCGATAGGGAGATCAAGAACCTGAGACACAAAGGTACACCGGTCGCACTGGTGCGTAAAAGCAACTCAGTACCCTTCAACTAGTAACCCAGGGACGCAAAGGTACCCTGGTCGTACTGGTGCATAAAGCTAACTCAGTACCCTACCGACAAGGACACCTAATCTTTAAGTATGCATACCCCCTAACTAGGTCCGTAGAGCTAGATAGAGTAGATATAGGGCCTGGCTGGGGCACAAAGGCACACCAGCGAATACCAAATAATTGTGGGCTAAACCACGTCTTTAGGGTAGCGACCCCTAAAGAGCCACCATTCCCGATCTCGAGGTCTTTCACTTTAAGTATTAGTGTCTTAATTAATGGTGATCACAAAAGCACAACAATCAGATAATTATCCACTTTTAATTGCTCGGATATCATTAGCCATTTCTTATTCAAATGGTCGTCCAAGGTAGCATGAAAGAATCATTAAGGCCACCCTAACTCATCTAATTTTCGAATTAGAACTCGTTCTCGTGATACTTATTAATCATCAAATACTCCTACCTCATTAATCCATTATTAGAGTCATATTACGAATTCCACAATCACAACGATATATTAGACACAAACTACTCATTTACTCCTTACTTATAAAATCATTAAGTCATCCCTTCCTTATTTGATAAATTACCATATTATCATCCTTGTTACAAATTACCAGGTTCCCCTTATTCAAATTAGGTTACCAAGTTATTACTAACACTTATTAGGTCACTAATCCCTTTTAATAATTATTACACTTAATATGCTTTCCATCTAATTGGTTAGATTACCACTTTGTCCTTTCTCCCTTATTATAATTAATAAATTATCCTTGAGTTGGTCAAATTACCAAATTACCCTTCCTCCTTATCCTAATTACCAAATTAACCATTTATTTAGTTAATTGCCAAATTTCCATCCTCTATTATTAATGACCAACTACCCTTCTCCATTATTAAAATTACCAAATTACCCCTGGTTAGTTAAATTACCAATTTACCCCTCACATTTATCACATTTATCATATTTACATTTTACCCTTCTCCAGTATTATAATGATCAATTTACTCCTTTCCAATTTCCACTTTTACCCCTTTGATTTACACAATTACTGTTTTACCCCTTTACCTTCAAATTCACCATTTTACCCCCTTAACTCCCAAAAATTACCATATCACCCTTTTACTTATAAAGTTTCCAATTATGCTTAATTGTGAGATTAGTATCTTACCCCCCTTTTTTTCTTAATTTTCAAATTACCATTCTACCCTTTAATCACAAATTACCATTTTATCCTTTATTCACAAAATTACTATTTTGCCCTTTAATTACAAAATTACAATTTTACCCTTCTATCATAAAATTACCATTTTGCCCTCTACTTACAAAATTACCGATTCACCCTTGTGTTACAAAATTACCAAATTGCCCCCCCTTTATTACAAAATTACTATTTTACCCTTTATTCACCAAATTACGATTTTACCTCCCCTTACTTCCAAAATTACCATTTTCTCCTTTTATCAACCAATTTACCATTTTACATTTGCCTCCAAAATTACCAAAATAACCCATTTAATTAAGCATTACCTTTTTACCCTTAGTACACCACTTATATTGAATTATTATTATTACTACATAAAATATTAGTATAAATGCATCATCCACCACTTTTAAAGTTAATGCAATACTCATTAACACCCATATATAAATTAGGCCATATTCTTGTACAATATACATTAATAACATCCCCTAAGGCTTACAAAATATTAAACATGTATTAAACATTACAATAGCATAAAACAGCATGGGTAATACATAACATTTTCCTTAACAACCAAATTATTACCTTAATAATATCTCCATACATAAAAAAACAATTTATCATGCTTCCTTTTCATCAATCAACACAAGAACCACATATTAAATACTAAACAACCTAAATCAAGCATAATACACATTAAAAAAATGCCTAATGTGCTAACATGCGATAATCCATATATTTAAGCGGGATTTAGCGGTTACCTCGATTCCCGCCAAAAACAGACCTCACCGGTATTTTGGTTTAAGGTTTAAGATTCAATTATCAAAACCAACACCTAAAAATAATATCAAGGTTTATTATGTTAGAAATCATAAAAAAATCAAGACATAAGGCTTTATAACAATTAATAGGATAATTAACTTAAAATATAATTATACCTTAAAATTAATAAACAAATAGATTAAGAAGTCCAAAAACTCATGCTGCTAATGCAGCATGAGCTGCATGAAAATTTATGGGGAGGAGGGCTCGAAGGAGGGTAATAGAAAGAAATAAAGACAATTTCGGGTTAGGGTTTTTAGGCTAGGAAAAGAGGCATGTGGGGGTGGATTCAAGGCAAGGGAAGGATGCAGAGGTGGAGAGGGGGTTTAAGAGGTGGTCGGGGAAATTTTGATGGTGGCTAATGGTGGCGGAGGTGGCGGCAACAAGGCTGCGAAGGTGGCGGTCGAAGTGGGGTGTCGAGGTGCAGGCTGGCGAGGAAGGAAAATAAAAGGGGAAAACGAGGGCTTAAAGGTGGTGTGCTCGGCCAAAGGAGCATTGGGGGTGGTAGAGGGGGTTGCAGGGATTATTTTGGTGGTTCAGGTGGCGGCACAGGTGGTGAAACGGCGGCGAATCGGGGCATCACAGGGTGCTTGCCGAGAAGGGGTGAAAGGGGAGAGAAAAAGAAGAGAGGAGGAAGAATGGGATGCGGGGTGGCTCAATGGGGATTGTGGTGGCCCGAGGGTGAGGCAGAGGGTGGCAAGAGGTGGTGCAGGTGGTGGTTGAGGCGGCGGAAGTGGCGGAGCTGCGGCGGCAAAACAAAACAGGGGGAGAGAAGGGAGGAGAATAATGGGAGAAAAGGAGAGGCTCGGGGCATGGGGGAGGCTCGAAAAAAAATGCAGAAAGGGCAAGGAAGGAGTAATAAATAGAAGAGGAAGAGAAGGGAAGGGATAGGGCGGGAGGGGTGTCGGCAAGGTGGTAGGGGAATGGGGTTGCAGGGAGAGGGAGAAGAAGAGGGAGACAAGGGTGGTGGGACCGGTATGGCCTAAAAACGACGAGAATGAGAGGGAGGGAGACAGGGAAGATCAACGGGGGAGAGGGAGCTGTAGGTCGGGCGGCGAAAATCTCGTCGGTGATGGAGGAAGCAGACGAAGGGAAGAGGGGCTGTGTGCGCAAGACGGGCGGACTGGCCGAAGAAAAGAAAGAGCCGGCCCGGTCGAAGAAGAAAGAAAATAAAGGAGGAGGGGCGGCCGGGCTACGCGCGGGAGAAGAAAAAAAAAAGAAAATGGGCCAGGCCCAAGCGCCGGGGAGGGAGAGGGCAGGCCGGCGACCCAAGGAAGGAGAAAGAAAAAGAAAGAAATGGGGGAAGAAGGAAAAAGAGGGAAAAAGGGAAAGGAAAAATTATTTTAATTAAAATAATTTAATTTATAAATAATAAGGTAAAATATTTTTAGGTAATAAATTTATTTAACAATTTAATTGAAATATAAGGATTTAAAAGGGATAATTTTAATAAAATAATAATTTGAAAAATTATTTAAATAATAAGAGTATGATAAAATAACAAAATATTTATTTTAATTTATTAAAATATTTATACCAAATTTCATACACTAAAAAATCCATAAAACAATTAAACTACAAATATTTAAAAGCTAATTTATCCAAAATAAAATTTATTTATTAAAATATAGGGTTTTAAAAATTCGGGGGATTACAAGTATGTGGAGCATTATATGGGTACGTAAGAGACTGAGCTAGGGTTTGGAGTGACTAATTATGGGTTGCTGTGATTAACTAGGGTTTGGAGTGGTTAACTATGGTTGGTTGTGAATAACTAGGGTGTAAAGGGAATAATTCATGGATGTCCAAGGCGAAACCTTTTTGAATAAGATACTTAAGACATTAATCACTTAAAATGAAAGATTATTGAGGCGGGTCCAACGGCTCCACCAGTTAGGAATAGTGGTGTGGACTATTGTCCCACAAGTGACTGGCCCACTGACAATAATGGTGGGGTGACTCGAGCTCAATAAACACAAACCAGAGTTGCTAAGGCACTTAAAAGATACTAATTACTTACAGTGGAGCACCATGTGAGCAGGAACTAGCTGATCCACCGGTTAGGAATAGTGGTGTGGACTATTGTCCTGCAAGTGACCGACCCACCAGCTAAAATAGTGGTGTGTTCTTGTACTTACATGGATTTGATAAAAGGCATGGTGTGTATCGAATTTCGATAAAATATTAATTAAATAATTAATCCATACTATAAATGAGCCTTTATGTATCTACCCGAATGATTGTATGATATTATATTATCATGATGGATTATGCTGTTTTATTTCTTCAGCATTATTTATATGATTTTATGTGCTCATGTGTTGGCCTTAGTACTCGGTTACCTCACTCAATATGTAGCGTACTGATCACCCTTTTCATGGGTGCTGCTCATTCCCACGAGTACTATGCCCTTTTGACTTTGTGTAGGCGGGCGAGAAATTAGTCAAGGCTGAGTGTTGGGCATGTTTTGGCTCGAAGTTCGAAAGTGTCATGGCTGTATTTACTTTTTATGCGATTTATTTCTTTTGTACCATATTTACCCTTTTATGATTTATTACCTTGTATTGAGTATTTCAATTAAGCCTTTTATTGATTGTAAGATATTTTTCCTTCCGAGGAATTTTGATTTCGCACTCTGATTTCTATCTTATGATTGATTATAAACTTTTACGCGTACGCTGATTTTTGATATATGATTCTTTTTTGTTCTTTTATGAACTCTTGGTTTGAATTTAATGTTAATCTTTTCTTTAACCTTAGCACTTGGTACTGGAACGATCGGAGTAAACCGGTCAGGTATTAAGTGTGGCAGTGACATCCCTAGAATTTATGGGTTTTAATTTAAGTATTTCTATTTTAATTACTTCCGCTTTCATAGAAAAGGTGATTTTTGGGGTGTTATAGCTTTTTGGTACCATGGTTTTCCTAAATTGACAGTTATCATTACAGGTGAGCTTACTACATCTAAAATAAAAGGACGAGTCAAGTATGGTGCATGGAGGTTTGTGTTTGATTAAGGTATCATATATGTTAAAATTATTTTTTCTTTTTTGGTTTGTCCTTATAAATCAAATTAATTTTGGTTTTTCCTTAATTTTGTGAGCATGCACTACACCTTCTTTGCAATAGCCTCAATCTCAACTACTTTATCTTTCATATTATCCATAACCATCACACCATCCACCTACTTTATTTATATTCCCATCTTGTCTATTATGTTTGTTGCAAACAAAGGCTTCATGTTCAAAGAAATCACAAGGATGGCCATACATTGGCTTCCAGTCAAATTTGATATGTTGGTTTAACTCATACCCATTAGGATATATAATTCTCACATTATCTACCGAACTCTATTTCACGATTACTTCGATTAATAGCTTGGGAAAGGATACCCTTTCTTTTGACAACATAATCATATTAGTATATAATGGCTTTCTTTGCCAAATGCTTAGAGGATCAATTAAATAATATTCTAGTGGGATATTGGGAAACTTGACCTAGAGAGGGATAACATGCATCTCAGAAGGATATATCTTCATCCATCATTTCCACATCCTCAACACCACCGGTTTATTGTAGTATGGCCAACATTGTCCAAGGTCTTAAGAGCGTGTTCTGTTGATGCAAAATGAATATATATATATATCCTTCCAAATGCATCATAACCTTTGGAATTAGTACTTCTCCCCAATGGGATGGTGCATACCCACACATCTGATTAATAGATGGAAAATCACTAAAAATAAATTCAACCAACATATTGTCCTAAACCTCGAATTCTTGGGATATCATCTCTTTATCTAATTTTCACAACTATGTTGCATGAGGAATAAACACAAGTTTTTCTCCCTAATTACAATTCTTTTGACCCATGATTTTTTCTCTCCAAGAAACCTCATACCTCTTCCAAATAAGAAAAGGGGTAAATTTTGCAATCCCTGTGAGTTACCACTAGATAAACAATAATCATCCTATGGCATCTTCTTATTGCACTCTAAAGATGCATGGTTTTGCATGAGAAAGATGGCACAACCCTCCTAATTTTGAAATCACATACTAGTATCCTATTGAATAGAAACATCAATTAGACATTTTTCAAACTCAATAAGGTTAGGAAGAACCCTAGAAGATAATTTACATGCCTTTTCAACCTCCTCTAGTGTCTCCAAATCCTTACCTAAGCCACCCAAGACTACCGTCAAACGTAATTGAGCAATAAAGATAGGTAACTGCCACCCTTTCTTAATTTTGGCCATGGTCAAGTGAATTACTTCTACCCTAGGAGTACGGAGAAAGGAGAGACAATCAACCTTTTACAAGCATATATCTTTTTGGTTTATCCTTTCTAAATAAAGGAGATTTCAAATTAAGGTACGAAGGATGCTTTTTCATGTGGTATAGTAGGAGATTTGGGGGGGGGATGAATTCCTTAGCAAGTTGGATAGGGGGATACTTAATATTCATTAGTTATATGGGTTCTTGGCAACATTGGTTAAGTTTCAAATCCCTTTATTTTTTGGACCATTCTCTTGTTATTTTTTATCTTCATATCCAAGCACCATTGGATACAAAACCATCTAGGATATTTCAAAATTTGTGGCAATATGATAGTCCCCCTTTATGGTTCAACATTGGAGTAAAGCGATGATGGGGGATTTTTTCTTTGAATTTTCTTTGAGCTACGTAACATTAAGTAGGACTTGAAGAAGTTGAATAGATACACATATCTCTAGTTCATAAAGAGTGTGTGCTAATAGGGAGGAATTGGCTATTCTATAACATGCATACTTTACAATTCATGCAGATGAGTAAGATAAAGGTGTTTAAAATTCATGTAGATAAGTAGCTACGATCACAAGAGAAAGAACTCTAGAAAATTTTGTATCATTTACTTTGGTGTGAAGAGATGTTATTAGAGCATAAATATTGTGTTTAGTGGTTACGTTGTGGGGATATAACAAAAATAAATTCGTTACTAGGGTTAAAGAGACGTAACATTAATAATACAGCTGTTGTGCAAGGTGAATGACTATCTTTAGTGCAGCAACAACATCTCATTATTCAAATAGTATACAAGGAGGAAATATAAGTAGTGTTTGATATCGGTGATACTAAGGCACCAAGTGTGGATGTGTTTAATGCCAGGTTTTTCGAGAATGGATTGAATGTCATTAGAGAGGAAATGTTTCTTTCTATTAGGAAATTTTTTTCATCGGATTTATGTTAGGTAAACTAAATGTTACCTACATCACACTTGTTCCCAAAGGACCTAATGCATATAAAGTGATTGATTACCGATCAATTGCTTGCTGTAACCTACTATACAAATTTGTCTCTAAGGTGTTGCTGTATAAGTTGCAATAGATGATGCATGCAATTGTAGACCTTTCTTAACCAAATGTAATGAAAGGGGGAATCATTGGAGAGATCATCTTACTTGCTCATGAATTGGTGAAAAAATATTCTACTATAGTGGTGTTACCCTAGGGCATGATTAGACTAGATCCCAAAAAGGCTTATGCTATGATGAGTTGATAGTTTCTACATGATGCCTTATTGAGTTATGGTTTTCCCATGCTATTTTTTATGCTTATTATGGCTTATACTAGCATCATGTCCGACTCCCTAATATGCAATGGCTTGCTTACTCCTCTGTTTAAGGGGTGTAGGGGTATAACATAGAGGGAGCCTCTATCGCCTTGTTTGTTATAGTAATGACTAGATGTTTGAGATTGTTATGAAATAATATTGAGTTTAAGGACGGTCAAGATGCAAACCATCGAAGATTATTAATCTCATTTTCACAAATAACTTGCTTTTATTCTGTCATGGTGAACTCAAGAGTGTGTAGTGACTAATTAAGACATTTGGTCACTTTTATAGATTTTTTAAAGATTTTCATGTTTTTTTTTAAATTCTATATAAGACCTATGTATATATATATATATATATATATTTAAAAATTTATATTTTTCCAGATTATATTTAAAAAATTTAGTATTAAAAAGTTTACAGTTTGAGTTATATAAAATCTAAACATTAATAAGATATTATTTAAGTGAAACAAAAAAAATTAAAATATACAATGCATATATATATATATATATATATGTATGTATGTATGTATGTATATATAATTATTTGAAATACGTATTGTAGTATCTAAGTATAATTAATTCAAATATCATGATATTTAAATCGAATTTATTCATAGATACACCTAGAACTGATAAAAGTTGACTCGACTTGACCCGACTTGCATAAAATTCGACCCGACATAAATTGATAAATTCATCAGCTCGACTCGACCCAAACCCGACCCAAAAATAACCCAACTCGACGCTGATCCGAATAAAAGTGACCCAACCCGACCCTAGCTCGTACTCCGCCATCAATCTGACCTGTTATCAACTTGACTCGCCATCAACTCGGTCCTTTATAAACCGACTCGACTAGACAAAACTAAATTCGATATTAACCAGTTATGATAATAAAAAAAATAAATATGTCTTATTATTTATTTAAACCTTTTAAAAATATATTATTAATTAAATTTTGCTTTTTTTTTTACTTTTATTGTGAACTTAGTTATTCACCAATGATATTCTAATTTTATCAATTTTTTCGCGTAAAAAATACTACATTATAAAGTCATAATAATAAACAAATAATAATTAATAACACATTATTAATCACATATTTATACGAAGTTAAACTTAATTCTTACCTACGAAGTTAATGAGTTATATTACTTTTGATGGTCAATGTCCAATTTGATTTAAATCCAAAG
The DNA here is from genome assembly GCA_030549775.1 of Tamarix chinensis. Classification (NCBI taxonomy): domain Eukaryota; kingdom Viridiplantae; phylum Streptophyta; class Magnoliopsida; order Caryophyllales; family Tamaricaceae; genus Tamarix; species Tamarix chinensis. The sequence goes on along the minus strand of CM060171.1, from coordinate 164,585,229 downwards.
TGATTCGATCCAATATTAGCTTGACCTGAACCCGACTAGACCCATCAAAACCTAAAAAGACCCAATTCATCAAGTTAACCCAAACCTAACATGTCAAATTAACTTAAACATAAACACACTGGAATATGAGTTTGTTCGGTTCAAACCTGACCCGATAGGGATATAAAGGGAGCGGGTTCAGGGCAGGTATGCCCATACCCATATTTGACAAAAAAATTCATACCCAAATTTGTATCCGTACCCCGAATGGGTATTCACTAATATATCTATATCCGTATCCGTTGGATATTTGTTACCCGACGATCGTTAACATATATTATACAACGGATAAATCTATTACTCGACGTATAAACCCATTTAAAGTTAAACTAAATGTCAATTTTAAGCTTAATTTATACTATATTTATTTTAAAATTAAGGGTAAAAGGGTTATTATATATCTGATAAATGAGTACTAATATGGATATATGTATGTGTACTAGTACGAATAAGGATATCCCATACCTATATCTGTACCAGAATTCAACGAATATTTTTTTCCATCATCTATATTCATTTATCTATATTTGTTTAAGTATCCGATTGATAACATCTATCAGATTTCGAATAAAATTTGTCCCGTTTACATCTTTGGCCCGACCCAATAAGTTAATTTGAAATAATTTGAACTTGATCCAAATCTAATTATTTTAATCCAAATCTGTCCCAACCTAATTACATAAATTAACCCGATATAGTTCGGATCTATAATAATCTAAACTCGATCTCTCCGATTTGATTACTTTGTTCCTCACGGACATGGGTCCTGGTCCATGTGAAACCGGGAACATCAAAGCTGACTGAAATCAGATATTTCCTTAGGCCCATGGACATCGTAACGTCATATAGACCAATGTATTTATTGTCTTGGACGTTCACTCCGCGTAGTTCAAAATCATCCCGATAGAGGAATGCGAAAGGCGAAATAAAAGACAAAAGAAAATAAATAAACAAATAAAAGAAACCAGAGGTAGAGTTAATTAACTAATACGAATATTAATATATACGACTCCATATGTCCATACCATAGCCGATGCGACTAATTTACAGGTCTTCAAATTTGAAGTTCAAATCGCCTCTTTGAATATATTTCTGTCGATAGGAAAAAGTGAACGTGAAGGGCGAAACTAGAACAGTAGAAAACGGTTTACCGGGTCAGTATTTTCAGGTTCACATATTCTCGCTTCTCTCAATTTAACTCCAATTCCAGTTGTATACAGTGTCATTCAAATGCATCATTTTTAGTTTATAATCTACTTGTCGGTGAAATGGATACAGTGCAGATTAGCTGGGCATGTAGGATATAATTTTTGAATTTGTTGATCTCTCTCTCTCTCTCTCTCTCTTGTGTTGCTTCCCATGAGGGTTTGGATTTGGTTTGAATGCTTTTAAATGTTGATTTTTTGCTTCTTAGATTGCAGACAAAAGGTTCTTTTCTTCTCAGCTGAACGAAATGTTGCTAAGCAGATTTCGCTTTCTTAATTGAGAAAAAAATGTCCCTGCTTAGTAGATTCTTTCACAAAAGACCGCCAGAGGGTCTGCTAGAGTTCGTTGATAGAGTTTATGGTAATAACCCAGCTCCTTAAACTAGTTTTATGGAAAATATATTTAATTTAGCTGCGTTTTTACCCTCAATTTGAGTTATGTTCGAGCATATTGTAAAAGAGGCGTCTCATTCTATAGTTGCAGCTTAAATTCGTAGCCATATTAGCCAGTAACGAGGGAATATTATCTTCTGTATTGTGTTATTGGTTAGTCTCTTGAAGCCTTTCGCTAATTTTTTGTCCTCTGCGATCTACTGGGCAGTTTTTGATTCTTGCTTTTCTACGGACGTATTACGGGATGGTATCTACCAACTGTACCTACAACATACCATAACTGAATTGCATGAGCATTTCCCTCATTCTTCCTTTCTCGCCTTCAATTTCCGAGAAGGGCAGAAAAAAAGTCAATTTGCAAAGATATTGTGTGAATATGATGTTACCGTTTTGGACTATCCAAGGCAGTATGAGGGTTGTCCCGTCCTGCCATTATCACTGGTACAACACTTTCTCCGCGTTTCGGATGCTTGGCTTTCACGTCGCAATCAGACTGATATTATTCTACTTCATTGCGAGAGAGGTGGGTGGCCGCTCTTGGGATTCATGTTGTCTAGCTTCATAGCTTTTAGAAAATTGCATGGCGGTGAAAGGAAGACCCTTGAACTGGTCCATCGTGAGGCACCAAAAGGGTTATTAAAGCTTTTGACGCCATTGAATCCGCTTCCATCTCAGCTACGGTACCTCCAATATGTGTCTAGACGGAATATTTCTTTGGAGTGGCCTCCTCCTGAACGTACCTTGTCCTTGGACTGTCTTATTCTTCGAGGGATTCCTAGATATGATAACCAGAGAGGTTGCAGACCATTTATACGTATATTTGGTAGAGATCTCCATAGCAAGGGTGGTTTGTCGACTCAGATGCTGTTTTCTATGTCCAGGAAAGGGAAGCATCTTCGACAATATCAGCAGGTCTGTGCTTTTTGCATGCTGTTATGCTCTATGGAAATTTCATAAGCATGCCCTAATCAGAGTGTTCCTTTCCTGCAGGCTGACTGTGATGTAATTAAGATTGATATCCAGTGTTTAGTGCGAGGAGATGTTGTATTGGAGTGTGTTCATTTAGATCTGGATCCAGAAAGGGAAGTTATGATGTTCCGTATAATGTTCAATACTGCTTTTATAAGGTCAAATATACTGATGTTAAATTTTGATAATTTGGATACTCTGTGGGATTCCAAGGACCGCTATCCAAAAGGTTTTCGAGCAGAGGTTGGTGACTAGTGCATCTGTATTTTACAGTCTATGAAATCTTCTGATTGATTTACCTGTTGATTGTTTTGATGTCAAAAATCAGGTTTTGTTTGGTGAGGTTGAGAATATCTCTCCCCAGAGCTCACCTACTACAGTGTTATTGAATGGTGAAGAAAAGGGTGGATTGCCTCCGGAAGCATTTTCCAAGGTTCAGGAACTTTTCAGTGGTGTGGATTGGGTTGACAACTGTGATGATGCTGCTTTATGGTTGCTTAAACAGCTGTCAGTTCTCCAAAGCAGGGTGAGTTCGCAAACATCACCTGTTGACTCTGAAGAGGAATGTAAATCGAGCACTGCTGATAGTTCGGACATTTTGGAGCGTGAGAGCTTCCATAACTCGTCAAGCTGTGATGCTTCTGGAATAAATTTCCTGGATGACCCCTCGTCTCAAGATTCTACATCAGATGAGGCATCTGATATTTTATCTGTTGACAATGTTTTGTCATCGAACAAACAACAATCTTCAGACTCAGAAGATAGTTCACCTTGCTCTCCTGCATCTCAGCCTGTATGTTGTGGTAAAACAAGCTCTACTGCAACTCTGTCGCAGACACCAACTACACCAGCCATGGCATCTGTCAATGGAACTAGTGGATGCTCCCTCCAACCTCCTCCATCTCGACCTCCACCCCCACCACCTCCTCCACCCCTAATCTACCACAAAGGCCCTTCAAAGTCTCTTCCATCTCGGGCACCCCCACCACCCCCACCCCCACCCCCACCTTCTCTTCTTTTGGTTTCTTCTGAGTCTTCTCTAGTAGACCCAAAGTTATCTACGCAGCCACAGCCAGCTCCTCTTCAACTGCTGCCCCCAGCACCACTTGTTTCCACAACCAGGAAGCAATCTATACCACCACCCCCACCCCCTCCCCTCAGCCCTCAATTTGCTTGTGCGATGGCTCCAGCTTCACCCATGCCATCATCACCAGGGAGTGGTGACACTAGTCAGGTATATGTATGTCCAACATCACAGCCACCACCACCACCACCACCTCCTCCTCTTCCAGTGGTTAAGGATAGCATAGAGCCACCTTCACCTTCACCACCACCTCCACTTTCCTTAGGTGGTTTTGGAGGGGCTCCTCCTCCTCCACCACCACCACCACCAAAGCCACCTCTTTCAGTAAGTGGTGCAAAAGGGCAGTCTCCTCCATCACCACCACAATGTGCCAAAGGGCCACCTCCTCCTCCTCCGCCACCACCTCCTGTTAAAAGTGATGCCAAAGAGCCACCTCCTCCTCCTCCTCCGCCACCACCACCTCCTCCTTTGATAGGTGATGGCAAAGGACGGCCTCCTCCTCCTCCACCTCCACCTATGAAGGGAGGTGATAAAGGGCCACCGCCTCCTCCTATGAAGGGTGGTGGCAAAGGGCCACCGCCTCCTCCTCCACCTCCTCCTATGAAGGGTGATGGCAAAGAGCCACCTCCTCCACCACCGCCCCCTATCAGAGCTAATATTTTAAAGACATCTGCCCCTCCACCTCCTCCATCACCAGCATCCATGCGGCCAGGTTCAATCCCCACCCCACCACAGGCCCCAAAGCCCCCTGGTCCACCTCCTCCACCTGGAGCAAAGACCTCTGCTGCTCCTCCACCTCCACCCCCATCCATGGCTAGGGGAAAGGCCTCTTCTGGACTAACAAGCCAAGCAAGGAGTCGAATGGCTGCTTCAGCAGCTAATGTTATGAAGAAAACTTCGTTGAAGCCCTTGCACTGGGTAAAAGTTACACGAGCGATGCAGGGAAGTCTATGGGCTGATACTCAAAAGCAGGAAAATCAGTCAGGGTGTGTAACTGAAAGCATCTGAACAGAAGCTGGATTTGGATGCTATTGTTAACTTTCCTGTCATTCTAATTGATGTTACAATGCACTCAACTTCAGGATTTGTTCAAATGATTAGAGCCCTGGAGAATCTTAACGAACATAGTGGCCTTTATTTATTTATTTATTTATTTTTTAATTTTTTAATTTTTTATATACAATCCAACAATATGCCTAGTTTTTCTTGCTTTCCAGGTTATCATATGTACTTGGTCTCTTACATGTACTTTGGCTTTCTTATAATTACCTTTGGAGATCTCTTTCCCTCCTAAGGTTGCTGTTTTTGACTTTTTTTTTTGGGTTGTGTAGGGCTCCTGAGATTGATATATCTGAACTTGAGAGTTTGTTCTCAGCTAATTCAGAGAATGGTGGGAGTGGCAAGCCTGGTCTTAGACGTGGTCCCAACATTAATAAACCTGAAAAAGTGCAATTGGTGAGTGATTATTGTCCAGAACTTGTATCTTGATAAGCTGCTTGTCTCTCTTGAATTAGCTTCATTTAGTTGATTTTAGAAACCTTCTCATCTCTAGTGTGCTTTTGTGGATTTCTATATTATTATTATTTTTTCGATATCTTTTTCTTTCTTTCTTTTGTTCCTTCATTTTTTATGTGGATTAGAACATAGAATTTTATATTGTAAATTCTTTTTGGATCACCTGGACATTTTATGAAGATTTTGGTTCCAATATGCGACATGTTAAATAAGATGTTATTTGTTGCCATTATTAGGAGATTGCAACCCTTTAATATGCAACTGTCTCCATTTCTGTTGTCCTTTTTTTTCTTTCTGAAGACCTTTGTTTTCTCTTTTCATAGGTTGACTTGCGTAGAGCCTATAATTGTGAAATAATGCTCACAAAAATTAAAATTCCTCTCCCAGAAATGCTGGTAAGTTTTCTTACTAATATGTCATTCAAGGGTGGTGTTAATTACTAGGTTCAATGTTTTTGTTTTGATATCCAAATTAACTGTCCATTATGCATGACCATTGAATTATGATTAATATTTTCCCCTCTAGAAACCATGAATTTGATGTCCCGTTTAATTCTGCTCATTTGATAAGTTATTACCAGCTAGAAATCATTTTTTGCATTGATTGTTTATAGTTATGGCGATAGTTTTTACAGTTCTATCATTCAATTTGATCTCGGTGGTGCGGTATTTGACACGTTTATTTTACTGAATGATTGAATGAAGCATTGCTCTATCACAGGTTGGTGGCTAAGCAACAAAGATTTGGGGCTAGATAACAATAATTTTATCGCTAAACATGCTATGTCACCATTCATGTGTTACGTATATCTGTAATGATAGTTTTGACTTTAGCACTTTTTAACGAAGTAGGCTATCTCTTGTGAGTGAATTGCATTACATATGGCAGCTGCAGATAAATCGAGGGAAAATAAAAATATATACATCAATACATATAGTATCATAATATGGGCGTGTTTTTTATTTATTTATTTTTTTATCATATCATAATCTGGAGCCCAGCAAGGGCACCAGAATTGGACAAGTTTTAATCACGACTGAAAAATATGTGAGGGTTCAATTTTTTATATTTGGAATTAGAATTGCCTATGAGTTGTGGCCTGGTGGCTAATAGGTCCTTAGATTCCATGTTCTCATCCTCTTTGAGCAGTATTTTTTTTTTGAAACAGCCTGCTTTTAGCGCAGAAGCTTGTAAAGGTGAAGTTGAATGCCTTTGGACCTCCCCAAACCTAACAATGATGGGATTCAAACTTGGTTGCCTAGGTGTTCACTCCTCGGCCAATCTTATTTCACATGAATATTGCCTAAATGCACAATTGTTCATTTGATTTTTACATTTTGGGGAATAATGCTTATGCATTGCAATTCATCACACTATACAGTTCTGACTATCTTCTTTCCTGAACACCTCCATGGCTTCACCCTGCCCCCGCAAAAAAAAAAAAAACAGAATGCTGTTCTTGCAATGGACTCTGCCACACTTGATATTGATCAAGTTGAGAACCTCATAAAGTTCTGCCCAACGAAAGAAGAAATGGAGAAGTTAAAGGTATTTTATTTCTCTCCTCACTTTATCCCTATAGAGTAATATCTTAGATATATGTAATAATACAAGGGACTACTGTTTTTTGAATTGGATATTTTTTTGTATGCTTAATTTTTCCTTTTCCCTTTTCCCTTTTCCAATGTTCTATAAGAATTTTATCCATATGCTTGTCCCATTAGAATGTGTTTCCTTATTTTTGTTTAGTGTAGCTGTAATCAGGACACAAGTTAAATCATCTTTTTTTTGCAATTGTAGTATTGGTAAGAAGGGTATCGTTTTAGGGCGGGGATTGAGAGGCCTCACCCAAGTTTAGCTAGCACACAAATAATAAAAATATATTTTTTTAAATCACATAAAAAAAATAATAATAAAAACACAATTATAAAAAATTAAAAATAGAAGACAATGAAAAGCTAATCAAATAAGAAAACATATATGGGTGAATGCAATTATGACAAATGTGCTAGAGAATTGATTTTCACCACTAGATTCAGTCAAGATAAAATGAATAAATTTTATGTCACCTATTAGTCACAAGAAAGAGATTGATTAAGTTGTAAGCCACTAGCGGGTCAGTACATCTTATATTACTTTCCTAAAATGATTAATACGAACCAATGACAATATTAAATCCTATTGAATTTTATTAGTATAATTACACCAACGACTCCTATATTTAACTAGACCCAAAGCATTAACTACAAGTGGAAGGATGTCAATTTAAGTACTAAAACTAGTACCGCCAACGTGTCAAGTTCATACAATGAAATATCGGTACCGCAATTGCGTATCGGTAGTAATTTTGCGGTTTTTGGGTCAGCTACGATGCGAAATTCCAAAATTGTGGCCATTTTAGAAAATCATATATTTATTGCCACAATATCGGCGAAATTTTGGATATTGGCCGATATTTTGCTGATATTAGCCGATGTTTACCAATATTGGCCGATGTTTACCGATATTTGCCAGTATTTGTTGTGAAAAGAATTAAAAAATCAGACGGCGACATATAAAATATTATTTGCGATGCCGCGACCGCGACTGCAACCGCGGTTTTATTGCTTGGTCAAGTTATATTCACTATCTTTGACCCACACAAATCTAAATGTTTTACTACTACGGTTAGAATTACTAAACTTATATAGCCACCTAACAAGCATATAATCCTATATATTGTCACTACGAGGAAGTCATAACGAGACATGTATCATATAAATCATACTTGATAAAATTACACATAAACGATAGTAATTAAAGTAGAGTTAAATAACAATATCATGACAATTAGGAAAGCAAAGAAATTAATATTAAATTCTCAAACGATAGTCTAATGTTTCAAACTTATTCCTAACAACAAAGATTTTAGCCATACATCATGTATAAATTAACTACACAAAGCATATGATAAGGTAGGAAAAGAAATGACCTAAAATCGAAGCAAAAATGAGCAAAATAAGGCGTGCAAATGACCCTCGGTCGAGGTCCGGTCGATGACTTCAAATTCTTCCTCGAGCAATCAACCCTTCTCCTCCGCTTAAATTATGGCTTGAATTGGATGCTGCTTTGTGTAAATTGGGGCATGGAATTTATAAATTAAGGGTTTGTGGATATGGAATTGATGATTTCGTTAATCAATTGAAGAAATGAAATCACGAATTGAAAGAATTATGAATGTGGTTGAAGGTTGAATATGATGGAACCCTAAATTGCAAATCTTATGATAGATGCTAAATTGATGGAAGAGACTCACGAATTAGAAATATATGATAAGCAAATTGAATGAATTATGGATAAAATGAATTACCGGAAGCAAAATTGTGGTATTAATGGAGAAAGTATGGGCAGACGTTGAAGATGGATGAAAAAAATCCTAATTCTTGAATATCAAGATTGGAGGCTATGAAATCGTTAATTCTCTTGGGATTTGAGTTAAAGATGTTTATGTAGGTGTTAAAAGGCTAAAAGATTATGTATTAGGTTGTTGGGAATATAAGATAGAAGTTAGGAAAGATTTGTGCCAAGGCCAAGACCATTATAGCTGGTTTACTGGCTTTAGATGACTGGCGGATTAGGTGACTTTCAGCAACTTTCAATTGGCAGCTTCGAATTTTGACGCAATTGACCATGCTCTAGTCCGATTCAGAAAAAGTGGTAAGCATGAAAGTTATCGCTCTTGATCTTAGATTTCTTACGTAACTTGAATCAACTCAATCAGAGATTGTATGAAAAAGTTGTGCTCAAAATACCAATGGCAGTTTTTGTGATTGTATGTTAAAGTTTCAGTTGACCTTTTTACTTGTAAAACTTTTCAAAATACATCGTTTTTGCTCATTTTCTTGATCCCAAATAAGTGCTTATGGTTTAAGAGAGGTTAAATTGGCCTTTTTAATGAAAAATAATGCAAAGTATGAGATTAACATCGTAAATATAGGTCATAAAATGAACTTATCATTATCACCATGTGTGATGAAGATATGGATAATCTATACAGTTGATTCACACATTACCATTGATGATTCAGATTTAGACATCATCATCTCGAATTGAAATGATATTTCATTTTGAAAGGTAAGTTGACTTAATCGTATTTTTTTAAAGATATTTTGAAATGATTCAGATTTAAACGGGTTAGAATATGTTTTATTCTTATATCTATGAAAGTATGACACTTGTTGAACACATCCTTTTTTCACATGCACCTTCCATAGGTTTGTAATGATAGGCATGAGAAACATAGCACGTCTTAGTTTTCTACTATGACCTAGTGGGTGCAGCACATCTTAGTTATTTCTTTTTCAAAGCTGCAGTGGATCAGTCTGATTTTTCATAGGTTGTGGTTTGAATGAGTTTTTTTCCTGACCGGAGGCACAACTTGTAATTGATCAACCACTATTTTAATAGCTAATATAAATGTCAAATCTGGAGTCCAATGTGGAGTTTACTTGCTTCATTAGTCCCTCTGCCCTCTGGTCATGAAAGTCAATCCTGTTAATTCTATCAGGAGAAAGAAGGGTTCGACTCAACTAAGCTGCATAAGGTAGTTGATGCAGCATAGATAATTACAAGTTTAAGATGCTGGGGAATATCCTTATCAGAGAAGATTTTTATTCCTTGAATTTTTATGATGTTTCCTTTTTCCACAGAACTATAATGGCAACAAGGAAATGCTTGGAAAATGTGAACAGGTAGGCTTCAGCTCTTACGAGTGAGATTAGTCCGTAATAATCTTATCTTAATGCTTCTGAGAGAATTTGTTTTATGTAAAAATTATTTCAGTTTTTCCTGGAACTCATGAAAGTTCCACGAGTCGAATCCAAATTACGAGTGTTTGCATTTAAGATTACATTTTCTACACAGGTATAAACCTGCAATACTTAATTCTTGTGTATGTTTCTCTTAATTGGTCCTTTGGTTGTTCTTATACCCTTCCATCAATCTTTTCAGGTGAGTGACCTGAGACGTAACCTAAGTACAATTAATGATGCTTCAGGAGAGGTAAGCAGTTAGCTACTTCATGAAAAATCTGAAATACTTATGACAACTTTGTTTGTTTGATAGATTAGTACATCTTGTGTAGGTGAGGGAATCTATGAAGCTGAGACAGATAATGCAGACAATTCTCACCTTGGGAAATGCTTTGAATCAAGGCACTACAAGGGGTACTACTCTGGATATGAATTTTGTTTCTCTTTGCATTTTCAAACCATTAGTTGACATGCTTTTCATATTGTGGTATATTTATATTTCTTACACTTCTCTCATTTGTCAGGATCTGCTGTTGGGTTCAAACTAGACAGTCTCCTTAAATTGTCTGATACTCGAGCAAGAAACAACAAAATGACTTTGATGCATTATCTTTGTAAGGTAATATCTTTGCATTGCTTCTTTATTTTATTTTACTTTATTTTATTTTTTATTTTTTTAAACGTACCTCTTAGCTCAATAATTTGCAATAATGAGTTAGGAAAATCTACATATCCCACATATCTTAACCTATATCAAACATCGAGGGGATGATGTTCAGCTATTGTGGTATTGCCGAGCTGGTTTTATAGGTTGACTTTTTTGCTTGGCATTGTGCTTGTCATAGTTCCTGTATTTACACACTGACTATATTTTTGAGGTTTGCTCGTTGCTGGAGAATGTGTCTTAGGCATATCTCACAGCCTATATCAATTGTTGAGGGGCAATAACATGAAATAAAATATCGGCTGATATACCTATATGCTTCTGATATACATTGGATTTTGGTCTACTGAATACCGATAGGCAAAATGTCTGATGTATGACGCAAAAATGAAATCTCATGTGTATCATCTGATATTTAACATATTCATTGAATTTTTTTGATATTTACCAAGAATAACTAGTGTTTACTAATTTTATTGTGAAAATATGGAAAAAATAAATAAAATCACACCGCAACATAATATTTATCATTATTGACACTTTGATACCAAGACGTCGCGATCACAACTGTGACTATAATTTTTTTTCTGGCCAATATACTATAATCTAACTTGTTTATGAGGTAAATGATGATTGTTGTAATTATATATGAAAAACATGTAATGTATAAAATATTGTATCCATACAAAAATAATTTTATTTTAATGGAGAACTTTCTTATATGGAACAAACTTCAAATGAAATTTACTTTTATAAGAAACTCAAAAACAATTTCTAAAGATCCAAATGAAGTTACTGTAGATGCGTATAAACTATGTAAATCCTAAACTATGGCATAAATTTCTGAATATTTGGCTTTGCTTCCTAGTTTTTCCTGTGTGATTGTCCTCCTTTTTCATGGTTGAAGGGTCTTGACCATATTGGCAAAGAAGCTACCGTTAAAATTTTTGTTATTGCACCTCGTTTTTGTCCAAGGAATTAATCAGGCATGATCATGGAAAATAAACATTGTGTTCTTTGCGTATTTTTGCTCATAGTGAAGATAAAATCCTGAAAGAAAGGATGTTCACTCATTATAGCTGTTCTATCGCAGTCAAAGGAAATACCACAAAGAAAACTCATTCAAGGCTATTAAAGAAACTGTGGCAGCTTATCCTGTCCTTATTTGATCTTGCATTTGGGATATATTTCTGAGGCCAAAGTCAGCAGGCATATCTGCTTACTGAGATATCTGTTTATTTATTCTCATCTACTCCTTGAGTGAAACAGTGCTGCTTCTATTTGAACAAGGTGTCTGCTTCCACAGCTGCCTGTTCTTGGAAGATGCTTTTGATTATGCTTTCAAATGCTTTTACCTCTCTCGGTAACAAATGGCACTGGAAACGGAGACATGATGTATTGTGGGAAATTTGAATCATGTACTTAACTGAATTGATTCTTCCAACCTAAGAGAAATATTTGTCTTGATCCTGCTTACATCTTTCTGATCTTCTCCATTAGATTTGAATGCCTGGGGACTTGCCAAACCAAAGGGTACCCCTGATTGATGATTGTTGTAGCTTGTGTGTTTGGCCTGGAGACTGAGGATCATTAGATTGCCAATGTTTTTTCTCTAAGGTCTGGGATAGGGTTATCTTAATCAGGGATCAGCAGGAGGGTGGTTCAGTTGTAAAATACGAACAATGTTGGCTGTTGAAAAGGGGTAAACCCTGTGATGTGCTTAATATTTGGTTTACAACTCTGTTCTTCCAAAATTGGAGGGCACTGTATTGGGAGTATTTTTCTGGTGCATACCATATTGGCATGGTTGTTTTAGAGCCAGTAATGATGCTTGATGGTATCGGGAAGGTTCTGCTACCATTGCTATGCAATGTTGCTCACACTTAGTGTACTTTGCCTCTTAGGATTTCTTTTTGGTAATACGTGCACAACCATAGTACCTCATGTAGTTGCATCTCTGCTCTGATTTCTTAGTATATGCCAAATTGCAGTTTACAGAGTCAATTTGCACTCATATACTGCAGTCACATAATCCGGAACACTGATTTGGTTCTTGTATATTTCAGCTTCTTGCTGAAAAAATGCCTGAGTTGTTGGATTTTGACAAGGATCTTGTTCATTTAGAAGCTGCGTCAAAGGTTTGTTTCACATATTATAGGATTATAGGTCACCATGTTTTAGCCTCCAATTAGTTAGTTTTGAAGATGATGCTCTGGTTGTTTTGTTTGCTCTTCAGGTTCAGTTGAAGAATTTGGCTGAAGAAATGCAAGCGGTGAGTAAGGGTCTCGAGAAGGTTGAGCAAGAACTTGCTACTTCAGAAAATGACGGGGATATATCATCAGGCTTTCGGAAGGTTAGTGAAAACAAGATAGAAAAGGGAAAAACTTCAGATGCTGGGCTTATCCCATTAGGGATGCATAATTCTAGTTGCAACTTTTGATTGATACTTCGTGTTATGCTTGCTTTCTACCTATTAGCCTGCTGGCTTGTCATGTTGCTCCTCTGGTGCCCTTAAACATACCAAGGATGCTGTTATTTCCCCCTGATTATTTGCATTGGAGCTTCTTATCAAGTGAACTAACTTTGGCAAAGCCAACTGTGCTATGATCCTTTCACCTGAACTTTTCTCATTTGAATAGAGTTCATCCCTCTGATTGTGTCACTATAACTAGTCATTATCTTTCACAAGTGGTTGCTTTGACTAGTCTTTTGACTATTCAGAATTGAGCCGCAGAAAGCAGTGAGACTAATTTAGGAAAGAATGATATCTTGCACACTGGACAGTTTGCTGGAGCAACCTGCTTTTCTTGTTTATCAATGACCAAAAAGAGATGTTCTGTCTTTCTTTAGTAAAGGAGAATGGTACATATCCACGAGTGTCGAAAGAAAAAAAAAGTGGTAAAGCTGCTATTAGCAATGGTTAAGGGTGTGTTTGTTTACCATATTATCTTCGATGTGACATTACATTTTGTAAAGTTTCAAAACTACCCCTTCTATCATATTCTGGGGGTTACTAATTTAAATATTCCAGTGAGTTGGCTCTAGAATTCTTCTATCAAATGACCGGGGCCCTTAGGTCTGTCCCTTTTTCCCTCATAGAGCATCAGCATACTCAACTTTAGGGGCTTGGATCTGAAGAAAAGATAAATTAAACTCTCAGATTCTTAGATCCGTTTATAGAGAAAAGAGGTCTGCAAATTCTCATCCTATTGGACACAACAAAGTGTGCATTTGCCAACTTTTACATGGTTAAGGAGAACTAGATATTGTTCATGATGGCATGTGTAGCAGAAAAAGAAGCTGATACAACTTTTACATGGTTAAGGAGTTGCCAATATGGAAATTGGATAGCTAGCTTGAACAGAAGAACCTATAAAAGGGCTTCATTTTGTTGAGGTGCAATTGATGCAGCAGCAGCATATGGGCTGTAAAGTTATGTTTAAGGAGTGTATGTCATAATTCAACTAGTTAATAAACATGCCTTGGAACCTAGTGATGTTAGTCTATATTTTCCAATCTTTTAGGCAATATCCTTTGAGCTGGCTGCATTAAGACCTGCCAAAGCATGGTACTGTCTTGCTTTCTTGTCCTGGTAAACTTTGACTTATCAAGGTGGAGTCTAATCACAATTTCTGGGTGGGATATGGATCCTATCTGTCAAACCATCTTTGATTTTGATCAGTTTGTGATGAGAAGTTTAGACACAGTCAACCTGCATATGCATTGCATATGGTTCTGTTGCCTTCATAATGAGACCATCTTAAGTTAATAACATGCCAAATATTATTTGGCACAAAAGCTTTGGGCTATGAAAACATTACCAGGGGAGATATTATTGATGCTATATTGAAAGCTTCAATCTCCCAGAGAATGGGCTGCTGGAATGCATCACTACCAAAGAGTTATGCAATTATCTGCTTAAAATTTTACGCTCAAGTATTTTGGAAGCCCAAGATGATTGTATTAAATGCATTTGCTTGTAGAATTTTGGATATCTCAATTCTGATATTTACTTGTCTGAGTGGCTTGTATGCGTTTGGCCTAAATCTTAATGTGTTATTGATTCAGAACTTGTCGAAGATACTAGATCCAACAAAATAATTCTGCACTCTTGATGTCCTATTATCAGGTCTTGAAAAGTTTTCTGGACTCTGCTGAAGCTGAAGTTAGGTCTCTAACATCATTATACTCAGAAGTGGTAAGCCCTCTGTTTATTTATTTATTTTTTTTGATGGGTGAAGAATCCTGTTGCTGTTCATAACTCATAATTAATTGCAGGGTAGAAATGCAGATTCCCTTTGTCAGTACTTTGGGGAGGATCCTTCAAGGTGTCCCTTTGAGCAAGGTTTGGCCAGTTTTTTTTATCATTTTTATTTATTTATTTTCTAGTGGGCATCCTGTTGTCCCGTAGTCAATTTGAAATCTTGGTGGCCGTCTGCATTCTACAATTCAGCCTCTTGTCTTAATGTGCTTAAAAATATTTATGTTTTAGCATTATAATCCTGAATCAGGTGTGTCATAGATATGGTGTGGAGCATAGATCTTGGCAATATTGTAAGTATACTTTACCATCGCTAGCTGCATATTAACATGTTCCTTTTTTTTTTTTTTTTGCAGTGACACAGATATTGGTTGTGTTTGTAAAACTGTTCAAGAAATCACGTGAGGAGAATGCACAGCAGGCTGATGCTGAGAAAAAGAAACTAGAGAAGGAAGCTGTGAAAGAAAAAGCATTGGCTAATTCTGCCGCCAAGAAAGATGCTATTGCTTTGGATAAGCCCAAATCTAACATCCGAAACCTTAAAAATTTGCCTTAATTCATTGCAAGAGATGGACCGAACATCCTCTTTTCCGGATTAGGCGGCTGAGGTGCTGCTAAATACTCCAGTAAAGCTGAAGCCAGAAGGTACCCTTTTGATAAGGCATGAAAATTCTACCCCTGCCGAGTGCCTGAAACTACGATGAGTCATCTAGAATATCACTGGCGATGTGATTTGGCTGAAATCATACTGTAATTAGTTCCTGATTCATTTGGCCGTATTAGGATATAATCACCTCAGCAACTCGAGATTGAGCAATCAACGGTATCTTTTTTCCCTGGCTGGTTGGCTCTTGTACGACTTCCTGTTAGCTGAATGTCCATATCCATTGCCCAGTGATGGAAGTCCGGTATCTTGCCTGCAAATATTGTTATGTGCAGATATGGCTCCCTTATATGACATGATTATATTTCAGAGGTCAAAGCGTTTGTAGCAAGGTGCTTGTATTGTATCTTGGGTTAAAAGTTATATAAGGGTACATTATGCTCTGTCAATTATTTTAATCTTAGCTGTATCATGCAATAACCAAATGTTGGTTAGGGGTATGGTTTTAAAAATAAGATCAGTCATTGAATTGGAATTATAACTGATTTATTGATTTAGTGGTTAGATTATTAGTTTGGATTGGTTGGACCAATTGTATATATTAAGTAAACAAATATAAAATATATAAACAATTAAATTGTATAAAAAATTGATTAGTTTCTAACCGATTTAACCGATAGGTGTCTTTATTGATCTATTAGTTTTTACTCATCTGATTAGTTTTTATTGGTTTTAAACTCTTAAGAATTAGTATATATAATTTAGTTGTTGACCGGATCGGTTTGCTAGTTCACTAGTTAGACTGACCAGTTCGGTTTGATTTTTAAAATTATGGTCAGGGGATAGCACTATGATCTAATGCACTTAGTTCTCGATAGATCTAGCCTTTGCTTTTAAGTCATTGAAGGCAAGCCAATTTCACCTTGCTCATTTGAGACTAAAAGGAAAATGAGCAAAATATTGGTTTGATCAAAGAGGACACACATCTCTAATTTATAAACATCGGTTTAGGAGCATGTTAAACTGAAAATCCTAATTCTGTAGAAGTCTTGGATTGAAGACCATAAAATTGGTATGGAAAAAAGTGTAGGCTATACTGAATCGTATTTGAAATGCATATTTATTTAATCCTACTTTTTACCTTTATATTCATCAAATGCTATTTTTTTTAAAACAATAAACTAGCTAATATAACTTCAAAGGTCATAAAATTTAGTAATAAAGCAAATACATATGTTATTCAAGGTCTACAATAAATAATAATAATAATAATAATAATAATAATAATAAACAAACATATGCAAAATGTATTATTTGGTCCAAAACAAGGGAATTTAGCTTTGGATAAGATGGAAGGAAAGCTAGTCTCTCAAGTTTCTAGGATGAAAAATTGAATTAGATGTTATCATTCCAAATCATAACTTTTTTTTCCTTTTCTAATATGGATTAAACTTACACAACCTTAAATGTATCAAACGCAATGAAATTACATCAATCTTATTCATGAACTCATAATATGATTCATTAATGAGTTAGCATGTGGTTGTCTTGAAGATTTAGCAAGTCTTTCTTTGCAATAATCTATTTTTTGATAGTCTAAGTTTAGGCTATCATTAAAATCTGTCACAAATTACTAAATTTTAATAATTATAAAAGATTCTATCGACTTGATCATCATTCACACTTTATGCTTATACAAATTTCTTGATACCTATATCTTGTAATCCTCTAGTAGGTATCATATTATTTTATTTTAATCGCAAATATGGGAGAATGATGATCTAATTTTAGTGATGAGCATAGTGTATGAATTATCATGCGGAAAAATAAAATTGTGAAAGACATAACTCTTTTAATAGTGACGCATTTTTTTCATTTTTCTTTCTTTTTCCTCAACATAAGAGGGTTCTAAAACTTGGTGCAATGTGGGGTTAAATGCCTTAATACTTATTATAATTATCTACATTATTAATATTATTATAATTGATGATATAATTATTGTTATTAGTATAGCTATTATTATCATTAGTATAATTAATTTTTGATAATAATATTATATTATCATTATACTTATAACTATTAATATAATTTTATCTATTCTAATTATTAATATAACAATGATAGTTGTTATTATTATTATTATTATTATTGTCATTATAATTAAAAAATTATAACATTATAATCATTGATATAATTATGGTAATACTAATCATTATTATTAATACATAATTAATTATTATCATTGTTAATATAATTAATTATAATAACATGATTATTATCATTAACTTTCATTACTATATAAATAATAATTAATATGATAATATAATTATTATTAATATAATAATATTTTTTATAAGGATTAAGATAATTATTCTAATTAAATGATATTATAATTATGAATGTAATAGCGATAATTGTAATTAATATTAATATATATATTTTTTTCATTAACACTAATATGATCGAATCTAATCAGATATGAAAAATCAAGTAAAAAACACAAGGCCTAAGTTTGTACGAAAAACACGAAACTCATAAATTCCGCATCTACAAGGCACTTTAACGGGTAAATTTGCACTCTGAGTATGAAGTTTTAAACATGGCCATTAAATATTATTTAATTAAAAAATTGCTTAAATAATATATATATTAAAATCATTTGAAAATTAAAATTCAATTTCCTTATCAATTAAAAACCTAAAATCACAAAACCTGGCACGCATTGATACTTTCAATTGTCATCAGCTCCTTTCATTTCTATAAGAATCCATCAGACTTCTACAAGATTCAATTAGATTTATACAATAATCAGTCCGACTTCCACAAGATTCAATAACGGAGTTAATCTATTAATGTAAATCATTTTATTCAGATGTATTTCATTCAACTTTTATTCAATATATATATTGATTTATCATTCTTTTTTCTTTAATTTCATTCATTGTTTCTAAAGTATTCATATATGAAACTTAACTGATTTGATTCTTAATTTATAATCAATTGTGCTTATTATTATTATTATTATTATTATTATTATTATTATTATTATTATTATTATTATTTATCATTGTGGGTGCTCGTAAATTTGTATATGTCTATTACGCTCTCGTAGTTTGTGGATAACATGTGTCTCATTTGTTTAAAATGTAAACCAACTTATCCCTTTCTGTTAGTGAGACAAGCACCACCGAATTTATCTTCTCCACCGTATCCTATTGGTAAGTTGATATAAGCCCTAGGAGCCATGATTACGCTTTCGAGGGAAAGGAAAGTAAAATAGTTACGGTAAGATTAGATTAAACAAAGGCATAGAAGAGTAAAACTTTATTCTCCCTCGTTATGAAAGACAAATGGTGATCACTCTCTCTAGCTGGCTGGCTAGAGAATAAAAATACAATGACGTATCTATCCATGCCAAAGTTTACAGCTAGCTAGAGCTTAATTATTTTACATCAATTATAATAACTAGGCCACGCCACACTTTATTCAATTAAAATTCTGCGGGAGAATCAATGAAAGTGGTCTGGGATTTTGCTTTTCACTGCTTATTAATTCGCGACGGTAAATATTATAATGCTGCGACTTTTCTGCTAAAAATAATTAAGTTCAAACCTTCGCGCAGTAGCAAGCAGGTGGATATTCAAGGCCGCAACTCAGGAGCTCACCCCGAACAGCGGTTTGGAGATCTGGTTTGATGAGGGGCAGAGGCAGAAGGTTTTCCTTGAAACTGTAGCAAATGCATGCGGTAGCCTGCATGGGAGGAAGCTCACGGAGGAGTTCACACACCCTCATTGGAAACTTAAGGCGGATATCATCCTTTTTAGGGCAAGAGTAGTCAGAGCAGACTTCGAGGGAGCTAGCAACATCGACGTACATGGCGAAGAAGACAAGGTTAACTGCAAGGAAAATTGCAAGGCGTGAAGGGGTACTGTTCTGCTTCATGGAGGATGCCATTGAATTTGGTGATCAGGGGACGAAAGATTTTTATTTTTTATTTTAAGAAACTAGTAATTGAGTATGAGGCTATGCGGTTAGTGTTAGGAAGGATGGATTTGATGGAGAAACCCTTCGGATGATGCTGGCTTTTATAGGCTACCTTCACCTCTGTTTGCTAAATATTTTGCTCCTAATTTTCTGGAGGTACCAAACTGTTACTCTCCAACGAGTGCTTAATTAAGTCTGTCTGATAATTCATTCACATGTGACGTCTACAGTATTTGCAGATTTTATGGAGATCTTTCCAGCAAAACCAAGCTTTCAACAATATTCACAAATTTAATTTGTCCACACTGCTCTTCCTTTTTATAATTTTATATATATATATATTAGTTTTAAATTTCACACGAGAAAAATGAAAGTTGACCAAACCTATCTTGATCGCTAGGATATTTCGTAGGAAAAAAGAAAAAGATTCAACAAATTTTTTTGGTTCCTTACTTTTTTCCCGGGATCGATTGTTAGTCACTCATTAAGTAATGGTTTTAAGCTCCTGCTCCGGATAAGTATCATATTGAACATCTTGAAAGAAAAACCACCTCTAGCTATTGAACTCTTGACGGTTTTATGTATTGGGTTATTTGATATTTGACCGCCGTAAAGCTATATCATAGCGATCTAGTACAAGTGTTATTCATTCTCCTTTGAGATCCTCACGGTCTTTCCAGGGAAACCTTTTGAAACTGTCACGAGTTTTACCTCCCAACATCTAGTAGCATATCAGTCCTGATAAATAACACCAGGATCTTCTCTCATTTTTTAAGTTAAATATTAATATTTATCTTCGATAAAGTATCATTAGTCAAGTAATGTAAATAGTATAATTTTTAGAATAAGACTAAGAGCAAGTGTAATGCTCTAAATTTTATTTAATCTTAATCCCAAATAATTAATATTTTAACCTAATTTTAATCTTATAAAATTAATAGTTTTGCTATACTCTAATTCCTTAATCTTAAATCTTCATATAATCATAATCTTCACTCTTGGTCATTCATACTTTTAACCTAAACCTAACCTCATATGGTTAACCATTATTTTTACCCTAATTTCCTAATCTAAATTATTTTAATCTAATTCTAATCCTAACACTAAACTTATTTTCTTTTTCTCCTTCTCCTTTTCTTTTCCCTTTTATTTTCTCCTCTTGGCTTCCTTTCTCTTTTTCTTCTTTCCCCTTCTCTTTGCGTGAATCCATCTCTTCCCGACCAAAATACCCATACTTAGCTTCCACCCCTTCAACCTACTTTCCTAAATTCATCATCATCACCATCCTCTCCCTCAAACTGTGGGATCTACCATTGAATTTTCCCCCAAAACTTCCCCCCCAATCGTGCCTTCCTTCTCAGCCTTGGTTGTGCCCACTTTGCCATTCCTCCTAATGCACGACACCAAATCTCTCTCTACCTCATTTAATGCTCAACTAACCCCTCATTCCCTCCATTCTTGTGGAGCAAAACCAGTCCAAACACTTTTCCTTTTCCCCCTTCCTTCTTTCTCTATTTGTTTTTATCATCCACCATCAACTCCACTTGCCACCACCATCCACCAAATGCCACCATTCCCCTAGAAAACCAACTAATACTAGCACCTAGGGATGTAAACGAGCCGAGCAGAGCTCAATACCCCTAGGCTTGGGTTCTCGTTTAACTAAACGAATGAGCCAAACCGAGCTTTTAACGAGCCAAACCAAGATGAGCTCACGAGCTAAAGCCAAAAAATGAACTAAGCCTAGCTTTTTCGAACTTGGGCTTGGCTTGTTTATTAAACGAGCCGAGCCCGAGCTTCACTTTTAGGGTCACTTAACTAAACGAATGAGCCGAGCCGAGCCGAATACCGAACTGACTCAGCTCATTTACAGCCCTACTAGCACCCCATCATCATCGCCCAACCATTGCCACCCAACCCTTTTTCTTTTTCTTTCTCCCCATTGAGATCTGCTTCATTTTCATTGAGACACACATCCATGCACCCTCATATGCCCCAACCGTGCCCTTCTCACATGACCCACGCACGATTCTCGCACAGCTCATGTGTGCCCTTTTTTCCTTGCATGTACCCCTCATACCCTCTAGCGTGCATTCCCACCCCCAACCCTCTCATGCGCATTCTATACTCTCTACCCATGCATGCACTGCATGCTATGTCCGTGCCCTTTCTTTGGCACAACCGTGCTTCCCTCCTAGCACACCCTATGTACTTCTTTAACACCACCTTATCACCACCATTCTCCCATGCAACCCAAGCTTCTTCACGTGTTTCAATTATCCCCATTTCCACCCTCTTTTACCTTAAATTTTATCTAAGTTCTATTCTTAAGTTATAATTTTGTATTATTCTTGTTTTCGTAAATAATTTTTCTTGTGATCTAGGAGGAGACGGGTTAGGTTTACGTGCTTAGAGACTGTTATCCTTTTTGGTAATGATAGATGTCGTAGTTAGGGCTTTTATATGCAATGTTTATTTTTATAAGTAATATTATATGGATGATGTTTTTTTTTATGAAAATACCATTATATGATATTTGGGAGGTTTGTATGTGTATTTAGTCAGTGGTCATGGATCTAGATATGCGGTATATATATATATATGTGGGATTATGTATTTCATATAAATATTGATAGCTAAAATTCATTAACAGTGAGACTTGTAAGGTTTTTTGGAAAATATGAGCATTTTGGCTAATGAAAAGACATTATGGTCATTTAATGGTAATGTAAAAATTAATCATGGAATGATAATCTTTTTGGGTTTTATAATTTACTTCATAAGTAATGTGATTACATTAAGGTTGAGTAAGATGCAAGTAACCTAATATGAGATTATGAGGTTTTTGGTAAGAGAAAGGTATTTTGGTTAATAAGGGTTAAAAATAGAATATTAGCTACTTTAAAAGGGGAATAAACTTTTAATATGCTAAGTATGATACTCAAAATATTCAAGATAATGATGAGAGGCATGAGTAAAATAAAATGAGAAGTTAAGCTCACCTTATGAAATTAAGGTTTCTTAGGGGAATTAGGGACCCTATTCCTTGGAGAATGCCTCAATAATTACCTGGTTGTACTTTTACATGTTCTTAACTATGTTTTGTGCATATCTAAATAAGTCCTACATGATGATATTAATATAAACAACTATAAATAAGATATTAATCATTTCAAGTAAAAGTTCATGTGAGTCAGGCCAAGGTATATTATATTTCTATACCATTGGACAATAATAGTGGTTCAAAAATATTTTCTCTCTGAGAGGTACATCAGTTTGTTCCACCGAATTAATAGTAGAAGGGACTTAAACTCAACACGAATGAGATTATAATTATTAGATAAGATATTAATTACTTAAATTGAAATATTATGTGAGTTAGGACTAAGATGTTGTGTTCATTCCACCAGACGATAGTAAGTGTGGTATACCCTGAGAGATGCTTCAAACCATTTCACCAGTTTAAGAATAGTGATCAGAAGCGTGGTGTCCTAGTGTATGTTGGGTTCATTCCACTGGACAATAATAATGACTCATATATGTTCTGCCCCAAGAAGTGCTTAATCCCGTTGCACTATATTAAGAGTAGCACGATCCTTGAAATGAATTTAAATAAAAGAACATATCTTATTTATATCTAATAATGGTTTATAGAATTAGTGTTTACCTTGCATAAATTATTATTAAATCACATATATGCTTTATCTTTTTGTATAGTTACTTTCACTATATTGTCACCTTACTCGGTACATAGTATATTGGTCATCCTTTTTAAAGGTGCTTCTCATTCTCAAGAGCAGAAGACCTGGATATTTTTGTGCGGGTCAATGAGGACTCATTGGATGATTTTTCTACTAATGATGCTTTATGTGTGGAGGAGTGACTATTTTGTATCAGGGTTGGACGTAGATTCATGCTATCCACTTCGCTTTTAGGTCCAGATACCTTTTAGAACTCTTAGTTCTAATGTTTCCCTTTTATGTGTTTTGATATTGTACTCAAATTTAATTCCCAACTCTTATCTATGTTTATAAAATATTATCTTATTCTCTATTTATTATCTTTTAATTCTTAATTGTTTTACTTTGTATTTGATGTAAGGATGGTATGGTAAGCTAAAGTTATGTCGAGTATGATGGTAATTGTTTTACCTTATCTATGTTTATAAAAATATTATATTATTCTCTATAAACAAAATTTAGTAGTAAATTTTGGTGTGTTACGGTGAGAATAATAGATAACAAGTTACCAATCATTATATTTTTAATTTATTATAAATGTGTATAAATATGGGATAGTAATAATTTATAATCAATAACTTTAGTATTATGGATTAACTACTAAAATACTCAATTAAAAAATGTAGTGTTTTATTAGGATAATTTAAATTATAATGAATCTGTTAGCTTTGATTAGATATTTGGTACACATCATATTTTTATTTTGGTTTGTGTAGGTTATAGGATAAGAGTTAGCTTAGAGTATACATTTTATGGAAAACACCAGGGGGTGGTGTTTTTCAACACAGATCGTGTGTGCCCACAAAATTTCTTGAGTTTTTTTTGGTCAAAAATTCAAGAGTGAATAATTAAACATAGGGAACTTGTTTTTGTTAAATACGGTCTGTAATTTTTGGTTTTTTTTTTACCGAACACTCTACTTTGTCATGTAGGGTTTCAGTCTGATATAAAAGGGTTGCGATGAAGCCCTTACCTTTTTCAAATGTGTTATTATCTTATCCTCCTTGTATTCTCTTTGATTGAAATAATTCCTCATTTTTTAGGTTGATTTTGAGAGATATTGTTTGTACTCTTTGCAAACACATCATTGCACATAATAAAGATCTTCAAGTTTTCCCAATTTTTTTGGTTGTTCAATATCTCAATTAGTTCTTGTGTTCCTAATTTTAGATTAGATATGATCATGCCTGATATCAAATAAGTGTTTGTCACAAAAAATTGATATCGGTAGTATCTATTGAAATTAGAATAGTGTCCACAAAATTTGGTATTGGAAAATTCGATCATTCTATTACTTTTGAACTATGTAAATTAAAGATGGGAGTAATCTTGATTCAGAATGGTTAGGAGAAGACTTTATCCTAAAAATCAAACAAGCTAGAATAGATAAAAGGGGGACCAAAGTTAAGGGTTTTGAGATTGATTAAAGTTTTGAGATTAAGGATAGGTTAAGGCTAATATAGGATTTATTAGGATTTATGAATTACGGCTGAATACCCCTAGGCTTGGGTTCGGCTCGTTTAACTAAATGAACCAGCCGAACTAAGCTTTTAACGAGCCAAGCCGAGCTGAGCTCACGAGCCAAAGCAAAAAAATGAACCGAGCAGAACCCGAGCCTCACTTTTAAGCTCGTTTAACTAAACGAATGAGCCGAACCGAGCTTTTAATGAGCCGAGCCGAGCCGAATATCGAACTGGCTCAGCTCATTTATACCCCTACCAGTGAACCAAAAACAAACAATGGCTAACACTTCATCTCTAGGTAGCTAATCCTAGAGAGTAAATGTTCCCAACTGAAGGTCTTTTACTTTAAGTATTAATATTTTATGAGGTGATTACATATATCACATACTACACAACAATTTTTTATTAGGTTAAAATTACCAAAATTCCCTTCAAACCTTAGTTTCACCATTCTATTCATTTTTGCACCAAAAATTATTATTACAATAATTTTGTAATGAAAATGCTAAAAGGAAATATTCCACATTATTATAGAATGTAGGTGATATTTGAATTTTGGCAATTAACTATATTTTCCATTTTTATACATTTAGTGGGTTATGCCCACAAAACCCTAATCATGGAACTCTCACGTATCACGTCTTTCACACAACATGTACTTACATATTTAAAACATAATAAAACATTTAAATAGGGAAATTATAATCATGGCATATGTAGGATAATATCTCTAACCCTAGCTCATAGGAATAGAAATCATCATAGCTAACCCAACTTATGCTTATATGTTTCCATGCGAATCATAGTAACCCTAAATACCATGCATTAGCAATTATGAGGTGTTTAGGATATAATTTGAATCATAACTTGACAAGGATGAAATTCTAAAAAAAACCCTAGATATGTAGATGTAAATCATACAACATGTTACTTATGCATATAGCTTAACTTACAACAATTGTATGTATCATTCATTCAACATATTATCATTTTGTCACGCATGTCATAATACTTGAAAGGCATAAAATCCTAGAATGATTCTAGATATAAATAATCCTAGCATGCTCGTACATAAATTCTACCATTTTATGAGTGATTAGATTTACTTTATCCACCTTACACAAAAAAAGGGCTTCTCTGAGATCCTCAAAATTACCTTGGAATTTAACACCTAAACACATATGTTACACAAAATAACATAAAACTACTAAAAAAAACTCAAGGATTACTTGCCAACTGAAGCAAAGAAAAGGAAGTCAACAAAAACTCACACAACAAGGGAGGAGGAATCAAGGGAAGTATGCTGAGAAGGAGTGGAGGAGAAATGGTGGACTTGGTCGGTGCTAGGGGATAATAATGGCAATAATGGACGGTGCTAGAGGTTGAGAATGGTAGGAAAATGTTTTAAATATAACAGTACCAAATAATCATTTTCATGCAGATCATGCTTATAAATATTTAACATACCACATTAGAACATGTTCTAATATCACATAGCACATTTTTAGCCTATTGTAATTGTACTTCTCAACATTAATAATCACAACCCATCTTTCTCAAAATTCATACTTTTCACTCAAATTGCACAATCTAACCACCAAAATCCAGTTTAGTAAGCCATATATTTATGCCAATATGTAATATCAACTTAAAGAGTTTAATATCATGCAATATTACTCATAACCCATTTTAGAATCAAGAATAACCTACTTGCTACATGCAAAACTTTCCTTAAACAAAAGCACTCAACCGATGAAATCCTTAACTTTCAAAACCTTACAAACACAAGTTTTAACTTAGAATTCATGAATGAATTTTATAAATTTGAAATTAAAATATGGGACCACACCCCAAAGGAAAAAACAGAGGATACTTAGTTGAGCCACTCAACATTTTTCCTCAATCTAACTCTTTATTTCTTAATAATTAAAATAAGAGGGAACTTGGGAAAGGATTAGAGGAGTGAAAGGGATTCGACTGTAAGGAGAGAAGTGTAGAGGGAGAAGGTGAATACTAGAGAGATTAGGTATTTTCATTAGTTAGAAGAAAGGTGAACAAAAGGGGCGATTAGGGCTATTTATAGCCAACAAATCAATACAAATCATAGTGTGGTTAGGAAAAAATTGAAAACCCTAATTCTAATCATTTAAATTATAGTTAAACAGACATATTTTGTCTAAGATATGCTAACCTATCCTTTAGAGCTCAAATGGTAATTCTGGAGGAGTGCAGGTCAATTGGTCTAGAAATGCAATTTATAAGAGGGGTAATGGAAGGTTAGCATGGAAGGAATCTCCCAATAGAGCATATTTATAAAACAGAAGTAAATAACTAGTCTAAAGGCACATAAAATGACTAAAATATCTTTAAGGTCCACTAATATACCTTAATATTAAAAATGGTGTAGTTCATGCTAAAAAGATGATACTTAACCAATTACTTTTTTAGGATGAAATATAAATGGGACACCGATATAAAATACTAAAATTATACAATGCACCCAAAGTTTCTCTTTTTCCTTTTCTTTTTCTTACTTAATTAACTATTTTAATTAAGGTATATAGGTCTATTCATCAAATGTCACCCAAGTGTTAACTTATACATTTTAACTTATTTTATTAATATAATATTCACTTAGGTCATAAAATTTTCATAATTACATGTAATGGCAAAAATTACCCTTATTCATTTCAAATTACCTTAAACTTCTAGAATTTCATAACTTTATCTATAATATCAAACCCTAACATATCATATACCAAATTCCATGTAAGATTTTTTAAATATATTATTTCATGCTTATAATTAAAATAAAGCTAATTATGCATAAAATAACATATAATACACCTAACACAAAATTCTATTTCTAAATGTTTGTTTAGTTACTAAAACTCCTAAGCTCTTTAGCAAAGCTAAAATAAGGAATCTAGAAAATCCTTCTCTAAACCACTTGGTCACCTTAGTAATATAATATTAAAAGAGTAAGACAAACCAATATTAATAAATATGTAAAGGGAAAGAAAGGAAATAAAATGGAAGAAGTGAAATGACAAGATTACTCTTGAATATGGAGGCTTGGAAACTACCACCAAAACCTCCAACAACCATCAATTAATGATATATCAAGGCTTTGAAGGGTTAATGGTAAGGAAAAAGAAGAGGAAGTAATGATGCAAGTCATGATTTTTCTATTGAACCAATAAACAACAACATTATCAATTTTATAAGGAATGGTCAGTAAGGAAGATAGGATAGGAAAACGAAGAGGGTAGGGGCATGATTTATTAGGTAAAAAAGGTTATTAAATGAAGTATGACATTGAAGGAACAAAAACCAGTAATAATTAAAGGCAAAGGAATCCCAGTATAAGCGTGATAGCAGATGGAAGTCGCAAAAAAAATAAACTTTATTACAATTGTGTAGTTGGTTGGGAAGCAAAAGTCAAAGTAAAATGAAGCTTGAAGGAGATTGATTCAGGGATGAAAATGGTATACAGTTTAGTATGTAGTGCAATATTTTAAAATAAATAAAAAAAATAAAGGAAAAGAACAACCATAGAGAGAGAGAATGAATTGCTACAAGTTGGAAAGAAATCAACTTTGAACTCTAATGAAATTCTATGATTTTATGTACGTTTTACAATGGAATGCACGATTTGGCTAAAATAGAGTCAGATATGATAGGGAGGAGTGAGGATTGAATTTTTGGTTTGACTTTAGCCTCACATGAGTATTAAGATTAGGGGTGTAAGAGAGATGTTAGGCTATGGTTAAGTGTAAGAAAAATGACATAAAATCATGATTATGGTACTTGTTGTACTTTTTGGTTAGGTGAAGGGTAACCAAGTTACAAATCTGATTTTATTTTGTTATAATATGATTTAGGAGTAAAAGAATAGTTATATTATTGGTTACAATTTATTTTCAATAATTCAATGGTAAAAAAGTTCAATAATAGGCATTTATTGGGAAAATATCAATTGGAATCCAAAAATCATTAATATTTATGGAAAGGTATGGAATAATTTTAGAAACTCAAATATACAAAAATATAGGGTGTAGGAGTTTTTTTTTGCTCAATGGATTATAATTGGAAAAATGGCTAAGATTGTTTAATCCCAATAATGGATTTTTTTTAATTTAACGATACGAAAGGAATGAGTAAAATATAAATGGATAGAATGTATGGAATTAGATAATGAAATATATATAAATATTTATATATTTCATATATGTGCTATGTGTGTAATAACACAAAGTAATTAGGGTTTGAGAAAATGGAGTATTACAATTTCTACCTCCCTTCATTCAACAACCCCAACTGTCCCCCTATTATGTAAAATTTTACTCACAACACCTTCAAGCAGTGTTTCAGTTTCTTCTCCAATCCTTTCACTATTTATTTCCTTAAACTTTATTTATTCATATCATTAAGTTCTAATGTCATTTTGTTTCTTGATCTTAGGTGATTTATCAAAAGTTCCAGATGAAGTAGGATAGGGTACATGCATAGCGACTATAGCCTTACTCTGTAAGGATACTAACCATAGTCTAGGATTTTTGTGCTAAGTGTTATGTTTGACTATGTGCATTATCATGTTAATTATTATGTGGATAAATGCCTATTTTTAATGCTATGATATGATAATATGATGTTGTATGATGATAAATGTGTTGGTTGAGAAGCATGTGATATCATTAGAATAATATTTTACATGAGACTACTCTAAGTGGATCGATATGATATATGGTTGTAATATAGGATTAATAGAGTATGATAAGTAAGAAAAGTGTATTTAAGATATATGGTGATAAATAGAGGATTTGAAAATAATGATACCAAAATATATAAAGTTTTCCTAAAATGAAGGCTTTTGGTTACATATAAGGGCATTTTAGTCAATATGGGTTCAATATGAAAATTTTGGTATTTTAATGGGTTACATGATTAGAATATGCTAAGGGGATCATATAAGATGATTAGAGTAGTCATGAATGACCGAAGTTTAATAAAATGAGAATATTTCATAATTTGGTAATAATAATCGTGAAATAGGGAGGCTATTATCACGTGTAAAACGTTAGAGTTAAACCATGAAATTCAGATATGTTGTTAATGTTGTTCTTTTAGAAATATCTATTGAATTTGGCTGTCATATGAGTCTTACAAGAAAAGTTATGATATACTTGTGAAATTAGAGTTTTGTAACACTACTAGAAATAAGGTTTTTAACGACCAACAAATTTCGTCGTTAATGGCCAAATTTTGGTCGCTAAAGCTATTAACGACCAAAAAATTTGTTGGTCGTCAGTGGTCGTTATTGCTCCCTCGTTAAAGGCTTTAACGACCAACTGAATTTTTTTAGTCGCTAAAGCAATACCGACTACATATTATGTTGGTCGCTAATGTAATAACAACGGAGTATAATTTTGGTCGCTAAAGGTAATAACGACGACGCAAAGTGTTGGTCGCTGAAAGTAATAACGACAACTTATGACGTTGGTCGCTAAAAGTAATAGCGACAACGTATGATGTTGGTCGCTAAAAATAATAACGACGAATAAAATACACTGTCGTAAATAATATTAACGACCAATTTTTTTATCGTAATTAAAAAAGTATCACACCAATAACGACTAATTTTCCGTCAATACTAAAATTCATTCATTATTTGAGACATAATTTATTGGTCGCAAATGGCAAAATTATATATTCAATAATATATATAATCAACATTTTAATATTCATCTATAACCCTGCATCTATATGGATATACATATATCCATTTCAATCTTCTCAAGACCTGTACCTGTATGCATGTATATATATCCATTTTGATCTTCTCAAATCCTGTACCTGCATACATATATATTCATTCTAACATATAGATATAATTTTCTAAATATCTGTTTATAATTAAACATTGAACTAAATATTCATACAAATAATTTGTATCAAATGTCCGGTACAATTTTCGGCTATGATCAAATATAAATATATTACAAAAGAGCTACAATATGTCGTTGCATTACAAAAATATCATGATTAGCAGCTGCTTAAGAATTAATCATTCTATCCATCGGATACAATAGACTTGGTAAGTTTATCAAAATAAACTGGATCTGCAACAATAGAAATATAAAAATAATAATTAATATAAGTATCAAATAAACAATGAGTAATTTCCTTAACATGCAATTCATGAAATCAGATATAAAAAATGAAATCTCCAAATACAAGGAAAATAATGAAAATGGAAATAAATATGATTCAATAACATCCGAACTTATTAAATGTGCTCTACTACGACAACCTAGATCATGCATCATCATTACCTATGGAAATTACATAAAATATTACTATTCTAACTTATGGTAGAAATTTGACAAGATAAAAACTGTTGCAGAATTAGAGAAAAAGGTTACACATTCATCTTTAACTTCTGGTGACTTTTCATATAATTTATATATTTGATAATAGAATTTCCTTAAGTCTGTTATCAATGATTCAATACCTAATTAATATGGTGTGTTTTGGTCACAAAGTGTATCGACAATATTTTTTCTATGATTCATGCATCAATTACACCTATACTTCTACAATATATACAAAACTAAATTTACTAAAAGTATTTAACGAAGATGCAGGTTATCAATTGTCACACAGTTTTCAAATATATCATAAGAGTACACTAATTTACTTTAAAATTTTAATTTTTTTTCAACTGTTATGGGCATGCATACTAAGCTTTTATTTATTCATCTATTGTTTTTTCCTGAGACCTCAATCTTGTCTGCACGGCGTTTTTGCTAATTTAATCTATTTAGTACACGAACATCAAAATTTCATACACTAGCAGCCTAGGAGCCCTATACCCCCTTACATTCTGAAAATTGTTGCTTGTGCTTAAAGGGCTAATCTAGCTAACTTAGGCTATCATTTAAATCATCTAAACTAAGTTTATGGGGTAGCTTATTACAAGAGTTGATTCTAAGTATAATAATCATCTAAAAAGCCATAACAGTGCTGCAAGCATGCTCTCCCAATCAGACCTGTTACTGTACTTATTTTTCCTTCATTTTGTGCCCAAAAGTGTCCCGAATCTAGCCAATGATTTTTCTGCTACAGTAGCTGCAAATGGATTGATTCTACGTTGTGGTTCTTCCATAATTAGCTACTGATTTTTCCTATTTGCTTCTTGTGCTTTGACATCCGTTTTTGTGCCAAAATGCCCCACAAAGTCAACCAAAAATCGCAGTTAAGGGCTGTTGCTGTTGTTGTTGATTTGCATTGCATGGGGCTGATTTACAAGGTACAATCAGCATGTTTGTGTCACAAAAATGCTGCAAAAATTAACTCCATAATCAGGCCTATCCCCTTGGTTTTCTGTTCCATTCAGCTTCAAAAGTTGCAGACCAAACTTGCTACTACAGTATCTACGAGTTGCTGGTTGTGTCCTCCATTTCTGTGCAAAACCAATCCCAAAAATTGAGGAGACTAGGCAGCTATGTTGGTTTTTCATGGCTGGGTGCAGCGCATACAATTAAACAGCAGTTCTATTATAGCATAACAGTCGTTGTTAAGGTCTTAGCTGCTGTGTTTTTTCAAATTTGTTTTGTTAGTCTCGACTTATTGTCACCAAAAGCAGTCATGTTTAATAAACGTGGCATGGCGGAATTGCATACAATCAGGGTAGTGAGTAAAATATGAACAAGATCTCCTTCTCCATTAGTTCTTTTAGTTTCTTGCCGTCTTAACTTAATAATAAGAAACACAATTTCTGGAAATTTACATTTTTCTTCATAATTTTTCTCATAATATTTAGTTTTATCTTTTTTCCTATAAGAATTTAAATCTAAATATAATCACTTAAGTTCCACCTTAAATGAGCCTTTTATTTTTCCTTTTGTTGTCATTGACCTACAAGTTGTCATAATACCATGGATCCTTAATTAGGATTTCCTAGCTACATATAGTATATTTATATGTTAGTTTAGCTAATTACTGTATTAGCCTTAATGGAAAAATATAAATATAGAGAAAAGGGGAGAAAACCAACCTATACAAAAATGTCCAGAGAGCTGCAATGTAATCCGTTGAAGCACATCCACATCATCTGTAGCAACAGTAACCTAGAGCAAAATCATACTTGTTAATTTTAAAAAGTCATCCATAGGAACCGTATGTAGCTTATTTGAATTTATTTAGATTGAAATTTTGACACTTTGATGCATCATATGTTTCGACACCATTATTCCACAAGTCCTCTAATTCATTAATTAGAGGCTGTAAATATACATCAATAGCATCTCCAGGACCATCGGGACCTAAAATCAGCATAAAAGAAACAAATTTGGATGATATGGATATCAAAGAGAAGCAAACACAAAATGTGATTTTTTTGATATCATAATTTGGAATGGTTGGTGAAAGTTTAAAGTAAATCACAAACCTGGAATGAGCATGGATAGCAACATACTTGGTTCCTTCATGTACAACGAAGAAGGCAAGTTGTATGGAATAAGAGTCACAGGCCATATACCATATGATGGTCTCGCATTATTGAACGGCTGAAAACCATCACTAGCTAGCCCAAGTCTAAGATTCCGAGGTTCAGAAGCAAAATTCGGATTGAGCTCATCATGTTTTTTCCATGCCAACCCATCAGCTGGATGCCTCAGATCTCCATCATTATTTTTATCATGATGCCATCTCATTAGAGAGGCCGTCTTAATGGACATAAAAAGCATATGAAGTCGAGGTTTTAGCGGAAAATATCGCAATATCTTAATAGGTATTTTTTCCCATTTGCTTTTACCTTATCTTCCCCACTATGCTTGCTTTGTTGCCATCTTGAAGCTTTGCAAATTTTACATTTCTGCAGATGACTATCTTCTTTCCAAAATAGCATATAATCGTTCACACATGCATCAATCTTCTCATATGAAAAGCCAAGATCTTTAATTGTCTTTTTTGCCTCATAATAAGAGTCGGGAAAGGTCGAATCTTTGGGCAATAACTCTTCTTTCAACAATTTAAGTAACATTGTGAAAGAACGATTACTCCATTTTCCAATACTCTTCACATGAAGCAATTGAATTAAGGCAGACAATTTAGATCCCTTAGAACCCTCGTAAAGAGGTTGTTGGAAGTCATTTAATAACCTTTGTTTTTTTGATGCTTCAAAGTTGGGTTCTTCTTCATGGTTTAGGGATCCCATATTTTCCAAATTAGGCTCAACATTCCGATAATGAGGATACCTAT
The DNA here is from genome assembly GCA_030549775.1 of Tamarix chinensis. NCBI lineage: Eukaryota > Viridiplantae > Streptophyta > Magnoliopsida > Caryophyllales > Tamaricaceae > Tamarix > Tamarix chinensis. The sequence continues at coordinate 164,551,254 of CM060171.1, read as the reverse complement.
CTTCTAAAAGTTACGCTATCTCGTTATCACTATCATCATAGTCATCTTCATTCTAATTATTTTGAGGATCCATATTTATTTCAGAATGGTCCTCGTGTCCTTTCTTCACCATGATGAAACCATAAAGTATAACCTCTCATAATCCCAAAGGTCATCAAGTGTGCTTTCACAGTATCACGAATTCTAGAATTGGTGTTAACACAATTGATACACGGACATCTAATTAAATTCGTATTAATTTTTTGAAATGCATAGTTCAAGAATTCTTCAACCCCAGTCAAATATGCTGGATCATGAAAACGATCATCAACAAGGCGAATCCATTCATTATTGGGTGTCATTTTCTAAAGGAAAAAAAGGCATAAATATAACAATTAGAAAATAATTGCCAATTAGATAAAACATGCACACTATCATTTTGAATAATACCCGACAAGGATTATAAAATATAATACCAAACATCATTAATAAAGTATCTAACATGAACTTAGATACATTTTAAAGGATATTGTAAATTCAATTTATATAAAACGGATAAAGCGACAAATTCGGATATAGCCGAGTCACAAATCCAATTTTCACAAATCAACCATAACCAATACAATTAACCATTCTAAATCATTCATACAACACATATATATACAATTAAACAACTAAATTATCTTATCATAAGCTAATTCATTTAAAATTAATCAAAAAAATATTTTATACCAATTATATCATATTTTATTTCTTGTTAAAAAATGTCAATGTTGATCATCATCATATTTTATTCAATTGATTATAGAATTCTTAAATGAATTAACATAGAAAATATTCTAAGGACATAACAAAGAGATTATATAACAATATAAAGTAATGAAGAAAAACTTTAGCACCATCATCTATCAAAACCCTTCCTAATATTTTACTTTCAAGATAGCATCTATCATATACTCAATTGATTAAAACAATAAACGAAACATCCAATTTAACATAATTAGGGTTTTTTAGCTTGGACTGTAAATCCGGCCAAATCTTGCTAAAATATTTAAATTGACATGTCAAAAATGAAATTAAACATAATCTAATGCAAATTATATAATCAATTGAATAAAATAACTCGATTACACAATCCAATTTAAATTAGCAAGAGTTTTGACCTAAGAATCCAATTCCGATTAATTTCGCACAAAATTTTCAAATTGACAGTTCTAACATGAAATTAGATACATTTTTAAGGATATTGTAAATTCAATTTATCTAAAATAGCTAAATCGGATAAAACCGACAAATCCGTATATAGCCGATTCACAAATCCAATTTTCACAAATCAACCATAACCAATACAATTAACTACTCTAAATCATTCATACAACACATATATATACAATTAAACAACTAAATTATCTTATCATAAGCTAATTCATCTAAAATTAATCAAAACATAAGTTAGGGTTTGAGTATTTATACCAAACGTATTGCAGCGAAATTGGAGGGAGTGAGAGGTGCTGGACCTTCGCCGGTGGTCAAGGACCACTCGCCGGTGACGAGCGGTGCTGGAGGAGGACGGACGGTGGCGCACCGCGGCTGTCGTCGTGCGTTGCTGGTGGCTGCTGCTTCTCCGTTGCTGTTGTATTGGACGAGGAGGAGGAGGTGCAGCAGCTGTAGGCTGTTTGCTCGACCGACGGTTGATGGCGTGGTGGTGTAGTCCGGGAAGAAGATGTGCAAACGGGAGACGGCCGTGGCGGTTGATGGCCTGGTCGTCGAGCAAGGTCGGGGAGGGAAGACGACCTGTGCTCAAATTTGATATGAATTGGTACAGGCGCGCGCTATGTGATGTTGTAATTTTTTTTTGTTTAAAGGGCTGAAACGAGCTTAGTATATGGCGCGCGAGATTTTTTTTTTATTTGGAGTTGGGGCAATTAAGTGTTTTATATTTTTATTTTTTTGGATTTTAGAGATTTGAAAAAAAAATATTTTAAAACATATATATAACTTAAATTTTTTTAACGACCAATAAATTAATGATTAACGACCAAAAAATATATTAGTCGTAATAGATATACCATCAACGATGACTTTTGACAATGGTCGTTAATAATATATCAATAACGATAAAAAAAAATTGGTCGTTAATGGTCCAGTTTGTTGTAGTGTAAGCCTTATAAATAGTAACTTTTGAGATAAGGTTATTATCTCATGTGTAAGACATTAGAGTTAGGTCATAAAGTTTAAGTATAATAATAATAATAATAATAATAATAATAATAATAATAATAATAATAATAATAATAATAATAATAATAATTGAGGATGATATAATAAATTTAGTGGATAACAAGCAATAGAGAAATTACCTTCTTTAATTGTGTTTTGTACATATCAAATCAATTATTAATAAGACAATCATTATTTAAATTGAAATATCACGTGAATCAAGATGAGGTATTTTATAGGTCCATTCCACCAAATGATAATAGTTGCTCATGAGCATTTTGTTTTGAGAGGTGCATCAGTGCGTTCCGCTGAATTAAGAATAGTTGAGCCATAAACTCAATATGAATGATAATATCATGCAAGATAAGTAACTAATGGATAAAATATTAATGATTTAAAGTGGAAGAATATGTGAGTCAGAACTGAGGTGTTGGGTCTATTCCACCGGACAATAATAATGACTCAAGTGTATTGTCCCTAAGAGGTGCTTTAAGTCGTTCCACTGGTTTAAGAGTAGTGGCTCGTATTTTATTGGGGTCGCTCATTCTCACAAGTAAATGACCCTGATGTCTATGAATAGGTCAATAAGGACTTGTTGGACAATTTTGTAACCTATGATGTTGTGTATGGGGTAGAGTGATTTGTTTTACTAGGGTTTGGGGGCATAAAGTCATATTATCTGGATGGTAGGTTACCTGGATACTTTTTTGGAGTCTTAGATTCATGATATTTTTTTATCTGTATTTTTTGGATATTATACTCATAGTTAATTTTAAACTCATATTTATGTTTATGAAACTTCTCTCGTTTTTCTATTTATCATGATTTATAGTTTAATAATTTTGCCTTATAATTGATTTAAGAATGGTGAGATAAGTTAGTTTTATGTCAATTACAATAGTAACACCGAATTATTTTGGTATAATACCTTTGCTAAAAATTAAAAAAAAAATTATAGTAAAATTTGGGTGTTAGATACCCGGTCTTGCATTATTTTGGTAAATTTTGAGAGTTTAAAAAAAAATACATGCCTCCTATGTTTATTAACATGACATGTGTTTCTTTTGTTTTTCTACCGTTTGCTTGTGTATATTACATACTTCTATACATAAGTTTTATATGAAATCCTAGCAAGTGCGGTACACCATCGAAATTGTCAAAACCCTTTACCTTGTCTTCTTTTATGTTTTTAAGAGAAACTATTTAATTCACCTTATAATTATTAGTGATGTATGAAATAAAGATCATCGTTATTTTTTCAGTTATTATTATACTTTTATTGCACTCTCAATCTGATATTAGAATTGTTCCGATTATTTATTAGATCATATATTCATATATAATAAACTTATTCCCTACAATATAATATTTTCTTGTCGATTTGAAATAAGCTAAAAAAAAAAATGTATGTGGTAAACTTGTACTACTAGTAGCTATTATGTACTAACCAAAACCATGTAGTAATGTCCTGCGTTACTATACAATCCGACAAGCCTCCCGAGTCAGACGATATATATTCTTTGAACACTGTATATACTGCTTAGCAGAAACTTCTAAATTTCAGGATGATTTTATTATCATCAGCCGTCAAATTAATACTTTTCTTAGTTGTCTTTCACTAATTACACGTTTATTATTCGTGGTTACGCAGCCATCATACTCGTCTTCTTGCCTATTCTAGACAATCCTACACGAAATTCAACGAAAAGTTGGCCATGCCTACTTATATTAAAAATTTTAAAACCCCAACTTGTTGGAAAGAAAACGGAAGCGGTCAGGACTGATGCAAGTTGGCAAAAAAGCCAAACACATAATAAGTACATTTTTTTGTGGATACGCGTGAAGTACTTCTATCTCTTAGTAGTACTACCATTTTCTTTTTGCTCACGCATTCTTGTTCCCCAAGAAATTAGAATAATTTTATTTTATACATTATTTTTTATCGAACGTTCTCGATATACCTATTTAACGTATCACATTATTCAGAATATTGACGGTATCTTGGTAGGACTCCCAAGTATCAAACCAAACCTAATTATGATAATAGCAATAAATATCTAAAATTATTATTAGTAATAATAAAAACTAGTTATGGTAATACTTCATTTTATAAAATAAGGATCCTATATAGTTCAAGATAAACTTTAACTTTTTATTTCTCCTAAATTGTAAGAAATAAACTATTAAATTCATATATAAATATATATTTTCATGATATTATTTGTTTATTTAAAAAAAATTAATCAATATATCTTAAAAAATATCAATAATTAAATTTTATCCTAAAATATATAAAGAAATTTATATGGTAAAACGAATAAAGTAATAATTAAATAAGAATAAGAATAATAATATATATTAATTATTCCGATCAAATCAATTAAATAAAATTAGATTTTTTGTGTGCCTTTTCTTAATATAAGTAGTACTACTATATGTTAGGAGAACCTTATGTAAGCCATTTTTAATCATGAATTAGTTCTTGTATTTTATGATATTCCATGGGAACCTAGTAATTAAGGTTTGCTTCAAGATATTAGAAGTCACGGGTTTATTTTATTTTTTCTATTCTCTTAAATATTATAATATTATTTTTTTATAATAATTGTGGTTATTTTATATAGTTATTTGTGTTAGTCTTTTGCTGATTCCATAATTCTTATTTTGCTGTTCAATTATGTTTTTAACTATATCCTTAATAATGAAATGAATATCGAGTAACTAAAAATATATGCCAGCCTTTAATCTATTTAGCAAAATACAACACAATTTACAATTTGCCAACTACCTAATTGGTTCAATTTAGCATCTCTGACCGGCCTACGAAGTGAGTATATAAAGCGTTTCGGCGTCAACCTTGAAACCCATAAAACCTGTCTTGGCAAACAAGAAAATCTGACACCACAAAATAAATCAACCAGCAACCGAACTCATAGTCATATACCCAACAGCCAGCTTCGAAACAAGAAACAATTCCGTGCGATTCTCTCTCTACAATTGAATTCCCGCAACGGCGGAGATGATGAGCCGAAACCCTACAAAAGCTGCGGCAATGATGTGGAGGTTGGTAGGTCCTAGGTACTTCTCCTCCGCATTCATCAGCCGATCAACCGCCTCAGATTCTACAGCGACAAAGCTGCTACTCGGTACCGCTGCTTCTTCCGGCGGTGCAGGTGTTGGTGGAGTACGTGCTCTGGCGGCGTTCGTAAAGATCCCTGCGGTATCGGGTGTGCGGAACGGAAGTACTGTGGCTTTGAAAGATGCACATCCGGCTGCTAGCGGTGATCAGGAGAAAGAAAATAAGACAGGGAAGACAGGTTTGACCGCAGCGGCGGCAGCGTCGGCGGGCCTGATGAGAAAGGTGCGGTGAGTTATTGGGGTGTTGAACCGAAGAAAATAATTAAGGAGGATGGGACCGAATGGAAGTGGAGATGTTTCATGGTAGGCTATTGTTACATCAGATCGTCCATATAAATTAACGTTGTAGCATTGATTATCATTATTTTTAAATTTTCATTGTTGGTTAAATCTAAAATTAATGTCGTAGCCATGGGAGACGTACAAGGCAGACACGTCAATAGATCTGCAGAAGCATCATGCCCCGAAGACGGCTCTGGACAAGGTGGCCTATTACACCGTCAAGGCTCTGCGTTGGCCTACTGACTTGTTCTTCCAGGTAAACCATACACATCAATTTTCCATAGCCGTGATAATATAATATATATATATACATTGCCGAACTGTACGGGTTTAATTCTGATTTACTCATTTTGTTCGTTTTGATATTTTTATGTTTCTACCATGGCAAATTGTTAATAAACAGGGTTTAGGATTATAATTTATAACTTGTGTCGGTTTTCTTCAATTTTTTTCTGGCTGACAAATTTGCATGACTATTAATTAACATTACCATTTAAAATATGACCTTTTTATTAAAAAAAAATGTTGATGTAATTTGATTAGAAAATAAGCGCTGGAGAACGTGCCTTGGTCTTTTTAGGTACTTATATTAAAATAATTGGAATAAATTGATCATTTATTTATAGTATTACAACTAGCTCGGTATTAAATGAATTTCTTTGGAAATTAAAATTATTTGTCCTTATAGAAATATTTGTAAACAAATTATAAAGAAGAAAAATTATTCAATATTTGATTTTGAGCAGTGCAGGTGCAGCCATTTGCCCAAGTTTTCTGGGTGGTTTGATGACTCCTTTTCTTTTATAATAATATATATAAGATTTTTACATATGCATATTAAAAACTATTAAATATTAAATAAAATTTATCTATTTTTATTAATTTATATTTAAATTAATCCGTTATTCATTACCAAATTATTATTTATCCTTTGGATCATCCAAGTTTTCGTCGTTCCAATTTTTTTAGATTCCCCTTCTATAAACACATCTATATAAAGGCCACTAAAAAAACTATTTTAATTAAATAAAAAGAGAATAGTATCAAGTTAAAAATTAAAAATATAACGTTTAATATTTAATACTTTTTGTAATATAATTTATATTATAAACCAATAATTTATTAGTATATCTGAATTCTGATGTACGCACAGTGTATCTGTCTGATGCTCTTTTCGTGTCTCCTTCAAGTTAGTTGAATATTGATATGTGTGGGCCCAGGAGGGGCAAGAATTACGAAGGAACCGCTCCTTAAATGTTGGGACAATTGAGCCACGTTACCATCTAATTTTTTTATTTTTTTTTAATTTCTCCTAATTTTTTTTAATTTATCTTAAATTTAATTCGTTTATTTCGCTACTTTAGAACATTCATTACTCACATCACTAATTATTTTCATTATATACTATTTAACTTTTAATTTACATTAATTTATAAATATCAATTAATAATCTTATATAATCAAATTTAATTAAATATAATTTTATAAATAATATTATTAATAATGACTCTTTTAAATAAATAAATATACATATATTTCAACAATAAAAATTAATTTAAAAAGTCTATTAAATGCACCTCAGATTTTATACTTTGGATACCTAAAATTTAAGATAATTTTTCTACAATCTTTTCTCAAATTTAAGATTGCTATGCCTTTTTTACTCTCTCGTTACAGATGCTCTAAAGACCCCTGATTGATTGATCTAACTGGGCAGAGATCATTTCTGGATCTTTATTGATTGGTCGAATGAGATATCACGGGATTCTGCTGTGTTTTGGATGTATTATTATTGTGATTTCGTTTGCAACTCTAGTCTAGCAATCTTTTTTAAAAAAAAAAAAAAAAAAAACGAAAACCCAAAAAAAAAACTTATTCAGATTTATCTGTCCGGAGGAACCATAAGCCCTATTCATATTAATGTCAAGATAAACTGTACAGCCTACACGTGATGACGCTATATTTATATCAGAAGGCTCATAGAGTATGTTCAAAGTCAGAACTCACCCTAGAATTTTATGCTCGAGGTTTTGATTCAAAAAAGTTGTTGCTGTTGGTTATACATGGTTTCGATTACCTCGTTCTATTTGATAGAAAAATAATCTACCAAATCAAAATCTTGCTACAGTTTCTTGACCTATATCCTTCCTTAAGCCAATCCTAATCGCATTAATTTATAGTTCGTATGAAGTTAATTCAAATTATCTCCACTTTTTCCCCCTCTGAATCGTACAGAGAAGATATGGATGCCGTGCAATGATGCTGGAAACCGTAGCAGCAGTGCCAGGGATGGTAGGAGGCATGTTACTACACTGCAAATCCCTACGAAGATTCGAGCACAGCGGCGGTTGGATCAAGGCACTACTAGAAGAAGCAGAGAACGAGAGAATGCATCTGATGACATTCATGGAAGTATCTAATCCAAGATGGTACGAAAGGGCATTAGTATTCGCCGTACAGGGCGTATTCTTCAACGCATACTTCTTAGCATATCTTGCATCCCCTAAGCTGGCTCATCGTGTAGTCGGATACTTGGAGGAAGAAGCCATTCACTCTTACACAGAGTTCTTGGTAGAGCTGGATAAAGGGAATATTGACAATGTACCTGCTCCTGCTATTGCTAAGGATTACTGGCGATTGCCTCCGGACGCTACGCTGAGGGATGTGGTTATGGTTGTCAGAGCTGATGAGGCACATCACCGTGATGTTAATCACTTTGCATCTGTAAGTTTTGGATTCTTGGATCATGTTGTTGGGGGGGGGGGAGGGGTTGTATATAACTCCGTTTGTTGATTCCTTTTTCTTTCTTTTTTTTTTTTCCATTCTTTCTTTTGAGATTGCTGTTGCTAGCTTAATTATTCGTTTTCTGATGGTCGGGGTACAATATATGTACATGCGCAGGACATACATGTGCAAGGACGTGCGTTGAATGAAGCTCCGGCTCCAGTTGGGTATCATTGAAGATCTTGGAAGAGTAACTGCCTCCAGTTGTTGTAGTCTGACGCTTTTATGCATTGGTTAATTAGATATTTTTTGTGGTCTGAGAAAACAAAACTCAGTATAACTGTAATATGATGCTACTTTGCGTGATGATCGAGCTTGTACATATAAGTGTTTGTTTTTCATTGTCTGTTCAGCGTCTTACGTACGATCTTTGTGGGGAAGGCTCTTGAAACTGTCATCTGAGTTTTACATCTGAATAATCAAAGATCATTGTCTTTAATTAGCAAATTCATTACGCCGTCGTTCTCTCCGCGTAGTTTGTTTGCTACTCAAAAGCTGTTAGATGTCCAATGCTGTGACGACAGGCGTTCAAAAGTGTTAATTGCGCGACCTAGGTTGTGGGGATGCTGATACACTGACCATTCTACATGAATGAATGGTTGAAGATGTCAATATGAATGGTAATTGTATTTGTATGATTACTTGAAGCCAGTAAATTATTTATCGGAGCTTATCATACTCAACTGCAGATAATAGTAAAATACGTGCAGCAAGGAGTTTGAAGGAGCTAGACCACAGTATATAAAACAGGCAATGGCAATCTTCCGGCACCACAGGTAAAACGTTTTGGTGGAAATGTAGCTGGAAAGTTACATCAGGAGACCAAAACTCTTCAGATGTGGTTGAAAAGTTGCATTACTATATCAAGACTGTTTCTCAAACACTCCTGAATCCTCACAATTTTGCATGCGGAATTGCGAATTAATGCAAAGATAAAAACCAGAGCATGTATTTAACTTGTATAGGAGCCAAGAGCATGATTAGGAACCCAGACTTGGATCGATTGGTTTTAAGATCAAATTTGACTTAAAACTTGTGTATATATATAGGTTGTTTATGGTACAACCTCGGACATCTTGAAGCTCAGATTTTACGGTCACCATCGATTCTAAGATTTTATATATGCTCATCATCTTCTTCTCGTCTCCCATTGTGGAAAATATCACTTTGAAACCCCGGGGTTAGATGCATGGAGTGAAAGACTACGATCATTATTTAAGATAACAAAAACAAACGGAGGGCATACATCAAAGAAAATGAAATCATTAGACATGTAGTGTCCAAAATATGCCAGCTTATCAATTGCCCTAGTTGCCTCCCTATAGATGCGTTCCACCTTTGTGTCAGAAAAATCTTACAGGAGGGCGCCCAAAATAACACCAAAACATGAATGAGAGGAAGGACAATAGTGAAAGAGATTAATTATAGAAAGAATGCATTATACATGGATTATGCATAAGCCTAAAGTTCTAGCCAGTTGAAGGACATTCCTTATACCCTAAATTTTTAGCTAATGGTATGAAAGAATAGCCCTGCCACAAGAATTAAGCCCATTTTTAGTAGTCGAACTATTTTTGTTTAGCTTAATCTAGTTGAGGTATAGGGGTTCCTACAAGACAAGAACCCAGATTATGGATGTTACTTTGTGTGCCTTGTTTGATGATAGGAAACATCATTTGAACACCCACAATGAGATGAGATTGAGAATATTATGGGTTTCTTTTTATTGGAAGGCAAACTTGTTTCTATCCTACCAAATCACATAAATAGCAAAGGAAAAAAAGTATAACCCCATGATAATTTCATTTTGTTTTTTCTTTATTTTCACAATTATCTTTCTATTAGCCAACAAATTTTCTATGATTATTGAACCATCAAACTCCTATAGCCTTCAATTTGCTAGGTAATTTGAGATGAGGTGCTTTAGTAGAACTATGGCTCAAGCTTTCAACCTATGTAAGAAAAATTCTATAAAGATTATCTGTTATCATTCATTTGTTGACAAGCAATTCTTTGGTAGATAGTCTACCAGGATGTAGTAGCCATATCATTATAAGCACTTGTGGTAGTCCATCAATTTCTCAAATTTAGCTCCAATCTTCCTTTTTGTCACTCATGCTTTGGCATAGGATCTCTTTATAAGTTTACTCTACGCTAAAGAGCCCTATTATAGTGAATTTCCAACCAATGGTGTTTTGGTGTCCAAGCTTTCACCACGGTCAAGCAACAACTTTTATTCTCTTGCTAATGCTCGTTAGGAAATCAAAGGTAGCTACTTTTCCATTTTGCAAGTATAGCTCTCAGCTTCAAAAGCAAATCATGAAAATTGAATGATGAGGCTCTTGGGTGTGAATTTGGGCACCCTATATAATAATACCACGAAATGTTGCTAAATTTAATCTCATGCCATTAATACCTTAATCAAATTCTAATCTCGAGAAAATTTTATTTTATCCTTCTTAATCCCAAAATCTTAACCTAATCCAAATATTTGACCAATATAAAATATATTTTATAACCTAATCTTAAAATCGATAGACTTATATTATTAATCCTACCTATTTTAGCGAATAAAAAATTAATCTAATACTAACCTTAAACCTTTTTCCCTTTTTCCTTTTCTTTCTCCTTTCTCCTTCCTATGTCGTAATACTTGACTTTTATTTCTCCTTATCACCTGCTGCATACAACCTTTGTCACCCCCTGCTACTGTTGCCATGATCCCCATACAACCATCACCATCTTATGCTGCTGCCTATGCCATTTTTCAGCCAACACACTACCATCACTCTCAACCATCCTCTCTCATCTCTTATGTTGAATTTTGCTCTACTTCCCCCTACTGCTACTATTAACCATCACCATCCACATCATCACCTCTGCATCTTCTTTTGCATTCCCCGTTCGCATGCCACATATATACTACTCTTATCTCTCTTCCTCCTTCATTTGTTTGCCTCATTCTACCATTTCTTTGTCAAGAACAACCTCCCCGTGCCACTGAAATGCCCCGACATTTTCTAATTTTAAAGATTATATTTAAATAAGGTTTTATTAGAAAATTTAATTTAATAAATTATTTTTACTAAAATAAAAAGGAAATTTATTAGGGCAAATTAATATGAAATTTTATTAATATATTAATTAGAGGAAATTTGATTATATTATTTAATTAAGGAGTTTAATTTGGGAAAATAAATTATTTTATTCAAATTAAGAAAGAGAAAATAGTTTCAAATTAATTTTAATTTTATAAATAATTAAATAAAATAAAATTTGAGCGATTTATTAATTTAGAATGGAAATTTTGGAAAAATCCTTTAAAAAGCCTATTTTAGCCTAAAAAGGGATTTAAATTTTTTTATTTAAATATTATTAATTTTAAATATCCTAAATATTCAGATTTATTTAATTTGACCCAACCTAATTATTTCTCTTTTCCTTTTTCCTTTTTTCCTTTCATTTTCTTTTCTTTTCCTTTTTTCTTTCCTTTTCTTTCTTTTTCTTCTTCTTCACCGAATTGGGCCTGTTGCGCGGTCCGATTCCTTTTCTTCTTTTATTTTCCTTCGGCGCGGCCCAGCCCGCGCGTCGTCGCCCCCCTCTCTCTCCACACCGCGTTTCACTTCTTCTTCCTCTCGAACGCCTCATTTTACTTCATTTTTTGTTACCGTTGCGCGGCAGCCCGGAACGCCGTTCTTTATTCCTTTCTACAAACAAAACATGTCGTTTCATTTAATCTCCTTCACCCTCGCACCGAACCACCTGGTCCAGCACCCCCACCTTCTTCTTCTTCCTTCTCCCGCCCGACGCCATAACCGCCAGCTCCCTTTCTCCCCGAAAATGGTGCCGCCGGCCACACGTGGCGCGAACGGCATTTCTCCCACCCATTTTCTTCCTCTTGACACACCCTTCCATTTGAATTGCCTCACTCTCCATTTCTTCCCCACGTTTGCCCCCATTTCCCTCTCGAAGGTCGGGCAAAATTTTGAATTTGTGTCCGCCCGACCAACGGTAAAACCAACCCATTTTCCCACCGAAATTGATCTTCTGGTAACCTCCACCACTCCAGCCTACCCTCCACTACTATAAATACCCCTCGTATGGCTCGAAATCGAGCTTTCTTTCCCCAAAACCCTAAGCACCCGTCTGTGCGCCACCGCTTCGTTAGACGCCCCTTCCTCCACCTTTGGCTACCCTCGACGCCTCTTCTCCCTCCCAATCTATTCCCTGCAACACCCTCTAATTAACTAAACCATCTACGACCTTTGATTCACCTTGTACAAGCCTCCATAATCGTGCAAAGTTGACCAGTTATCTCGCCAGAAAATTCCACCCCGAGACCTTGAACCACCATCCACCACCACATCCGCCGCTTTTACCACCTTCCAAGCCAACCAATAACTCCTGCTAAGTCCCCTCCACTGACCTATAATCTTATTTTATTTTTCTCCTTCCCTCTCACCTCTTTTTCTTCATTTTTACCCCCTAGATCCATTTTCCGGCCACCTTCGGGAACCAACGCAGGTGCCACCCATACCCTCCCTCCGGTCGCTGACCTTTAATAATTTATTTTATTTTAATTTCTAATTATTGATAATTATTCTATTTTTATCCTAAATTATAATGTTAATTTAACTTTAATTATTATTATTATTATTATTATTATTATTATTATTATTGTTATCAACCGTATCCTAATTTCTAAATTTTGTTGACATGTTTGGGAGTATTATTGAGTAAGATAAATTACTATTCTCGAATTTTGCTTATTTAATGGAATTATTAAATGCTTAATAATAATAATAATATTATTATTATTATTATTAGTGTAATTATTTAATTAATGTTGTAATTATTTCAGGAGGGGCAGAAACCAAAAATTATAATTAAGCCTCACACTTTTACTTTTTATTAATATTATTAACTTTTTTAACACTATTTCTAATTATATTATTAATATTATTAACTTTTTTAACATTATTTCTAATTATATTATTATTATTATTATTATCTTAATTAACTTTATATTATAAGTATATATAATGTTAATATCATTATTAAAATTTCAAATTATATTATTATTATTATTAAATTGGGGTGGTTCGAAATCCACCTTGTACTTTTAAGAATTTTAGTATTAGTAATAATAATATTCTACTAATAAAAGTATCATTAATAATATTATACTTTATTATCATCATCATCATCATCATTATTATGCTATCATTTTTATTTTGGTGAAGGGTAGAAACCCTTAGATCACCACCCTCTTCGAATGAAAATAATAATTCATTTGTATTTTTAAGTAATAGTTTCTAAAGTTATTTATTAAGTAGTAGTGTTTTAATTAAAAACCAAATCTTGGAATAAGTTAGAGAATAATAAAATTATATAAGAGAGTCTAATTCTAGTATGCTTTTATATAAAAGGTGAACTCAGTCAAACCCCTCAAGTGGAATAGGAGCGTGCACCAAGATCGGTGTCATTTTAGGTAAGGGTATACTAAGGCCATTTATGCGTTTGTATTCACTATGTGTTTGATATGCCATGAATTTTATGTTCGTTATTATTAATTATTTCGCATGTGGCATGATGGTAGAGTTGAAGTATGTTGTTGTGAATAAACTGCGGCATGAGAACTATGCGTATGTTTATGTCATTATTGTATGATATGACTTGAGACATGTTGTTAGGGTTCATGAAATGGCATGGTGTTAGGGTCTTGCATGAAATAGCATGATGTTAGGGTTTTGCATGAAATGGCATGGTGCTAGGGTTTACACGGAATGGCATGGAGTTAGGGTTTGCATGAAATGGCATGATGTTAGGGTTTGCATGGAAGCATGTCTACGTGGAGCTAGGGTTTGCATATGAATTGGGGTTGCATGGAAGTGTGGTACGCGGAGTTAGGGTTTGCATGTGGATTAGGGTTGCATGGAAGTATGTCTACGTGGAGTTAGGGTTTGTATGGGAGCTAGGTTGACATGGAAGTGTGGTACATGGAGTTAGGGTTTGCATGGAAGCTAGGGTTGCATGGAGTTAGGCATGCATGTCTGGGCAAATGTTTGTAAATGACAAATGTTTTTGAATAAAATATTTAATACACTAATATCTTAAAGTGGAAGATATTGAGACGGGACCGGCCGATCCACCGGTTAGGAATAGTGGTTAGGGTTTTTACCCTATGTGTGACCGATCCACCGGTAATAATAGTGGTTAGGACATGAGGTCCTATATGTGACCGGCCCACCGGCTATAATAGTGGGGGATCCCGAGCTCAATAAAGACAAACCCGATCGTCATTAATATTAAAAGATACTAATTACTTACAGTGGAACACCATGCGAGCAGAAGCCAAGCCGATCCACCGGTTAGGAATAGTGGTTAGGGTTTTACCCTATGTGTGTCCGGTCCACCGGTTATAATAGTGGGGTGTTCCTGTTTTTGCATAGATCTGATGCGGGCAGGAACCAAGCCGATCCATCGGTTAGGAATAGTGGTTAGGGTTTTTACCCTATGTATGACCGGCCCACCGGTTACAATAGTGGGGTGTTCCTGTACTCGCTTGGATTGATAAAGAACATGGTGTGTATCTATATTTGATAAAAAGAAAGATTAAATGATTAATCCGGACCTTTTTGGGCCTTACGTATGGACCTGTTGATTATAAGTGATTTCACTTTATGCTTCTATGTTATCATATGTGTGGGTTGTAATTATATGTGATCATTACCCTGCATGAATTAATGTGTTATATGCCGGCCTTAGTATTCGGTTACCTTACTCAGTACGCAGTGTACTGATCACCCATTTCATGGGTGCTACTCATTCCCACGAGCAGAAGGCCCGTCTGATCTGTTGCAGGTAGGAGATATTTATTTTGATGCTATCGATGTCTACGGGACATGAGGAGGGGCAGAGTGATAGCTGAGCTGGATCGATTTTCTAGAGAGACGTGGCCGTTCTCTTTTTAATTTATGACTCATGTTATTTTTATTATGTTTAAGCTGTAGAAACAACTTTATCAATGTTGTTTAATTATTATTTGAAAACAGTAGTTGGCATTTCGAATTATGTAAGACTTGCGCGTACTCTGAATTCTGTTTTTATAAATTTGATTTGCTATGGTATTACTGATAGTGTTTTCTTAGCCTTAACACTTGGTACCGGAACGGTATAAGTGAACTAGTCTGGTACTAAGTGTGGCGGTAACATCCCTAGAATTTACGGTTTTAATTTATGAGTATTGTTTTTTTAAAAAATGTGTAAATTTTAGGGTGTTACAGCCACCTTTCTTCTTCTTCTTCTTCCTCGTGCACCACCACAGCCACCAAGCACTGCTCAAAGCTTAGAGGATCAACCACCAAGACCACCCCATCACTCCCCCTTGCTGTCACCAATCGTCACCATCGACTACCATTGTTTTTCCCTCTTCTTCCCTCTTATTTGTCACATTTTTTTGAGGCACACGGTCTCTCAAACGGTTTTACACCTCTATTTTTTCTTGTCGCAAACCTGTTCATGCTAGTATGGTTTGCACGTGCATACTCACACGGCTTGCACACTACCTTTGCACGCCCGTGCATACCCCTCTTTTCAGCCGTGCACCCCCTTTTCATATCCAAACACCACTAAAATTTTATCATAGCACCACTATACTTTTCACCACACTTCCACACAACTCAAGCTTCCCTTTGACTCTGGTTATTTTCATTTTTACCCTCATTTACCTTAAAATTTCCCTTGGTTATAATCTTCAAGCCTAAACGTGTATTATCTTATTTTTCGTAGGAGATTTTCCAACGATCTTAGAGGAGGTTTAGGATTTACGTGCATAGAGCCCGGTGTCTTTTTTGGTAAGGATATATGTCGTAGCTAGGACCTTATGTGTATGTTTTGTTATATTGGGCATGTTATATGATATAATATCTTGAGTAATGAGATTGTGGAAGTATGCTTTTGGTATAATGTTGGATATGGTACTTATGTAAATGATTAAGGATATATAGCCCGAATGAATATTGGATATTTATGTGTTATATTGGGATTTATCAAGCCTTGGGCGAATATGAGTATTTTAATTACCTAAGTGTAATACGGGTGTTCGAGAGTAATTATGTGGCCATAATAATACTATTAAATTTTATGTCTTGCATACCTATATGAGTCTCACATGATAATCTTGAATACACAATCAACTCTAATAAGATACTAATCATTTAAAGTGAAAGATGACATGAGTCAGCCTTAGTTGTTTATATGGGTCTGTTCCACCAAACAATAATAGTGGTCAGGTATCTTATCCCTAAGAGGTGCATCAATCCGCTCCACTAGTAAAAGAATAGTGGGGCCCCATACTCAACATAAATAAATATACAATTAAGAGATAAAGTATTAATGGAAAATATACTAATCATTTAAAGTGAAAGACAACGTGAGTCAGAACCGAGGTGTTGATTCCATTCTACTGGATAATAATAGTGGCTCAGGTGTGTCGTCCCTGAGAGGTACTTTAGATCATTCCATCGGTTTAAGAATAGTGGCTCATAAGCATTTTTGCTCTAAGAGGTGTTGAGTTTGTGCCACCGGATAATAATAGTGGCTCAAGTGTTTTGTCTCCGAGAGGTGTTTCAGATCGTTCCACATGTTTAAGAATAGTGGAGTCCCTGAACTCAACATAAATAAAATATTAGAATATGATATATTTATATGGCGAGACAAGACATCAGTATCTACTTGGGATTATTTTATATTATCTTATGAATGCTTACACTATGATGTGAACTCATGTGTTATGTGTAATCGTGTTTCGATGGTACTGTTACCTTACTAAGTACATAGTATATTGATCATCCATTTTATAGATGCTGCTCATTCCCATGAGTAAATGACCTAGATGTCTTTATGCATATCTAGGCTGACCTAGTAGACGAATTTGCAGACTTGGATGAGTTATATGTGGAGGAGTGATTTTGGTATCAGGGTTATGGGCATAGAGTCATGTTATTTGGATGTTTGTTCTAACCAGTTACATTTTTAGACTCTTAGATCCATAGTATCCCTTTATGTATTTTAGATTATTGTACTCGGAGTAAACCTCCAAACTTTTATCTAATGTTTATTGAATATTACCTCAATTTCTATTCAACATGTTTTAATTTCTTATTGTTTTACCTTGTGATTGATGTGATGATGGTATGGTAAGCTATACTTATGTCAGTTACAGCAATAACATTCAACTATTTGATAATACACTTCCTCTTAAAAATAATTTGTTTAGTTCATAAAAACTGAGTTGTTACACCCTACGTATTCCCCTAGGTCATCAACCATCAAAATCCCCATTTTTATTAGCAATTCTACATTTCACTAACCTGTAGAGATTATTTGAAAAAATAACTTTTGATTATCCACGTTGATGAGTTGATCAAAGTCTTCGTAGAAATTATGTAGTACTTCTTTTACTATAGATGTCTTCATTTTTTCCCTAGAGAAAAGAATGATTTCATATGTGAAGAGGATATTGAGAAAGTCATATTATTTTTCACAATAAGAATATGTAACAATTTATTTGTATCAACATGGAGAGTGATAAATGATTATAGAAACTCCATACACATAATAAAGATATACTGTGAGAGTGGTCACTTTATCTGATGCCTCTAAAGGTAGTAAAGGGTTACGCAGTGCCACCATTAGCTAAGACCTAGATGATTGGTGAAGAAATACATAACATGATAATTTCGATCAATTTGTTTAGTAAATTGAACCATTTAAGAGCCTTACTAATGAACTTTCAGCTTAGTTTGTCAAATGCTTTAACTAAATCAAGTTTGATGATCATGTACCCTTTAACACCCGATCATTTTTGTTTAATGTTGAGGACCAAATATTTTAATGAGAAGAATGTTGTCATTGGCTCTCCATGAAAAAAAGAGTCACCTTACATAGTTTCAATGGTTCTCTTTAGAACTGGCTTAAGCCTATTGACCATAATTTTGTAATCACCTTATAAGCCATATTATAAAGACTTGTCGGTTTAAAAAAAAAAAGGTGATTTTGAATCCAAGTTTAACCTTTAGAATAAGAGCCATAAATGTATGGTTGAAATATTTTTTAAAGTACCCATTCACCAATGACTTAGAAACCCCACTATTCTTAAACTGGTGGAATGGTTTGAATCGCCTCTTAGGGACAACACACCTAATCCAATAATATTGTCTAATTGAATTGACCCAATAATTCTCAATGTAAAGGTGGAAATATAAGCCACTATTATCGTTTGATGGACTAGATCTAATACCTCAGTATTGACTCACATAATCTTCTACTTTAAATCATTAATGTCTTATCCATTAGTTACTTATCTCAAATCATATTACCATTTAAGCTGAGCTTAGGGCCCTAGTATTCTTAACCTAGTGGAACGGACTGATGCATCTCTCAAAGAATAGCCCACCTGAACCTAAGGGTGTGCATTGGTCCAAGAAGGAGTTGGATGGAATCGAATGCCTAGAATCAACATTTTCTTAGACCAAAGATCGAACCCAATTGTATTGGTCTTTGTCGGGGACCATACCAAAAAAACCAGGTCAAGATCGAGTCGGATCGAACCGGAATAGACTAGAATCTTCTTTCATTTGTTTTTACGCTTTTTAAATAACAATGTTGGAATTTTCTCCCTAATTTATTGTTGGGTTGTTGCTGCTGCCATCTGAAACCTATTAACAAATAGAAAACTGCTCTAGTACTACACAATACATATATATGAAATAGCAAGAGTCTAGAGAAAAAATAAATAAAGTACATAAATTATAGACACATAAATTACATAATTGTAAGTTTTCAATACAAAAAGCCTTAAGAATATGCTTCCAAGTGCCAACCCTCCAACTTCCAAGCCACAATCCTTCCAAAGTTCAGCTAACAAAAATCATTTCATCTTCCGCGTTAGCTTTCTCTTGTACATATAGAAGGCAACACATGCAAATATATAATTTTCATAAGTAACAATAATATCATAACAATTAAAGAATAACTATTATTCAAATGTAATGACATAATAATATTTTTTTACCTTTTTTTCAATCTTTCCAACTCTTTTATGCACTCTTCCATATTAACTTTAGAATTAGAGTGATATGTTGCTCATAGCCAATGTTGTGCACATATAAGAGCTTGTACCATATTGAAACATATTAAAGACACAAAATATATTATTTTAAATTTTAACTTGTTAATTTAATAATTAGGTAGATTAAAGTTACAAATATACTTATCATCTTAGGGATTAAAGAACTCCTAAATTGATCAAGAGTACGTCCCTCAACACTAAATATAGATTCCAAAGCAACTGTAGACACTGGTATGGCTAGGGCTGTTCATGTTATCCGATATCTGCTTATTTGATCCGATATCCGAAGCGATCCGATCCGAAAAAGTAAATAACCGATCCGATTTTTTTTTTCAAATCAAATATCCGATCCGGTCAACGAAAAGTCAAACAAACCAAATATCCGATCTGACAAATACAAATAATATCCGATCCGAAGAAAAATATTTATACATTTTTTATAATTTTTTATTTTATATATAATTGTATATAAATAAATTTATATGTGTCTGTGTATAATTTTTACTTACTTTATTTATTATTTGAGGAAAAATTTAATTTAATTAAAATTATATTTTTAATATAATCCCTTTTTAGATATTTATAAAAATAAAAATAAAAATAAAAATACTCTGCATACCGATAGACTTCATCCACTCCTTTCTTATTTTAGTTTTAACATTGGATATTTGTTGAGTAAGTCGGATATTTGCTAAGCGAATCGGATATTTACTCAGCATTCGCTCATCAAATCGGATAATATGAAATATATTTGTCATTTGGTAATTTTTTTATATTTGAAATTGTATTAAGATAATATCAGATATATTTGATATCCGATGATATCCGATCTGAAAATTCAAATATCCGATCTTCCGGATATCCGAAGTTTCAAATCAAATATTAAATATCATTTTTAGATATCCGAAATTTCAAATATCCGACAATTAAATATCCGAAATATCGGATATTTGAACTGTGAACAACCCTAGGTATGGCTAGGATATCACATGCCATACGTGCAATGATCAGAAATCTAGGCCTATTAAATTTCCACCAAGCTAGAAAATCTCTTTCTTTATTAGCTCCCTTTTCTTCTTTCAAATAACACTCAAATTCACTTCTCATAAGCTGACTTCTTTCTCTAGTTGCTCTTTTGACTTTCTCACTTATTCTATTGACAAATGAGCTAGAAGATCCTTGATGCACAAATTGTCCACTTGGAACTTCTCTAGACTGAGTCTCATCCAAAACTGAAGCATATAGGTTTTTATACTCATCAAAAAACTCAAAGGCACATTGTTTCACCTTATTAGTCATACTTTCACCAAGTTCTTCTCCATACAATGCATCAAGCGACATTTCTATCCTAGAAAGCTTTAACTAAGGATACAAAATTGCACTCAAATAAATCAACATGTTCATATTGTCAATACTTACCTAATACTTATCACACTTGATTTTCATCTTTTCAGTCATACTTCTAAAACCATCATTAGAATTAAACATCCACTAATTTATTAAATCAAGTGTATCACAAATGTCAAAGAAAATATTATTACTTGTCACATATAAATAACCAGAGATATGCTAAGTTCATTCATAAAATTACAAGTTCTTCAAGTTTCTCTCAATCATCTTTAGAAATAGGACCACCTTCTAAGTCCTTAGGAAGTACCGTCCGACAAAAAAAAAAACAACCATATATTTCAAAGTTGTAGTCAACAAAAATTTAATACCTTAAAATTTTAGAAAACTAATTATTTAATAAATAGATTTAATTTGAAATAAATTAGCTTTTAAAATTATTTAGTTAATTATTTTATGAATTTTTGAGTATATAAATTTGGATAGGAGAATTTAATAAATTAAAAATAAACATTTTGTTATTTTATCATATTATTTCTATTTAAATAATTTTTCAAACTAGTATTTTACTAAAATTATCCTTTTTAATCCCATATATTTAATTATATTAAATTTAATTATTAAATAAATTTATTATCAAAAATATTATATCCTATTATTTTATAAATTTAATTATTTTAAATTTTCCCATTTTTCAATCTTCCATTTCCTTTTTGTTTCTCTCTCCTTTTTATCTTTTTCCTTCCCCTCCTTGCGCGCTTGGGTCGTTGGTCCATTCTCCCTTGCCCCAGCCACAATGATGCCGACCCAGCCCCTTCCTTCTTTTATTCCTCCCTTTCCCAGCGAACGGGCCAGCCCGAGTTCCTTTTTTTACCCCGTGCGCCGGCCTGCACCTCCCTCTCCTTTTCTTTTTTCTTCTTCTCCCAACGCCTGGACCCAGCTTCCTGACCTGTCTTCGTCGACCAGGCCAACCGCCTCGGGAACGCCGCCCACCGCCCTACTGCCACCACTGCAACCCCCTCTCTCCCTCTCTCTCTCTCCCCTGTCATTTTCTTCCCCTTTTCGGACCTAGCCAGCCCTGCAAACTAGCCCTCACGCCCTGTTTTTTTCCCTCTTCATCTCCCCTTCCTGCCACCCTAGGCGCTGCCACTGGCGGCCAGCTGCACCCCTACCCTCCCTCTTCTTTTTCTTCTCCTCTTCTTCCCTCTTGCCCCATATTTTTTGAGCCAACTTTCTTCCCCGATCCCCTTCCCTCCATTCTTCTTCCCCTCCACCTTTTGCCCCTTTATTTTGTATGTCGCGGCCCTCCGCCGCTCCAATTGCCGCACCAAGCCCCTGCACCACCTTTTGCACCCGTATACTACTGCCCTGCACCGCCCCAACACCATCCAAGCCACCTCGCAACTCCCTCTTCCTCCCCTCTTCTTTTTCTCCCTATCTTTCTCCCTTCTCGATAGCCCCCTGCAACCCCTCCTTTCACCGCCGCCCGACCACCTATGTTGCCACCCAAACCACCATTCAACTCCCTGAAACCTCCTCTACCACCCCATACCTTATTTTCCCGAAAACAGCCCCTACACCGCTCCATTTTCCCCTCTCTTTTCCTTCCTTCTCAGCCACACCTAGCCCGATAGCCAACTTCGCCACCTCGCCGCTGCCGTCTTCGCCACCCTTGGCCGCCAACAATCCATCCCCAGCCTCCATCTATACCCCCTCTTTACTCCTACACCCTTCCTTTGCCTCCAATCCTCCCCCACCTACCATCTTTTCTAGCCTAAAGATCTCAACCCAAAAACACCCACTCCACCTCTTCTCCATGCGACCTTTGAGCCTCCCCCTTTTTATTTTTGCATGCATCTCACACTACACAAGCAGTATGAGTTGCTGCATTTATTGGCCATTTTTATTAATAAATTTAAGGTATGATAATATTTAAATTAATTATTTCATTAAGTAAAAGTTATAAATTCTTATGCTATTATTTTGTTATTTCTAATATAATAATTATTGATATTTTAGGTGTTGATTTTGCTATTTAAAGCTTGAATCTTTAACCGGATACCGGTAAGATTCAATTTTTGTAGGAATTAAGGTAATCGTTAAACCCCACTTAAACGCATGGATAAATGTATGTTTGCACATTAGGGTTTTTAATATGTTATTATGTTTGATATATGGTTGTTAGTATAATTTATATGTTTACTTGTATTGTTTAATAAAAGGGAAAGTATGCTCTTTTATGTGCCATGTGTGTAAATGTTGTCTAAGGGAAGAACTTGATTATTAATGAAAGTGTTAAAGTACTTATCCATGTCATATTATGTTATTGTGACCATTTATGCTTGAATAATATTATTGTGAGCCCTAGGGGCATTTTAGTAATAGTTATTGTGTAAGAATGTGGCCTAATATATGTGGGTGCTAATAAGTATTATATTAAAATATAATAGTTGGTGGAGTTGGATATTGTTAAGGGAGTATTAATATTATTATTCCATGTAGTAATGTTAATCTAATAAAAGTGGTGTAATAAGGGGACAAGATGGTAACTTTGGAAGAAGAGGGTGAAATGATAATTTTCTAAGTAAAAGGGTAGATTTGTAATTTGTAAGAAAAAAAGGGACATTGTGGTAATTTTGGAGGTAAAGGGAAAAATAGTAATTTTATAAGTAAATGGAAAATTGGTAATTTTATAAGTAAAGGGCAATATGACAATTTTATAAGTAAATGGCAAAATGGTAATTTTATAAGCAAAGGGCAATATGGTAATTTTTGAGGTAAAAGGCAATATGTTAATTTTATAAGTAAATGGCAATATGGTAATTTTATAAGTAAAGGGAAAAATGGTAACTTTGGAAATAAGGGGTAAAATAGTAATTTTGTAAATAAAATGTTAAATTGGTATTTATAATAACTGCAAAGGGTGATTTGGTAATTATAATTATGGAGAAGGGTAAATTAATAATT
The DNA here is from genome assembly GCA_030549775.1 of Tamarix chinensis. Classification (NCBI taxonomy): domain Eukaryota; kingdom Viridiplantae; phylum Streptophyta; class Magnoliopsida; order Caryophyllales; family Tamaricaceae; genus Tamarix; species Tamarix chinensis. The sequence continues at coordinate 164,527,403 of CM060171.1, read as the reverse complement.
ATAATTGGTAATTATAATTATGGAGAAGGGTAAATTAATAATTATAAATATGAAAAAGGGTAAGTTAATACTTATAAACATGGAAAAGGGTAAATTAATAATTACAAATATGGAGAAAGGTAAATTAATTATTATAAATATGGAGAAGGGTAAATTAACAATTATAATTATGGAGAAGGGTAAATTGGTAATTATAATTATGGAGAAGGGTAAATTGGTATTTATAATAATGGAGAAGGGTAAAATGGTAATTATGACAATAAAAAAGGATAATTTAGTAATTTAATCAACTAAAGGGCAAACCGGTAATTATGATAACGACGAAGGATAAATTGGTCATTAAATTATGATTATAGAAGGGCAATTGGATAATTATGTTAGTAGAAAGGGTAATTTGGTAATTTAACCAACTAAGAGGGGCAATTCGGTAATTATGATGATAGAGAAGGATAATTTGGTAATTTAACCTACTAAAGGGTATACTGGTAATTATTTAACCAACTAAAGGGAAAAAATGGTAATCATGATAATGAAGAAGGGTAATTTGGTAATTTATCCAACTTAAAGACAATTTAGTAATTATAGCAAAGGAGAAGGGCAATTCGGTAATCTAACCAACCAATTGGGAATTATGTTAAGTATAACAATTATGAAGGGTGATTGGTGACCTAATAAGTGTGGGAGATGAATTGGTAACCCAAACCGAGTAGGGATGTGGCTAAGAACAACAATGTGTGTATTATATGCCTCGTGTGTCAAATGTTATGTCGTATTGTGTACATTATGCTTAATGATTAATCATTTATAGTACAACTTCGAGTGATGTATGTTTGTGTGACTTCCTTATGGCATGTGGATGATGATTATATATGTCGTGCGTACGATGTTATTTGATTTAACCCTCTAGGACATGCATGTTAGGGTGTTTAATAATATGATATGGGGTGAAAGGATAAAAAGGAATAAATGGGAAGTAAGTTGACTAAGGGGACACGATATTGACCTTAATATCTCATGATCTATGGGGGGAAAATAGAAGGAGATTATGATCAAACGAATGAGTGATGCAACTCTCGCATGGGAGGAACTAGGGTTTAGGAGAAACCCTAATGTGAGAAGGTGGAAAAGGAAAATAATAAAAATAAATGAGAATGAGTGGGGGATGAAGTGAGAGTTGAATCTAAGTTTAGGTGGTGTGAGGATGAGCCACATAGGCCCAAATTAGGGTTTATGGAGAAAGCCCTAGAGTAAGGTGGTGAGTTGACCTTGGGGTATAAGGTGGTGGGCCTTGACCCACACACTTAGTAGTTAGGCTGCCGGTGTGAGAAAGTGGATTAAGGGAAGGATGTCAGGATGAGTTAGGAGGTGCAGAAGTCTCAAGATATGGGACAGGCCCTCCTGGGAGGATATAGTTAGCCATGCATGTCAAGGGTGAAATAATTTCGATTAAGATACGATTAAGACACTAATCACTTAAAGAGGAAGATGTTGAACCGGACCTAGACTGGTCCACTAGCAAATAATAGTGGCCATGTGCATTTGCCCTGCATGACCGTTCCACCGACTATAAAAGTGGGGGATTCCGCGCTAAAAAAACCAAATGTAAAAGCGATAAGACATGGGAAAGACACTAATTACTTATAGTGGAACACCTTGTGAGTCGGGGCTAGATCGGCCCACCGGTGAATAATAGTGGCCGGGAGCATTTTTTCCTGCATGACCATTCCACCGGCTATAATAGTGGGGTTCCCGCACTCACATGGACATTTATAATCTAAGATGATTGAATAATTTTGGACTAATGGCTAAAGGCCCGAATGTATTGATTTTACACTATGACATGGCTTAAGGCCCGAATGTATTGATTTTACACTATGACATGGCTTAAGGCCCGAATGTATTGATTTTGCACTATGACATGGCTTAAGGCTCGAAAGCATAGATTGTTCATAACGACCTACTGATATCCGATATGAATGTTAATTATGTGAATGTTATATATATACATCTTATTATACATGTATGTAACCTTATTTAATGTGTTGCATTGCGGTCCTGCTTTTAAGTGTGTTTTAAAGGGTTACTCGGTACCGTAGTACTAAAGGGTTCCATTCGTGGGGCATCTGCCTATTCAATGGACAATGTCCCTTGCAGGTCTTTTTCAGGTACTATTCAAGTGGGCAACGAGAAGGAGCGTAAGGATTATTCGGACTTTAGGATTTCATTCTTCCTTTTCTAATGTATGGTTTAAATGTAATTTTATCCTTGTAACCACCATTGGTAGAATCTGTTCTTATAAAATTTTTACTTGCGCTACTCTGATTTAAAAATAGTTTGAATTTCTAGCAGTTGATATTTTGTTCTTTAGCCTTAGCACTTGGTACTGGAACTGTATGAGTGAATCGGTCTGGTACTAAGTGTGGCAATAATATCCCCAAAATTTACCATTTTATATTTTGCTTTGGCTATTTCTTTTAATAAAATGAAAATTTTCAGTAGTAAATTTTTGGGGTGTTACAAAAACATAGGTTGAATTCCATCTAGTTGCCACATCAAGAGATAAAGAAAGATTACATTCAATCTTACATTTATCTGCTTGTTCTCTAAATAACAACAATTTTGCTAGGGAGTTTCTAACATATTTAACCACAACCCTAATCTTCCCAATATGATGGGCATGATCCTTTAAGCCATCCCAAACAATAATAATAACAATATGGGCAATGCATCTCATATGTAAATAATTCCATCACCAATCACCCCACTAGTTTTCTTCACCATGTTTCTCAAATAAATAAATGCAATATTATTTGAACTAGCATTATCAACAGTCACGGTAAAGATTTTTTAATTCAAATCCCAAAAATTCAAGTAGTCCTCAATTTCCCGCTCAACAGCCTCCCCCTTATGACTTGCAATAGGACAAAAATTCAAACTTCTTTTATACAATCTCCATAGATCATCAATAAAATGAGTAGTAAGACACATGTAATTGATTATTTGAATTGATGTCTATGTGTAAGTTGTCACAGCTCAAAAAATCTTTGAAATTCACCCTCACATCAAGATAGAATTTATTACAATCACGAGTAATGGTAGTATAAGAAGGTTGTTAAAAGAAGGACATGCAACCACCATCAACTCTCTAAAGCCAATATTTTCAACAAATGTAAATAACAACTCATCGATTATAATCATTCTACCCAATGGTCTTCTTACATCATCAAAATACACATCTTTATACTTCAATGTATTCTCTCCACCTTCTTCAAGATTAGGGTCCACAAGATTAAAGTATACATGAGTTTGCTTACCCCTACTCTTGTTTGATGGATTTTCTAGACAAACCATCGTATGATTTTTCAAATTTTTTGTGCCATTAACCGTTTAATCAGTAGCAAAAGTCTTAGGATAGAACTTACACTATGCTCTAAGGTGTTGTTCCTCATCCAATTACTCCCAAAAGTCCTCCCAATAGGGTGCTCTTTTTTTTGCTCTTCCTTTTAGTGTAGTTGTGGCCCTCCATTAGCCTTTTTGTTACACGCTCATCATTCTTTTTGGTGTTTCCTTACTCTTGGGTTGTTTTGAGCTCATCTACTATTGGAAACCTTCCATTGACGGAGCTCGACATCTATTTAGATATTAGAAAAAAAAATAAACAACACAATAATTCATAATATAAGATATAAGTAACCATCAATTAACTTTATTACATAGATACTTACATTACATGATAGTTTGGTTAATGAATCCATGATTCCTCACTCCTATACCATCCATTCAGCCAACAATATACATAAAAAATTATAACAATTTGATATCATTTACAATTATTGTAAAGTTGTATTAAAAATTATGCATATTTTATTATAAATCTAAATTTTAATTTTAACAAGCATGATTGTTTCATAACTTAAATCATACTATATATATATAAGAATAATAGGGAGGTCGTGAGCTTATAATGAACGTCTAACCTCTGAAAAAAACATCAAAAGAAATGTGTATTCTCCTATTGGTTCAAAAATGGGTCCTAAAATGGTTCAAAAATATCTATACGTATATAACTTAAATTATAATCCTTTAAAAGAATGAATGAATATATAAATAGCAGGAAAAATAAAAACAAATTTACAACATTAAATGCTTATTTTCATTATAAAAAATAATTATATGAACATATAAATTACTCATGTCTAAAAATTAAAAAATTAAAAATAACACCTTATATCTATAAAAATGACCATATTTTTGTATATAAATATAAATTATAAAAAAATAATCCCATATAATTAAATGAGTATAAAATAATAAAAATTATCCC